>OX465388.1:6875000-7500000 GCA_950005105.1 Lycophotia porphyrea | reverse complement strand
CAGTAGCAATTACAAGACAACGCAGTTAATTCGACATTAGTTCTGCGATTTACAGTCAAGTCACGAATTTGATTATAATAATTCAATGAGTTATAGACCTTGTATTATTTCGATATTCTAAAGATTACGGCTAGTTAAATCGCATCTTTGGATGAATAGTTTATTAAGTTGATTAGAAACCATCTTGTAAAAATCATACCTACATTATAATTACGTTCTAATTTGTGCACCTTAACTTTAGAATTAGTGAAAATCTGATGCATTTTTCAAAAAATTCAAGCCTTCTAGGTATCGCTTTCCTTTACGATCCATAGAAAAATATCGTGTTGAAAAAATATTGCATATATGATGTATAGATAAGTTTATTAAGTTACCGCCTACATTCATATTGATTATAGATTATTATCTATGATTTTACTTAAGAGTTATTTCTTTCACAAACGTAAACTTCCACTTCCACTTCCATAAGTAATACTTCCACTTCTATCATGAATTTACTTTTAGTAAGTTTTCATAATCAGCACGTGATGTTCTGTGAAGGTTGCGGGGATCCGCTGGATGCGAGTCGCACGGGACCGGTCAATGTGGCGACACTTGGACAGCCTATGTCCAGCAGTGGACGTCTTTCGACTGAAATGATGATGATAATGATGATGCGAGAACATTATTCTACCTCCTCTACTCCAGAAGGAGTGTGCTATTATCCACCACGAGAGCCCAACGATAGTGGATGTCACATCATCAATTGAATTAATCGATCACTTACCAAGAGATTACACAGGTCTACAAAAAAAAATTTTTGTTTGGTGCCGCTAATTCTAGGTTATATTTTGGTTAATTAGCCCACAAGATGTCGTGTGAAGCTGTCAAAATTGTGAAGCTACGTTCAGGTTTGTTAAGGCATATGTTAAGGCATTAGATAAAACTAGTCCGTGTTTTGTATATCTTTCAAGTAAGTTTCCTGGTTTAAGTAATGAAAATCTAAAAGCTGGTATTTTTGATGACCCACAGATAAGACTTTTAATAAAAGACAACGATTTCATACATTCAATGAATAATTTAGAAGCTGAGGCTTGGAAATCTTTTGTTGCTGTTGTAAAAAAATTCTTAGGAAATCAGAAAGGCCGAAAATTACAAAGAGTTAGTTCAAAACCTCTTAATTAGCTTTAAAAATCTTGGATGTAATATGAGCATAAAAGTACACTATCTGGACAATCATTTAGACAAGTTTCCTGAAAATCTTGGAGCGTATAGCGAAGAACAAGGAGAACGTTTTCATCAAGATTTAAAGGTGATGGAAGATAGATACCAAGGTCGCTGGGATGAGCATATGATGGCAGATTACTGTTGGAGTATTACACGGGAATGTCCTGAAGACATCCATCGGAGAAAATCTAAAAAGAGAAGCTTCGAACCTGTGAAATAAAATGTGTAATTAAATGTAAATAACTGTTTTGAATTAAATGTTCTTTTGTTTTTTAATAAATGAAATCTCGAAAACTATACGTAGCATTAAAAAAGTAAGTATCACGTTTTTATCAGCGTACCGAATGTACTTGAAATCAGTTTTACTTTTAGCGGCACCAAAATCATTGTAGACCTGTGTTATTGGTCTAAAAGGGTAAGGACCAATGTTTTGTATGGATTCTATAGGATATCTATCAATCGACTCAACGCCTATCTGCCCATTGGTACTTCAATAATTTAAACATAATTGGAAGACAATAACACCATATACTTATGGGAAGTTCAATTATTTCATGATGCAACCTTCGACCAACTTATGCGTAAAGATAGGCAATAAATTACTGTTTGTTTATCTTTAATTACTCACGATATGGAAATTATAGTCACGCTCTTATTCCCTTGGGGGCTGAATAGCAAAATCTATGGTAGGCATCAGTGAGAACTCTTCGACAGAAAAAAATACTGGTACCGTAATAAATAAATAATACTGCTAAAATCTAGAGCACGTTTTATATATGTGTCTTTATAGATTATTACGATGACGGCTGATGACGATACGTCTCATTTCAACTTGAGAATACTCATATAAAACAAAGGAATTGGCTGGTTTTCAGAATTGGCTGAAAACTGCCAATAAACACTGAAAATACATTTTTAATCAATTTTGTCTATACAAAGATATATTCTGGGTCGTGTTCAATTGATGCGTATTCAGAATTTCAAGATTCAGTAAGCCAATTAAAAGCCTGCCTATCATATTGCTCACCCCATAACCTTCTATATAGAACAATATCTTTGTTCCCACAGCAAAAAATTACACCTTCTATAGGATGACAGGTTACATTTACACCAAGTTTTTCTTCGATTCCCACAGCACACAGCAGAATGCGCAAGTCAACTTGTTAATTCAACCAGTCTGTCCATTCCAAGCGAATATCAAACATTTATATTCGCGACGCCTAATCTTAAGAATGTGGCGACATGAAATAAGTATCATTATCGATTGGACTACAGTTTATGCGTAAGCTGGCTTGCCGATGTCAAACGTCAATAGGTCGGCGAGATGTGATAAATTGAATTAAGTTTATTAGTCAGTGCTATGCTTAGTTACCAAATAGAAGTGCATATTTCCCTAAATGTGTGTAGGAATTTGTCATAAATTGGCTGGTGTACATTATGGGCGCCACACACCAAAGCCGCCAACATATCGGCGGCATATGTACACGCTCACTTGCCCTGTGACACTCAAGCTCTGGGTAAAAAAACTGGTACATATCGTGCGTGCCACACTACCGACAAACTTTTTCGACATTTGAAGCTACCTATATACTAGTCGACCAAAAAAATCGAAACATGTCGACAGGCTTTGGTGCATAGAGCCCTTTACACATGGGTTGTAAGCTGCGTATTTTCCACTATAAATTAAGAAAGCCCGTTGCCTTGTTTGTACATTGTTGTGAAACGGTTTTAGTTGCCAACTCGTGTAATTTGCAATTGGTTGTATTAATTCGATATTCGACGCGTGCCATTTACATTGCGGTGTAGAGAAACTGTCTGTGGTTATCGAGGAATTTTCTAAAGTAAGTATCTTTAAACCGCAAAAATGGTTTGTAGTATCAGTTTATTGTTTTGCGTATTGTGGATGAAGGGATTTTCCGGTAATTTCATGTATTGTACAGAATGAGCTTTTACTTATGAATATTATTTTGAATAAAATAAGATACATATTTACTTACATTGTTTGTTTTTTTGGTGAACATCATTAGTCCTCTAACCAATTTAATTATTTCTCTATCATCGCGTATTATGAAAAACAACCTAACAACAATAAAATGAAAATCCATCATCATTTACTCTGTAGCTCCAATTTGCGAGACACGTAACAATAGCAAATAAATTCCCGACACAGTAAAAACTACGCAATTACATAACTATGTCAATGAAGTACGTCGACATTTAATTAAATCAATTAATTAGATTTAATCCATCAATATGCATAGTCATTCAATTGTTTTCTCTACAACATTCCTTTAGGAGCTGCACGCACATACATAATAATAATAAATTGCAGATTTTATCGTCACGATGAAATTGTTACTCTATGTGTATTCCGGTAGAATTGAAATTGCACTGTGTAAGTTTTATTTACATTTACGTATATTTAAAACCAGTTGCACAATATCGGGGCGATATTGACCATTATTAGCGGTGCAACTCGATCATAATTTGTCATTTACTGTCGATGCCTACGAGAGTCAATGGGATTTCTAACATACCGAAATAAATTAAGTCTTTTATAAGGAATATAAGCACATTACCTACCTACGCAGTCTATCCGGTGAAACTCGTCTTACCAAAATAAACTATGAATACTTTATGTAGTAACAGTTATCTTATGCTTTAATAATTCACAATAAGCAATAAAATGCAATTATCTCCAGAAAAAACGGCGTTACGAATGTTAGTTACTTATTTAGAAAACAAATATGTAATAAACTTTACTGATACGATAAAGAATACCAAAACATTTAGGTATGTACCAAAGCTGTAAAAATATCATTACAAAAATACCGACACCTGACAGCTTTTATGCGTACAATACACACAATATTTGCATCAAATTGCAATCTACCTTGAATATGCACGCTTAACCGCGAGGAAGCATTATAATAATAATTGGCCTGTTTCCTTGGCTGTGCCTTGACAGTGCGTCAAATAACAAAGAGCCAACATTAGTCAGTACAGTAGGGATGCACGATACTTGGATATTTGTATCGATACAATGCAATATGGTTCTAGGATCGTATCGAATGGCTTCGATCCGATGCTCCGAATAAGGAATCGAGACTTATCTATCGTTCTCTGAGATCAAAATTAATTGTCCCTATAGAGCCTAGAATAAATTCTAGGTATTCTTGTGTCATCCTTGTGTGTCTTTAAATTCTTTTAAATTGATTAATCAAGCAATTTATGACAATTATGACTGTATCATTGGTCATGTAGTCGCAAGCGCGACTGCTGAGCATTAGGTCCTAGGTTCAATTCCCCGGTCGGGCAAAGGGTTATTAATTTTTTCATTACGAATTTCTCAGTAGCAGCCACGGAGTCTGGATTTCTACCCGGTTGATGGCAATAAGTTATTTATATATGGCCTCTAATTAGGGGCCCCATTAAAGGCCCCTATTACACGGCAACTTAAACATTACTGCTAAAATGTGGGTCTACTATTAGTTACATATCAGCTTTACCCTTCAACGATTACGGGCATTATGTTACGTTTAGGACAATATGGTACGATACGATCCATTCTTTCCAATACCGGTACTTTTGTATCGATACTGTGAAGTATAGTATCGGAACGTGCGTCACTACAGTACAGGTAATGTTAATGTTCCACCCACTCGTGCGCATAATGTTACTCAATGGTTCGAAATACGAATAGAAGTGCAACTGTCGCCTGCTAACTAGTTTGGCACCATATCGAATTAATGTGATAGGAGGTACTGTGTTGTCAATCACAGCAAGAGTTTGTTTGTTAAGATTTTGTAAGAGAGCTGTGATGATGAAGATATTGAGGAATCGTGATGACACTTAGAGCGCGTCGAATGAGTTCTTGATAGTTTTGGTTTTGATAATCAGTTTAACTGATTCAAGACATATCTAAGATCTAAGTTAAGTGGCACGTACAGATTAATTTCTTATTAAGCCTCTACGAATCCCACTTCTGGGACACAAGTCTCTTCTTTGCAAGAGGGAGTCACACAGAGAACGAGGAGGGAGGCACTCACACAGTTGCTGAAGAATTACTTTAATATTCAGACAACTCGTTGGTTCAATCATTCAAGGTGAATTTCTCATGGAACGGTGTCTAGATTTATGCTCTGTTGATGGTAATAGGCTCGCCTCCTATTACGTGGGACTTAAAACATAACTGGCGAAATTTGGGTGTACTATTAGTTACACCTCTGCCCAACCCTTCGGAGATTACAGGCGTGATGTTATGTTAATCGGACGACATACCTTCAGATACTGCCATACCATACATTGTTTCAGTTGTGTTATTTTTGAAATATGAGATGCATTTCACTACTAGGCACTCGTGTTACGTGTAAGTAAAAGAAATCAACAATTACGGACTTCCTAATGACGACTGCGGCTACAATTAAGTGTCATTGCCACTGTTGCCCACGCTAAGCAGTTACACAGATTGTAATTGACTGGCTTGCGTCAAGTAAATAATGTTAAACGTCAAATAAACAATTGTTTATTCACTAGTTTTTGCCCTCAACTTCACTCGCGTTAATTTAGAATTTGACAATCAATTCGGGATGTACTTTTACTATATAATTATAATATAATCAATCATAACTCGAAAGACACGTGGCGCCATCTACTATCATAAGAACGTTCTTGTTGTTTTCCTCAGCCAGTACTTTTTTTGGTATAAAAAGTACTTTATGTCCGATTCTATACACCCGTCTGAAGTCTTCTCTGCTACTTACTCGGATAATCCGGAAAGAGAGCCGTTCGAAAAAAACGGGGTTGAGATCAAACACAGCATCAACGACTTCAGGTGTTTTCACATCACACCACCAACATCCAAAGTACGAACTGCTACTGACAAATTCCCGAAAAAGCCGCTCAGCGGACTACGGAACCAAAGAGGTAGTGAATATCAATGCCAAAATTATATTATTATTCTTGTCTTTCTCAATATTGTTTCAACCAGCTGGTGTTTACTTCAATAAATAACTCTCAGACGCATTCCACGTTATAATAATTTAACAGCTAATGTCGGAAACTCGTTAACTTTATTAATGGCAATTCGATTGAAACAGTAAAAAGCAAACCATCAACTTTGTTTGTATTATTTTGCTAGATCTTGCTTGCTTTTAATGACGCTATAAAAATTAAATAATATTTATTCAATTGAAATGGTTGTCATTTAAGTATCATAAAAGACAGTATCGGATTAACCCTGTAGCAGGAGTAGCAATTGCTACGGGCCCCGCGCAAATGATATGGGCCTACAGGTATACTGTGAGTAAATCATTTAGTTGAGTGCCTTCCTTGAAATGGATGACACAAGAACTAATTTCAACAATTTGACGACGACTCCAATCAAAATAATAAAGTTAAGGTCTACTATCCTATCAGACGTCTAGAAAGTTTCCAGTATTTTATATATCAACATAAATAGACCAAAAACCTTATCCTTACTACTTAAGAGTCGTTTTAATTGGTAAATGTTACACAAGCCTTCGGGGCGTAGTATAACATGTAAGTGTAATTCCTGGGTAACATTAAAAGGCACCACATAACTGCCTTGACCAGACGATTAATCAAATGTTGAATCATAGTCCACGTATGCGACATATATCCATGAGTATGTATACTTGTACAGTAACACGGTAAACGATACCATACGTAACGGACAGGTTGGACAAGGAAGGGTAAGTATATATAATATGATACACGCCCTTTCTCTCTTGGCGTTACATTTATTCTACCGTTACAGCATTTTATCATTTGATATTATTAAAAATGTGCAGCATAGCTAAGAGAAAGAAGTGTGTAGTGATTGTCTGCGTGGCTTTATTTTGTTTAAGGCTATGAACAGATCTAAAACTGCATCAAAAAACCTCATGGCGTACCTACACAGTCGCAACAAAATATAGTCAAGAAGGCCCCGAAAAGTGGCAATAGCTTTCAGAGCATTTCGGATTACGTGATTTTCGGTATTTTATGTAAGATCCGTTATATTTTTGGCTTTCCGATAATATTTTTTTTTATATCGCTAATTGAATGTCACTTTGTCTAGGGCTTAAGGATGTGAAAATATACCTAAGCACTGAAAACGTTGCTTTGACACAAGGTAGAAAATGATGTCCGTGAAACAAGACACATTAACTGTTTATGATTTGAGCAGTATAGCAACTTCTTTACCAATTTAAGTTTAACTGGATGGTCCGTAAATCAGATCCTCATTAGGTTGTTTCGTCATTACAATAATATTTATGCACGTCCTTGGTTTTATTGCTATTTATCTTAACAACTAACTAATTAGTGGAAAAGTTCAAGGTGGTCTCGATAATTACTAAAGAAAACTGTGTTAATTGGCGAAACGATAAGACAATCCCAAAAGCTTCACATAATTTATAGTATCTATCGTCATCTAGAAGTAGATTAATTGGCTTATTTTTTGTTTCTTAACACTCGCATAAAGCTTACGCAAAAGAATCTTCTTAATTATATTATGTTCATAATGTAGTAAAAACATGAGGAGTTCGTGGCTAAATAATAACAGCCGCTCGGGTCGATCTTTAAGTTAAGCCGTACTTGCCTAGGTTGGTCTGTGGATGGGTGACCACCCATTACATACCGAGGTACCTCGAAAAACACGTTAAACCGTTGGTCCCGGCTGTCATTTGTAGATCTTTGATAGTCGTTAGGCAGTCAGTGGCCCAAAAAGTCTGACAACCAGTCTTACCAAGGGGTATCGTGTTACCCAGTACTAACTGGGTTGTGAAGGTCAGATAGGCGGTCGCTCCATGTAAAATACTTGTATTCAGCTGCATCCGGTCAGCCTGGAAGCCGACCCCAACAAAGTTGGGAAAAGGCTAGTCAGATGATTATGATGTAGTAAAAAAATGAATGAGTTCTCAGTGTCATGAAATTGTTTCACCCTACTGAAAGTAGGCTTAACACACTAACGTATTATTACATGGTTGAATATTTTGAATATTGCTTCATTTGATGCCAGATTCGTCATTTAAAACCAAAAGGGAATCCACAGAAAATTAACTATTCGATGACAGCAATAACAATTAGTTCGTAAGGTGACACTAATCGACATTTTTTCCATAGAAATTTCGGGAGGGAGATTAACTTTTTTTCTTCATGTTCAAGTAAGGATAAACGCGAGTAGCCGAGATATTAGAAGGCATTTTTGTGCATTATTTTGTAATCGGCATCATTCAGGCGAACCTAGCAGTTCTCGGCTGTTTAACCGGGTTATCGTGTAAGAGAAAATCCTCCAACGAAGGCGAAAATCTTAAAAATTAAGTGATTTCCAGGACACCCCCTGTGGAACCAAGCCTCGGCTTAGGACGACACTGAAAGAGGAGAGCAAGGTACAGGCCGGAGGCCGGATCAGAGCTACCGTTATTGTGATGTAACTAACCGCGCGCATTTTCAACGTGCACATTTACAACATATGCAGTGTGTCTCCTTGCATTATATTCTATACACGCACTTTCACGGAGCAATTACCAAAAGAAAATGATCTTGAACACACGTTAACACACTAAAATGACTCCTAAATGTTAACGACCTCCCACAGTCTACTGCGCCTGCACGAGATTATCTCAAAATACAACACAGAGAGAAGTGTGTGCATTTGTGTTCAGACGCACTAATGAATGTAAATAGTCCGGCAATTTGTAAGGTGACGTCATGGATTAGGACAAGGTTAGATCGTCAGGTCTATTCTACAGGTTTGTTTCACTTGCGACTGCTTGGGTACATTCTACTTTTTCTAAAATAAAACTTGTGGTTCAATACCAGATGCATATTTGTTTTCATACACGATTTGATCCGATACTTTACAGCAGCAATACAACAAGAGGCGAAACTCCGATATTCTGAATCGATACAGGAGTAGCCGTATCGGAATGTATAAATCGTATCGTACCATATTGTTTTAAACTGTATCGTGTGTTGTGCATACGTATTTTCACTTTCAATTGCTTGTACCTCTAAAAACATGGTAGGGTGAAGCCTACAGAAATTCGAAGATAATTTTGTGATACTGTTTTATTCATAAACAAACTTGGTAATATTTTTTAACCAACAACAGAAATTGTGCGTATTGAATGCGTAACTGATGTGTTTCTTGACGCTTAGGTTACGCACGCGCGACAAATAAAGCCTAGTTTTAACTGTTATGTTCTTTTTGTCACTTACGTGTTAAATTACTTACAAACATTTTTTTTTGGGTGAAAAATCGCGTTTTACGGTAGGACTCAATATAACACATTCAAAACATTGTGCTGGTTGTATAGTATGGGGCTCGTGAAGGAGTCTTAAGTAAAAAAAATACATTAAAAACATGTATTTAAAAAAAACTTGTGAAAAAGTTGGAACTTTGACCCCGAATATCTCCGAACTAGAAGGTTCCCAGGTATGATCTAGAACAAAAAAAATCATCGCAATGACTGGGAGAACAAGTGCCTTTCGACTTCCTTAAGAGTCTTTTTACACCCTTTATTTATTTACAAGACCTCTCGACTCGCGTTAGCTTTTGTTAATTTTGGGTTAGGTGGCAAAACGCGGGACGTAAAAGAAAAAAAACCTTTTTTTTATCTGTCTAATCGAACAAGCAGTCGAATAATGAACTGGTAAAATGATGGCTTTATTAACGCTCATGTAGCCTTATGTATCTACCGTAGCACAAGGCTATTTTAAAGGCGAGTTTACACTGTAGTTACATTTTGCGACAGTGCGGCGCGGCAGCGTGGCGTTTACAGACGCTTGCTGTCGCAACACATGTTTTGACGCTGTTGCATTTTATATATTTCCTAGAAATACTATTGATTTTTAATCAATTTCTAGGATCTAGAAGAAATGGTTCTGATTCGTAGATTTAAGTTGAGTGGGAAAATGATCCTTTTTAGGGTTCCGTACCCAAAGGGTAAAACGGGACCCTAAAAACCCTTACCCGCCCGTTTGTCACCAGGCTGTATCTCATGAACCGTAATAGGTAGACAGTTGAAATTTTCACAGATGCTGTATTTCTGTTGCCGCTATAACAACAAATATTAAAAAACAGAATAAAATAAATATTTAAGGGGGCTCTCATACAACAAACGTGATATTTTTGCTCTTTTTTATATTGATAACGGCAATTGCAAGAAAGTTTTTGCACTCTACTTTATGCTGTCCCTTTGTAAACCTACTTTTATTTATCGTAAGTGTGACATTGTGGTAATCAGCTCAATGGCCACATAAATATTTAACATCTCCTATAATATATGTAAAATTCTAGATTTTATCATTATTCTTGTGAATCTAGTTTATCGCTTCGGGTAGTTAAGTTACTAGTTTTATTTATTTATATGACACCTGCGTGTGAGGAACGAGATATGCCTGATTAAATGTGTCTGTGTTTGGGTATTTTCGTTTAAAATTGGCTTAAATGGAAAATGAATGCTTTTAGGTAAAAGTTGTTATATAATTTTTTCTTGTCATATGTGTACTGCCTACAGTTTGATAAAAATAACAATTTTTGCTGCAACAGCATTTTGTGAGCACTCTAACAGCTACTTAATTAATATCCAACGTAACACGCACGCTCGCTCGCAAGTACGTACACTTTTTTTAACAATATTATGTCACTGCTGGGCAAACGCCTCCTCATTCTCTTTCCAAACTTCTCTATCTTGTACAACTTATATGTATTTACTAGGTACTTATATATTTAATTACAAATTAGTTGTCGTTCCATTATTCAGTTTATTTATTTTACAAAATGCCGTGACAAGCTATTTAATAATAAAATATTTTTTTTGTTTAATTGTATGATCCAAAGTAGATTGAAATAAATAAATAATAATAAAATTCCAACAATAATTTTCATCACATTGCTAAGGTTTTTATCTTTCGAATGTATAAAATGTTAACACGTTTAAGTTATATCCATAACTAATAAAACATAACTTTTATGTTTATAAGGCAGGAAAATAAATCATTTTGATAAAACCTTTATTTGTAACACAGTTGAACTTAAACACATGTCATTAAAGTTGTTCTTATTGTTTTATAACAAGCTATTGTTTTAACTCAACTGTCCATAAATGCAGTATAAATGTGCGGAAAAAACAAGGAAGTAATTATGTGTTTCTTTTATAATTTATATCTTCAAGTACCTAACAAACTTCGTGGGTGTGCTTGGTCGACGTTTAGATATCTATGATACTTTAAAATGAAGTGGTAAGTATACCGACACATCAAGCTATATATTTTCAGTCTGACCTCGGTTTGTTTAGATTTCCCATACAATGAGAGATCCGCATTAACTGGGTTTGCATAGTTTGATTGGCTGTCGTGCGTACGAGGTGTATGTGATTAGCAAACAGTCGATTATTTTGACCGCTCAGGTTTCAAAAAGAGATTGAAAAAGAAAATCATAATTTCTGAAACATTTATGTTCAACTTTGATCACAAATCAATAAATGAGTTTTACGTCAAACGTATTTTTTTGTTCTGTTTCTGTCAATTACGTGAAGATGACAGTTTAGTAAAGTCAATGACTTGTGTGTATTATAACTCTGATGCCTTTCTTACAGCCGAAAATCATATTTTAATTAACATAAATCTGAACCCTTTTCTTTTTTTTTAGGATGGAAAATCATCAAAGGACCCCACCCACTCTGGGCGGAGCGGAAGGGAGTGTCCGACTTGTACCGACTAAAACCTAACCATGTTTCTTCCTTGCCCTTCCAGGGCATGACCCCGACCTTCTAATTGGAAAAAAAACGTAAGATTTGATTTCGCGGGCTACCCTGGTGCCTCCCCCTTGAGGCCATTCAAAATGAGCAATGTTGCATAGGCTACTCTAGGTAGGGTTGCTAGGTATGGAAAATGTGTACTGTTATAACTTTTAAGAGCTTTTTGTAAAAATAGGACAGTTAATTGTCTCTAGACAATAGATTATAAACAGTACTGTAAATACAGTGCTTCTATACTTACTATATAATAATATTATAAATAGGAAAGATTTTTATTTTTGTATGTAAGGAATAAACTTAAAATCTACTGGGCCGACTTGAAAAATTCATTCAGCAATGGATAGCAACATTATCAGCGCGTAATATAGGCTATATTTTATCACCGTACTCCCACGGGAACGGGAACTATGCGGGTCAAACCGCGTGACGTCCGCTAGTGTTAAATAAAGTTATTACATAAACATACAAAACCTAACTCAACATCTAATGCAACAGAGAACTGTTTATTTCTTCTATTTGTTTTTCTTTTAATTCTTAAAGTTCTGCTCAATTAAGAACCTAATTTTTCGTAACGCGTTTCAGTGAATCATTTGTAAGTATGTCTAGGTAGGCAGAATAACCAGTGCTACACACTTATTCGAAAAATTACTAAACATAATTTGGTTTTACTTTGGTTCGTGCCGATTAGCAAACTGATTTCGGACTTAGGATGCGTTTTCACCAGAGATGTGCCAAGATGTGCAGCGATAAATGTGCATCAAACTAACCAATCACATAGCTAGCGCAAAATGTGAAAAAAAGCTTTACGATTGGTTAGTTTCACACATATCCCTTGCTACGCATTCTCGCTCATCTTATGTGGAAACGCACCTTAACCTGGAGGTTACCATGGTGTCTTAAAGAAGGATTATTTTAATGTCACTTCATTGTGGGAAAGAGACGGAGCTATAGACGACGTCTAGTGCTATCTGTTTCCCACTCTGGATTAAGATTGAAAACCAGAGCGTGGCATTTTCCCGAACATAATTACATCTAGGTACATATTACAATTTTTCCCGCCGGAACATACATACCTGATTAAGTGTGTACTATCCTTATCGTCAGGATATTTGTAGGTGGTTTCTTATTTGATAAAAATAATTAGTTTGTAGAAGTATACATATATATTTACAATGTACAGATTTTTAAAGTATTTTATACAAGATCAGTCAAATGCAAGTTTTCAGTTTAGTTTTTTTAGTTCTCGTTGTGTTTACTGACACAAAAACCTGTTTTACACATTTTTAGCAACTTGAATGTTTAATTTGAATAATTATGATCATTTTGAAATTCACTCGAGATTTTTGGCAAATCTTGACAAGACAACAGTGAAGCGAAATGTTATAAATTGAAAAACCACCAAAAGAAACATCTACATTTAATAAGGAAGACCCTCAAAACATTTATTTTAACCATGACTTACGCGAGTATTTTTGAGCTGTCAAGGAAGTACCAAATTTGGAAGTTACGTTCCAAAACATATTCATAGAAAATAACTCTAAACTCCATGGACGCTCATTTAATCAAGTGCCATACGGGGTACTCAATCAATTCAGCTGTCCGTTAAAGGTGGTACATTATCTTGCAAAACAAGGCAGATCTAACAGTACGTGTTAATATGGCGCCAGCAACCAGTGAACTATAGCAACCTATAACGATTTACGCTCTATTTCTGATCTTATACCAACATATTGCTGTTTCACTAGATTGCAAGCAATACCCAAGCATTTGTAACATTTCCGCGTGAGCTAACTAACACTGTGCAGTGCCTACATATGTTGGTTAGGCTGAAAATACAGCGTGTAACAATAAAGTTTTATCATATTTAAGGACGTGGTATAGAACATCAAACTGAACAACTTTCTTCCTGGTACTACAAGACCACACTTTTCTGAAACATTCTGTATTCTGGTTTTATAATACCTAGGTCTTTGAATGATATACTTGAATTTTTTTTAAATCTCTATGAGTTTAATCGACAAATCCTGATGTTGCTGACAAATTAGAAAAATAATAGGGACCAAACATAAGGAAATTAGTAAAAATATGTTTCGAAAAGCCGCCAAGTTGTTGTGAATAGGACTCTACCTAAGAGAGAGGTCGAGATTGCTTCCAAGAAAAGTTCCCTAGTACGAAAAAGATATTGACTTAATATCGGCAATATCAGAAAACGTGTGAAGGATACGTTAGCAGTAAATATACTTAGTCAATTCTGAGTAACCTTAATAATTCAGTTTCCTCTAACCATACATCACTGAGGGAAAACCAACCACAATTAAAAAAATCTTGCCACAATAGAGAGCTGTGAATGAGACGATAACTCCATTATTTTCCAATATACATGGGAAAAGACGAGAAAAGCATCCAATACATGTTCATTTGTTCTGAGTACTAAACAAAAACTGCTTGTCAACGAAGACGCGGAGGCAAATGTCATGAATCAGTCGAGGAAAATGATTACCTATGGCTTGATTTTAGTTGCATTTTATATTCTTCTAAAAACATTATGAGCGGAGACAGCTAGACGGAGTCGCGCTAGTCCAAGGATAAAATGATGGGACAGTTTGGACGTCTTCTTTAATTATTGGCTCTAGATCGTGCAGTGCTCTCCGAGTTCAGTTTAATAACGCGTATAGGATGCTGGTGGGGCTGAGCGCTTCTGTAGTGCGTCAGGGATGTTTGCAGACGTGGATTGTTTTCCCTGGTGCGCAGGGTGTATCCTAAGCATGATTGCAAGTCGCCTTGACTGTGTTTATGTGGATCGCTGTTGTGCAATTACTCATGGGTTGTCACAGCAGTGATCCACCGTGTTGTGTTGTTTGTTTTATCAAAGCTTACTAACATAGTCTTAAGTTTTACTAACAGTTTTTGAGTCATGGATACTCGAATAAAGAAAATTCTATTCTATTCTATTGGCGGGAAGAAACACAACACCGAGATAAGTGGAAAAATAGGGGGAGACTTGCCTGGGAGTGGAACAGTTCAGGAAAACAAAAAATAAATAAATTTAATTTATTTATTCCACCGAATGGAACAGCGGCTAAACTGGCCGACGAGCTTACGGAATTTCTGGCTAGGCTATGTTTTTTATTTTTCAAAGTTCACCTTTCATCGTAAGTATCTAATGACTTTCGAATACGAATATTTCATTAAAGACAAAATGTCGGTAATTTATTATATTTATAATATATGGTATTAAAAGACACGAAAAACTAGTGTCTTTGAAATGAACAGCTGCTGGTTATAACCGGAAACTATTCATTAAGATATTAATTTTATAATAATATTAAACGCAGAGTGACTGAAAATTATTTAATTTACGAGCTGTTGGCATGGGTAGAGTGTTATTTGCTGTTTTTATGCCTTTATAAATAAAACCTGAATATTAGCTGGGATTTCTAAGGTTTTTTTTTTCTACTGTGCAGAAACTAGGCCTTTGTAGAAACATATACATAACATCACGCCCGTTGGTGTTGTTCCTTGGTTATAGGAGTAAAGATAAAGATCCATGCGTCATGCTCGTGAACGGGCGCTGTCGGTTGGGACTGGTCATCTCAAAGCTGCCACGGTTTATTTTAACTACTTATTTTGTTTTTAAATTGTTGATATAATATTTTACTCTGGACGCTCTTAACGTGCACGTATTTCTACATCGTTCTCACATATATGTATAATCTCAATATGAATGATGTAACCAAGATTTTGTAACAATATTTTGATTGAAAAGAGTGTCCATGGAGTTTCTTGCCCATTCTTCTCCATAGAGATCTACGCTTTGGAATGGGCAACTACAGTACTTTCACAAGTTATTATGCCTTGTGTCTGTGACTGTAGCTTAGCCTAATTTGTTTTTCTGACATTCAAAAGTGCCTGTAATGGTCTAATTGAAATAAATGCTTTTGAGTTTTTTGAGTTTTGAAAGGTATACCAAAGAAACGATGAAAGGACTGTGTGAAGGATGATATGGCTAGAAAGGAGGTGACTCCTAAGATAACGAGTAATAGAGAAGTAAGGAAGAAGAAGACATGCTGCGCCGACCCCAAATAAATTGGGATAAGGGCTGGAGGATGATGATTACTTAGGTTGTGGTTAATTCAATTCAATTCATTTATTTGTCAGACAAATTAAAATATCCATACAGTCACACCCACAATTCGACAAAACACAAAAATATTAAATAACATCTTTAATATCCTTACTTATTTTGTTTGTTACTCTTTCACGCAAAAAGCTACTGAGCGGATTTGGATGAGATTTGGAACACAAATCGTTTATAACCTGGATTAATACATAAGATACTTTATCCCGATAGTAGTTCTCGTGAGGCAATCGAACACCACGCGGGTGACGCCGCGGGCATAAGCTAGTGAAGAATATTTTTTTGATTGGTAGGCTGTTGTGCTTCTGGGAACTACTTCTAAAAGTCGAGTAAATTCCTATTCCAAATAACATAAATTACAAACACAATGCGATATGTGATTGTAAAAACTTTATCATTATACACGTTGGCACGCTGTTACATTCGAATACAATAGCGGGAAGGCAACAATTAAACAGGTACGTATTACTAGGGCGCCAACACACGCTGCGCAGGAGTTCACGGCCAAGCCACTGTTGCATAACGCCCCGATGCAGTAGAAAACAAATAAAACCGATACTAATCTCCACTTGATACGCCATAAATCTTTTTAAGGTTAAATTTTGCAAGTACTTGTGAATTTAAACCGTTAAATATAAATGTTTCGAGAGTGAGAATTGTTTAGAAGCAACCCATGTAATCGTGCGATGTGTAAATTAAATTAATCTTTATCTTTCAAAATAGGAATAGTGTGTGAATTTTTCAAGTTTATAATTAGCGTGAATTAATTAAGCAAATTCTTTTTTTATGCAATTCCATTTAGGCAGTGTATTCGGAAACATCATAATCATCCGTGTTCAATTAAATGTTTTTAAAACACGCGTTTGACTTCAACATCATTAAGCGGTTCAATAAACTCTTTGAAATGATCATTAATACAGTAATTCCAGCAATTTATTGTAGTGCACTACAGTGAATTCTTGTTAAAAAATACTGCACACAATCATAATATAATCATTAAACTCTTGCCTCGATCTTTGCTCATCAATCACCGTCATTCTGTCTAGCCATTTCTGATTTATGTTGTTGTTGGCATCCAGTCTTCCTGATGCATCTGAATACCAGTAAATACTTTACATAGATCGACTTACTATCTGACCTTCACGCAGTCACAATACGACACTCTTTTCGTCCTTGCCACTAGAAAAAATTTTAACCTCTAAAATCCTCTTTTTAACCAAGCAGACTTGATTAACTCCTTCTAAAGCTTGTTTAGAAAAGTAAGGCACACGCATCATGTATTACATAAGGCACAAGTAAATAGGTGAACTGTAGCGTTGACATGGGAATTTCATCGTTAATATCAGTTGCGCAACCTTCAGCAATCGAGGTCAAAGTGTAAGTTACGTGTGTTGTGAGGCGCCTTCGTGATGTTTATTATTACACTTGAAATTGGGCCCCGGAATTGAAGATGGTTTTTTGTAAAGGTCATTGTACTTGTCTTGTGCTTGTCTTGCAATTTTTATAAATGATTTATTATTATCTGCTTTATATAATAGTAATGTAGAATGGTTCTACTTGAACCTACCCCAGTTCTCTGTTAGGTCATCTAAGATTTATTTTGATTTTATGACGTGATTCTTACACAGTGATTTAATAATTTTCTGATAAGTACTTCATGTTTTATAAATTACGCCCGGTAATAAATAATGGTAGTTTTACCAGTTACCGCATAAGATGGAAGAACGAAAAAAAAAGAAATTTTCTACATCTGTCTACGAAATTTCGCTCAAGATATGGCTCTACACCGCCGTTTAGGTGTGGAATGTCCGATTCACAAAATGTCCAGCGATGGAAAAATGTCCAATCCGCAGAATGTCCAGTTCGCAAAATGTCCAGTCCGCAGAATGTCCAACGCTACACCAAAAGGTCACTGTCCAAAGAATAGCTAATAGCGACCTTTCAACTTAAAAAATATATAAAATCTTACCATCATTAAAATTCATTATTTAAAAACATCTTCCACTGTTTGAAACTCTTTGACACATCACGATTTTGGTCACGTGACACGACGAGTTGTCAACATGTTGTAACCAAAATAGAAAGAGTTTTGATTTATAATAATTCATAACGTAATATAAAATGATGTCTTCTCTCTTACAACATGAACTATCGTGCAATATCCTGTCGAATCGAGCTCATTGGCCGGAGAGGACGAAAATCTATAACCACTCTTTGTCTAAGCGTTATGTAAAAACAAAATCTAATCCACTGAGGTCTAAAACATTTTGGAAAAACTAAACAGTTAAACACCTTTTACTCGTAATCTGAAGAGGTTACCGTCTCAAGGCTGTATATTTTAAATTTTTACGCAACTACGATCCAAAATATTAGAACTAAATTCTCCTGCACACAATAGAAGTTGAAGAGAATTAGCATTTTTAGTAGAATGGTGTAAGAAACCGCAGCTCAGCATTTTTATATGGAGCCAGTACGACACTCGACCACATAATTGACAGATTGCGAACATCGAACTTTCACCTCAGTGTTTATGATAAAAGTTTATGATTGCATCAACAGTTTCTATGAGAATAGTTTAAATAGTACAATGAATTCGTGATCATCATTATCCTGGCCTACTTCAAACTTTCTCACTTCTACTATTTTTCATGACTACAATTCCTTCATCTTCTACAACCTTTTTTATCAACAATGCATTCATGAGTTTTGTTACATTATATTCCTTTATTTATTTTAGGACATATTCAATAAAAAATAAATTAAAATATTCTAATATAAAACAAGATTTAAAAATATAAAAAATAGTAGCCCACTGGTATTGGGAACAGGGGTCCAAGCTACTGGCGGTCAAGGCTCCAGAGAGAGGAATCTCCTGATCTCCTGACGAGCGTGTCTAGGAGTACCGCTTATTATATTATTATATATATTATATATTTATTATTATTTATTTAGTTAGCCTGAACTGTCCCACTCCTAGGCAAAGGCCTCCCCCCATTCCTTCCACTTTTCCCGATGTTATGCCTCTTCTTGCCAATTACTGAGAAAGCCATCCAAGGCGTCCCGCCATCTTCTCCGCGGTCTGCCGCGACCCCGTCTAAGTCTGTCTCAGGGCTCCAGTTTTGTGATATGCGTGCCCACAGATTTGCCGGCATATTATTATTATATTTATATATTCTATAGACTCAATGGCTCCGACAGTACCTTATACATATATACACGAGCTCCTTCAATAGTTTAAACTATTTAATAAGAAACAACCAATCGAAGCCTTCAATGGTCTTACATTCACTAAACATTTTCGAAAGGAAAAAATAAAAAACCTAGGCTTGTCAATATCTGACACTTAGCTAACTTCAGGGTGTATGTTGACTAGCTAACTTCATGCTGTTAAATTTAGGTGTCGGTGTGCGCGCGCATCGTAAAAAATTACTCTCATCATTTTTCCCTAACGCGCCATAAGAAGTATAACTTCAAAAATCTCACGTCGCCAAAGGCTGTTCATTTCGCATGCACCTCTCGTCCATCCCTCATTTATCCGTAACATTTGCGTAACCCTTGACTTTTGCAACTACTCGACCAAAACCATTCAACTTGGTTTCCGAACTATGGTTACACAGCACCATTGTGAAGAGTACATCGGTTTACACGCAAAAGGCTTGGCGGTTATGTAAAACTGAAGTAACTTTGTGTAATCTTTCATATGTGTCATAATTTGCTTAGTTTTCTGTGGTAGGTCAGTAAATAGTAACGGAAGTGTTTTGTTGTCCATGTCTTATTTTGTTAACGAGATTTCAATATTACCAAATCTAGTATCTTATTAATAATAATGTAATGTAATGTTTTATTGAATTCATGTTAACTATTGACGGCAATATAATACTTGCCGGAAGCTTTGATTATTTCACCGTTGACAGTGATAAATGTATAGTTTGTTCGGTTGTTACTCCCTAATCGGAAACAAGATCATATCTGGGGATAATACCACTGTTTTTTTCGATAGTACAGGAGATACTATTTAATCTTAACTGTACTTTATATTTTTATCAATTTGGTTACATAAATAATGCAAGTATAAATAATGCAAGTATAAGTATAACTATGGCAATGAGATAACTCATTGCCATAGTTATATTGAAAATTCACTTTCTGTCTGTAGCAATTTTGCGTGTCGTCTTCCAATTAGCATATAATGGGTAAACGTGGTGCTATGTGCAATGAGTGTATCAAAACAAGCTGTTACATTACGACTGTTAAGTAATCCGGTGTTTACACATTAGATACGAACAATCTCATGATGTCATTTATTTTGGTAGATGTTTTGGAAGATCTTTCAAGATACAATAAAGTAAAAAAACTTCTGAAAATCGCCACGGAGGCTATTTATGCCTGGACGTGTGCATGTATAACTTTTAACGAAAAAACCGCAACATCATCATTTCAGCACGGCATCACCCAATGCTGGGTAAAGGCCTCCCGTTTCTTCTGCCACATCTCTCGGATATGTGCGTACCACATTAAAGCGAGCATCAGCCATCAAAATTAAAACATTTTTTTCACTTGGGCCTACATGGACCCTTATAAAACGTTAAGTAAAAGGTGCTCGCATCTCCGCATCGAGGCAAATATTGAAAATCAGATGCCCAGGAAGAAACATAAGATTTACATCAACTTTTACAAATACAACTAAGACCAGAAAAAGAATTACCTTCGAATAAAACATAAGAACTGAGCCTAAGAACAACGTAATTACAGTAGCATCGTCAAATACAATACATTACACCTTGTAAATTCAAATTACCCTCTTGGACGTCATTAAGTCAAATAACGACAGAACACCTACATATTAGTGCACGTAATTTTGTAAATAATTGTATCCTGACATACCTAGCAAAATGATGCTTGGAATTGTATTGTATATTAGATTTTACTGTTTATTTCAAACCCCGGTCACGAATGCTCGAATATTTCAAAGCGTAGCTTTAAATGTTTCGCGGATATATTGAGTATAAATGTGATAGATATTACTGCCAATGATCAGTTTCGAACACAAATTGCAAGCTCATTACAAATTAACACGCAAACTTGATTATTTACGAAGGTACCGCTATGTCAATTAGATCGTTTAGATGCTAACATAGTTATTAATAGTGAATTAGAAATAATTAATCGGATGCCTAATTATAAATCACTGTCGGTACCCGTATTGTCGGTTATTTTTTTTTCAACTTTCGATTTCGTGACGTTGTTAATACGGTTGAGAATAACTTTTCAACAGTTGTATATGTATGAAATTATGAACCCAAGTGGAGAAGGATTTAAAATAACATTTGTAAAACTAGGCGAAGATGTCACACAAGATAACAGAGTAGCGTGACATTTAGACTTAAAAGATCGGCGTGACAAAAGTAGAGATCCTCTAAATACTTTGATACTGAAAGTATACAAAACATTATACACAAAGTTCAATCAACTTAGAACAACCTAAGCCCTTATCAATAAACTAAAACAAGAAATACTAGAATAGGGTCAATGGCAGTACAACACTTAACCGTGAAATGATTGAATTACGATCGAACTCCACTATTACAATATCCAGGTTTATGTAACAACAAACAACGGTTTATAGATTCATTCATTGATCGGCCGAAACTATACAGTAGTCAGCTTCAATATATTGCCCAAGAATGTTACGCGACAAAAATTGCACGCTTTTGGGCACAATGAGAGTGATGGGTTGTTCATTGTTCGTCTTCTATTGAGTTTTTATCAATTGTTATGAGTTCTGTTATGTCATTGTCATTAGCTATTGCTTTTTTTATCGTAATTGCATCTATCAGATTCTTCTTATTAGTGAGTGTCATCTTAGATATACAACAACGTACACCTTTGTAAACTGCAAACGTGCACGTTGTTGTATTTCGTGTATTGTTTTACCTAATGTCTGTTTTGGGACAATGAAAATAATAAATAGTTCATTGTTCGTCTTATAATGAGCATTTTTTATTTTTGTAATGAATTCTATTGCGTCATCATCACCAGTGGTGGTCTCTTTAATATTTCTACCTAAATTCATATTTATGAGGTTTAGTAAGTACAGTAGGTATCTATATCTTCAATAAAAAAACATCTGTTATTGTATTTTTGACACCTTACACTTGAATTTCTGGCCGTCTTGGTTCCGTATGATTGTTTGAGCTATTAAACAGTAATATGACTCAGAACAAATGCCATACAAATACTCAATTGAACCTACGACCCCTGTTTGCAATTTATGCCACAATTGTATTGCACCATCTTTCTACAATTAGTTTTGCACGACAATATTTGCATTTACATACTGAAGATGTTGACAAAACCTTCAATATATAATAAAACATTAATCTTCCCACAAGCAAAAAGCTTATGATCAAAAGTGCCTTGGACTTGATGACATTAACCGAAGTCAAAAACCACGAGAAGGTTGTAAGGTCAAGAAGATTCAATCAAATTATCCAGGTATCGAAGGAATGCCATCATCATTACCCACGAGTTACGACCCGGGCGGATCGCGAGCCGTAATAGTAGTCATTAGTGGAAAATTATACCTAATTTGACAAGAATATTGAATTTTATACATAAACACTCAATTCGGATATATGCATATTTTGCATATACAATACATTCATCATTTTATTATCATGTCGGAATGTTTCATTGACTTAAATTAGCAGGAAATTGAAAAAGTCCAATTAATTCTTTTCAACAGACTGCATATTAAGAGTACCTAATAAATTACCAAGATTTTTTTTTATGTTATACCTAATAGATAATTATCTATGTTCCTGGCAATTAGGCATAAGGAATAACACTCGTATCACAAGTCTAATAAAAATATAAAATACTTAGTATTGATCATACGGAAGTCGATCGCATAAGACAAGATATCATAAATCAAACAGCTTAGCACCAAGACTATCATTAGAGCATGTATAAGAAAATTAATTCGTAAACATGTAATCACAGTCAAAGTGTATTACTTTTTGATGGCCTATTACGAATTTACGATCATTACCGATTTGAAGACCAAATTACGTAAGAAGTTAGCCATTTAGCCAATTTAGATCAAAACATCGATCATTTATAGAATTTAATAAGTTTTGCGATTTTATTACCGATTTATGAAACTCATAACCGTTTGTATTAAAAAAAACATTATGATGTAATTAATCTATTAACAACAGTTTTCAATTCAAGACAGCCATGTTTGTATTAAATGGGCTATCAGTATTTTGTTATTGCGGCTTCCGTAAAATTCATTTCAATCGAAAATGATTTAATATAATCGTTCTTTCATCCATTTGAACGAATTAACATAATCTTGAGATAAAACTGCATCTAGACAAGATCCATAAATATATAATTTGAATATGTAATAAAAACAATTTATACATATTGAAATGCTTATTTTGGTAGTCTATTAGAATGCATAGTCGATGCAAAACTGCATCAAGTAGAATATTAAATAGCAAAACAACCTTAAGATGCAATTAGAATTACATCACATGATACTATACTATGCAGACAAAGTATCAAATTATGAAATAAAGAATGTATGAAGGTCAATACCGCATGCATTTAGCCAATACACGATGACAGCGATAAAGATAATAGTAATATAGGTAATTATATCAAAGAGACGATTGCGAAACGTGAAAGACATTTAGTTCGCACGGGATGAAATGACGAAACCGAATTGGGTGTAAGAGCTGAGCGTAAGTACCCAATGTTAGAATTAGATGAAGCAACGCGTGCGGCCAAGGGAGCAAGATTGAAGTGCGTTTCGTTCATAATGCCGGTCGAATCTAATAATAGTGAACTCAACACCGCAACGAATTGTGCTGTCAACAACAATATTAAATTTCTTGAGCCCCCTGTACTGTAATTGATTTTGATGTTGGCGTTCATGACATTATTGTATTGGTCATGAGGATTAGTGTAGGTGTTACTAGATAAGATACGATAAGTGTGCGTATTTTGTCTGGTACGTATTTTTGATAAATGCATGACTACTGTATTGTGACTCCAGAGAATCCATCATCTTTAACATCATTGAATTATTGGTATACAAGGTGGAAGCCACAAACATAGAATTTTTTCATCAGTTTGGTAGTATTTTGCATCACTTTTGTAGGAAGGATCATTTTTTTTAAAATTACCGATGAAAAATTTCAATGTAGGAGGGTGTTCAGAATAACGAACCAATGGTTCTTAATGTTCTTCCAGTTCTTCATTTTGTAGATCAATCGACTATTATTATTTGGCATTTTAACCAAAACTCTTTTAATTTGTCTAGTCCAATCATTTGATGTTGCTTAATAAAGACCGATTCAGTTCCTACTCAAAAAAACTCGAAAACGCAATGAAAGGTTAGAGAGATATAATATTACAAACGATTATAATATTACGACACCTCTTTAATAGCGGCTCCTCGTATTTCTGCCGTTAATTTAATAGGCGTAAACGGTCAAGTTACATTGAATAACTAAATGCTAATTTTAATATTCATGCATTTCATATTTTGAAGAACGGTATTGTAATAACGACTGCTTCTGAGAATTGCTTGCTCAATCCTGGCTTGTTATCCTCCTTTATTTGGCTAAATGGCTACTACTATTGTTGATTGCTCTCATAAGACCAGGTTTATTTTTGTAAGTTGCAGTATGGAGGTAAATTGTTTTTTCCTAGAATCGTTAGTAGGAAAATAATATTAGTGCTCTTTCGAAATCTTCAACCACATTATGGCTTTTTAAATCGTACTAGCTACCTAAGTAAAATAATTTAATTAAACAGAATAACTCGTCCCAGTTTCAAACCAGAAACATGTAACACGGATACTAAATCCAAGTGAATGTAATGTAACATTTTGACCAAAAGGAAAATCCTATTTGTGACTAACAAGCGAGTAACACAACACATGGAGAAATGCTTCCCGAGTAACACCATACATGGTTCAAGGAAGTTGTTCAGCTGAGGTAGATGACATATATGAGATACGAGGGACATAGGGCCGCTTGCCTGTTTTGTAAGTGTTAGACCAGCTAAACTAGGGATGGCTAATCCTTTTTTGCACTTGCGCGTAAAAAAACTTGTGGTGAAGACGTGGTTCCGATATCTATTATGACACCCTAAAGGATGAAATTATAATTATAATTCTACAACAAGTGTGCTATAATGGGTGTAAAAAGACTAAACGAAGCCGAAAGGCACTTGTTCTCCCCGTCATTCCGATCATTACTTTGTTCTAGACCATACCTGGGAACCTTCTAGTTACGGAAATATTGGGGTCAAAGTTCAAGATATATATATATAGGTACATGTTTTTAATGTATTCCTTTTACTTAAGACTCCTTCACGACGCTCATACTATTCAATCCATCCAGCAGCAGAATGTTTTGCGTTACATTGAGTTCTGCCGTAAAACGTGATTTCTCACCCCAAAAAAAAAGTCGTTTCCCAACAATAATGTTTGCGTAAAGTTACTTAGTTTAATGTACAGAATGCTTGGTTGACGGCTTCGTGAAGAGTCCATTCATACTCTGTATAGAGGAACTTCGCCACTTCCGTGAGTCGTCAATAGAGGAAATGAATATTCTCCTGTTTTTCGATTTTATACTACTAATTGCCCAGAACTTTTCTTTCACGTGTCATCCATGACACTCAAGCCAAAAGTTCGTCATCCCTGAGCAGAATAGACTTTAGATCTCAGAATATATTGTTGGAAATGCTTAGAGTAAGTGAGAGATAATCTTTGACCATGATAAATGGTTATCTTGCAACAATATTAATGTCAACACATTTCTAAGTGCCGCGTTGACTTGAATGACTTTAAAGATCTAGTGAAACTTTTTGGCCTTTTGTGTTCTCATGAAATTAGATACCTATTCAAGTAGGTACATTTTGTATTGGTATCGCGTGTCCGCACACGTCAAATACCGACATTGCATTGTTATCTGAAGTCGTTGCCTACTGGGTATAACTAACTAACTTTGACGCTAATGATCAGCGTCATAGTGTCTTGAAACTAAAGTACCTGATTAGTGAGTAATTAGGAAAATTGTATACTTTCGAAACTGCATTTCACAGTAGTCTACTTCTTTTCATTAAGCAGGTGCCTACTGTCGCAAGTTAATAATGTAATGCCTACGGAAGTGACCAGGTTAATGATTTCATATCTAGAAAATCAAAATTAATTAAAGCTGTCAAAGATATCCTGCCAGTTCCCAATATCCTAGACACCTTTCCTTAAACTAAATGGATATTACTCTTAAACGACCAATTGACCATTATTAATAGTAATTATTTCCTTAAAATGTATTTTACGCAAGCTATGCTAAATTAACGAAAATCTTATCATGAATAGTTCATAATGTAATAGACATCGACAGGAAAATAACTGTTATAAAATGGAAGTAACGAAATCATTAAATACGTTTTCAAATATATAATTGGTTGCATGTCATCGTTGTATGTATGTCGCAGGCAATTTGTATGAATCTGCCGTTTACATACGGCGTCGTGAGTTTAAAAACGCTCCCAGTTATGTATTATGCCGAAGGCAAAATGATAACTTGTTCAATAGTTATAATTTTGACGTTGGTTGGAGTTTTAGGGTGACCATGGTATATGACTATGTGTCAACCGCTCGCTACGCTCGCATTTTACATTACACACCCACTTTCTGTCACAAATGTGGTCGTCGCTCAGCCTACTCTCCTCACGCCAGATAGCAAGACTTTTAGGAAAATTGCTGATTTCCCATGCGGTTTTAAACATTATGGCTACTATAACATTTTGTGTCACAAAACCACTACTTGACGCCATTTTTCATGTTTTGATCAACACCGACGCACTTGGCAAGAACTAGAACTAAATATTTGAATTTGCCGCAGCATTATACAAGCGGCGTTTGAATTGTCGATGAAATGTTTTGGCATACTATAAAGTGACACGCCAATATACATTTTGCCTTCGGCATAATACGTACCTGTGAGCGTTTTTAAACTGACGACGCCGTATGTAAACGGCGGAATCATACAAATTGCCTACCACATGTAAAGTTGGAAATATTCCTGTACTTAGGTCATTTAGTAACAAGCAAGAACCACGGTATATAACCGACGAAACCGGCAACCAAGCATTCTGTACATTAAACTAAGTAACTCTACGCAAAAATGTTTGCTGGGAAACGACTTTTTATTTTGGTTAGAAAAAATACATTTTACGGTAGGACACAATGTAACGCACTCAAAACATTGAGCTGACGGATACTTGAGATAGTATGGGGGTCGTTAAAAACTGTGAAAAAGTTGTAACTTTAACACTTAATTTTTCTGTAACTAGAAAGTTCCCAAGTATGATCTAGAACAAAAGAAATGATCGCAATGATGGGGAGAACAAGTACCTTTAAGCTTTGTTAAGGGTATTTTGACACCCTTTATGGATAGGTATCCCGTGGCCTATTTAAGGGCATGGTCTACCTGTATTCTAAATTTCAGCGTTATGAGTTCAGCTGTTAGTGAGTCAACCGGTAACAGATAGACCTAAAATAGTTACGTGGAATCTTACTTCTATCACTATCACCTTCACTAATCTTTGTATATATAATTCTACTGTGCGTGTGTATGTCACTGAACTCCTTCTAAACGGCTGGACCGATTTGAATGTTTTTTTTTGTATGCGTTTGGGTGGCACCCTGGATGGTTTAGATTCACAAATTAGCCCGACAGATGGCACTGCAGTCGTTATCTAGGTTTGACGCAGACGAAGTTGCGCGGGACACCTAGTATATTATAAAACAAAGTCCTCCACCGCGTCTGTTCGCGATAAACTCAAAAACTCCTGCACCGATTTTTATGCTGTTTTCAGCAATGGATAGAGTGGTTCTCGAGGAAGGTCTTTGTAAATAGTTTGTCAAGTTTTTGTTGCGGGAACGGGATCTAAATTTCATGATTAGTTTTGGTCGCGTTAACCGCCATCCACGCGGGCGAAGCCGCGGGCATCAGCTAGTTATAAATGCGAAAATTTGTGAGGATGTTTGTTCCTCTTTTACGCTAAAACTACTGACCGGATTTGAACGAACTTTCACGTAGATAGCTTTTAATCTAGTTACGTAACACATACTTTGTATCCCATGCCAAAATTACCGAATTTCACGCGGGCGAAGCCACGGGCTTAGGCTAGTTTGTTATATTAGTACCTATAGATACCAATTACGAAGGCTCTAAAATATACACAATGCATAATGTATGACTTTTGATATGCCGACAGTTGTATCCGTACTTCCATAGGTGTCGCAACTAAGGTATAATAGGTGACAAGGGTCAAGCGAATTGCAGTGATTTGCCGACATAGTATTGTATCATTAATTATAATTACTCTTTCATTATATTTATAGATTTTCGCCCTTGATAACATAAACAAGTTTAACATAATGCCTGTAATCCTTGTAATAGGGGGCGAGCCTATTGCAGCGGGTATAAATCCAAACTCTGTGGCTGCTACCAATGCAATACTGTGGTTTACCAATTAGTACCCACATTCACTCAAATCAAGTGACTTTTTAGCTTGATTGACGATATCTTGTTTAGATTAATCAAAATCTTAGTTAAGTTGATCATCACGACATGATTACAGCAATACTAGTTCAAATGATTGAACGCACAAACAAGTTGCTTGATTACCCTTAACATGACATCATTGTAGAAGAGTCTCAATCTTTATTGAAGTAATCAAAATGCTTGATCGACAGAACTAACTTACTTTTGACTTGATTGTTGCAAATAGGTTTTGTGATAACTCCGAACAAGATCCTGTTTTAAATCTCAATCAAATAAAAGTAGTAACTGTGATCATTGTGCTTAATAGGCTCAGATGCAAACAAGTTACTTAGTCAATCTAACAAAATCTTGATTGTAGCAACTAATTTTTTTTTCAGTGTTTTTCCAGTTATATTTAAGTCTCTTGTAAAAGGGGTAACGCTATTACCATCAACGAAGCTAGAATCCAGAAGTAGTGGAAAAACGAAGCAAAGTGTTTTACTTTGCTCGACTGAGAATCAAACTCGATCAACGAGGCATCATCTACAGTAATTACAAATCCTTCATCTACGTAGGAACTACTAAACATACATTACATTGTATATTCATCAAAACGTTAAGATTAGAATAGCGGTTTAGGTCAATTGACCAACTCCCTATACCTATGTTGATTTCTTAATTAGCAGGCAATCAATTGTTGGCAACTTGCCAGTCTAACTCTAGTACGAATCACAATAATATGTATCCTATTCACGTAGGCATAGGGTCGTTGGTTGTTGCGACACATCTGCTTGGTGTTAAGCATGAGTTAAGTGAGTATAGATTTGTTGTTTTTTCGTAACAAGTAGATAAGATGGTGTTTTAACTTTCACGGTTATACTGTCACTGTTACTGTCAACCCGCGATCATGGCGCTTGTAACTGCGTCGAAACTCAAACTCAAAAGCATTTATTTCAATTAGACCATTACAGGCACTTTTGAATGTCAGAAAAACAAAGAAGGCTAAGCTACAGTCACAGACACAATAACTTGTGAAAGTACTGTAGTTGCCCATTCCAAAGCGTAGATTTATATGGAGAAGAATGGGCAAGAAATTCTATGGACACTCTTTTCAATCAAAATATTGTTAAAAAATCCTGATTACATTATTCATGTTGAGATTATACATATATGTGAAAATACGTGCACGTTAAGAGCGTCCAAAGTAAAAGATAATATCAAAAAATTAAAAACAAAGTAAGTAGTTAAAATAAACCGTGGCTGCTTAGAGATGACCAGTCCCAACTGGCAGCGCCCGATCACGAGCATGACGCATGGAGCAACCCCATTCAGCTCAACCATATTGAAGGAAGCTAAATGACCCGACACATCCGCCACCATCAGCGAGACATTTGAGTGAGTATGATATTCTCTCAGCCACCAGGGCAAATTCAAGTCAATGAAAGATAACTAAATGTAAATGGTAGCTTTAAAGTACATAGTATTCACACATGTGTTATATGTAAGTTTAGTAAGATAGTGCTTGCACATTTCTAGTGAATTGCACACCTTTTTACAACGCCATTGTTTGAACGATTCAGCAATGTCTGAATTCGGGCTGTTCTGGATTTGAGTCCAGCCGTTCAGGATTGACAATGAGCCGATCAAGTGTAGTGAAGCCAGTTCCCTACAGTGTTAATGATACGTAAAAGATACGTAAGCGTGCACCAATTAAAATGTATTAAAGACAAAGGAGTGATTCAATTGTATTGTATAATGTATAATTATCACTTGCTTCGGTGAAGGAAAACATCTCGAGGAAACTAGCATACCTAAGAGATATTTCTCCACGGCATTTAAAACCAAATCAGAGGCCCATGGGGCGGCATAAAAACTCTGACACCAAGTTCGGTACGATACCAACCACACGAAAGCGAAAGAAAAGAACAGAGGGTGTGGTCACAGTCTTAAACGGATTTTATTTTATTGCTGTAACCGATATCAAATGGTCTGATATTACATAAATTTTATATTTTATAATAAGAATTGCTCAAAAATCAAAAGTAATTTAATACCCTAATAATATGATATGTTTTATTAGTCAATTTGAAAAATAAAACTTGCATAATATTGATATTTTATGTATATTTTAAAACAAATTAGTTCGATAAAATCTAGATCTAGAATAAAAGATTATTAGGTTATCTGTTAATTTTATTAATTCATCGTTATTATTCATTTATGGCTGTTCTATAATTCAGTTACGATATATGAGAAACGTGAGAAAAAATGGCGTGAGTTGGCTCATTGACCACCATTCCTAAATATAGGCTAATCATCAATTAGGCAGACTAAATCAATAGCTGCTCGCCCAAGTTCCGTCAGGAACCTGGTTTTCTACCTTCCGCAATCTACTTTATAGAACAAACTATTTTCTTAAAAAGTAGGTACTACTTACTACCTTAATATTTGTGGTAATTTAGGAATTAACACTGGAACGTTGTAAAAAAAAAGAAATAAACAATACGGTTCAAATTATAGAATAAGAAAAGAAGAGACGGTTGCGGCGCCCATCTATGATTTTTTTTCCAATACTTTAATCCTGCGTGAAGGATGATATGGCTAGAAAGGAGGTGACTCCTGAGATGACGAGTAATAGAGAAGTATGGAAAAAGAGGATATGCTGCGCCGACCCCAAATAAGTAGGGATAAGGGCAGGAGAGTGATGATTTATTTCAATCAACGATATAAACGCCTTTTACTTAAATTAGGGTAAAATACCAGCTCGTAAACTGGTACAGTAACTAATGTTATAATTGTAGTCGCTTACATCTTTCTACAGACGCCAGCACATCAAGCTACTACAATCTGTCAAATTTCTTTAATAGATTTTCAACTTTATCTTTGAAGTATTAGGTTCCAGGTTGGTTGGGAAAATCTGACAGTTTCGGGTAGGTTGACCTGCTGGCGTCTGTACAAAGTGCAAAAGGAAAACGAGAGATAAATCAACTTGCAAAAGATGGTCTTGCAAATAATTAAAAAGAATATAATAAATGGTTAATATCAAAAAAACTCGTTTTCTTTTTTTGCTTCTAAAGAGTTTAATAATCTTTTTGTTTTCATCTTGATATTCCACCCATATAAACACACGCGACAATGACCAGTCTTCAATAGTCTGGGAAACTAAACAATTTATCTTTTCCTATTGAATACAATGAACAGACACAATCATTCCAATTATATTAAAACAAAACATGTACACTCAATATCATACAATAGCAGTAATATTTTGTTTGTTTCTCAATCTCATCGTAATGATCATTGATGTGAATAAATCGAATGGAATGTAGATAAATAAGCAAAGTGAGTTAGTCAAACTCATTATGTTCATGAGTAAGATAGTATAACAGTATTATATCATCATAGCTGTTATAATCTAACCTGAATAGGGTTTTTTACACTTGTCTATACTGTAATATATGAAGCAGAGAGCAGCGATATAGAGAGCAGCGGTGGCCCAGTGGTAGCGACCCCGACTTACGAACAGTAAGTCGTGGGTTCGAACCCAGGCAGGCGTATTACTTTGTGTAATTTATTTCATCACCACTGCTTTCAAAAACGGTGAAGGGAAACATCGTGAGGAAACCGGCATGTCCTAGAACCTAACATTCGAAGACATGTGACATCTACCAATCCGCACTGGGCCCGCGTGGTGGATTATAGCCCATTCCCTCGCATAGAGAGGAGGCCCATGTCCCAGCAGTGGGAACATTATAGGCTGCTGATGATGATGATCATACTATAACATTAATATTTTGGATATAGCGCATAATGTTCAGAACCACTGGTCCAATTCCTAAAATTCTTTCATTACTGGGTCTACATTATTCCCAAATGTCATAGGCTATATTTACGACGTTCCCATAGGATAATTTCTATCCATAAGGCGAGCGACGCCACTGGCAAAAGGTAGTATCAAATAATTTTGCAACAGACCAGTAGGCACTAATTTTAGTCTATTGGTAAATAATTAATTATAAAAATGAGTTACTAAATAATGCACGACAATTTGCGCTTACATGCAGGTTTATAACATCATACTTCACTTACTATTCTTTAATCACAAATTAATTCACTAATTAGCACACCATTTAAAATCCTAACCAGCCAGACGTCTAACACATGCACTATTTAATATTTACACCACAAATTAGCTTGACAGCGCATATATAAAAAGTTTTAAGAGAAATACCTACAATTTTATCCAATACGGAACCCACTACTACGATTTCCACCTAAAGCAAATATAAAATAAATATTCGAATTAAGTAAAATATTTGAATTTATCAAGAAATGAAATATGTATGTATATTTATTATAAAGATTTCTCATACTCTAGAATTTATCATTGAATATTTATGACATAAACCAAAAACGTACATAGGTATGTAAACCTAACTTTTAATGGATTATGTAAATAATTAGCTTTCTATTTATTTTCTGTATTTGGAGTGTTGAGCGGTAACGTGCTCGTTAAGAATATCTAATGAGTTTGGTTGCACATCGACAGTAAGGAAAGGATCTTATTTTTAAACCTGCTGCGGTTTTTATTGTAATAAATAATGTTTTAATTAAGATTTATGCAGCTTACTTATTTTCTGTTACAAACCTAACGTGCTTTACTAAATGTATTACAACTCATGCAACACAAGCTATTCTGCAGTGAAAAACGGCTGAAACGACTAAAAAGCTCGAAAAGCTTATCATTGCTAAATGATTCTTGTTTTAACCTTGCAAACAGCTACGTCAGCTGTCGTTAGCTGTACGTCAAAATCATCTTTAGATCGAAATATATTAGCGAGTGTTAGACAAAAAAACGCGTGTGTTTAGAAATAAACTTATTTTTATTTATAGTGCGCTCTGAAACTTGGATGTATGATTCTTGTTTCTATTAGAAAGAAACAATGAGAAAAACTTAAATATTACCTACAAATGGACTCAGTACCACGTCAATCCTTCAATGAAAAATTATTATTTAATCATATTATGTTTATTAAGAACATTTCCGCAACTACAATGAAGCAATACTAAATGTTTCTATTCAGTGTCGAATGTAGCAAGTAAATGTCAGAGTTTTTGTATGGAATAAATGAATTAAGCAGCGAACTAGAGCGATGCTAATATTACGAACTACAATGGCTGCTCAATAACGTGCTCTGTATATAAATCGAAAAGAGTTCCGTAGCATTATATTTTCTTTTAAGTTCTTGGCATGATAATCTGAGTTTATTAGAAAAAAAAGTTAATAATATTATAAAAGTAAATAATATTTAAGAATCTTAAGAGCCATTATTGAACAATTAAACAAAAAACGTAAATAAACGCAGTTGTTTCCAATAAACTACACAGTTTAAAAACAAAGCAAAGGCGAGTATGATTCATGTTAAAATACTTACAAGATAACCATCTAATGTTGTTCTAAATCATATAATAAAATAATTATAAGTATGATGCGTTTCATTTTTCTCATGTTTATTACTCTGTTGATATTCTAGGTCACGAATAAACCAATAAAACGTTACCCGGTAGTGACTTGTGACCGCAAACGTTGGAGATGAGAAAATAAGAACAATACAAAAGTAATAAAATAAGTAATGAATTAATTTAGAAGTCAGAAGATGAATGTCTTTGTAAAGATACGTACTAGCCCAGAGTCATAAAAACGTGGGATGTACATTTTTACACCAAGCACTGTGAACGGAATGATTGATTGTGGTATTTTGACAGCTACAGAAAAATCATGTTCATTTTTCAGTAGATATGTGAAACAAATAACGTTTATTTGTTACATACCACAAGTGCACATAGCATTAAAATTCTTAAAACTAAACAGAAACAAAATAATAAAATTATGGTGTGCCTCACGGCTACGCCAAATAGGCAAAGCAAAAATCAGTCAAACTTACATTGAAAATGGGAAAAATCTAAAATTCGCGAATAAAATCGGGGTATACTTGACTATTCCACATCTGTCTTTTCTAGACTAATTAACAAATAACCCTACGATTACCCAAACAGAACTAAATCAGAGGAAATTATTCTGTATACTGTACCGCTTCTATACTAACCATACTGAACCCTAAACACCAAAAAATGCAAAATTGTGTATACTAAACAGCAATTTGATGATATCATAACTGTCCGGCGGCGCTACGCGTCGACGGCCACAGGCCCGTCTTTACGACCATTGGCTACTTCATTATTAATTGAACTAACTACCTTTTTTGTTCACTGTGAAAAATGTCTGTCATGCTCAATTTATCTGATCGTCCTTCTCCGCCGCAATTGAATGGTAAGTGACAGCCGTTTATGTGTGCAAACAGTTTTGTATAAGGTTTTTTCATAGCATGTAAAAATCTGCAATTTCTAATCATAATTTTCCTCAAGCTTTGATTTTAAATAAAGGCACACGCAATAACATTTTTGTGGTATATTCGCGGTATGCAGGATTTAATTGGAACCTTAATTATTTAAATTAAAAAAAATATTATATATCTAGACGATAACAGTAGCCATCCAAAATTGTAACTGTAAACTGAATCCTGGATACTTTTTATCAAGGTTCTGAGAGAACGACCACTATTATCGGTATAATTCATCATTTAAATTATTATAGCGTACAGATACCTACCTGTACCTACTCTATTCAAAACATAATGCTAATTGGCAATCTGTAAAATGGGGTCACATTATGCCATAATCCTGACCAATATGCCTGGTTGCACTGGCTTGTAGGGAAGTATAACTGCAGTAAGTATCACTGTAGGCATTACGTATGTAAATATAAGCCATAAATTAATAATACCACAAAAGTTTAATAAGGAAAGGTTATTGAAAGCATAACAGACGCTCGGATCAATTTTCAGGTTAAGCAGCGCTTCCATAGGTTGGTCTGTGAGTGGGTGACCACCCATTACGTACCAAGTATTCTCCGTACCGCGGAAAGCATGTTAACCCGTTTGTCCCGGCTGTTATTTGTAGATCTTTGACAGTCGTTACAGGTAGTCAGCGGCCCGAAAATATAACAACCAGTCTTACCAAGGGTTATCGTAATACCCAGTACTAACTGGGTTGTGGAGGTAAGATAGGCAGTTGCTCCATTTAACATAATGTTATTCAGTTGTATCTGTTTAGACGTGAAGCTGAACCCAACATAGTTGGGAAAAGGTTAGGCAGATGACGATGTTGTTATAGCAGTAATACAAATACAAAGACTTTAAAAATCTCAAGTGTCTACGGGTTTTTACGATTCAAAAGACACAGCCCTTGTTTGGAACGGCGACGGAGCCATAGTTTGGAACTTTAAAAATCGCGTTCCGTTTAAAATGAATTCAAATATCAATTACATTACATGATGCTGATGCATGATAATTTTATTATCAATCACATAATAATGATCTAATGACGGATAATACACACGAGTTATATTCTTAATTATAATGTTTTATTAGTTTTGTGTGTAGATACCTGTTTTTAATTACTTGACCTGCCTCAATTCTAATACTTAGTTCTAGGTCTTCCGGCAGCTACCTGTACTAATAATATCATTCAATTTTTTTTTAAACCAATATAATTGTAACTTTTCATCTTATTTACATTATAAATATACGTAAAGTGAAAATGAAATGTTTTGTAAATATGCCTGCTACTAAAGAAGAAGATATAGTTCATATAAAAAATATCTGTATTTCACCTAAAGAGGAAGAAGCTATTACGCTTCATAGATACAACCAATAATGAAGTGAACATTTGTACCACCACACAAATTGTCAGTATCCTACTAACAGAAACATAGAAACTAGCCAAAACTAGCAAGGTAAATTATTCGCTTGTTTTTGAAGCCAAACAAATCAATCATTCAAACAAAACAAAACGTAAGTCAAACAAGAGGTTTATTTTTAAATAGAACACAAAGGAACTGAAGGTAAAAAAATAATAAAACAGAACGGGCATTGTACGGAATTAAAACGTGAAAAAGAAATGAGGAAGCCAGAAACGACACACGAAGTTGATAAGCAAGAAGTAAACACACTTAAACTGTACTTGATTACAGCTATTGTTTTTTAACATCATTTTAAACATCCAACTGTTTTCTTAAACATTTTTAGATAGAAAATTGCAAGGATACCATTTTATTATTTAGAAATGATTCGGGTAAGCATGAAGTTGGTTTTAATCTGCAAAATCGGGAAACAAGTACAACGAATGACCACTTTTCACATCGTGAAAACCTTGGAATCGTGAAATTTATTTGCTTAGGAAACAGATGAATTCTGAGTTAATCTACGGGGTGGAAGGTCACTGACGCGGAAACGGGTACCACCTATTCAGTAAATCATTAAAAATTAGCTGTTCCATACATTTTGACCGTGTCAGTATTGCACTTTTGTAGGGCAACAGCTGTTTTTTTTTTAATAACCTATGGGACATTTCTTTGTTGTGGGCTCAGAATGATGTACTGAATACATGGTACCCGTTTTCGCATCGGTGTCTCTTCCATCCCGTATGTAAGTACATAAAGGGTGTAAACAGACTCATAACGAAGCCGAAAGGCACTTGTTCTCCTCGTCATTGCGATCATTTTTTTGTTCTATGCTATACCTGGGAACCTTCTAGTTACGGAGATATTGGGGGTCAAAGTTCCAACTTTTTCACAGGCTTTTTTTTAAATCCATGTTTTTAATGTAAGATTTTTACTTTAAACAACTCCAGGACCCCCTTACTATTCAGTCCATCCATCAGCACAATGTTTTGAGTGCGTTTCATTGAGTCCTACTGTAAAACGTGATTATTCCGCCCAAAAAAAAAAGTCATTTCCCAGCACTCATTTTTGCGTAAAGTTACTTAGTTTGATATACATATTGCTTGGTTGACGGCATCGTGAAAAGTCTGTTTACACCCTGTATTCTATCTTTTATATTTCATAACGCTGTCTTCAAACCTACCAAATACGAGTATGTTGATGATTGTTCATTAGTTAAAGAAAATATTTAATAGAGCTGTATTAGTATAATTGAATAGTCTTGTAAATATTACCTACACTTAAATGAAGGAGTTCTAAGTGCTATGATGAATAAGACAGTATAATTGTTAACTACCCGTCATAGCAAAGAGTTCTTTTTTCAATTTTGATTAAATCAATCGACAAGCAGTAGACAATAGACATGCAGTAGAAAACCTTAGTGTACATTTGTTGAACTAGTGGTTGCAAAGCGCTTCTGCTTCTGATGGGCATGAGGTCTAAGGTTCGATCCCCAATTCGGGCAGTGTTGAGGGAATTTCTCAGTGATAGCCGAGAGTCTATATTTTTGGGACTGATTGCAAAAGGCTCATGGGTCAACTACTATTACCTATAAGGGACTTAAATAATAGGTACTGGCGAGGTGTGGGTGTATTATAAGGTACAGCTCTAACCTAACTCATCAGGGATTCTGAGCAAGATGTTATAACAAAGAACCGTAATTTAGTTAATAATGGACTAAATACCTTCCTTCTTATAGGTAAAAATAGGACGTATTGCCACTAAAATAAAGCAAAAACTAAAAATACGGAAACATAACATAACGGATATATGAGGGACGACATTATCAATTTTCCTATCATGTAATTCTCGACAACCGTAAACCACTTTGACAATGACATTGTATGATCCACATTGTATTGCAATTCAATTCGAAATATTCCTATGCACTGTATCAATATGCATATATATATATGAAACGACATTTGTCCGTTAGTAATAATAACAAAGAATTAATTTACATTGAATTTTAATCCTTTGAACAAAAAAAGTATTAGCTTGTAATGTATTTTTTTGTGGGAAACCACGCAAAAAGTTGCTCCAGGCAAAATAGGTGATTATGCATAACTTGTAAGTGAAAAAGTATGTAAGTGGTTTTTTTTTTGTTAGCACAGCTAAAGAAAAACATTTCTTTAAAATGTAAGGCTAAGCAGAGGTAACCATAAACGTGAAAAATAGTTATATTGTTCTTGACGCTGAAATTGACTTTTAAGAGAAAATTATTCATACTTTACTCGTTGTAAAGCTCTTTAGTGGTGAGATAGAATTTAAGTTCGAGGTTTCTTCTTGTTTTTTTGTTTGTACAGACGCCAGCAGGTCATCCTACTCGAAACTGTCAGATTTTCCCAACCAACCTTGAACCTAATGCTTCAGTAATAAAGTTGAAAATCTATTAAAGAAATTTGACAGATTGTATTAGCTTGATGTGCTGGCGTCTGTATAATTTGGTCTTCCAATCTCCGATCTTCTTAGAAAACTCGAGCCTTTATTTCAACTAGTTCAGTTACAGGTACTTTTGAAATGTCAAAAAAAAATGAAGCTACAGTCCAACTTCAAGGCATAACAACTCTGACAGGACTGTAGTTACCCTTTTCAAAGCGTTCACAACATCGATCTTCAATGCGAAGGTTTCAAATCAATCTAAATAATTCGTGTTCCTTATTTCGCAATGCTCATGAAACAGACATCTTATAATATCACAGTCATTATAGGCAAGTAGTGGCTTCAAAGTTAATGTCTTCGTGATCTGTCAAAAGCAGATGGCAATGTCTGACGAGGTCGTGACCTTTACAAGTCTGTGATAAACTAAAGCTAACCAATAAAAAATATGCAGAATCGTTTCTTAATTATATTTTTATTCTTTTGCAATGATTTAAATTATGATTTACGATCTATTTTGGTATTTTTACTTCAATTGGGAAAGACTTTGTTTCGGAATATCTTTGAAACCTAGCTGTCAAAAGATTTTGATAAAGTTATGTTATGACATTATGAGAGATCTTGAATTATGAAACGTTTCTATTAGGGTTGTAAACAAAACAACTGAACAAGACATAAATAGCTTCTTGACCCCCTTGCAATGACAATATTCAAGAACAATACTTATGAGCAGTGGCGAAGGTATTCCTACCGGCTTCCCGTTGAAAAATGGCAAAGTCAGTATTCTATAGACAAATAATATAATCACATTAAAAATATATACTCCGGCTTTCCTCTTACAAAAATTGACCCTTCCCTACTGCTTTTGAGCATTATATGTAGTATCAAGACTCTCCATCAAGATATAGACCGTAATCGTGCAACTCCACCTGAACCATATGGGTTCTATCCAAATCACTACGTAACACAGTGAATGTGGCAGACTCTCATCCACATATCAAAAATAAAGAAATCATCGACATGGCGAAGAAAAATACTATCCCGATAATCTACACACTAAGATTGTAGATTAATGCAATGATGGTCATCGTTACCATCCCCGAAAAATATCATAAAAAGCAATGGAAATTGTAAATGTTAGCTACATTATATTTATCGCACACATGCAGAAACATTTAATTATATATCTAATAAGGTCTTAAATATGTATGAGTTGAATGGTTTCTTCATTTAACTTATATTATAATGTAGATAGAGGTATTACAGTATTGTGATGTCTCGCATAAAATATTCGTCACGGGCCACGATTTTGCATTCGTTTTTATGTCTTTATACTTATACAGAGAAAGCTTATTATACCTTCTCGTAATCTAAGTTATGTAATTTTTTGAACGAAATTTTAGTTAAATATAGGCAGTACAGCTAAAATTTTCAGTGAAAAAACACGGAAGTGCAGAATATAGTACCACTTTGAAACGCGTGCAGTATGTCTGCTATTTGTAAAACAAATGAACAGAGCTTTAGCACGAACGTATTCACACTTACGATACATGATCTGACTTACAGCTAAAACAGAAACACATTTGTCATTTGCGTCCTTATGAATAAAGCCCGTCGATGCAGCGCGTGTCTAAAAATGGTAATATTACGCGCCGTAGAAGTTCGTGCTCCAGCTTAAAAAAATGGCATGCATTAATACTAAGTATACGTACTCCGAGGACTCTACCATACAAGATAGTATACCACCATTATGGAAAAAATAACAATACACACGCACCCTTTCAATTAATTTCACCGGCTTTCACGTTAGAGTTTACAGTATTCACCACGCGATGTATCGATCACAGTTTACACAGGGGCGCTAGGCGGCTAGCGGATGTGTCTTCCTTTCGACGCGCGAACATCAACTGTTGGTTTGCGCGCGCGCGCGTCCGTGCCTCGCCTGATAACCGATAGCTACCTCGGATAAACTCAGTATATATGTAGGACAAAAAATTACCGCTAAATGCCTTTTCACATAAAAGTTTACATCATTTCTATAAACACATTGTTTTTTCGAAACAGTCATCGATTCCTCTCTGTTGGTTCGAATGCATATAAAATTGGTTATGCACATCGTGAAGTTTGGCTATCGCTCAATATCCATGCATTTTTTGAAATATCAGTGACGAAATTTGAATTTTATAATAAATTCGTTTTACGACTTTTTGTGTCCATAATTTAAGTGTGTTGTAAATGCTTATTGTTCTAGAAATACACAAAATTTTGGTGAGAATTTAGGACGAGTAGAAAAATTGTAACATTATTTTAATCTCGTTTAAATTACCATTTCGTGAAGGCACTACGAAGTTTAATCCATCATCCTCAATCATACAATTAACACAACGTGGTTTGAGCAAAAAATTTAGGAAATGGACATGATTCTTACCTATTAAGCTAGGATATAAGCAACCACAATGACCACTTGTCGAAAACCTAAATAATAATATATAAATTAAATGAAGACATTAAAAAAATGTTACAATTTCTCACCAAAATTTTGTGTATTTCTAGAACAATAAGCAATGATAAAATGAAGTCACCGATATTAAATTTTGAATTGTCATAATAACTGCATCAAATTAACTTTTCACGGCGTTATGCATGACTTGCTAAACCATTTCTCAACAAAATAAAGCCTTTAATAGTCGATTAGTTCATTATTAGAACATTAATAATTTGATTATTTATTGGTATTATTTTCTTCACGAGATGGACGGTTAATGCCTTACTGATTTCAGAGTAAAGTGAATCTGAATACTAAATCCAATCTCTAGATTTATTCCAGGGTTTCGTTTTACTTGAAGAAACCGGTTAAACTGACGTTATCTTGGACCATGACCAGTTTTTCAAAAATAGTGCTCTTTATGGTTGTATGAGAAAGGGCTGTCGATAGTTTACTCTCTATATAATAACATACATGACATTGCATCGCACGCCTGTAATCCTCGTAGGGTTAAGCAGAGGTGTAGCTAATATTAGACTCACATTTCGCAAGTTATGTTCAGTCATACAGGGTAGAAAGGATACCGACGCACAAACGCTTACCACTTATTCAGTACATTATTCGAAACCTCTTAAAAAAATTTTTCATCAGTAATTTAAAAAAAACAGGTGTTCCATACATTCCAACCGTGTAGTTATCGTAGTTTTGTAGATGGCTGGTTGTAATAGCTGGTATTTTTGTAACGAAAAATTTTGTTAAAAAAAACAAAAAAAAATATGTGGCTACCGTTTTAGCGTCGGTATCCTTCCCACCTTGCTCCTATTTATTTTATTTATGGTCAGTTATCTTCTCTGTCAAAACTTATCATCAATATCACTTCTTCATCTGCAGTGGAAACTTTGACAAGTGACAGTTCAAACACACAAGAAAGAACTGCCGGCCAATATAACACGAAATAGTCTGTTAAGCAATTACACCGAATAATTGGTATTTGGAAATATCTAATCGCATTAAAAGCTATAAATGTCAACCTTAATTAACGCTACATAGTTGTCAATACAAAGCTTGACTTGGACGATTGATAGGGTCGCTCAAACATGAAATTCATTATGTCTTATCGTATGGTTTTTCAATCGTCAGTTAACTTTTATCAGACGAATAAGTTTGTAATTTTGAAAGTTTTTGTATGGACGGACTGTCAAAACGTCACATTTACTCTACAGGTAAATATTATCTAATGATTGAAAAATTACCCCTTAGACAGATAATATTGAGAGATTTACTCTAAAAACAAAAATTATAGTTTTTTTATAAAGTCTAAATAGTCATGCGTTTGGACGCAACTCGCTTGATGTAAAGCGAATGATGCGACCTAGGGTGGAAAACGTTTGCCTTAAAAAAAACCATTCACTCGAACTTTGAATAGAGCCAGATTATAATGATCAGGGAACAGAGAAGCCGGCAGATTGTTAGAAAGGAGAGAAAAGCAACATTATAATTTTTATTCATCGCCTTTTGTGCTGTTCTTCAACAAGCCCTGCTATCTTTAGAATTTCATTCACCCATCTGGCTCTTGGTCTGCTAGTACTTCTACTACCATCTCTTGGTAACTAATTCTGATTCAGTTTCTTGAAATAAAGGCTTTATATTTAATGCTAATTCCTTCCATAACAGCGTTTCATGTTCCGACCGCACTTTGTCTTATGCGCCAGACGCACATTGCAGACTATGTTGATAATCGTCTTGATTTTGGGTACCACTGAAACATTGTTTTGAAGTGAAAACTTTTTTAGCATCGTTGTGATTTGAAAGTCGATGAAACGAAAAAGCGACAGTAAAAAGAGACAGACACATATTTAAATTCATAAGATTTAACGTGCGAGAAAATGAGATAGTAAGCATTATACAGTGTTTATCTTGAAGCCAAAGTTTTTGAAGGTTTCACTTCTACCACGTGTGAATTGCACACAACTCAACAAATATAATATACTTTTACACTCACTTAGCTGTCAAACTAAATAAACTCACTAACTGACTAAACTCGAGTTATGAATTAATTAGGCCTGTTATAAAATGTTTATAACTACTTACGATACGTTTAGATAGTTTTTATTAATACAAAGTTGTTAAGAGTGCGGTAAACGTTGTGTTTAAAGTTTACAACTGTGCGAACTGGTTCTTGTTAAGAATCATGATAATTATGTTTATGATATACTAACGTGTTTCGAGTTGAATGTAACAAGTAGGGTGTGACACATTATGACTACCATGAAAACACTGTATATCCTTGATATGCCTTCAGGTGTGAAGGCATACCAAAACCTACCAACCTACCTACCTGGAGAATCCATCCATGCGAGAAGATCAGGGATTTTTTTGGTTACTGATGATCATTGCGAATTATTACTCGAACCTAACCTGTTGGGAAAGACATATTCTTGAGTGGACGCCGCGAATCGGCAAACGTAAGGTGAGCGGCCCTCAGGCTTGATGGAGCGACGATCTTCACAAAGCGGCTGGTAGAAACCGGATGAGAGTTGCTGAAAATCTAGTTGTCTGGCGTGCGATTGAGGAGGTCTATGTCCAGCAATGAACTGCTGTAGGCTGATGTTGATGATGACTCGAACGTACTCTTTCATGAAACGTCAAGTTTGATGGCTTTAGAAACTGTAAACTACGAGTTTCTGATAATCTTCCTGAAGTGGTCTCCTTAGAGATTAATACCTAAGGTACGGTGGGCTTCATCAATTGGGTACCCCAGTTGGGAACGTAAGTGACTGTACATAAATTAATGTATCCACTAGATTATAGAGCTGACAGTTGTCACGGCGAATCACCGACTTTCATAATAAAAACACACTGCATAACGGAAAATAATTGCTAGAAATTCTTCGTCAGTGTGGTCTGTTTAAGCGAAGTTTATGTCGTAACATGAATCTATTTGAACACGGAGTCAGTGATGTTACCTTTCACTACTTTTGCCCTGTATTGGCCTTTGACCTGCTATGTAGTGCGTGGTAATAACGCACTCCTTATTGGACGTTCCCTATCTAGTTTATGAACGCACTTTATGTGCTAATAGGTCACTGATGCCTTATTGGTGCGATCTAATTGGATGCGTTCCTACTTGTAATCTAAAGAATAAAGGATTTGATGCCGAATCTCAGAGGCACGGGAGTTTGGTGCTCTGGTTTAAGATACTGAACAAAAAAGTTTTTTTTTTAATAAATCGAATTAGTGTACAATTATTATGAAAGATATAGGAGATTTTCCGATCAAAGCATTCAAACAACTCGCCTTTTTGGAGAAATTATATCTAAAGAACATCGCATGACATTCTGGGTTCGATTCCCAGGTCGGGCAAAGTATCATTGAATTTTTCCATCAGGTATTTCGCAGTAGCAGCCAAAGAGTTTGGATTTGTGCCCGGTTGATGGCAATAGGCTCACCCCCTATAACTTGGGACATAAACATAACTATCTGAAGAAATGTGGGTGTACTATGAGGTAATAGTACACCCACATTTCGCCAGTAACCCCCAGTAACCGAAGGATTGTAGGTACAACCCTTCGGCGAATGCAGGCGTAGTGTTATGTTATGGTATCCAAAGACGTACAACGTTACCGAATTTCATCATTCCGGATGAAATTAGACCCATACCCCGTTCCCCATTTACTTTGGGACTGACTTCCTTGTTCTTATAATCTGCTGAAAACTATTGAGTTGAGACTGTTGCAAAAAACAAAACACCATCGGTTATTGAACCAAAATAAAGTAATACCGTATCGAGTGGCTTCGATGATAAAAATAGGTCGGTGCCTTTCTTGTTTCAATAACTTACGTCTGTTTTTCTCGTTTAAAACTGGATCCTTGTTTACGGAAATCGATCTTACGCAGTGACGTTTTGCATGAAAATAAGAAGACAAAGTAAACAAATAAAAATAGTTTATTCTGTCAGAGATAAACATGGAAACACAATCTTAAAGTAAACAATTGTTGTTTTCATTTGAGCTTGATCAGTAATGTATACCGTGTGTAGTGGAGAGATATTGTAAAAGACAGAATATTTCTATGAAACACCTGAGCCAATTATAATGATGATCTCCAAGGTGATGACTGCTTCGATGGTCTAGTGGTCGCAAGGGTGACAGCTGAGCATGAGGTCTTGGGTTCCATTCCCAGGTCAGGAAAAGTGATACTGGGATTTTCTCAGTAGCAGCCACGGAGTAGATTTGTCTGGTTCATAGCAACAGGCTCAATTCCTATTACTTGGGACTTAAAACATTATACATTTTACTTTTGACTTCTTAATTTTTTTATTATTGTTTGTTTAAGGTTATTCTGACATTTTGGTTTCATTTATGATTGTAGGAATAATTTATGTGCAATAATTTGTGTGTGATTTGTATTTTTGTCTGTCATTGTATTGTATGGGTTTAGGACCTGAAATAAATGAAATTTATTTATTTAATTATAACTGGTGACATGTGGGTGTATTTTAAGGCGTACCTCTTGCAACCCATTAATAACGAAACATAACATAACATCCGATGAAACTCGAAGCTGTTCTCGACACACGTGGGAAAACTCTAGACAGATGACGTCTACTTTGACTGTAGACATCAGCTGGCTAGCTAGACTTTTCCGTCCTAACAACATCATCTGCCTAGCCTTTTCCCAACTATGTTGGGGTCGGCTTCCAGTCTAACCGAATGCAGCCGAACACCAGTATTTTACATGGAGCGACTGCCTATCTGACCTCCACAACCCAGTTAGTACTGGGTGATACGATGCCCCTTGGTTGAACTGGTTATCTGACTTTTTTGGGCCACTTACTACTTAACGACTGTCAAAGATCGGCTTAACGTGCTATCCGAGGCACGGGGGAAACTCTGTTTGTAATAGGTGGTCAACCATCCACAGACCAACCTAGGCAAGCACGGCTTAACCTAAAGATCGACAAAAGCGGCTAATATTATTTAGCCACGAGCTCCTCCGTCCTCCTTCCGTCCTAAAATAAATTAAAAAATCTAAGAATCATGTGAGAGCACACTTTATATTTTACAAGTATGTTACGCAAGCTTAGTGCCTAAAAGAATATTGGAAAGCGTGTTTTAATTACTCACACCACATCATTATATCATCGATCAATTAAACTCCAAAAAAAATAAACTATTTCGTGTTTAATAACAGTTTAAACTGGGAAACTATAAATCATAGTTAACATAAATTAAATAATGATTACGTGTAACCGCAGCCTTACCGGAAAACGACCGGTGTGTTCGAGCCCTGTATGTTGTTATGTAAATCGTTTATAATTAATTATTGATAATGTTATCTGTATGACTTGGTTGATGTACATGTTGGTTGGGAGAAATTGAGCGGAACTAAACTTCCCTGGCTAAAAGTCAATGCATGCAATGAATATAGTTGACTCGAGCTGTTTAAGAATCTGTGAAACTCCGTACAACCTACACTTAATATATGTCGGAGTCCGCTGGTAAAAATGAGGCTACAGGGGCATCCAATATGGGCTGCGGGACTGTTCGAAAGAGATACTGTGGCCCTGGAACACAAAGGACAAGGAAGGAACATGGATGGGTTTTAGTCAGTACAAGTCTGACACTCTCTTCCGCTCCGCCCAGAGCGGGAGAAGTCATTTGTTTAGAAGTCGGTTAAAAATAGATATCAAGAATAGGTCTTTCTTTAAGGAGTAAATAATGCCATGAATTATAGAATAGAATAGGTTATTTCATGAATATGGCATTTTTAGGGTCAACTCACACCAAAAGAACGGCGAGGGGCAGCGAAGCGGAGCGCAGTTTCAGTGTCATATGAATTTTAACTTTATTTTCATTACTACAAATACAAATCATTTATTTGCATAACACAGGTTCAGAGGATGTTACATAACGTTCGTAAAGTTCGCTGTATTATAACCATACTAGGTGTGCAAATATATTAGGACAATTAAATTTGAAATTAAATTCATATTATTCATATTCAATAAGTATTAAATTATAATGTCAGGATGTACATGGTCAATTTAATTACACACAATTTAAGTAGTAAAGTAAGTTATAAATAATAATAATGTCAATTTAAGTAGTAGAGTAAGTTATAAGTAATAATAATGTCATGAAAATTAATAATGTCATAGGTCATAGTGATTATAATATCCATCATATTGAATTATTGCACAAATAAATTCTATAATTAAAATACAACATCTTTATCTTCTAAGTACTCTTTTACATTATAATAACATTTTTTAATTAGAAAGGTGTATAATTTATTCTTAAATACAGGAATAGGTAACTTTTTAATGTCGTCGGGCAATTTGTTATAAATCTGTGATGCCATTCAAATAATACTTTTATTTATTAGTGCCGTTAATAATTATTATCGCATGAGAAACTAGAACAGTCGCGTGGATGCCCGCGGCGCCGCTGGAATTCAGGCGAATTCCATAAACGGAGCCGTGCGACTGCGCGAGAAGTCGCGGGAAGTCCCGAGAATGCTTGAGCGACGAGCGGCCGCTGGCAATATCCCGACCCTCGCGCCCGCTCCCCGCGCACGTCTGTTGCGCGCGAGCATTCGCGTACATTCCTTGCAGTACAACGAATACAAAAGTGATGGAAATGGATGAAGAAAAGCTTATTATACTCATTTTCACTGCTTAAACACAAGTTTCCTCGAGTTTTGTTGAAAGTGAACTACGCATAGGAGAGTGACCCGTGAATTCATCGCGGGCGGGCTCGAGAACGCGCGCGGAGTCCCGCGACTTCTCGAGCAGTCTCTACCGAGCGGGTCGCTGCCCTTCGCCGCTCTTTCGGTGTGAGTTGACCCTTAGAATGAGGCATATCGCGAATAATCAACTGCCTCGTTGGTCTAGTGGTCGTAAGCGCGACTGCTGAGCATGAGGTCCTGGGTTCGATTCCCAGTTTGGGTAAAGTGTTATTGGGTTTTCCATCAGGAATTTCTCAGAAGCAGCCATGGAGTCTGGATTTGTGCCCGGTTGATGGCGATAGGCTTGCCCTCTATTACATGGGACTAAACATAACTTGCGAAATGTGGGTGAACTATTAGGTACACCTCTACTTCTCGCCTCTGCCTTCTGCCGCTGCACCGACTTAAGGCGTTTGTTGTGTTATGTAAAATTAAAAAAAAAAACAAGGAAATATATTTTTATCTTACCGTTCACCTACTCGATTCGACTTAGAATAGCTTAGAAGTAAACAGCTCATTTGCTATTCGTTAAGCTGATCTTTTGTTACAAAGAATATTTATTAAGTGTCAGAATATGTATTTAAAGAAAATCTTCATCAATGAAAAGTTACGACAGGTTAACTTTATCATGGGTTCGGCCATCTTCTTTAAATCATAATTATCGAAAATTGTGTAATCGTAGAACCTTTAAAACATATGTAAATCACGGTTGATTATTGGCCTTCATTTTATCTTCAGTTCATACCTACTAAATTATATGCATATACATTCGAGTAACATCTACATAATGACTTTATTACACAGGGTGTAAACAGACTCTTCACGAAGCCGTCAACCAAGCATTATGTACATCAAACAAAGTAACTTTACACAAAAATTAGTGCTGGGAAACGACTTTTTTTTTGGGCTGAAAAATCATGTTTTACGGCAGGACTCAATGTAACGCACACAAAACATTGTGCTGGTGGATGGATTGAATAGTAAGGAGGTCCTGGAGGTGTTTAAAGTAAAAATCTTACATTAAAATCATGCATTTGAAAAAGTTGGAACTTTGACCCCCAATATCTCTGTAACTAGAAGGTTTCCAGGTATGGTCTAGAACAAAAACAATATCGCAATGACGGGGAGAACAAGTGCCTTTCGGCTTCGTTAAGAGTCTGTTCACACCCTTTATAGGCCATACAGTAACGTTCTGACAAATACCACTGACGGCTCACTACAAAAACTAAACTGATTACATTATCATAAATTTCAAAGCAACAAAAATATTAAATAAGTTTTTGTACATAGTCAAGCTTAGCCAATTATATATTCACTCACTCTTCCGCCAAACAAAACATACGCTTATGTACTAATATAGGCTACGTACCTACGTAACTAACTTATGCGATTGCAACGCCCTCTATCGTCTATTATAAGGCACTAAGCATATGGACCATATAATCACTTCCACATTACATAAAACTGTTTTCCGTTATCGGTTATAGATTCTGAAAGTTCATGTTACGTTATTTTTAATAATGGCGGTGTTGCAGTGAAGGAAGATAGCAGAAGTGTCTACTTATTGTTTTTTTTAAATAATTAATTATGGTATTAAATTGATTGAGTTCAAGTACAGCCTTGGCTAGCCTGGAAATCTCTAAACAGACTCCGTACACTGTTTGATCGTAGCAAGTAAAGTCTGCACAAGTGGACATTTATTGACGATTTCAGCAAGAGTGAAAATGTAAGCATCACATTGCCTTAAAGATCGCACACCTAATATTGTGTTATACTCATTTTTTTTTAAACTTTGCCCCCGTCTTTGGATTTCTCGTGTATTTTACAAACATTTAAATACACATACACAAACAGCCGAACCCGACCAGATTGCCATCGACGCGCTAAGGAGAAGAATGATAACTCATCATCTACATGAAGCGGTCAACTGCTAGTCATAAGCCTTGCCAATCGCGTGTCATTTACAGATCACGTATACCTACCCCAACGATCATCGTATCAGTTCTACGACATATAAAGGGTGTGAACAGACTCTTAACGAAGCCGAAAGGCACTTGTTTTCCCCGTCATTGCGATCATTTTTTTGTACTAGACCATACCTGGGAACCTTCTAGTTACGGAGATATTAGGAGTCAAAGTTCCAACTTTAAAAACAATTTTTTGCGTAAAGTTACTTAGTTTGATGTACATAATGCTTGGTTGACGGCTTCGTGCAGAGTCTGTTTACACCCTGTATGTATGACTGGCTCATTGCTACTTGCATTTTCTCACTAATGTATTGCTCAGCAAAAACTCTAACTCTTGAAAATCTATTGAATTTACCTGAAACAGTGAACATTTTCTTAAAGGAATATCTTTGCCTACTGTTTTACGTTACCTAGTTTTAAAAACAAACATTGTTGAATACCCATTGGACTACTTTTTATTGCTAGTTTATACTTTTTTTTTCGTGTTTATTAAAGGAAGTTAAATTCTATTTTATTACCTACCCTTCATAACTTAGAACCCATTATGGCATAACAACAGTTATTTCTTAATTGGATTATGATATTATGGTCGATTGCCCATTTATGGACTGGTCAACAAGACATGCGACATTGAAAGATGTCTCACTGGCCTTAATCCTAATACGTAGCCATTATCTAAGTATCCATAAATCATAAAATATATTAATATTTATGAACTAAACTCAAGTCAATCAAAACATACCGTAAAATTAAGTAGGTACTTGAGTTAATGGCTATATGTAATAGTCAAGGTTCACTTTTCATTTAATTATCATCTAGCAGTATTATAAAAAGTATTACAGCAACACGGCACAAAAAGTATTACAGCGCTCTATATAACACAAACGAAAAACTAACATCTAAATTCTTTATCGCCCTATTAAAGTTATCCGCGACTTAAGAGCATAATAGCAAAACCCAACAACACCCGTCTGATTGGAGGACCTTTCCAGGGCTGCGGGACTGTTCGAAAGAGATACCGCGTCCCTGAAACACAAAGGGTAAGGAAGGAACATGGATGGGTTTTAGTCAATACAAGTCTGACACTCCCTTCCGCTCTGCCCAAAGCGGGAGAAGTCATTCGATGACTTCCCATCCGAAAAAATAAAATAAAAAACACTTTTTTGAAAAAAAAATAAGTCGGTTATTTTTTTTCTTCAAAAAAGTGTTTTTTATTTTAAAAAACCTTAAAATTAAATTTGAGCAGAATTCATGGCAGCCTTTTTTTTCGGATGGGAAATCATCAAATGACCCCTCCCGCTCTGGGCGGACCGGAAGGGAGTGTCAGAATTGTACTGACTAAAACCCATTCATGTTCAGTGGCGTACCTACCGGAGGGCTAGACGGGGCAGTGCTCGGACTCAGTGAAAATTTCGGAATATAAATAAACCAGATTCAGTAAGGATAAGGTAGTACTTTCTATTTCCATGCATTTAGTTTAGTACGTTACTAAATGCCGCGCATTTCGGTGTACGACAACACCTAGAAGCGTGTAAAACACAACACTATGATTTAAAAATAAAATATTTTCTGTTACTGTGGTCTACAAACTTAAATATAAATGTGCCTCTGAGTACTTTTACTGCCGCTACAAACTTACACATTTTCTTTAAACAGACGTGCAGCGCACGGTTCGTACTTTTAACCGTGCGAAAAAATTATATCACAAAGGCTCCAAAAATGTCTGTTACTTTGGCAGTCATAATAAACTGGAAGAATAATAATAGTGGTGTTTGCCAACTTATACTCTGTATTACAAATCAATATCATTATGAAAAAGTTAGTCAATTAGTCAATATCTATTTCTATATTTATACATATAATAAGACAGTAAAAAAACTGTGTCTGTACATTGAATATATAAAAAAAAATGTGGGGGGTTTAGAAACAGTAATAGAGCACGAATCGAAACGAAGTCGAAAATAACCTAACTTTCGGAAGTCGGTGGCTTTGTTTATTTCATTGATTTTTTTTTGAAAAAAGTGTTTTTTTGTTTTTTTTTTGAGGTCGGTTCTTTTTTGCAAAAAAGCTTTTATTTTATCCTTTTTAGTTGTGGTATCTAACACAAATCCTTGTTAACAGCATATCTATACCAAGAAAAAATAATGCCCCGGTAAAAAATAAATAAAATGTACTAACAAGCACTAATGTAAATGTACTAATGTGTAAAATGAGGAAACTTACATGGCAACACGGGAGCGCTGGCGGCGACACTCCGGTCGCTTCCCGGGTAGTGACGTCACAAACAAACAATTGACGATCGATTATAGGATTAATGCTGAAGATGGTATTGTTCAAATTTCTTTAATAGATTTTCAGCTTTATCACCAAAGTATTAGGTTCAAGGTTGACTGGGAAAATTTGACAGTTTCGGGTAGCTGGATGTGCTGGCGTCTGAACGTTTGAAAAGTTTGTTAGATTTTAAGGAAATGGTGTTGCAAATCCTCTACTAATTTGCGCAACACGGGGTCGTTAGAATTTAACGAACATGAAACCACCCTTTCAATTACGGCTATTCCTTGCGGAGTAGAGAATTCCGGGACATTACTACACCAAACAAGCATGTGCAAATGTGGGCTAACGCGGTTTTGGAACTCTGCTCTATACCAAAAGTCTTCAATAGGACCACCCAAGCAATCTTGATCGCGCTTCAAGAACCGCATGAGAGCGTTAACACGCAGTGTGAACTGTCGTGCTACCACTACCGGATGTCTTTGCACTAGTTCCAAGCGCTCCGGGAATGTCAAGCGTTCGGCGTCATCGATGTCACGTCCATCGGCGATTAGCAAGGCTTTTACCATATCAGACCAATTCAAATCATTGCAGGAAAATGTTAAAAAACCATGTTGGAGGCCCTAAAGTTCTAACTTTTGCAATTAATTCAGAGCATCATTTCTGCCAATATGAAGCTGATCCTCTAATATTTAGCATAGTGAGATGCATGTTATCCACAAATCCCTGAAGTGTGTGCTCCCATGACCTCGTCGCATCCTGTATGACACAGACACACTTGATTTCGCACGAAAATATTGTACAATGGATAGAGCATAAAAAATAAATAATCATTTCTGTTGAACCTCTTGTCAACACTCATTATCTGGTTTCCATTTCCGTTTAGGACCAAAGTACTCGTCGAGACGAATCAAAAAAGCCCAAACTCGATGAGGTTATGTCGTTTAATAACGAAGTTCCTATGGCCACCTTCCAGCTCCAACATCAGACCCTGGATACCATCTAAAGTCAAAGTAAACCTCAAAACGAATCAAACGAGCCCGAATTTGATGTGGTTACATCGTTTTATTAAGAAGATCCTATGGCCACCTTCCAGCTTCATCATCAAAGCCTGGTTACCATTTAGAGACAAAGTACTCGTCAAGACGAATCCTTTCCTTACAGAGTTCCTATGGCCACCTTCCAGCTCCATCATCAGATCAGCTCCATGTCATCTATATATTGCACTTTCACGCGATATACATAAGCGTGCAAAATTTCAATTCAATCGGAAATCGGGAAGTATGCCAAATTAAACTTTTCAAATCGGTTTAGAAATGACGGAGTTATGAGGTAACAAACACGAAAAAAAAAAATACAACCGAATTGAGAACCTCCTCCTTTTTGAAGAAAGTCGGTTAATAAAGGGATCCGCCCTTTTCTATGGGGGATGAAAAACTTTACACCCTTGTATTTCTATAACCTTCGACATACATCACATGGTTTCTCTCCCTATTTTTTTTGTTTTCATCGTCATTATCATCATTTTGTCTCAAACTCCGTCCACATTTTCGTTGATCATCATCATTTCAGCCGAAAGACGTCCACTGCTGGACATAGGCCTCCCCCAAGTGTCACCACATTGACCGGTCCCGTGCGACTCGCAACCATAGGCTCCCCGCAACCTTCACCAGGTCATCGGTCCACCTAGTGGAAGGCCTTCCAACGCAACGTCTTCCGACATTTTCGTTTTGTAAGCCCTAATTTCCAAAATGTGGTAGTCATTATATTTGGCAGTTTTTCCTATACCCAGGGGTCCCACGGTTTTAAGGATCATTTACCTTGTACGAAGGTAGATAAGCTATTTCATTTATTATAACATCCCGCCTGTAATTCCCGAAGGGTGTACCAAATAATAGTATACCCACTCTTCACCAATTATGTTTTAAGTCCCATGTAATAGGGGGCGAGCCTATTGCCATTAACCGTGCCTACTTCTGAGAAATTCCTGATAGAAAAAAAACCGAGCGTTGAGACCACACGACTGAAGTGAAACTTAAACAAATGCCGAACAATCGTCTGTCAAATTCAAAAAAGTAACTCTATCATTTTCTATCTTCACTAACTTATATCTACGCTTATTTCGGTTCTACAGAATTAAAATAAACAACAGTTCTTTGAATTGATCTGGAACATTTACTACTAACTTGATCTTTAATATTATATTCGAATGTTACTTAAGTAAGATAAGGGAAAGTAATTTGCAATAAACCTCTCTCTGACAGCCAATAACTGTCAAAGGTTTAACAAAATAAAATATTGCACTTTCCTTCACTTATATTATCCGGGTTAATAAACATTTGGAGCCCTTCACTTGGGTAATGCGGTTGGTTCCCAGGTTGGACGCAGCAAGGAAAACCTGCTCAGGTGGAGATTCATTGATGACTCTGCCCTGGAGTGTAAATGTGGTGCTGTTCCACAAACGATGCGGCACTTAACATCGTGTCCTGCGTGTCCTGTAACTTGTTCACTACAGGAACTGATGGACACTACCGAGAGCGCCAAACTAGTAGCTCAGTTCTGGGCCGACACAATATAGATTGCCATCGACACTCTTAGAAGAAGACTTACATCATGACTGTACACTTCAACCAACTTATCTGTACAAGCGGGAAAACACAGAACTAAAATAAATGTACCAAGTTTCACATGTTGATGCATTTTTTCTTGACAAGTAGAAACCTTGAACTGCACACTTCAAGTGGGCAATCAGTGCGATAATGGAAATGAAAAAATTGTATTAAATTGATAAAACCGACTAAAAAGTTTTTGTCAGTATTGTTGAAAGTTGTTGTTAAAATTCAAAACGCTTAGAAAACGTTTACGAAAAGTTTTCGAAAAAAAAAGAAGAAAACGATTGCAACTGTTTAGGTATTTATTAATATTCAACTGTGAACTGCTGATGATGAAAATGACCTATAAATAACTTAACATAACATCACGCGTGTAATCTCCAAAGGGTTAGGCAAAGGTGTACCTAACAGTACACCCAATTTCACCACATATGTTGAAGTCCCATGTCATAGGGAGCGAGCCTATTACCATCAACTGGGCACAAATCCAGACTCTATGGCTGCTACTAATAAATTCTTGATGGAAAAACAACACTTTGCCCGACCCGGGAATATAACCCAGGACATAAAAAATAATTGCTCATAATATTCTAAAATTAACATAAGCACTGTGCGATGATGAGGTAACCTAATTAAAATTAACCTGGAATTATTTATTGCTCACGTAACTAAAATCATAACATTAATCACCAATATTTAAAATCAAACTGGTGTTATTGCATAGGAAATATGAAAACTATTCAAAATAAACCAAAATAGTTTTTATTTAAGTTTAAATGGCATCGATGCAAATTATATGCTTGCATACAATTGAAATAGCATCAGGAAATACTCTGAAGAACTCTTCTGAAGATCATAAGAACCACTTCCCATAGGTTCAGTTTTTGTTCAATTAATGCTAAATGAATTATTATAGATAGCCAACATTATCATCTTCATCATTAGCTACATAAAAGTTAGGTCTTGAAATGTAACTTGAAACATACGTACGTTCATACGTAGTTCAAAAATGCTGTTGTTTAAAAATATTGGTTTCTTATAATGGTGGTTGTGGTTAGAGGAAGAGCTCCATAATCCACCTCTAGGTACCCACCTTCACTGGTCTGGATGTCACATACCCTTTTTTGGAGTTTACTCCTTAAGAAACGATTTGAGTTATAAGGCCCGGTACGGAAATTTTATGAGGAGTAAAATCAAGTGTAACACGAAAAGTTGAGGCGTTACGTAGAAAGAGACAAACATATATATCTGTAGGATTGAACGTGTAAAAGAATGAGATGGAAGACATTACACAGCGTATCTCATTTACTCATCATTTTAGCAGATGCGTTCATTTACCCTTTTTTTCTATTCAATATATATCATAATTATCGTTCGTAAGGAGTAAATTCCAATCGTGCTTCATAGCTGACACACACACACTTTTTTGTTTCTAAGGCAGAGAGTTCTCTCAGTCAGGATCGCTACCACTAGGTCACTACTGGTCTAAAATACAGGGTGTAAACTGACTCTTCACGAAGCCGTTAACCAAGCGTTATGTACATCAAACTAAGTAACTTTACGCAAAAATTATTGCTGGGAAACGACATTTTTTTTTGGGGTCAAAAACACGTTTTACGTTATGATTCCATGTAACGCTTTCAAAACATTGTGCTGATGGATGGATTGAATAGTACGAGGGTCGTAAAATCGTCTTAATTAAAAAAAAAATTAAAAACATGTATTTCAAAAAAAACTTGTGAAAAAGTTGGAACTTTGACCCCCAATATCTCCGTAACTAGAAGGGTCCCAGGTATGGTCTAGAACAAAAAAATGAGCGCAATGACGGGGAGAACAAGTACCTTTCGGGTTCGCTAAGAGTCTGTTTACACCCTTTATATTGGTAACTCACATTTTCTTTTTTTTGACAAATTCACGATTCCTGACATTACGAAATTTTAATTACTTTATGTAAAACACTTGCTTATTGCGTAAAAACTTTGATCATTTGACATTGTTTATGTTCACATGGTTTTACGAATTAATTTGTATAATTCAATGATGTCTACTCTGCTAACATCTGACACATCTTCAATACGGGAATCAATACACACACACATATATTCACACAAAATGCAATTTCGTCGTATTCAGACCAAAGCATATCCAATTTGTTAAGAAATTACCTCAGTAGCGCACATAAATCAATTTATCATTACACCTATTAACTGACATAACCAATTGATTGAATACATGTAACTAATACCTACTCTATTGAAATCTTTAGTTACCTAACATATGCGAAGTTTCTTCAAATTACTTGTTTCCTTTCAAAATTTGTATGCAATAAATATTTATTTAATCGTAAAAATTTATGCGCGTTAGTTTCATTCCCAATATTTCATGGTATCTAACCACCTGATTTAGGATAGGTACCTACTCAATGTATGATATTACGAAATTAACATCGTTTTTCACGAGGAAAAATAATTCGATTTCTGAAGAGAATGATGGCATGGCATGCTGTTATGATGTTGTGATTTTATGTTATGTTACGTTATCTTATCAGTCAATATTAGGTTATTAGAAAAATGGTCTTCAGAAATGGCTTGAATTAATTATATAAATAATGTGTTTGAGATACCTACAATTGAAATAGCATCAGGAAATAGTCTGAAGAACTCTTCTGAAGATCATAAGAACCACTTTCGATGGGTTCAGTTTTTGTTCATTAAACGGTAAATGGATTATTATAGCCATCAACATTATCATCTTCATCATTAGCTACATAAAAGTTAGGTCTTGACATGTAACTTGAAACAGAAATGATTAGAGGATTTCCAAATACGTAGTTCAAAAATGTTGTTGTTTAAAAATATTGGTTTTCCTGTTCCTAACATTCCTGTTGCTGTTGAGATTACAGGCATGATGTTATGATGTGTGATTTTATGTTATGTTACGTTATCTTATCAGTCATTATTAGGTTAGTAGAAAAATGGTCTCCAGAAATGAAAGATACCTATGAGCTGTTATATACCACGTCTGCCCAGTGTGGGTTAGTAGATGTCGCATGTCTTGGAATTTTTGATTCTAGGGCATACCGGTTTCCCCACGATGTCTTCACCGTTTGAGGCACCGTTTGGGCAGTGGTGATGAAATAAATAACAAACATAATGAATCTGTCTAGGTCTGAACCCGCGACCTAACAACTCGAAGGTCGGGACCACTGCTCCTACCATTCCCTCTTATAGAGCAGAGGCCAATGTCTCAACAAATGGAACAAAACCGGCTGATTAAGTATATGGGAAAAGTGGATGGGTGGAAGGCCTTAGGTTTACGGCCTGTGGGACACAAATGGCTGATTATAACAATATGTATGTGGATTTCCTAAGATTTCCTTGCAGTTTAAATACAAGGTGGGCAGACAAACAATTGCCCTTACAGCAATAACAGTAACTAACCCACCTACTTAACTTGACACTAATGTAGCAGTCTAATGAGGAAGACAAAGTTCATTGACGGGCATTTATGTCAGCAAAAATCTTGCCGCCAACACAATTTTTTCTGGCCCTTTCTGAACTGGATTCAAGCCTACGGAAAAAAGAAACATCCGACTTGAGAATCTTCCGTTTTTTCGTATCTTATTAATTTAAATATAAGTCATCTTGAAGTTATAATTTGATGGGATGTCCAACTAATGTTTTGCGGTCTTCGCGATGGCTGTAGTCAACTTTTTCATCGCTTTTTCGGTAGTGGATAACATTAGGAGGTAACCTATACTTAACAAATAATTAAGTTTGAATTTTAATTACCTCTATGTTCTAGTTGTTCCCTAAGTGAGGTCCGTTATATGTACTTAGGCCTTTAGGCCTAGGCCGAGCGAACTGAGCCGAAGCTGTTTACTTACATATTACATAACGACTTAGTAACGATAAGCAGCTGACATGACAAGCCTAACGAGTTTTCGCGTCGAACCAAATTACGATCTTCCCAAAATTTCATCCCCTAATTAACCCGCTTAGGGGATGAATTTTCCTAAATCCTTTGTTACTGCTCACCTTGGTTATAACGTTGATGCTTCTACAAATCGATTTAGGCTGTGATTTGTGTATCATTGAGCGAGTTTGAGATTTTCACACAAATCACAGCCTAAATCATAGAGAGGAGGCCTGTGTCCCAGCAGTGGGAACATTATAGGCTGATGATGATGATGGTGATGATATAGGACGATTACAAAATCTAGAAATCCTTGGTTTGAAAAGTTTGTTTTGGAACTCAATTTCGGGTGACGGTGGTTTGCTGGTTTGTGTCTGCTAAGTCAAGATAAGATTTACTTTATCTTTAGTTTGCAGTCACTAAAGGTCCAAGGAGTAGGTTAATGTCTTACTTTTAATAATAATTAACGTATTATGATCTTTAAAATCAACAATCACTGTTGCAGGTGACTTTACTATGTAAATTGACAGTACGGAATGTCTTACGTCGGGCAGGTTTGAGTAGCACATTTTTTTAAAATGTCAAATAAGTTAATAATATTAACCGAACCGTTCGTTGTGCCTATACATGGTGTTTTCAAAAGGAGGATTTTTATGAAGGCTTATTTTTCAGCCTCTGATTCACGTGTTTTTTTTTTTAACAACTTCTAACCGTAAAAACAATGTGACCTTAATTTGAACGATCAATTTTGAACGTCCCTCCGGAAGAAATACTAGACGCATGGAAAAGATACTAATTTACTTAAAAGTTTATCAACCTGTATAATCCATTGTTGCTGCCATTTTTTATGAATTTTAGTACAAATAAAATTACATATAAAATGTCGTCGTACTTAACATTTATGTTCGATTTATCTCAAACCTGTTATTGCGGTCGGTCTACTTCCTCGTTTATCTTTGTTAAGTAGTCGTCTTATGTACTATGTAGGTACGGCGTCCAGCATAAACGGCTACATAGGCTGCGTTTAGAAGCGACGGTTTTCTTTGGATGGAATTTTTCGAGAAATAAGAAAGTTTATCAGTTTCATTAACAGCCTGACTTGCCACTGCTGGGTAGGCTTCTCTTTGTTTGAGGCTAAATCTCCTCGCTAAATGATGTTTATACTACACGTCATCTTTTTTTATAACTAGATGAGGCGGGTTGTTCCCGTCTACCCCACTGGTGGTAGTTGCAACTATTTGTTCCATCTACCACCACTGGTGATGGTTGCGTCTATTTAGTTGCATTTGCCCCCACCTCTGTCCGCACTGATGGCAGATGATACTTAAATTAGTGAAGTCCTCCACCAGTGGTGGCACACTGCAGCCGTCTGACACCATCAAGAATGTCAACTAAACAATTATAAAGAAGGATGGCCTTTCTAACCCCAGCTATTAACTAGTTAAAATATGTACCAAAAAATCCGTCATTTCTTTCTCAAGGAAACGTTATAGCAAAAAAAAAAACGTTGCCGTTAAAAATACATTTATTGCTAGCCAAGTTTTTTTCTGTAATAACCCTTTTGTCTTTCAATTCATATTTATACAAACAAAGATGTTTCGTACACCTCAGTAAGGTCCAGACATAATCTTGATCAACTCACATGAGGACTATGCAGATGATGAGATCATCTTTTGAAGTAAGAACCACACATTTGAGTGAACCGGTCCAGCCAGTGCAAGCATTTGACAGATATCGTGTAGCTCGAATTATAACTCAAGGAGCTCAACGACACGTTCCTGTATACCTTCCAGATGTTTTCCCGCGAAGGCAAACAATAACATATACCTGAAACGTCGTCGCGTTTAGTAGTTTATGACAAACTAATAGACATATTAATAGTTCTATGATAAACAGCTTAGGAAATGGAGTTCAAATAAATTATTTTTTTACAAATAAAATCAAATCGAATGAGTTCACCTGGGTAATTGCAACTTCATTTCCTAAAATTATTGGTTTTAGTTCGGTAACTTAAATTGATTAGGTCAATTACTGGTAATTAAAATGTCTATATTTCATATCATTTATTAATTTATTCACCAAACAGTTTACACTGTGTTTGAATTGTTACAAAACAATTACATTTCTAACCATAACAAAAGCAATAATCAAATATACAGGAATTAAAAAAAGAATATTACTAAACTATAAAAAGCATAAAAATAACCATGTCCATTCCATTTTACGTTAAATAACTGTCAATTAAATTGCTGTTTATATGTCCAACCCTAAAAAGCTCAAACACAACCATGTCCATCCATATTACAGTGTATATGCCACTTACTTGTTTGATTATTGAACGTGTTTGATTGAACCAAGAAACAGTTTCAAACTAAGACTATTACAGCAATAGATATGTCTGTAACCATCGAATTGAATTTATACATTTCTTGATCAGTCAGTAGACAGATCATGACAGTAGTAATTTCAATTGATAGAATTGTGTATAATTCTGAAACAAGACAAGGCTTCAGAATAATACATAATATCACGCCTATAATCCCCGCAGGGTTAAGCAGAGGTTTGTCTAATGGTACACCCACATTTCGCCAGGTATGTTTGAAATCCCATGTTTGTCCCATGTTTATGTTCATGTGTATTCGTGACTCCATAGCTGTTACTGAGAAATTCCTAATGGAATACCCAATAACACATTTTCCGACATGGGAGGCTGGGAATCGAACCCTGGCCTCATGCTCAGCAGTCGTGCTTACGACCACTAGACCAACGAGGCAGTCAGAATAATACGATTATACAATAGAATTGATTCATCACAACATAACCACCTACACACGCCCTAACATTCAAGAAACCAGTTATCGCATAACATCGATGAACTAAAACCGAGCAAGAAGAACGGCAGCTAATTCAAGGTGAATGTCAAACAATTATTTACATTGAGAAGCGAAACACTTCCTAGATTACCGTACATTGTTGATTAGTACTGAGGACGATAGTCATTTGTTTTGTGCCTATCGTATCGAAAGGGTTAATGACCGTGCCTTTCCTTTGTTCTTGAGGTCTGTACTATTATTGAGCTGTGTAAACAACATTTTACAAGTATGTCGTGGAGTAGGAGTAAACGTTGAAATAGGATCATTTTTTTTTTTAATTAAACATCAGTAAACATTGGCATTGACTGCCTCGATGGTCTAGTGGTCGCAAGCGCGACTGCTGAGCAAGAGGTCCTGGTTTCGATTCCCGGGTCGGGCAAAGTGTTATTGGGTTTTTCCATCAGGAATTTCTCAGTAGCAGCCACGGAGTCTGGATTTGCGCCCGGTTGATGGCAATAGGCTCGCCCCCTATGACATGGGACTTAAACATAACTGGCGAAATGTGGGTGTACTATTAGATATGCCTCTGCCTAACCCTTCGGGGATTACGTGATGTTATGTGTAGTAACCATTGGGCAGACGACATACTTGCCATCAGGGGAAAATCCTGAATGAGGCACAGGAACGCGGAGATTGGCACAAGAAAAGAGAGGCCTACCCACACCCAGCAATGGTTGAATTAAGGCTATGGATGATGATGATGACGTCAAGAATTTTTCAGTAAAAAGCCGAAGTCTGTATTTGTGACAGGTTGATAGCAATAGGCTCACCCATAAGACCTAGTGGTGAGAAGTCGTTGTATTTACACCTCCGCTTCTTCAGCAAATTTTAATGCTTACAAGATCTTCTCTGACATAAGTAGCTGGACGCGAGATTGGCCAATCTCTTGCATCAACACTTAAAAGGGTCAGTGGTCTAGAAAACATAAATAAAGGGAAAGAGCTACAGCGTCGAGACGAGACAGTTTAAAATGACCATTGTTTGTCTCTCGCTGTATAAATACCCTGTACCAACAGCAGTATATACTAAGAATTAATGTGAAACAATAGAAATAACAATAACATAAAAGTGCTGGTATGTATGGTATGCCTATTATAGGTATACGCATCAGTCACCATAAGACAACAACATAAATAATACCCTATTGAATATAATGCTGTATCGCTGCAGGTACCAAGACAATTTACTTTACGGTGGAAATGCCAGGGCAGCCCGTGAAATTAAAATGTTCTTACGTTTTTTGCAATTTGCCGCTCAGTGTCAGACTGTACCAGCACTGCGGGCTGTTCGAAAGAGATACCGCGGCTCTGGAACACAAAGGGCAAGGAAGGAACATGGATGGGTTTTAGTCAGTACAAGTCTGACACTCCCTTCCGCTCTGCCCAGAGCGGGAGAAGTCATTTGATGATTTCCCATCCGTAAAAAAAAAGGCTGTACTAGCAAATTGCAAAAAACGTTAAAAAAACTCGGGTTATGATCGAGCTAATGAGTCCTAGGGTGGAAACCGTGTATCCGGCCATGCATACCATAAGACTCCCCCAGTATGATGGACCGTCGACGTTGACTGGAGTAAACTGAATGCAGAAGGAGGAGGATTGTGTAGTGCAGCTTCGGAGAGACCCTTGTCGAACAGTGGACAGCCAGAGGTGGAGTTTAGATAAAATACTAGCAGTTGCAGTAAACGACAGTGTTTTCCTGAAGCTTTTATTAGCGGACTAGCAGACGTGCTGCGGTGTACCATCCACACTTGGTTGATATCCCGACTAATCGTACTCAAAGCTTCTCCTAAACGTTTATTACACGCACAGTCAAGGTAGCCGGGTTAAATGTGGGAGGGGAACTCCCACATTTAACCCGGCTGCCTTCAAAGCAAGAGTGAACAGGCAGCTTCGGTGCACGCTCGTTCCATTATAGACCTTATCCATCGCTTTCCATCAGGCGGGATCGAGGTCAAGGGCAAGTCCATCTTGTAATAAAAAAAAACCACCATACCATAAAGACACAAAACCTTACTTGTATCAAACAAAACCTTTCCAATTAATTTCATGGCTTTGGAACTCAGAAATGCACATCACTTAAACTTCAATGAGCTTCATATTACTCTTAATGGTCCATACGCCTACATCCCAACAACTTCATTCTTTCTCACAATTGTCACAAATTGTTGCCATCAAACAAGCAATGAACGTCGAAATGCTTTTGCCGCCCTCCCACAGGGCCGTCAATCACGCTGACACCTACCGGATTTGTGGATGTTGAGTAGATGATAGTATTAGTGTTTTTTTATGATAAATTTTTTTTTTCTTGATTTTTGCCATTATTTTGTTTTTTTTTTTTATGATTTATTTGTTTTTTATTTTATTTTTATGTTTATGTTTATTAAAAACACCTGTAAATCAATACGAATTAGTATTCCCTGCACACGGGACAGCAAAATGAGGAATCCCAATTACACCAAGCATTTTAAGGGTAAGTGCGGATAAGCCAGATTGTCTTTTCCTGGGGCACTGAACCCGTAAACACAAACAGGTCTAGTGCAGCAGGAAGTGGACATAATTATAGGTTTATGAGAGTGTTTTATTTTTAGAAACGTTAAATGTTGTTAACATCATGTATTTATTCGAATGAAATAATAATAAATAAAAAATTAAAAAAAAAAACGATTTCCTTTTGTAGTAATTATTATTATTTCCTTTATTTATTTATATACATATTTTTTACATTTTCAAATATTTAAATATAAAACGACATAAAAAAACATTTGAAAATATAAAAAATAGTAGCCCACCGGTATCGGGAATAGGGTCCAAGCTACTTATTATTATTATTAATCATTTATTTTCACAATAAAAACATTCCATAGATTGTTACATTATTATTAAATTTTAAAATTATTAATTTATTCTGTACATTTACACCTATTTTACAAAATAGTGTGAATAGTGTGTTGTAATAGGTCAGTTATTTTTGTAATACACGTTAGAAGCTGGTAAAAAAATATTCCAGCGTATATAAATAGTACATAATTATTTACAACCACATGTTGTCGTTTATTTACTAGTTGACCTGCGGTCGACAGTAGTAATTTATTACACGAAAAGAGGCCGTACTTGATAATTCAATTATAGATAATAAGGCTTCGACGAATGTTGTGATATTATAATTATTATTTGATAATATGTAGATTCTAAAAGTGGTTTATATTTATGCCAACTCAATTAACCACCGCATTTGAGATCTTAATTGACTTAGTTATATATATCAAATAAGCATGTATTTGCATAATTTATTTTTATTATAAGTAGTATTTTTGTAATTGCTTATTTAATTGATAATAATTTACAAGTCAATTAATTTCAGATAACTTATTAAAAACTCTAATGGAGTAAAAAGGTATGACAATTTTAGAAGAGACGGAATAAAACGAATGGAATATTAATTGAACTCGATCTTAGGGCTGGTAAATAATAGCCAGTAGACCAAAGTCCCTTTTAATCAACCTTTAACTACATCACAACAAAACAATATTATAATCATTTGTTAATATTGTTATTTTTTAAGTTTTATGTATTTTAAACAAATAATCAAGATGACGATAAAAACTCAGTTCTTACATCAACTTTAGAACAATCACAAACTTCCGTAAATAAGGCAATTACTTCAAAATTCATGAATTATTCACGGTGTATTTAAAATCGATGAGAGCAGCGGTGGCCCATTGGTAGCGACCCCGACTTACGAACAGTAAGTCGTGGGTTCGAACCCAGACAGGTGCATTACTTTGTGTAATTTATTTCATCACTACTGCTCTCAAATACGGTGAAGGAAAACATCGTGAGGAAACCGGCAAGTCCTAGGACCAAAAATTCGAAGACATGTGACATCTACCAATCCGCACTGGGCCCGCGTGGTGGATTATAGCCCATTCCCTCTCATAGAGAGAGGAGGCCTGTGTCCCAGCAGTGGGAACATTATAGGCTGATGATGATGATTTAGAATCAACATTCATTATAAGTAAAAACTTAAAAAAAAAACAGTTACGAAACATTGACATAATTTTAAATGAGATCAAAACATCAACTTTACTAAAATCATTTGTAGAATGAAGAAAAACAAGGGAAAAATAAAAACATACACTATCAACCTGCACAAATCATCATGAACATTTTCATAACAGCAGAAAGCCAGAAAGAGAAATATGAGTAACCAAGTGGACTACAAATATGAGCTTTCTGGTTTAAAATATGACTATTATCACCATTTATTATTTCCCTTTATTCACTTCAATACATGTGTTCCTATACAAAATAATATTTAAAAAAAATATATAAAAAAGTAGCCCACCGGTATCGGGAACAGGGTCCAAGCTACGGTCAGGGCTCACCATCACCATAATTATTATGTTGATCTACATTTATTTGTATTATTTTTGTTTTGTGCATGCTTTTAATAATCTTCAAATAAATCTGTAAACCATCAAAAGTCTTTTAAAAAAAATACTTTTGATTATCATTAATTACCTACCTGGACACAATATCGCTCAGCCTATTTACGTTATTTCTAAATCCCTTTTGACATCACTCACAAGTTTAGAGAGAGTTTATTTTCATGTAATCCACACTAACTATCAATAAAATAAAAAAAGTGTGTGTGTACTTATTACGCATGTAAGAAGTTATACTTCTTTGGCGTATAAAACTAAAATGTTGACTAGCTAACTTCAGGATGTATGTTGACTAGCTAACGTCAGGGTGTCGGTTTTTTCGTGACGGTGTGCGCGCGCATCGTAAAAATGTACTCTCATCATTTTTTCCTAACGCGCCAAAAGAAGTATAGCTTCAACAAAGAATGCTTGACGTTTCACCACAATACATGAACATCACAATTAATCAAGTATGGATTACCTTGGATATTTATCATTTGGAACAATTACTGGTAGTGTGATGTCACATCCATCGTCAATAGGATAAACCTATAGCCGGAAGACGCCCACGAACGTTCGATCACACACTGGCATATTTCTTCATTGTGTCATCCTGTTTCGAAACGATAGTTTGTGTGTATGTATAGACAATACAGTATTAAGAACTGGTAACTAGCAAGAAACAAAGCTAATGAAGATCCTGTGGTGGCAAAGGATTTGAAAAAACCGCGACAAAAGACATTCTTAGGATTTCGAAAATAAAAATCACAGCCAATAACTTGCATACCTATAGTTTTAATTGAATACAAATATGTTTTTGTTGCTCTACAACAGCATCAATCAACTGATCTTCTGGACCATAATTATTATAAAAGGCAAATTAAATAGAAGATTGTAATAACGACTATATCACGGTCTCAGATTTATTCGAAAATATGACTTATGTACGGATGTTTATATGCCATTAACACATCATAACTTATATATCTGCTCTTCGGCCATGTCGTAACGCCACCAAACACAGAAAAGCCATGGCCAAATGCCATCAAGATAGCTTTCAATATTATTTATCGAAGACACAGAACTTTTTAATCGAATTGTTACGTGCGTCGGATCACGAGATGTCGTTACAACCTTCGGGTTAACAATGTAGGCTAGGAGTTAGTGGTCTGATATTTTATATAATCTATACAATTAATATAAGCAAAACTGGGATAAGCCGAAATAAAATAAGGCATTGTAGCGCAACATGTTTATGAAGCATTGAGTTTGAAAATTGCAATAATAATTGACATCACTCAGAGTGAACTTATCCAGTCCTCCATATCACATAGAACCTACGATGCCCTTGCAGTAACAAATGCTGTAATCGACATTTGGACAGGTCATCAGAATGTCTTTAGTAAATATAAGAAAAAAGTGGTTGAAACTTGGTCAAGTAGTAAGGATAAATGCAGCATTTATTTGAAAATTGTTTGATATTGTTTCACATAGTCGCTTTTTCCTCGGAATCGACACTTTGCAGCAAAATTGTATGTACTTATGAAACTTTTTCGAAGAAAAATAAAACTCGATTATGTAAAAAATGGCAGTAGTCTCGAACTTCCATAAGTAGGTATACTTTAGTACCTGCGTTTGCCTCACATTGGGCACTATCCATATTCTTTGTTCTGTTTCTATGCTAATAAAAGCTCGTGTAAAACTTCATAAAAGAAGTCTATCTCCCCGCCTAAACCATGTACCTCATTCAATTCCCTAGAACGGCGGCTCATTGTCATTGTATGATAATTTGACAGCTTGTAATGACAGACGAATTTGAGCCTCCCATTTAATGCTCGCCAGTTTACTTGGCACTTGGCACTGGCAATGATCCGCCCACCTGCAGCTAACAATGTCAATCGATATAGATAGAGATGTAGTCTATAGGTGATTTGTTGAATCAGCTGACTTTAACCCTCTTGTATACTGTACTTCTCAGGCAACTGAACAACTGAACATGTCTGAACTGGGTAGTAGGTATGTAAATAATAACTCTATTATCTTATTACCTTTCAAGGCGAATTATTTTATTTTGATAAAGTGCACCACTCAATTTAAGATTAATAGGCTCTCTAATAGAGCTATTTAGTCTTTTATAAAGATCTCTTCATCAGGTAACTTAACAAAAACAATAAAAATTAAAACAACAAGTACCCACTATGTATTTGTTTCAGTCATCTCACGTTAGATGTTAAAGTTGGATACTAAAACTAATTACACAAACATAAATTCAACATACATTAATCAACAACTACCATACAACATAAAGCACTTACTGCAAACAGTAGTTTTATAGCTATAAAAGTCCAACTGATAAAAATATGCTTATCTGAAATCTGAAACAAATGAGCCACTGAAATGGCCCCGTTTATTCAAAGGTTGAATTGCAAAACCTCGTTTCTTCACACCTTATTACTCTACAATGCAAGGCAAAACTCAGAACAAATGTTATAGCGGCTCTTATAAGGAATAAAGATACTTTTTGGTAAAAAAGCGTGCGATAGACTGATTACAAACGTCTTTATTAAGGCAGGACACGTGTTATCTTGAATATGGATCGAATACGAATTGATTGTGTCATTCTAGTGTTTTATGCCCACAGTCTTTAGTAAAAAGAATTATGGCTGTTTTCAGTAATACTAGCCTACACTTAAACTAATGCCTAAATAAAAGCGCATTATAGATTTTCAAAGCTCGACTGGCGCTGAAAGAAAGTGTAAAATCCAGGAGTGCGCTTTAAGAATTCATTTGGTGTTTAAAAAAATTAAAAGACTTTATTGACAAGTGATAACTCACAAAAATCAGTGTAGCCCTGACTCTTGTACTAGGAGTTGTATCACAAAAGTCAGTGATATCAAGTAGGTATTACGGTCGTTAGACAAATAATACATTAAACAGCTTCAACTCTGTAATGAATCAATAGGCGGTGCGGACCACCGGTACTGGTAACCAGAGGTAAGCCGCCTGGTTAATTTACCAAACAATGAAAAAAATCATCACACAAATTGTTATTTTAATTGTTTGTTTTCTCCTTAAGGGCTTTGGTTGGAGGCGAACTGCCAGATAATCTCCCAAATTGGCTTTTAACTTACTGGTAAAATGGGTATTAAAAGCCATCTTTAATTGCTTTAATTAATTTCCAACGTCTACCAAACCTTTTAACTTGCAACACCTCAAGGTAGGTATGCCTCAAAGCATGCCTCAAGTTCAGTGTTTCTTTGCGGATTTGTTTCATAACGTCAAATTCTGAAGCTGTACCTACTACATATTTAACTCTTGAACAACTCTCGATCACGCCTCGACGAGGCACAATTTATCTATCTATTATGAACCTATTTCGAGGACCACCGAACGTTCTTTGTCTATCATTATTCAATCTTGTCGAACGTCAAATTCCAGATGTCTTGGATCGATAAATTGTTGATTATTAGAATCAAGTAAGTTGGTGTGACTAAAAATTGCTAGTTGCTATTGTGCGCAACGTTAATAAACGTACTTTCGGAGTAAGTATAGATATTAATTTGCATTGATATTGCGACACTACTTCTGAGTAGGCAGGTACACTTTTTGTGTTACGACAGGTTTGGCATACCAGAGAGATAACTTAACAACACGCTGGTGTCGTTTCTATCAAACGTAGTTATTCATTTATACCAGATCGGCCTCAGCCCACTTCTTGCTGAACGGGGATCGCAGATCTCTTTTGAGCTTTTTTATAATTTACGCCACTAAAATGATTAACAGAATTAACTTGAATAAATATCAAAATAATATCATTTAACAACTAAAACTTTATTATTTTAATAGACACACTTAGGCATGTTCATTCTCTTCTCTAATATTTCAGTTTGGTAAGCATTTCCTTGGTATCTTAGTTGAAAATACCGAGATATCGTTAGCTGTTCATAATTGTGTATCTGTTCAACCTGTTCGCATGCGCAACAATTGGAGGCATATTACCTTATTACGGCATGTTGGTAATAGTAAAGTAAGTTGCATTTACCTTTCTGTGGATTTTATGCGAAATTACAGAGTTAGAACAAGGGTATGAGTAATCAAGAATCCTTAACTTCCATGAGTTGTTCGATTCTAAGTTCAACTGTAACAGAACAACAAATATAAATTAACAAAACAATTATCATCATTGTCAGCCTATAAATGTTCCCACTGATGGGACACAGGCCTCCTCTCTTTTAATCCACCACGCGGACCCAGTGCGGTTTGGTAGATGTCACATGTCTTCGAATTTTTGGTTCTAGGACATGCCGGTTTCTTCACGATGTTTTCCTTCACCGTTTTGAGAGCAGTGTTGATGAAATAAATTACAAAAAATATGGCACCTGCCTAGGTTTGACCCCACAACTTACTGCTCGTAAGTCGGGAGCGCCACCATTGGGCCACCGCTGCTCTCACACAATATATTTCAATAATAATAATATAAGGGTTCCTGGTTTTACTCTGGGACACTAAATATTTCGCGTGATTTTAGTTTGTATGACCGCCATCAAGAACCAACCTAAGTCAGGTTCTAGGACAGTTTGCGTCCTCCCCATCATCGAACCACTAGCGACTGTATAACATTTTTACCATGAAACGAGGTATTCTTTTCTACCCACCTACCTCTCTACCAAAAATGAAGAATCATGTCATGTCAAGACAATAATATGGCGGATGATGTCAATATTTGAGGATAGTGTTCCTCCTGCTGATTTCCCTGCCGTTTTATCAGAAGTGGGATTGATACCTAAGGGTACGAGTATATATTGGAAGAGAAACCGTGGTATTTCAGACCTTATAATCTAGCCATTTCCTAACAACGATGAGAGGTCTAACCAGATGCGGCTATTCAGCCACATTTGTAATTTACATGGATCTCCACAAGCCAGTCCTACTGGGTAAGACTAGTCTTACCCAGTAGGACTGGCATCAGACTTTTGGTCTTCTGGGTATCTGTTATATACTACAGCTGACTACGACGATCCACAGATCGACTGCAACAAGCATTGTTTAAACTTCGATCGATGTTTGCGGCTATTATTATTTAGCAACGAGCCCGTCAATTAATAATTACAACTTTTGTACTTATGAAAATTTATGAATCCGAATTTTTTAATACTTTAAATCCATGTAAATAATTATGGAGACGTCAATGCCACAAAATAAAAAGAAAACCAAGAAGGGCAAAAATAGGTTACCCCTTTTTTAATTCTGTTTTCTTTTAAACATTCCTCTTCGTATATTATTATCGTTTTAAATGTCAAAACTGTTTTTTCCTCATCAAGTGTTTTGCGTTTACATGCTTAAAACTAATTGGATTTGATACCGTAATTATATTTTTTAATGAGGGAGTCGTGATAAATAGTTTTATAATATTATTTTACTTTTTTATTTATTTGTAGACTACCTATTTATTCTCACTGTTCTGCTTATTTAAAGGTCATAAATTGACGTCTATATTTTTTTGACCTTTAATATCTCCGAGACTAGAAAGTTCCCAGGTATGGTCCAATATAAAAAAAAAGCAATGACGGGAAGATTGCGTGCTCTTTTGGCTTCTACACCCTTTATACAAGTGCTTTGACAAGTTGGATACGCATCGGTCATTTGAATTTGTATTTGATTACTTTTGAGAAGTAGTGTTGTAGACGAACGGGCATAGTTTTACGTGATCAGAAAAAAATATCGGTAAAACGCACACCAACTTTTTATGACAATCAAATTATATCTGAATAGAATCGAATTTCAAGATAAGATTGAATAAAGTTCGAACCGATTCGATCTCAATTTTCGATCGAAAGATCGTTTGATCGAAAATTTAGATTTAACTATACCTTAACAACTTAAGCACACATCCAAACAAATATTACAGTAACCTACTCTAATGACTTGAATAGCATGCGCGAAGGGAGAAAGGAAAGAAAATGCACAACTAAGGCCAGGAAGTAATTGTTTCATTACGGTTAGTGTTTTACTAGCATTTCCAGGTGAATGCTGGACTGACATAACTACGACAGATACGATAGTTACGTGACACGTGGATAATTGATAATACGGAAAAAAAAACAATCAGAATTGGGTTTTCTTACAGCAAACCTTACTTCGATTGCGAGATTTCATTTCATCCATCTTTTTTTTGATCTTCCTCTCCCTCTCGATACTCTTTGTCACATGCGATTCAGCAGACACCTCGTTATCCACAAATACAAGCTGTGCATTGAATAATTAAACAAAATTATCGCCAGTACTGCGAAAGGGTCAAAGTGTTACTTTCGCAACCAATGCATCCAAGGTAGCGTTTCGCCATCAGCTAGGGCTTCATTCGCGAACAGTTCGGATGCGCCGCACCGTGTCGAAACTTGCGAGCAAAATCGTGACTTATTACACAAATACTCTGGCTTCTACGATGGCCATTAACAGTACATGATTTAATTATGCACATTTGTTCAGTATTGATTAATCTGATTTTCCAATTATTAATAACTAATACGTTATTCTTGCCTATATCATAATAAATTATTATCATTTTTTTTCTTCTTGAATTGGGGTAGTACCTAATTATCAGGGTTTATTTATGAATGAAGGGGACATATCATCAGGGCTGCGGGCTGTTCGAAAGACCGCGGCCCTGGAACACATAGGGCAAGGACATGGATGGGTTTTAGTCAGTACAAATCTGACACTCCTTTCCGCTCTGCCCAGAGCGGGAGAAGTCATTAGATGATTTAAAAAAAAAAGTGGACATATCATTAGTTTAAATGGATAACACATTTATATCTTTATTTTATAATAAGGTAATGTGGTCCAAATTAACAGCAGAAAACAGTACAATTAAGTATGTTATCATGATTCCTAATCTTACCTTTAAATAAGTGAAACAAAATAAAACAATGATCAAGTAATCCATACTAGCATTGTTCTTATGGGATTAAGTTAAATAATTATAGCATACTGCGCTACTACTATTGAAAACACGTAATTAATTCAGCTTCCGTACAGAATACTAAAACGGTTCATTTTAACAATAGGAGAGGTTTAAGTAGGTAATTTATTACCAACGCTATATTATTATAGTTTGTAGATACGGAACCTTTTGTTCTAGTGTAAAGGCAATCGATTTAGCAAAGGTTTTGAGTAACAGAAGCGGCAAGAAACAAACGAATGAATACAACACGAATCTTGCGTTAAAGACTTTCGGCATTTAGTCGATAATCATCATCATTATCATCATTTCAGCCGAAAGACGTCCACTGTTGGACATAGGCCTCCCCTAAGTGTCACCACATTGACTGGTCCCGTGGGACTCGCATTCAGCAGATCCCCGCAACCTTCACCAGGTCATCGGTCCACCTAGTAAGAGCCCTTCCAACACAACGGCTTGTGGGTCGCGGTGGTGGTCGGTGATCATTTCGAGTACATTCATTTGGGTATTCTTCGACTTACAAAAAAAATAATGCCTGCCGTGGTAACAGCATCATCGTCAGTAATTCTATCCATGCAATTTTTCTTTCCATAAGAACTTATTAAATAAACCAACAAACAGACCTGTATACATTAATAAGTTGTAAGTAACTGGATATAAAAAAAAAAAACAAAAATATTTAAAATACTTTATTACATTTATTCACCTTAGTCGCATATTCGTACCTAATTCGCACCTTCCACTTAGCTGATGGAATCCTCAGAATCCTAGTATTCTTCAATATTTATCCAAACATGAAGTAAAACGTTACTTCCTATACATAGTTTATGTCCTTATATAAACAACACTAATTAAGCGACAAATATCTTACCACCCTCAGAGTTATTCTGCAATCACCATTTTGTAACAAACTAATCTTTAATTAAAATAGCGGTTCTGTGTTATTTTTTCGCGTCCGATGTTAACACAGAATCTTAAGCTTTGAATAACACCACGACCACCACGTTTATAGATTCACCAACAGTGATGCCAATCCCATGAGACCTAGGTACAGAAACAAAACTAGTCAATTTTAGCTTTTAATTCTATTGAAATTACTTACTACGCTAGATTAATCAAGGTTCAAAGTAATACCTAAAAAATAACATAGCTGTTTGTAGAGTAGTAGTAATAGCCTTCAGAAACGAAAGAACAACAAGACTTATACTAATGCAGAAAAGTGAAACTGTTTCAATAGAGAAAGACTGATTGTTCTGTGAAACACAATGCTTTCAATGTTGTTACGTAGGTTTCAGTGGCGAAGGTTATAGTATTCTGCTATAAAGCAGATACGATAAAAAATAAATATACGTACAATTTACAGACCATGTGTCCTTCGTCTCATTTTTATCATAAATATGCCTTCTGTGGTAGCAGAAAGTAGGTATAAATCACGGCATCCATTATCCATTCAATTTCATCCATTTATTTCCAGTTTAACATTGTAATTTGAGCACTTTTATAAACTTTTAATAATATTTTTCACTAATGACAAGCAACGTCAATCTGTCAAGCTTACTATTCTTTCTTAATATTTTTCTATAAAGGCCTGTTAAATGAAGGTTGTATTAGGATTTTATTACTAAAAATGATTAAAAATGTTTTGGCTGGTTTAAATCTAGTTTTGATATTGTATTACGTTTGTATACTGACTAATAGAATACTAAATGTTAATTTTAAAATTCATAACGCACTCTTGGATTGTGAGGTTTTATACGTCTTGGCCAACTATACCTGGCTGGTCAGACGAATTGTGGCTACAACAAATATAATCGTAAAGCGAGGCAAATAGTTCTGGAACACTAAAATAGTTCCTTATAAAAGACGCCGCTTACGAACTAAAACTAGTTTACGACGAGATTTCAGTAGCGACCAGTACAGTGCAGTCCACCCCACTAAAAGTGGACTAGTGAAAGTGTCAAGTGGTAGGGCGCCGACGCTCTGACGTGTCCCTCCACCACGCGGAAGTCGCAACTCCATCCCGGGGCTCCCCTAAACGGAGTTTGGCCCGGGGCTCCTGTTCTCTTCAAGCTTCCCGGGGCTCCGCTAAACGGACTCGCCCGGGAACTCCACTCCTAGTTCTGCGATCGCCTGCCACCGAAACAGCCAGGACTGACCTGACGCCTGTTCGGTGGAGCCGCAGGACCAGGTGCTCCAAGGGTCTACCCCCTTCGGAAAACAGCAAGTACTTTCTCCACCTATTACCCCAGTTCTTGAGTGCGTGTAGATAGGTGTGTGTTTTTTAGCAGACTTGTATTTCATATCCTCCCCTTTTTATCTTATTAAATTTAATTGTACTGTCTACCTCCTATTTTTATTTATTAGGAACAGTAGACATGACAAGGTTTCATCGAACTCGATTCCTACCGGCTTCCCTTTGAAAAATGGCACAATCAGTATTCTATAGACAAATAATATAATCACTTTAAAGATGACTCCGGCTTAACTCTTACAAAAAATTACCCTTCGCTACTGCTAAGGTTTGCAGCCACAGTCAGAGTTGCAAATTCGAAGCAATTTAAAACCATGTACAATGTCGTAACAAGTTATAGAGTTCATCCACGACCGAGCCTCATCTCTCGCTGTCTTAGGTGTAAACGTGTTTCATACAAGCAACACCGCACTGATTCGTGAATAAGCAATCTGAGCCAGCACGTCCCTACATCTGCTCACGACACGACACAGTAAAAACATCGCCGAGAAATAAATTGAAAATCAATCCAATGAGTCAAGCCATCTTGAATTGCGTTACCCATAACTAGCAAGAAATGGGCACATGTTTTACCAACTTTGATATATTTTGTCGATGAGGCAAGACGCCTGGCAATTCAGTTATTGAATAAATTACATATCAAAGTAATGTACAGGCATTTCTGATTTTGTGGCATTCCAATTTCGACAGCATTTTGTTAATACTAATGCCATTTCTCATATTTACGCTTTTGGATTGTTTGTGTCAGTTATATTCGTGACGTTTTGATAGTATTCTTTGAGTTAATGCATATTTAAGCTTAAATCATGACAAATTGTACAAACATAACGCCCGAGGGAATACAAATGAGATCTAGGTGATTATTATTACCTGTAAGAACTTATATCTAAAAAGAAAACACATTGATTTACTTAGTGTGAACATTATTTGTGATTTCAGTCCTCAATCAGTTCACTATGTTTCATTCATGATTTGTACCTATAAACAATCGATTTACAATCTTAAATTGATGTTTTACAGTCATTTCGTCCAAACACATTTGCATAACATTCACTTAAATTAATTTTATGATCGTTTACGTGCCAAATATAATGCGATACGAAATAGATGTGGTCGTAACTCAGAGTGAGCTTCAATTCTATGACAAAATTTATCGATCGAGCCTTGGACTCACTTGAACAATCCTCTTCGAACAGCTGTGTTAGGACTGGTTTACAAGTTTTCAGTATTTCGCATTAATTAAAATGTGAAAATAGTGTCTCCCCTTCTTTTATTAAGATTTAAGGACTTACACGATGAATTTATTCGTATATTTGAGACACTGTTTTGTATGAGTACTCATTTAATACTCGTTATTAACATGGCATTTATTTACCCAAAAGCTAATTTGGCTAGGGGTTAAGGAGCTAGTGACTAACTAATAACAGCCGCTCGGGTCCGCTTGCCTAGGTTGGTCCGTGGATGGGTGACCACCCTTTACATACCGAGTTTCCTCCGTGCCTCAAAAGCACTGAAAAGATTGACAACCAGTCTTACCAAGAAATATTGTATTACCCAGTAACTAGTATTCAACCGCATCCGGTTAGACTAGCCCACCCCAACTTATTCTTAACTCGTACCTCATTTGAAAGGCTATTTTATGTAAGTACTCATTTTATACTTATTAATTACATGGTATTTATTCACCACATGCTACTTTTGACCAAAACTTGATTTACGTCACTGTCATACATTATCACTATGTACTTAACTGGGGCGCCTAATTACCTTGAAACACAAAAATTTTACTGATAAAATAAACTTAACTAAACACTTGATGTGTAAATAAGTCCTTACATCAAGGTACGTCTTACACAACATAGCTAACAGCGATACCAAATCTAGTAATTATCGACATTGCCACGCCCAAAATGTAAATTAATGGAACAGGATAATATAAAATAAAGTTAATGTACCTAGCGTTAATGTCACGGTCCGAGAAAATGCTACACTTTAACGAGAGTTTAGTAATTAATCAAGAACAATTTGTTTTGATGTGTCCTCTAGTTGCACTTGTAAGTAATTTTATTGAAAGCTTGTCCAGTTTTGTATTATATAAACTTTGTGACCCGCAACAGCTAGCAATGACCCACTCAGGAGTGTAGTAATGATAAAACTTACTCGTAGAGGTTCTATCATTTATCTTAGAAGATGTAGTGTAGTTCTACGGAGCTACTTATACTACATATTCTGAGAACTTAATACTAATAACATGTGTTGATAGGAATGTTAAATGGTTGTGTATTTCTTATTTTAGTGTTACCTGAGTGGATCAAAGAGTATCAACTAGGGGAAATTGATTTTCACGAGCCTTTTTTTTTCGGATGGGAAATCATCAAATGACTTCTCCCGCTCTGGGCGAAGAAGGAGGGAGTGTCAAACTTGTACTGACTAAAACCTAACCATGTTCCTTCCTTGCCCTTTGTGTTCCAGGGCCGTGGTAACTCTTTCGAACAGTCCCGCAGCCATTTTCATGGGCTTATGAGTAGCTAAAAGTAATTGGGAACATTTTGACAGTTAAATTTTGAGATTGAATATCATGGAATAAAAAAATTAAATGCCTTCAAATAAATTGGGGTAAGGGAAGGAATGTCATATGTTCACCAGTTTTATTTGTCGATTCACGGAAGTGTTTTAAATTATTAATAATTGTTTTATGTAGATGTTATTAGAGCCATAGACATGTAACATTGTATTGATAAAGTAGATTGACGTGGAATTATTAATATCAATGTATTGTATGTGATTGATAAAAGAAACAAAATGTGGACAAAGAAGCCCTAGCCTATCACGAAGTGCGGGCCCCTTCCTATTTGCTGACATTTCTTTGAGGCGCGCGTGGAACACGAACGCGCCGTCAACACGGCCTGTCGTCAAAAGACGGACGGACGGCGAGCTAGCCCATTACTCACCGTCCACAGGTCCGCGTCTACGGTGGCCGGAAGCCACCACGTGACCCCCGACGCCCGAGGCGTCTCCCGCGGCGGCTGGGACGAGAGGTTCTCTCCCTCTCACGCTCCGCCACCTCCTTCGCTAGCATGACTGCTTCGCAGAAAGAGGTGACGGCGTCCCATTCCCTCTCGCTCCGGACCATGGACTGGACCAGGGCCGGACGCGATAGGTCGCCGCCGCCGATCGCCGCTATGAGGACACGGCGGTGCTCCGCCCAAGCGGGGCAGACCTCCACCGTGTAGTAATTTACCGCCTACTAATGAATCCATTTTGGCTGCCTCGTCGCAAGTGCTTCAGTAGCAATCTCAAGATCATCAGATCTCGGAGATCTTGGAATATGTCTCCGAGTCCGGAACTATTATTTTTGACTGCCAATTTCTTCTTATTTTGGAATATAGAGGCTTTTTTAAGTTTCGACCCGTATTTCGAGCACGGTAGAAACATTGATTATAACCAGAAAGTCCAAAGCGAAGTGTTATTCAAGTCTTAGACCAAAACTTTATTTATTCAATTTTACGGAAGCTCTTTCAATATAATGATAGTTACATACATACCTATTATCTTTACAGGTAGCAAAACACATTATTCTTAATATCATGTCAGAAGTAGTTTAGATAACAAATCAATCATTATATTCATATTTATTTTAATTCGTATGTTACAATTATTGCGAATCGTGATCGATTGATATTAATATACCGTTCACCATTTAGTCTACCAATAACTTTTTGTATGCTATTATTAATAATGGTCAAAAATGTCACCAAATCAATCAATATATCAATATAGGTTGGAATACATCTATAGCTTAATTACTATGCGTATGACACTCTAGAATGTGGCTCAAGCTGTCATTTGTAGAATTTTGGTGGCCGTTTTATGGAGTTGCCGTTGGAAGTGCCTCAAAAGTCTGAGAACCAGTCTTATCAAGGGGGGTATTACCCAGTACTTGAGTTTTGGAGGTCAGATAAGTAGTTGCTCCATGTAAAATACAAGTACTCATGTGCATCCCGTTAGACTCGAAGCCAAAGCCTAAATAGTTAGAAAAAGACTAGATGCAAAATAATTTTGTAGCATAGAAAAGTAATGAAAGAAATTTTGACATATGACCATTGCACGATGCATGGGCGGGGTCAGTATTAATTAATTTATATTTTTATTTATCATTTGAAAGACATTATTCTTATTGACAAATCTAGTGTTTAATTGCACTAATAACATTGTACATATTAAAATAGCCGTGAAAAATGGCGATGTCAATTTATTTGTCGCTGTTTGTAATTGGATTTATTTTTATGACAGCAAGCGGTGTCACTAAAAGTAATAGGAAATAGAAATAGGTTTATTATAAGATTATTTATTATTTATGTTTGATCTAGTTCGAAACGATAAATATTTATTTTTTGTCGCAAGCAAACAAGCATCCTTTTTCCAATCTGCTTTATAAAAACCAAGGCAGAGTATGTTATATATTTCTTCTATTTTGTATAATTTCATCCATTGCCTTTGTCATAGTGGAATCTCCGGCTGCACTTGTGCTGTTAAGCACTAAGAAACTCAACCCATTTTAATTGCTTGGCCAACAGCTTTTCATGGAATAGGTACTTCTCAAGTATCTCTAATTGGTGTACCGTGGTTTTTCTTCTGTTTTCATAATCCTGTCATCGTGTAACATAACATAATGTCATATTGATTAAGCCTTGAGTCCGAAGTAATTTGCAAATGTCCTCACACTAGTTCGACAAATCTAACCATAGTATAGCGATGTGCTTGCAAAAACTCGTATCGTAAGAAGGTCGAGCCGCACAATGCCGTTGTTATGTGTCTATTATATAGCTTCATCAACGTGTTCTAATGAGTTAATGTCATGGCACTGTAATTATGAGTGTTATCATATAAGTACTACCTACCTGTATTTACAGGCACGCCATTATTATTGTTGTTTTTTTTTTTCTGGCGAATCTAATATCGCGGTTTGTAACCATTGACATCCTTCTTTTTGCTCTTATCTCTAACTAGTTCATCATCTGCCTAACCTTCTCCTAATTTCATTAGGGTTGGCTCTCAGTACTGGATCCCAATACCGGATGTAGCTGAATTATACTTGGTCTTGAATTCTTGATCCGACTGCCTATCGGACATGCTCAACCCAGTTTCCGGGTAATACAACACCGCTTGGTAAAACTCTCCCTCTTATTTATTACCATGTAATAATTACTTGTTTCCCAGTCAGCGTTCCTGAGCTTTTTGCAATGAATCTCCAGCCTTTGAATATTATTTATGTTTCGACAACGGTGTGTGTTATATCTAAAAGAAAAAGCAAAAACGGACGCAACCGTACCTATGTTGTTAGAACAGAAGCCTAACCCAGGACCAAAAGCTCAATCCAGTGTGCATAATTCATCATTTGTAGTGAAGGTACTTCATTAAATTACAGATATTTACGTCATTAATACTTAGTTAAGAGTACAAATAAACTTATAAGGACATCTAAGAGGAACGGCTCATTTAAGTGCATAACGGTGAGGTATGTACGAAGAGGTATGTGCAGGCCGTCATCATATAGCTCATGCTATATGATGACGGCCTGCACATACCTCTTACGTCAGTTTGCAGGGTCATGGTTTTCAATGGAGTACGCATTTTACTAACTGTGATGTTGTGAAGCCTTTGTTTTCCGTAGGAGTAGATAGTAACCTACATTTCCCAGTGTTGTGGTATATGGCAAACTCGGAACTCGTGGCTGGAATGACAAACTCGCAAAACAAACAATCCTTAGGAATCTAAGCATTCCATTTGCTGCTAACCCCGCAGAGCACCTGTGCAATCGAGAGTACTTTTGTATTATTTGACCAAAAACTCTACCTACTTTTTTCAGTTAAACAATTTTTTCGCGATATTTTTCTCGATCGAGGACAAAACAATTTAGCCTGCGATATACGAAATAACGTTATTGCAAACTATTTACATAATTGTAGAAATATAACAGTTATGATACTTGTTTGACATTTATGTTTATCTACTGCGGTTAAAGTTTATACGAATATTAATTTTGCATTTTTTTTTACATATTATGTCATGGCAATTTTTCAGTTATATTGTTTCTGGTGTAACATTTTTGAATACATCATTTAAATATTCAAAATATTTAAGTATCGTCATCATCATCATCATCTCAGCACAAAGACGTCCACTGCTGGACATAGACCTCCCCCAAAGGGGATTTTTGCCATAGTAGCCACGCTTGGCAGGCGGGTTGGCGATCGCAATACAGTTGTTACAAAGGCACAGAGAACGCTGCTGCCCATTCTCTGGTAAGTCGAAGAGAAGATATGGGATGGTGCTATTCTTTACGCCCGACACCATACAGTATCGTAAGTCTAGTAAAACTGTTTCTCCATTAAAGTAATAAGGTAAAGTAAATCTGGAAATATTTTTGATCCAACCAACATTGAATGTGGTTGAAACAGAAGATGAGAACTTATAAGGACGTATAGAGCTGACCCGACAGGCGTGTCAATCCCATTTTGTTTGTATTTCGGCAACACCGCCACCTACCAGGTTCAACTATAGCATAGAATCATCCAGGACCCGATAATCCCAAAAAAACATCAAAATAGCCGTTTAGGAAGAGAACAATACATATAATAATATCATATTTATTATTATATTATACACATAATCGAATTATATATTTGTATAAAGATTTAAGCAGCCAGACTGGCAACAAATCTAAGTAGGCAGTTCTAGATAAACTGAATATGCATCAATTTTAAGGCCAACTGCTTTTAATTGCTGTTTCCTTATTAAAACAGTGTTGATCATATGAATCAAATCCTAATCAAGTAGATCTCGACGGTACGATGAGTCGTTATGTGACGTAACGGAGGCGTGACTATAAAACCTAGACCTTTGATAGCATGATAATATGCGGGACTTGATGTACAGATGCCAGCACATCAAGCTACTACAATCTGTCAGATTTCTTTACTAGATTTTCAACTTTATCTCTGTGACATTAAGTTCAGAGTTGGTTGGGAAAATCTGACAGATTCGGGTAGGTTGACGTGCTGGCGTCTGTACCGCATTGATTCATCAAGTACCTATACCTTTTGTGATCTTGAACAACATCTTTTTGTACTCATGGCATAATATTATGTTGTAATTTTAATACTCTGTGGTGCCAAATGTGAAATTCTTAAACTTTTATAAAAATAAGTGCGATTGTGATTGGTTACTTGACAAAAAGGTTCATAACTTACAGAGTATTTACTTACGCGTTCATTTGAAAGTTGTAAAATCCTTTTTGTCGAGTAACCAATCACAATCGCACTTATTTTTACCAAACAATAAAACCACCTGCCTACATTACCAAATAATAAAATCATCAATTTAATACTGTTTCGTTATTTAGAACAAACATAAGCGGTTCAATAAACTATTAATTCTGGAGGAAAATATAAACGATATTTCAAAAGATGCTCAACTTGTGAACTTTTGTAAAAGATGAACATTTCCGATAAAACCGTGAGGTCGCATTCCGATGCAGTTAGGTGCTTGCCAAACTATTATTCCAAAACTTAATAATCATGAGCATCACAGATGTTTCCATAAATTATTTATATTAATAGCTAGCGAACCGCCTATATACTTCACACGGATTTTTCGATAAAAAGAACACCGCTTTTGAAACTAGCCCAACTAAAACGTAGAAAATATAGTCCGCGTTATTAACCGTTGAGGAGTTCTCGCGTGAGAAGACGGTCTGGCTGCAGGATGAGCTGAGGGCAAATTATTGTATTGTCATCGGTCCTTGATAAGTGTGCGAGTTTCAGTTCAACTCGACGTTTTGAAGTGGTTGAAAATCAAGTTCGAAGAATCCGTTACATAGATACATACAATGCTAATAAAAGCGTGTTAAAAAGCATCCAGGTTTCTTTATTATGTTCATCATCATCATCATCATCACCAGCCTATAATGTTCCCACTGCTGGGACACAGGCATCCTCTCTATCAGAGGGATTGGGCTATAATCCACCACGCGGGCCCAGTGCGGATTGGTAGATGTCACATGTCTTCGAATTTTTGGTTCTAGGACATGCCGGTTTCCTCACGATGTTTTCCTTCACCGTTTATGTTCGCTTAATATTAATGTCGCAGTCACGCCTACAGGGACCTTTTTTTGATGATGTATAATTATTTTGTATATTATTTAATTGTGGTTAGTGCATAACCTAATGTCAGAGTTTTTATAACGCCCATGGGCTTCTGGCTTTACATTTTTTTTTCAGACATAGTGGCAAAATGTCAGAAGTCTGCTGACAAAATAGGGCGAATTATTATAAGTGCTGATATCGTCAAACGTATAGTTCATTTTGTTTATGTAACAGCATAGGAAAGTATACAGGTACTTATACCAAAAATATTATTTTTTTTAATTTTGTCTGTTTGTTCCGACTAATCGATTTTGACTTTTTCTGGCAGATAGCTGATGCTATTTTTATACAGGATTCCGTGCAAAAAAAAAACTCTTGTATTTGTTTAGAAAATCCGATTCTTTTAACAAAAGAAAGTAATATTTTTTTTACAAAAGTCGTGGCTAATAGCTAGTTATCCTATTAAAATATAAATAAATCGATATCCAGTCCCAGTTCGATTGCTCTGATAGTTCACAACGAACACAACAAAAGACATCCTATCATCAATCCTAACATTATTTACATACACCAATTTATTCTGAAGCATTAAAGTACCATGATTTTAATATGCACGCAGCCTTCATGGCATCACATAAATGCAATTATTAAATGATTTATGTTCGGTAGCCCTGCTCACGCGCACGCGGCGCGGGCGCAGGATAACAGTCTAATTGAAGACTCGTCTGCCGTCGATCACGGCTCACGGCCAATTTGTACACGACTGGAGTTGTGAAGCTCCGATGATCTAGTTCTTGTTTGGTAAAATGCTGCTTTTGTGCTTGGTTATTTTTTCATTTGTAGCAAAAAAAATACAACAATTTCCGCAAAAATGTAAAATAAAAACTTTTCACTACTTGGAAAAGGGTATCGCCGACTCTTATATAAACATATATTGGTTTGAAGCTACGACGATGTGCCATATTGACAGCGCTTTCATGTTCCACGCGCGCTTCAATGAGATGTCAGCAAACAGGGAGGGGCCCGCCAAGGCCGATGCCTGCCAGGGCTACGGGACTGTTCGAAAGAGATACCGCGGCCCTGGAACACAAAGGGCAAGGAAGGGACATGGATGGGTTTTAGTCAGTACAAGTCTGACACTCCCTTCCGCTCCGCCCAGAGCGGGGGAGGAGTCATTTGATGATTTCCCATTCGGAAAAAAAAAAGGATACGATGTTCTAACTTTCTTTTGACTTGACGTGGGCAGCAGTGCACTTGCTGACAGTGACACTCGATTTCGTTCTAGAAAACTGAATTGCGTATCATTTTGCGCAGATTTTACCTTATTCGAGAGCAAAATATCCATCCTTCATTTTTAGCGACTTCATAAAAGACACACTTAAATATTTAGAGCTTTATGTTTTTTTTTAAGTAACAAGTCAAATAAAAATCTCAATCACCGCAAAGCAACATTTTAGCCGTCACCCGCTTTAAAATTCGCCTCGTATCTGGCACTCGTAATAGGATTTTTATTGATGCACACCTGCATGTTTGGCAACCAACACGCTTATTGAAACCTACTTGACACATCTGTCTAGACAAATTCGGTTTTTTAGTACCATTTACATTCAAAATCAGTCTTCAATGTCTTATGCTACAGGGTGTCCCATGGCCGACTTAGGATTTCAAAATTTAAAAAAGTACTACAACATATATTAAGTTAATTAAACCAGCTCTATATAGAACATGAACGCGAATTTTAGTTTTAAAAAATTCGGCGCCGCATCGTACACACTTCTGAAATCTGTAGACCATATTCTGCGCAACGCGCTGGAGAAGTGGTCGCGGAATGTTGTTTGATATTTTCTTTCAGTTCAGAAATGTTTGTTGGATTTATTGAATTGAATAATCTTTACTATTGAGGTATCTCCATAGAAAAAAATCCGTAGGGTTGCGATCTGGCTATCTTAGTGGCCAAGAGGTGTCCCCGAAACGGCTTATTAGTTTGTGTGGCGTGGCACCATCTTGCTGAAACCATGTGTATGAAGTGAAGGAATGACTATCTTTTCTTTCTCAGTATTGCAAGAAAATAATCATTAATCAATGGATGAAGCGCGTGGCTGAGTTTTGGGCCTAACATACTATTTTTTTTTTGCACTCGATAAGCTAAGCAGAAGAATGGCCGATAAGAATTTCCGTCCACAATAATGGTTTGCATTCGAGAATTTAAAAAAATATAAGGTCCAACCCATTGAGTGATAACGCACACCATTCGGTCACTTTGGGGCTATGGAGTAGCTGCAGAGATGTGTTTAAAGGTGGGTTCTGTCCTTTACGTGGCAATTCTGTTTATAAAATGTTAAAATGGGCTTCATCACTCCAATAAAATGTATTTACCGTACAGCACTGCGACATTGTGATTCAATAACTCGCACCAATAACAAATCAAATTCGCTCTATGGTTTACACAGTTCAAAATTTAAATCCTAACTGCCACCGAACACCCTTTACTATTGAAATATACGAGGTTTCGAAATAATAATCACCTGTTGCTTTTAAACGGAACGATTTTTAAGTTGTCATTAAATACTAGTTCCAGAACAACTTTATTAATTGAATGATATCTATACCGAACTAAAGTAAAGGTAGTACTCGTAAAGTTTTATAAAATGTTAGGTCATGGTGCAAACAGCGTATAACTTAACCTGTGTTTAAATGTATCTTATACCTTACGAGCAATTATATGTATATATATATAATCTGAATCTTGGATACTGCTCCAACGATTTTCATAAAATTTTGTAAGCAAGTGATTTCGGGGCGATAAATCGATCTAGTTACGAGTAGGTTTCATTTTAGAAAACGTCAAAAAATAAAGGTCATCCAGGTACTTGATATTTAAATGTGTTTAATTTGATAAACCTACTTACAAAACATAAATCTCTATTACTGAAATGTTAATAACATAAATCATTCGTAATATTTAATATTTCATTTTGTGGTGAATGGTCCGTAATATAAAATTAATCATTTAGATTAGATTTTTTTATTTGTGTCCACTTTTTAAACACAACAATCTAATTGCTACCAGAAAAAACTAAAAGCTTTCAGCTTAGGCACACACGGCGGCACAACAAGCTTTACATCTCCAGTATAACTTGGCCTCGCTTTGTATATATTTTCTGTACAATGAGAGATCCGCATAAACTGGTTATATATAGCTTGGTTAGCCGTCGTGCTTACTTCTACCTTCACTGACGGTTGACCACGTTTCAGCCTTATTACTTAGAGCATAAGGGTAAAAAGTAGCAGACCCTCAGTGAACTCGGTAGTATGCACGGAGGGCAATCAAGCATACTAACCCAAATTAAGCTGATCTCTCATCGTGCGGGAAGCTCATACAAAGCGAAGTCAGTAGTACTGGTTATATATTATAGCTGGATGTGCCGCCGTGTGTACTAAAAATATTACCGCATTCGTGTGTGATTCATTTATTTGTCACAGCTTAAATATTTTAATTCACCTGGTGAAAAAATTCCTCACCCGGACCTAGGCTCATGTCCTTATTAATAATATTCAACAATAGGTACCCGCCAACAATCTATTGATAAAATTGTTTATGAAACTTTAAATGGCAACTCAAACTACTCATAGGTACATAAGAGATATCCTTCTCCACATCCTATTATTGTGTTTAAAAACCCTATTCATGAATATTGTCGTTAATAAATAAATAGGTAAGTACAATCGTGTAAATTAATACTGAGAACGCGAGTAATTCAGTTTTTCCTTTTTTTGTACATTTAGGTTTAAAATGAGGGAAACCCGTATGTGCCAATCAAGGATGTAGGTCAATATCCGATGGCTAGGACTAAAGGGCTAATGTTTTCAGAATTTTTGTTTTGCCGTAGGTACTTTTCATCTTTATATTTATTGTACAGCTAACAAGTTTTGATATCGTTCTCAAAAAAAACCTACGTTCTTGCTGTACTTTTCTGTTTGATTTTGTAGAGACATGAATGACCTTTGACCACCTTTGTCCCTGATGGGCAGTATGTTGGCATTCCCAACATTTTATTAATTATATTTGTAGTCTTGCAACAATTTATCTGTCATGTTGTGTCAATGTCATTTTTTTATGTCAACTGTCAGTTAAGAAAATATAATTATAGTATCTCGATTGTCTCCATGAACAAGTCACGTCGTTTTTTATTCCACAAACCTCACTCAATTACCAGCCAAAACCATAGAAATACAATCCTCAACATTGGTGCTTCCCTTTATTCATTTTTCTATCTTAGTAATTACATTTTTCAATATAAAAAAAAACACAAAAATATAAAAAAAACATTTAAAAATGTAAAAAATAGTAGCCCACCGGTATCGGGAACAGGTAGAGACATATTATTATTATGGCCGCAAATCCAGATTGTTAAGTAAACACCCCAGATTCGCGATTAATGTATCTCAGCAAAGGGGACTTTGAGAGCCTTAATTTGTTTCTCCATAACTGAGAAATAACAAATTTTGCCATTTTTCATTCTTACTCTAATATACAACTATCTAAATTATACAGCATCTTTTTAGTATTTTGGATTATCTTTTTCCCAATAAGTAAGTGTATGTTTACGTTACTGTATATGGCCAAATGTAAGTAATATTTATAATTATGTAATGTTTTATAAATTATTTTATTCTAATACCTTGCAAAACTTGAAGCATTTGAATCAAAGACAAATCCTTTTAAGACCGAAATAGCAAATTCAAATGAATTCAGTTTGTCAAATATGGTGTTCGCTGACAAGTAAATCAACTTGCAAATAGCTAGGTACGGACTACAGAGCTACACGTAATTTATGAAAATTGAGGAGGGGATACCTAAAGAAGGAAGGCCAACCCTACTTGTGGTTGGATAGAGAGAGAGAGAACTGGTGATAAATTAATTTGTTTTTAAAAGCTGAACAGACTGTCAACATGAAACTTTATAGAGCCTAGATACATTAACATATCGGCAACTTTCGTGCGTTCAGTTGACATGCCGCAGATATGCCCAGCGCCTTTGGTGTGACAGGCTCCACAAAGTCTAAACAGGATATGTTTAGACTTTGTGGAGCCTCAATCATAAAGAAATAACCAAAATTAATCAAAAGAGTACATAATCTCAAAGATCATCAATATTAAACACCACAATACAACAAGAAGCAAACAAAGTTGCTCGAAATATTTTCGACACATCAAAGGCCGCATTTCCAAACAGCTCCTAGTTCTAGTTGAGTTATTAACACAACGACTACGATCAGACGGACCGTCGTATGTCATAAATCTATTATACTCATTCCTCGGAAGCGTTGGGAAGCAGTCTTTAAAAGTCAAGGCCCAGCTTATATCGGACCAATGTTAACTTGTGTTATTTAAAGATCAGCTGAGCAATAAGTATGTAGCGGCGAATCTGTCTGTCCCCTTTCGAAACTTATTTTTCCGTGAAGGACAGACTTGCTCGTAATAGGGAAGTTTATGAGTTTGGTTGCTCCTTTGAATGTGTAGCTTATTTTGTATCAGAGGAAAATGACGTGACGTTTTGAGTATGAATGTGGAAGGTTACAAGAGTAGAAGAACAATAAAACTATAGATGGATTGTGTGAAAGATGATATGACTTATACACGTATGGAAGAAGAAGACATGCTGTGCTGACCCCAAATAAATTGGGATAAGGTAAAGAAAGAAAGAAAAAATATTGAAGCAAAACTTCTAATGCGACTTCCAACAAGGTTGCGTTAAACTTTTAACGCTACCATGGAGGGGGTATGAAAGCACTGTTGCGTTAAACGTTCAACGCTCCAGGGGAGGGGGAATAGAAAGAGACAGAGCGAGAGTGAATGCGTGGCAATCGAACGCATGCGCGTAGTATACCTGTTTTCATTTCCACATTACGAAGTTTCACTTCTTCCGCGCGGATCCCGACTCCACGCACTATTTTATTTTTTATTTGTCGCAGAGACAAAAGAAAAGAGAGAAAAGGATGATATAATATCAAGTTTATATTATGCTACTGGGACATGATCTTAACTACAGAAAATTACGCATTCTCCTGCGTCTTCCTAAGACTCGACACGGCTGTTTATCGACAATGTTTAATCTACTCGGGACATCTTTATTGGATGTAGTGATACCTTTTGTGTTACATAAAACCATGGGAATTAATTTAATTATCCCTATTACAAAGGTGGCTTTCATGCCCTAATATGGGTTGAGATGTTAATTTGACATCCTATACTAGTATTTTCCGCAGTTGTAAGGATAGTGGTTGCCATATTCCTGAAACTAGTAACAACTGGCACCATATAGAAACCTTGTACATTTACTCATTACAAAGTATTTAACATGATTGTAGGTATGCGCATAGCTACTGGGGACTGGTCTAATTTATATTACTCTGTGAAATTGCATGTTGACACATCGTGATACTAAAGTTCAAATTCAATCTAGGTACACCCAGATAACCGCCGCCATTATTGGCGAAATTATGAGTTTCGAAATTCTGAAATATGATTTCAAAAGCGTATTTAATGTCGCATTTAAACCACTACCTGGGTATTAAAGCTGGGATTATAGTTTTTAATCTTATTTGATGCAATGAATCACTGATCTACCGCAATGTGGGGAACTTTGTCTACCAATATCGGTCAGGTTAATTAAACACCAAACCACGTCTTTGTATCCGAAGGCCATGTGCAGAGGTGCCTATAGAACATTCGCTAATCAACCACAATAGGTTGTTCTAGCTCAAAAATAGTTGTGGCTCCTCAGACATTCCCCTCCGGCTCACTATGCAAAAGCTCCCAGCGGGTCACCAACTGCCATGGCCCACCTAGAAGACTCTAAACCAAATTCGCAACCAGGTGGGCCGCTGCAACTTGGTCCGGTGGAGTTTTCCGATAAATCTGAGTGATTATGAGAAATTACTGATAAATAAAGCCAATAACACTTTTCTAGACCTGAGAATCGAACCCAGGAATTCATGCTTAGTAAGATTAAAAACTATAGTACCAGCGCTTGCGACTACCAGACCAACCATGCATTCATGTTAGTTACTCCCAACAATTGGCATATACTCGTAGCTGTTAATGTATCAATCAAAATAAAAACAAAAACAAGAGCTATTATAAACGAAAGTCACCTGACATTGAGCTTGCATCCATGTTGGAAGCTCTACGCCTGTCACACTTAATGCGCTCAAATAAATTATTTACGTATACAGATAAAAACTCCAAATTAAATAAATTCAATTTCAATCTGCAATCAAACACATTACAACTATCGGTTTTTTTATTTCGGTTGGTTCAATGATATTTTTGATGTGTTTTTTTTTTTGGTTTTATTTAAGTAATAGTGGATCACCTTTACTTTATGAAGTGTATAGGTATCTACAGTTTCCGACTTATAAAGTAAAAATAGATATTTTATTTTGGTATCGTCTCACTGCTTCTTTCTGGGCCGGCCTCGGCGGCGCCGTCGACGTTCTGGACGCGTACCGCGAGGGCTGGTCCGAGGAGGCACGGTCAAAGAGCACATGCATGAATGAATTGGGGAAGGCCTTTGCCCAGCAGTGGGACAGTACAAGCTAATTAAATCTATTAACTCGTCTGGTTTTTGAAGGTTTAGGCAAAAGTTATGTGTAGCCTTACTATAAAATTTAACATGAAGCCAATTAAAAAACTTCCTAGCACGATTTACAAACATCAAAGCCGATTCAGACCAAACACTTATCAACTCCAACAAATCAGTTCAGCTTAAGCCGCACCAAAATTGGAACAAAGTATCTAGCAACATCCGTTCTAACAATGAATCATTTTCTTAAAAACAAGGGCCTCTGTACCTTCACCGGGAAATAATGCCTTCAGATCTCCAAAGAACAATAATTGGTCGAAGGAACGTTTGATCGATCCGTATCGTCGTAATTGGCTTGGTAAACTTGGGCTGTACAATAATTACTATCTGGATTATCTAAAGGAGTTTGTGCAGTGGATGCTGCACGATAAATGATAAATCAGTGCTACACCCGGAGGCGTTTTATTGAATACAGTTGCTGATATTAAAGGCTAACACTTACTGTGTTGTGTTCAGCTGCTAATATGTTTCCATTCCAAATAGAAAAGGTATTAAATTCGCCTTTATTTATATTATTACTGTTAGTCTGCATCATCTCGCTGCTGAAAAAAACTTCCAGGGGGCCTAAAATTGCCACTTTTCCAGAATTAATATGAATCACATTAAATTCTTAAAATGGTCACATACCCTGAAACGAAGTCGCATTTCTTTCTTGATAAACAATGCTGAGTGGTGCACAATATTTAATGTTGGTAACGCATTTGATGAATGAACCTCCAATTACTTAATATGATTACACCTTTTAAGTTCATAAACTGCAAACAAACCAATACCAACCACCTACTCTGATGTTAAGTGGTCACTACCGCCATTATTTATGTACATCTGCGATGCCAGAGACATAGAAGAAAACGTTGAAATGTCGCACTTCTAATTGCATTTGGTAAAGCAGCTGAAGATTTTGTTAGTTCTTTGAAGGTGACACCATTAAACCCTCACATAGTTGTGTGCAGTATAAACGGTTTTTTCTTTCTAATTACAATGGAGCATCCATCAACCCAAATTAAGGTAGAGTGGTGAAATACGACCCGGTTCTTCCAACAGAAAGGGCAAAAGTCAGAAATCTAATAGATTCGTCCTGTCCGTCTGACTGTCTGTCCGTCCGTATTACACAGCAATTTTACTCTGAGGCTGTTGGCATCATACAATTTAATTTAAGACAGCAGGTGTCTTCTATGAACAGCTACACAAAAGTGATGTGAAATTACGAAGAAATAGGGGCGGTCCTCCATACACTTTCTGTCGGAGTCCAACTCGCACTTGGCCGGTTTTTTTTTAAGTTTGGGTGACATTTTTGCTGCAACCATAGTTTATATTCGCAACATAGCGTCGACTACACAAAGCACCTTATAGGAATGTCCGACAAGGAAGTGAGAGAGAGGAAGCGTCTTCAAGTTACGTATGTCTGATTAACTTATAATGTTACCTTTGGGACACCGAGGATGATGGAGACAAATAACAGGTAATCAGTACTCTGACAAGTATCGTTCTGGTATTTTGAAAGTAAGCGAAATGATGATCTTAATTTGATAGCGTAACACAATATGCCTATGTTATTTTCCTTGTCACGTAACTTTATGAAAACTTCAATACATACATGCATACATAAACTCACGCCTTTTTCCCATGGGAGTAGGCAGAAACCATAGAACGCCACCTGCTACGATCCTTACATACTCCTTTTGCCGTGTCAACGTTCATATTACAGGTCATACACGCACGCCGCCGGTTGCGAGTACTACGCACCTGACTATTCTGTAGAACCTCAATATCTTTAATGCTATCTAATTAAACAGTTTTTTGCGGTATTTTTCTCCACAGAACTTGAAAACAAAGTAATGGGACATACCAAATTAGACAAAACTAATTCCTGAAGACGGCTGACTCTTCGTATTTTTATTATTGCAGTATTTAAAACAGTCAAACAATAAATCATTAACCGCAATCTATGCTCGTAATTAATCAATCCTTTCAACATTATAATTAGCCTTTCGGCTAGTCCACTGACAGCACTGTCCAGGTCGAATCAAGTTTGCAATTCCCACGAAAAGTTCTCGATCACGTAAGCAAACATCTTCATAATTTTGCAACCAACCAATTAAAAACTCTCGCAACAATCAAATATAAGTCGGTAGCGGTCCATCGATGGAATTCAATCGAAACGAAATCGGACAATCGAGTTGCATCGATATAGATAAATTGTTATGACTAATCGATTAGGTGCCGATATTGCACTCGAATCAATGGATGTCATAGCAATACTTTTAAAAGGTCTATCTGTTCTCATACTTTTTAAAGTGACTCACAAAATAATTCGAGCTAACGAGGCTGGGTTGTCGAATGTAATTCGTCTAACTATTTATGTGATGTAATTTTCAGACTGTGTTTGGAGGAGAAGGTACACATATTACCACAATAAGGAACGCATGTTAGCCTTATTATTTTTATAACCTTTCGTGAGAATATTATGAGGTAAGGTGAAATGTTAATTACGACCTATCAAAAACATAAATGTGAAATGGGTGCCAAGTTCAATGGTCAGTCCTGAAATTTATTTATAACAACTTAAAATATCATTTCTTCTTTTAACTTTGGATAATATATTGAAGCCTTAGATGGTTGGCTAGTTCTCATATACGAATTATTATTAAGTATCTACTAAAACAGTCATGGAAAAGCCCTATGTTCGATGGCTAGTTTCTACCAGTAGCCTAATTTTCGGAAGAATAAAATAAGAACTTACAGCTTTAGAACTTGCGAAAGCTATCATATAATTTTAATCGCTCCAAATGGTTCGTGTAATATTCACGAACATTTGAACACGGTCGAGTCTAGATCTCTTTCGTCATGTGTTTCAGCTTCTTATTTCATTTTAATTGAACCATCCATCGCCACCTCATATCTATGCCTCATATCAATATAGGATAGGATCTTAGACAAAAGGAACTTATAAGAAAGCCATCTTTAATATTATCTGATCGAGTAGTTTGAGACAATATTTGAAGGGTTTCTTGTTTTGAATGGAACTCCTTTTGCGGAATGATTGCTGATTTAGGTACCTACCTTTTAAAGGTTCAGTAGTGAACTGGGTACTTATAGTTTTATCAAGTTAGTTCGTCTTTGTAGGTACTAGAAAGCTGTTATTTGGCATGGGGTGTACATACTGTCATCACAAATATGTCCATAGCAAATATGATACATACCGAGTTAAACTATGTATTTTAGATTTTACCAGACAGAATTAGACCCTATTATCAATCTCGCTAACAAAATTGTGAAATAAAAACTCGATCAAATTTTTTTTGTGATTTCACGTAAAGTGGGAATGACTTTTTTTAACCCGAGCATCAAAAGATTTATTTGGATGAATCCCTGGAAGAATATTGGTTCTAAGTCATACCAGTTTTCTCAAGATTATGCTATGTTATGACTTGCAAGAATCATCATCCCTCCGAACATCCCTCATAGCCTTTTCCCAACTACGTTAAACCCAGTTAAACCGGATGCAGCTGAATACCAGTATTTTACATGGAGCGACTGCCTATCTGCACGCACTGCAAGCTCGCTGCACGCTTTGGTGCAAACTGTAAGTGCGGCAAGTAACTATTTAAACAATAATAAATAAATAAATCTGACCTTCACAACCCAGTTAATACTGGATAATACAATACCCCATGGTAAAACTGGTTGTCAGTCATTCGGGCCAGTGTCTGTAACATGGATCACCTATCCATTGATCAACCTAGGCAAGCACGGCTTAACCTAAAGATCGAGCGGCTGTTATTTAGGAACGAGCTCTTCCATGTATGCCTTGCACAAACAGTTTTTCGATACCATATCGTTGTTTAGCTTTTGCAGGTATATATGCGATAATCAGTTGAAATGAAACCTCCTACCTTCATTCATAAAATAATAAACATCATCATAATCAGCATCAGCCTATAATGTTCCCAATGCTGAGAAACAGGCCTCTTCTGTATGAGAGGGAATGGGCTATAATCCACCACGCGGGCCCAGTGCGGATTGGTAGATGTATGTGACATCTACCAATCCGCACTGGGCCCGCGTCTTCGAAATTTGGTTCTAGGATATGCCGGTTTCCTCACGATGCTTTCCTTCACCGTTTTTGAGAGCAGTGGTGATGAAATAAATTACACAAAGTAATGCCTGGGTTCGAACCCACAACTTACTGTTCATAAGTCGGGGTCACTACCACTGGGCCACCACTGCTCTTAATAAAATAATCATACTGGTAACCAATCGTTAAAGGCAATAAGTTAATACAGATCTACAGTAGATCTATAGATCTAATAACTGTGATTCAAAGCTAAACTGATGTCTATCGCAATTCATTCTCACCATTGAGCTTAAACAGTCGTGAGCTTATATTGTATTGATATGATTTAATGTACACTTATTTGCACTTTTATCTGGCTAGATTTTATTTAAGTACATTTTTTGCTATGAAAATGCTTACTAACACTTCAAAGCTACAGGTACTTATTACTCAAATCGCCACGATAATTAGACTGCTTCGTTGGTCTAGTGTTCGCAAGCTTGACTGCTGAACATGATTCCCTGGGTTCGATTATTGGGTCAGGCAATGTGTTATTGGGTTTTTCCTTCAGGGATTTCTCAGTAGCAGACAGGGAATCTGGATTTGTGACCGATTAATAGGCTCGCACATGATGGGACTTAGACAAAACTGAAAATGTGGGTGTACTATTAGATACAACTTCGCTTAACCCATCCTGCATTACAGGCGTGATGTTATGTCAAACCAATAAGTGGCACTTTTGAAACGTTTTTTATCAGTGAAAACTTCTTTAGGCGCGTTGGGCATTTTTGAGTAGGGAAAAAACATACAGTGACTAGTCAAAGGTGTAACTAAATGACTCTTCCAAAAATCTTTTCTAAAAATAATCCAGAAACATGACTGGGTTTTTTTTGTTTATGGTTAGTTAGTTGCCAAAACGTGATAGGAAAGAACGGGAAAGAAACTCTATTGACACAAAAGTACTGCGCATCTTCATTATAGCTTGTGATGTGTAATTTGTTGTTTTACGTACCGTATTCAACAATCTGATTAATTAAGGAAACTGTAAGGCCATTCATTGAGGGCTGCGGGCTGTTCGAAAGAGATACCGCGGCCCTGGAATACAAAGGGCAAGGAAGGAATATGGATGAGTTTTAGTCAGTACAAGTATGACACTCCCTTCCGCTCTGCCCAGAGTGGGAGAAGTCATTTGATGATTTCCCATCCGTAAAAAAAAAGACCATTCATTGATACAATTTTTGGCGAAACCACTACTTATCCATACATAAAACTGGCTATACATCATTTTAATCACATCATTACAAATACATCACTAGTGCTTGCGATGTTTTTTTTATCTCTAATTTCTCCCTACGTAAATCAGCTTGAGTGTAGAAACTATAGGAAATTCTCCTAAAATGTTAATTAATCCCTCGAAATCCTGTGACATGAGTCTATACGAATATTTTTGAGAAATTAGCATGGTTCAGTAATTAACCATTTCATTTAATTAAAAACACGGAAGCATGTGTTTGACACCCTAACAAAAAAAGCCAGGCGGCAAAATTCAATGTATATGTTTCCACCTTTGCCACGCGACAGTGCCGAAACTTTCCGAATTCGGCCAACCAGACATGTGTGTTCTATTTCCGACACCCTTCACAGAAGTGAGAACTTGGAAGTTACCAAAAATATTACAGATAAATTAACATTTCATTGCACTGCACTGTACAACTATAAAACTGAAGATGAGTTTGTGATCGTATACCGGATCTAATGCTGACTGTCACGACATGATCTTGAACACGGAATTCTTAAAATTATACGTGTTCATCTCTTCCTATTTGATTAAATTATAATAATGCAAACTTCATTTAATGAATAGGCAATTTACATTTTTATTTGGTAGACTACAGAATGCATAATAGGTATATTTAGAATGCAAAAAAGGCATTCTCTTTGTTTCAAAATAGTGTTGATGATGATTTAATGTATTAGTTACCTATTATAAATATTAGATCGGTTTTATTTTTCTAATATTTCTCACACATAAGAGATAAAAATGTAAATACTAAATGTGACATTTCTCACGAAGACAATTTTAATCCAAATTGATTTACAATTTATTTATTTATTCAAATAAATATTTTTTTTGCAGATTTGTTAATACATTATTACTTAATAGTTATTCTGAATGCAAACTAGGTATAAACTTTGTTCTTAAAATTGAAATTTTATTTTTAAGTACATTGAATTAATGATTTTCCTGGACATAAAGTATAAATGTATTTTACCAAAAACGTTACTAATTTAAATATTGTTTCACGTAGCTCTATTTTTTCAAACTTAAGGACGACTGAAACATTAGTTACCTTCTTGTTTAAGCCACTATTTTCCACAGACACCTACGTACAAGTACCCTTTGTTGAATGAAGTTAGCATAAGTACCCAAGTAAGCCCCTAACCATTATCGATTGGCAAGTCTTCCACTAAGAAATTTGCCCGCAACATTTTGAAGCAATCTTGGTTCTCGCTGTAGAAGTCGTAGCGCCTGTTAGTAAAATCTTAACTAACAGTAGCGTAATAATACAAATAGTCTCACTGTAAGTAAGTACAAAAAATCAAATAGCAATGAAAAGAAACCTTATATGGTATGAAGTTAAAAATATATAAATTAATTAATTTGAGTAACAGAATTTAATGTTAATTTACATAAGTTTATCCTCTTTTGTAAATCTCGCAATCAAAATTAGGTTTGCTGTAAGAAAACTCAATTGTGGGTTAAGCTCGCCTTTGTACATAAGCTTTACTATTGCAATTTTTATGTATATTTTTAAATTGCGTGCAATAAAGAATAAGGAATAAGTTAATGTCCATATTCCAATAAACTGGTGTGATCAGGCGCATCTCACGAATCCTTATCCTTAACCTTATACATTTCTCGGATAGGGTGCAAATGAGCTAAGTCTCTATAGATGAGCCTTAGCCTGCGTCATCCCACTGCTGGGCAAAGGCTTCTCACCATATGGATCCCATCTCTCCTGCAGGGGTAATTTGGAACCAGGGTCGTTGATTTCTCTCAGCTGGTCCCCCCGACTTCTACGAGGTCTACCGTTCCGCCATATAGCTGTGTCATAGTTCCACGTAGTGCCTCTTTTGCCCACAGTTCATTGAACATACGGTAGATGTGCCCGGCCCAGACCAAAGTTGCAGTGCCAGATTAAGACAGTATAAGATATGCCTGCTTTATCCTTTAACTTCTGTTTTCTTAAGTTAGATTATTTAATATTACTTATATATCCTGTAGTGAAAATATGTAGGTGTACTGTAAACACCTACATATTTTGTGAAAATGTGAAAAATGAAAATGTGTTTTCTAGTGAAAATGTGTAGGTGTACTGCAAACACCTACACATTTTCACTATAGGTATTCAATATACCAAAACATAACACTGGTTAGACAAAGGTATACCCACATTTCGACAGTTGTGTTTTGAAGTCCCGTGTAAGGGGAGGTGAGTCTATTGCTATCAACCGACGGACAAATTTTTACTGTTATCAAAGGAAAAACCCAATACCACTACACACCAGAACCCCATACTCAGCAGATGCTCTTGCCACTACTACCACGACGTCATCATCATCATCATCATTTCAGCCAAAAGACGTCCACTGCTGGACATAGGCCTCCCCCAAGTGTCGCCACATTGAGCGGTCCCGCGCGACTCGCATATAGCGGATCCCCGCAACCTTCACTAGGTCATCGGTCCACAGTACAAAGTATCGTACAAAGTATATTGAAAAAAAATTAAGTCGAAATGAATACAGTTATAATAGTATTTTTATTTACATTACTTATCTCATAGGTTATATTTACAAACTTAAATAATATTATCATAATTCTTAATTAGTTTTGCACAATTTACCTATATACGTCATTCACAAATCATTTTATTTTGCCATCAATGACAATTAATTTATTTGGAAATATCACTTCCACATAAATAATGAGGTTCGAATTTGTGTAATGTAAATATTCATTGAAATTATGCGTGTGCTGTGATGATCATATCATTTCTGATTAAAAACTAAGGAACTACCTTGTATCATGGAGGACAGTGCGTCATTTCCTACGAAATAAATGTGTTTTTATCGTTTTAAATGTCTTTCCCTGTACCTGAACTACATATTAGCTACCCCTGGACCCAACAGGATCTGCAAATAACTAAAATTACACATACTGGATACAAAGTGCATTTAGCCATGTCTATTGTAAACGTCCGTAGTTGGGGGCCATCCATAACATATCGAGGCCCTCCGTGCCACAGAAAACACAAGCCATTGGTCCCGGCTGTCCTTTGAAAATCTTTAACAGTAGTTACGATTAATCAGAAGCCCGAAAGTCTGCCAACCAGTCTTACCAAGGGGTAACGTACCCAGTTAGTAGTAATAGACGAAGGTCACAAAGGCATACGCTCCATGAAAATACTGCTATACAGCAGTATACGGTTAGAAAGAAGGTCGATAAAAAAGCTAGGCAGTTAATGATGACGATGAACAAACAATATGATTATACTGCATTGATGAATGACGCGGACAAGGCAAAAGGAGTATGTAAGGATCGTTGCAGGTGGCATTCTGTGGTTATCCCCTATGGGAAAAAGGTGTGAGATAATATATGCACTGTTCTCTACAATATCTACTAATACTGGCCATTTACTAACTGAAGTTCACAAGTAAATCTGTGGCGCTATTCTTAAATCAAATATTATTTCTAAATAAACAACGTCATTGCTCTAAATTATCAAATTATTAGGCTGGTATGGTGGTTCAAACTCAAAGCCACCGTAGTCAAACTGGGGATCGCCTTTGGGGAAATCTGAAACAAAAAAAAACATCGTAATCAGCGTTTGATTGCAGTATGCTTTTCCACGTCATTGCAAATAATATTCAAAGTTTCTATTTTTTTATAATTAAAATCTTTGGGACATCGAGTCTTTGATCCTAGAATTCTCTTATTCATCACATCATCATCATCGGCCTATAATGTTCCCACTACTGGGACACAGGCCTCCTCTCTATGAGAGGGATTGGGCTATAATCCACCACGCGGGCATTGGTAGATGTCACATGTCTTCGAATTTTTGGTTCTAGGACATGCCGGTTTCCTCACGATGGTTTCCTTCATCGTTTTTGAGAGCAGTGGTGATGAAATAAATAACACAAAATAATGTGCCTGCCTGGGTTCGAACCCACGACTTATACTGTAACCCACGAATTCTCTTATTACTGTATCAAAATCCACAGACATTGTCTGATGTTAGACAACAGTTATCCGACAGGCGAATAATTGGCCTGCTGCGGTCGTATGTTGAAGGTAAAAGAGAGGTCAAAAAATAGGTAAGGGAGATTATGAACCTATTAAAAACTCTGGACCCAAGATGTTAAATCACCTATTTAAGCAAGTGCATTGGTAACTGAAGCGAGCCTATCCCTCTTTGTACCTAGAACTGCAGCTCGTGTAGAAATGTAAGCAATTACACAATACCCATTGTAAATCTTGAAAACGGCTAACAGTTTTTCCTGGATTAACGTATTCGCAAAGAGTAAGAGAATGAGTACAAATAAAACATATTTTTTCTACCATTTCGGACAATAGACTTGCGGACAATGCGATTACTAACCATAGACTGGCACTAATTAGACATAATAAGCGTTTGCACGTATCCGGTGCTTAGTCCAAACACTGATATTTTTTCTACAATATGTTAATACTAAGGTTGTGACAAAGACAAACGCAAAAAAATAAAATCTAAGTGATCTATGGTCGTTATTGATGACAATGACCCATTGGAATACCATTAATGGTTACATTTGAACGTTTAATGAGTTCCAACTAATTATTAGTTACGTGTGAAGGTTCAATAATCTATGTCTATACCAATATTATAAAGAGGAAATATTTTTTTGTTTGTTTGTACCGAATAGGCTCCGAAACTACTGGACGGATTTGGATGAAATTTGGAACACAGATAGTTTATAGCCTGGATTAACACATAGGATTTACTTTTTATCCCGATAGTAAGTTCCCGTGGGACATTTATCGAACTCTCCGCAGGCGACGCCGCGGGCATTGAGCTAGTGTATCACATGCTGAACTTGAATAGCAAATGTTACATCGCGAAGTTGCTATTCTTTGACAAACCGCCTTGAGTCTTTGAACACATATCCATATTCACTCATTTGTAATCAATCACACATTGTAAGATATTAGCCTCTCAAAAACGATTGAATTGTATCCTCATATTCGCATCCAAAAAGGGCAAGTAAATTGATTGAGCATAGATTACTAGGTTACGTTCACCAAGTGGCTCTCATATTGTTAGTCATTAAATCGATAGCGATAAACCACCATGACATTTTACCATACAGTGACATTATTTCCCACTAAATCTATGTTATTCATCTGAAACACAAATTCATGATGCCAACTGACATTGCGGCAGACCAAGACGAAGATGGTAGGACGAGCTTGACTTCTACCGAAATGACTGACCCGGCCTTATCAAAAGACAGAATTGTGTGGGAAAAGGCTTTAACCCAGTAGTGGGGGACAAGCTAGTACTTTTTTATCGTGTGGTTAGTGCCTAATCTAGTGTCAGTGTTTTTCTGCCGCCCTTGGGCCCCTGACTTGGGTTACAAGCTACAAGTAATAGTAGTTAGTTAAGTATACTTACAGAACGGCGCTGCTGAAGGATAAAACGGCTGAGGATAATATTCAGGCACTTCCACAGGCACAGGTATTTGTTTCGGGTAGTAAACCGGCTGTCTTTGCTGGGGAGGGGGCGCGGGCGCACCGTGCAGGTTTGGCGGCGTCTTGGACACCACCGCGTTGAACCCGTGGACGGAGTCCGCTGTGTAGTCCACTGTGCGGATGGAACCGTCTGGCTCTACGAGGGAGTATTGTCCTGGAAAATTACATAAAAACGTGTTAACTTTTAAATTTTAATATCATAAGAACACGCCTACTTTGTCCCGAAGGTTTAGGCAGTGTGGTTTAATATACACTCTTTGCCATTAACGATTGAGTCCCATGTGCATGTGTGCATGGTGCGAGTCTATTGCTACAAATCCAGTTTTTGGGTTGCTACTGAAAATACCCTTATGGTAAAAAAACACTACCAGATTTTGGAACTGAACCCTGGATCCTCATCGCGTGCTCAGGAGTAGCGTATAACTAAACCGGTGGACAAGATTTGTCTGTGAATCTGTGATCTTCGAAAAATACGCAACTGAATGTATGAAGAATACAAGTCAGGTTTTCTTATAACCTTAAAAGCTAATCACATAAATTATATTAATACCTATTTATCTTTTAACGCTAAAAATAACTGAGATATTCATCTGCTGTAAATAAATAAATATATTAAAAAAAACCCTTCTAATCATAAGTTAGGATGAGATATCAAGTACCTAACTAAACACACTAGAGTTGCTCTTTAAAAAACACCGCGTTAAGTGGCACCAAAGAGCTATTCTCATGTCAGTAACCATAAACAAAACATCTCATTATAGTCTTTAACGAAAGCGTAAGCTATACGACAATTATATCAATTACAGTATAATACATTGACTCATATCACCATTAGGTCAGCGACCGCAAACAAAGATGCGAATTTGGAAATCGCTTGAGAAACGCCCGTTTTTCACCCCTTTTTTACATATTTCACATGCGTTTGAATGTGCCAACGTATCGTTAGTAGCGGCATAGATTTGAGAACAATGCATCAGGGAGATAATAATGTCTATCAGCTGTTATTTGTGGGTGCATTGTATGGATACGGAGTAGATAAGGTACAGAAGGTCCGTACGATACCAGCGAAAACGCACGCACATCTAAAACGCTTCACGGAAAATGAGTGCCAGTGTCGAGTACATTATTCAATGGGGTTCGGTTAGGATAGATTGAGATCTCCGTACAAAAAGACGATCAATCCTCGTTTAAAATGATGTAATTTTCTCTTAAACGAATACCCATTTTATGCAGTGCACATTCAGTTGATTTAAGAATTGAATTAAAGTCATAATAACCATAAAAAAGTCATAAAAATATATGAAACTTTACATGTTGGCTTTAAAGTTATTTTTCCAACAACACATTATGTTTGTTTCGAAACTACATCACAAAAGCAGTACGCTTATTTTCACTCCTTGTTAGAAGCTAACCTTTTGAAATAAACCGTGGTGTGAACATTTTTAATATACTACGATACCGGTAGAGTACCAAAAGAATGCGCACAATGGATAATTACAGAGATACTGTTTGATGAATATTAATTCTTATTTGCAGTGTTAGTAATGACGGTGACAATGATTTAAAGTTATGTCTTCCGGAATGATAGGTACGATGTGATAAGGTATTGTTTTTTTTTATCGGTAATCAATTAATAGCATGTTACAAGGTACAGGTTCATTGCTGCTATTGCACCCTATAATATTTATAAAATATTGGTACAGTTATCACATCATAAAGAAGGAAACATTTAATTATGGTGTTTTGAGTGTGAATCTTAGTCATCTGCTTAGTTTTTTCCCAACCGTGTTGGGATCGACTTATAGTCTAAGCCAGTCCATCTGAATACCTCTATTTTACATGGAGCGTGTATCTATCTGATCTTAACAATTAGTTACACTCATCAACTCGAAACCCTAAGGGGACGTCTCCACGAGCGAGAGAATCGCGGCGATATATATATAGACGGCCTCTAAGGTAAGACAGGTTGCCAACATTCTGAATTCAAACTGCCCGTTGCGGCTGCTAAAGTCTTATCTTCAAATGACAGCCGAGACCAACGGTTTAGGGCAAGACGGTATGGGTGAGGCTATTATGATTTAGCTAAAACTTCCTCTAGTATTTTGTGTGAACATACATACATAAATAACGTAGAGAGATATAACTTTTGGTCGCACGATGGCTTTATTTATCTTAGAGGAATTTATAGTAGAGTAGGTAATGCCGCGGTTAACCACTGTCCCTAAGTCAACGATACCGCTAAAGCTTTCTAGGAATATCATCTTTCACGCTGTCTATTCATAGTGTCTTTGGTCTTCCCCTGTTAGAGCCTTCAATATTCTTACACACAACTTTTCTCACAAAATCCGCATCACACTACATCCTATCTTTAACGAAGTTAGCTATTTATAACTACAATCTTAAAACTTACCTTTGACCACATCTCCGTCTCTGGTTTCGTGTTGCGATTTTACATCTCCGGTAGTGTGATCTGCTACGCCGTAGTTGAAAGCGTATTTTGGAGTATCCTGAAAAATAACACATCTAGTCATATTTTGGTTTATTGCTTGGAAATTGGGAGAAAATTGAAGAAGTTGAATAGAATATGAATTGAAATTATTACAATTGAATAGCAAAAATCAATTACCGAAGGCTCTAGTTAAATAAAATAAGAATTTATTTTGGGAAATTTGATGAGAGTGATTGAAATTCCAATGTTTATAGGTTGGTAATTCTCCTTTTTTTCATAGAAATTTAAAAAAAAACTTACGTAATATCCATAACCAGGCGCTCGATAAACCTCACCCGGCAACGCAATTCTAGGCGCAGCCAGACTCCCGCCAAAACAGACGACCAAAACGAAACACAGACAACGACACATACTGCTTAACACTTAGCACACACTATAACAATACAACCTTCTTGATCAGCGTCTACTCCTTGAATACCACCACAGTGGGTTCACAGGCATTTATATCTGGCCTTATTTGATGCCAGCCTTGGTTCGTCTATCTACCGAAAGCCTTCCGAAAATGAAGTTTCCTTAAGCGTTGCGTCGCAGCTAATTGAGAAAATTTTCGCACGCTACAATAGGTCGCATGTTGATTAGATTGCTTAACTGATCCAGATGATGTCTTATTAGGTTTTGTTTGTTTAATTAAGATGTGTATTTATTGTAGGTGATGAATAATTTACTTTTTTTTACAGGTCACTTGACCTGAAGGTCAAAGCTCCCCTCACCTATCTATCTCTTACGTATTGTTATGTTGTGTGCACATCATCTGACTAAAGTTTTTATGAAAATTCGTAATTTTTGTCGATGGGAATAGAAAACATTGTTAAATCTCATTTATTCCGGAACATTACGAAAGTTAAAAACTATAATTCGATTCTTTATGTTCAACTAACTTCATTGGATGCCACTTCACGAGTGGTAGCTGAGTATTATGTAGGGTCCATGTAATTTTCATGCAAGTCTTGCATGAATGTTTAGATTTCTGTGTCAACATTTTTGCATATACATTAGTGAATTGTGTGTCAAGTGCTTGAAAAAAAAACTCATATTTCGTTAATAGTATTGTTTCTAATTTATGTATCTCTATTTGTAATATAATACCGAACTTGCCCCTGAATTAAATAGGTTCTGACGGTGTACAAGCCAAAACCAAAACAGAGGACCCATTTATGGCAACAAATTAACATGGAACTTTATACAACCTGCAAGGTTATGCGACAATAGCTGGAATAAATAGATGTTTTGTCTATGAAGATGCAAGTGTAAACGAAGGGGTAAAAATTAATGTTGATAAAACCTGGATCCAAACCTGGATGGAAGGAAGACAATCACACATAAGTAGCAAGCGAATCATAACAAATAAAAACTGGCCAACTGCGAGTTGGACTCGCGAACCGAGGGTTCCGTATTTTGTTATTAAACTATATATTTGAGGTTTTCAGATTTTTTTCTTTACATGTGCTGTAAGACGTTGCCTCTTGCCAAATTTCGTGATTCTAGGTCAACAGGAACTCCCATATGGGTTTTCGACCCAGTACTTCAGTTGACCTACAATTGTCAATTTTGGTTAGAAGCAAGGTGTTATAGTAAAAGTAAAGGAAAAATTCCGCAAAATAAAAAAAGTTGAAAATTAAGGTAAATTTTGATACTTACAACTTTTCGCGAAAATCTAAATTTGCCCATATCTTTTTATCGTGTTGCCCCAAGACCTTGATTTTTATACACCTAATAAGGACTATGTAGATACCAGATACTGAGGGTATCTGGTATAAATTTCAACTTGCTAGGTCCACCCGTTCTTGAGAAAATCGGTGGTGACACATGGGCAGACAGGCAGACGGACGGACAGATGGACAAGAAAGTGATCTTATAAGGGTTCTTTTTTTTACCTTTTGAGGTACGGAGCCCTAAAAAGAGATTTGTTTACGCAGCAACGGGTGAAAGGCTATCAAGACTTGAACGAGATCCGCAGATGAGTCACTGCGGAGTTTTTACTCAAAGAAGTGGAACAATCATCACCATATCAACCCGGAATCACCCACTGCTGGTATAGGCCTCTCGTTCCTTCCTTCTGCCTACCCCGCCGGTTCTGTGCGTCCCTCATCCAGGTACTTCCCACGATTAAGGCGATATCGTGAACCCACATCGTGAACCCGAGCTCTAGGACGGCCCTGGTTTCTTCGGCCTAACCTTAGCCACCACTCGGTTAAAGCCTAACTCCATCGGACATCTCCGCGTCTAACCAGATGACCTATCCAACTCCACTTGAGGTGCACCGCCCGGTTCCTGATGTCGGTGTTGTAAACTTAGTGAAACAATACCAGGGCAATAATAATAATAAGGCGGTCAACAATGATGATGATCCTGGAAAATGAAGAGAAAGTGAAAAGAGAAGGGCAATGAACCTTTAAGAAACTGCAGGTACAGTTCAGTGTTAACTACACTCCCAACGTAGCCCAACCCTTCTGATAAGTGTGGGAACTGCGACTATGTCAAAACGTTCATTACCTACCGGTTATAGACGTATACACACGCTGTAGATATTTATTTATTTATTTTATTCATTACCACATACAATTGTTTTTACAGGTAAGACCCATACTAACAAAAGTAGTCATTAATAGCTATTAGAAGTTACCCAGTGGATAACATATTAAGTGTCACCCTCTGGAATTCCGCCAAAGAGCAAGAAAATAAGTCCATTCGCCGAGAGACACTATTAAGTATCGTAACTGCACGTATCACTGGTGCAAACTTTAAACTTTGATATGAACCTAACTGTGTAACACGCACCTCGTACAATACACGCCTGTAACTAAATCTTGGTTATTGATCTCGTGTGAAACTTGTCTTTAGAATTTATATTGACTAATTAGTTAATTTTATGGTGTTATTAAAGTTGTATTTTATATTGCGTAGTATCTCATAGGACAGATACTGTAATACAAATTGCATTATTTTCGCCACATAGTCTTTCCTCTCTCTCCTTGGTATGAGAAGTAGCCTTTGCCTGATATTTAGGACATTACAGACTGCCTATCAGACCTCCACGACCTAATAACTGAGCAATACGATACGCCTTGTTTACCGATAACCAATAACATTAAGAAATGTGGTGAGTAGTGCAAATTCTCCTCTTACAATACACGAAAAATATTTTCTTAAATACTTACTGGTTATTACAAACACACCTAGCACACCGTAACAAATTGCTTCAACCCTAACAAAGAATGCCAGACTATGACCAATTTTTCGTCGTCGTCGTTAGTATTCGGTCTACGTTCATCGTCGACTCTCCAAAGGTTGACACTTCCTCATCGGAACAATGGGACAGTCCTCTCATCAAACTCGAACCTTCAAATAACGCATTTGATTCGCTGCTCGATGAATGACACTTAACAAACAAGGTTGGTCACCCCTATCTGTGTATCTTTCAAACTTTTAAAAAAGAAGGAAGGAAGTTCTTTCTCTGCTGCGAAAGTAGTTTTATTTCAACGCTTTTGAGTTTAGCATATAGTGATTCATTTATGGCAAATAAGTAAATAAATAAACAGGTATTGATTTAGGATTGGGCAAGAACATCGGACGTCTCTTAGAAAACATGTTAAGCTGTTGGTCCCGGCTGTTGTTCGTAGATCTTTGACTGTCGTTACGGGTAATCAGAAATCAGAAAGTCCAACAACAACCAAGTTCTGTAGGCAGTCGCTCAATGTAATATACTGGTATTAGTGTATCCAGTTAGACTAGAAGTCGTTCCTAAGATAGTTGGGAAAAGGCTAGGCTAGAGATGATGACTGTTGGGAAACTGGGACTGACACAAAAATTACCCGCACTAAAACAATAATTTTATTAAAAATAATAACAAAACGTCTAACCAAAAACCACAGCCTTTATGGAAAAAATGAGGAAAAAAAACAATTTGCTTAACTAAACGACTCAGCTAATAGATGAGCCATTGAACGTTTGATTATCCACACGATAACAAAATGGCGGATTAACATAATGTCCGTTTGTTTCGTGTTCACAAGTGACTAACAACAAAGGGCTAATGAAGTAATTACGAACAACTGTATTTCGACACAGAATTAGACAAAAAGTTGAATAAAATAAACATTTAAGTTTAACTTATGGTCTTAGGGAAAATCCAGCTCTGTCTCACGCTTGGGTTCCATCATGCTCTCCTCCTTCCATCTTTCGCAAGCACGTGGGTCCTCCATCCAGTTGTGACGGAATCTATTCAGGCCACACCGCTATCTCCTCACTTTGAACCCACTTTCAGTCTTAGGACGCTACTTCTTTGCTATTTAGACCACATCTTCAACCACATAAAAAAGTCTGGTTCAAAATACTGTTGTTTATATTCACCCTATGCTTATAACCACAGGATGCTACATGATGTCTTATGGGGGTCTAAAATGGCGACTTTTGCGGAGGTGAATAATAAAAATAGGGAATAATAAGAATAAAGTGGCAATTAATATTATGAATTGTCACTTGGCGACAATTTTACGAATTGTACCGTAATTCATATTATATGATTCTGCTAAAGCTGCGATTTTAGGCCCCATGTACCTGTCTTAATGTGGCATTACCTACATTATGGCCAAGCCCTAGATCCAAAGTTGATACACCTCAGGGGCTTGAACTTCATTGGCATAGGCAGCCGAATCCTATAAACCAGCTCACAACAAGATGCCCCTTTTCAACAGAAAAAACATACTTTCCTGAACACCCACTTCTTCTTTTACTAAATCACACAACCTACAGCTTCCCATAAAGAGGAAAAGGAAAATGAAATACGATATGGAACTAAAACGAACAGTACACTACTAATCTACGTGTTAAGAATAGATAAGACTCCTACTATTCCTATAGAGGCACATTAAAAACTTATGGTGCGCGAAAACCCAACGCCCATGGGGACAGAGCCACGGACGCCATTGTTATCACAGACGTCTTGATATTCCATTGTTTCTATTCACACAGAACCACGGCACACACAAACGATTTATCCTTACATATTCTGCATATTTATCATAGCATTGTGTTACAGTCCTTCAGATTTTTCTCACACTGGTGGTATGGTATTTATTACAATCTTGAATTGAAACGAATTATTTAATTTAAGGTACCTAATTATTAGGTTGGGTATTCTGGTAACTGGGTACTTATTTAGAAGTGGATTTCACATGTTATTATTAGATGCAAGTTGGCATCTGTCCTTGTTGTCTGCTGTCTCAATACGAATGGATAGTTCACGGTGGGACAGTTACGTACCACACTTACAATATTTTTTAATTTGAACAGATTAACATCAAATATTATGTTGCATAATATGCAATACGAATTCCTTTGGAAATCCAGGGTGCAGTTTTTCTGATTTTTTTACCTGTTTCATTTCGATTTCTATGAAATGAATGCATAAGGAACATATTGTGTCTTCGGTATCACACGTTGATCATAACTATTTAGTTCAGTAGTCTAAAATACATATTCAAATAAATAACAAACAGTATAAAATATTCGTCGATTTATTTGACAAAATTTCTACTTATAAAAACAATAACGTTACAAAGAAAACAGATAATAATATAAGCAACAAAGAACTTCAAATAACATAACACTAACCTATGATAATTCAGGTACTTCTTGTGGAAACATTTAACAATAACAATAAATAAATGAAAGGTTTAACAATCAAATAACTTGGAGATCGATAACTTGTTCCTTCCATATAACAACAATTTTTGCAAGTATTTCAAGCTAATAATACTTATAGCAAGCACTTAATTCTAATACAATGATAAAATCGAAAATTGGCCTTAATTGAACACGTCAATTTTGGTATCCGATTTGTTTTACTCCAACGTGAACTTCAAAGGATTATCTTTCTGCCCAAATTAATAGTGAAACAAAGCAAATGCTCATGCTGATCATAAAGTTATAAAGCATTTGCTCATTACCAGTGTTTCAACAAGCTGAGAAAAAAATCTTTTAGATCTTTTTTATTCTACCTTTAGACCAGACAGTGACCAAACATTTTATTTTGGGCTACAGAAAGTTTCAATTGTAAATCCAGTTGGTTCTTCGTCATCAATGGCTTAATGATGAAGATGAGCAGCCTCATGGGGTGACAAGGGCGCAGTCTTGTGAACCACTGCGTTGAAGCCGTTGTGCTTGTCGGCAGTGTAGTCCACGGTACGGATGGAGCCGTCGGGTTCTACAACGGTGTATTGACCTGGAAAGAAAGTTGGTTATGGTTATCCTTTGTAAGGTGAAAAAGACAAGATTTATAGACACTCGTATGTAGACCTTTATTTATGGATATTCTGAATGTAATGTTTGGCGTTTCTAGAATTTCTTCTTGTATTGATCGGTAAGTCTGTAGATGTATACCGTTCATCGTCGTGCACTTGCATAGTTGCGTTAAAGGTATTTTCCTCAAAAGTTCAGTGCACAGAGAAACTTTATGATACAAGCTTGGAGAAATTATCTTATAATAACAAAATTAACCTTGGTCTACAGCAACGGATTTTAAAATTCATATTTTAATTATAGTATACCAAATATGGAAAGAGAAGTGTTATTTATTGGTCGTCCAGTGGCAAGATGTGCAGATGACATTATTTCCATTGCGGGAATATACTGGATGGGGCTGGCACAATAATGTGGAACTTGGCACTAGCAAAGAGAGACCTATACCCAGCAGTGCGTGAAGTTGGTACAGGTGGATGGAGGCCCTGCCCAGTTGCTCCCAGACACAATATAGTAGTAGGCTTTGTTTGCCCCGCCCCTAAATAGGAAATTTTAAACTATACCTTTGACAACGTCGCCATCCCGACTCTCATGGTGAGTCTTGATGTCACCACTGTGGAAGTCATTCACGCCATATTTGAAGACATATTTCGGATAAGCCTGAAAAATTAAAAGTGTAAAGTTAAATACGCAATATTTTAACAAGCCGAAGAGAAGGTGGTGTGATGCCTTGGATGGCTTTCTCATGAATTAGCGAGAAAACTGGCAAAAATGGGGGGCCTTTGCCAAGAGCGGCAGAACTACTTAAAAATAATGATTACGCTGAGAAGATTACTAACATGAGGCGATGGCGATCTGGAGATGGTAATAATAGAAAGAGAGAATAATTAACAAACCATAACGGAAAAGAAAACGAATAAAAAACCAAAATAAATCAATAAAACGCGACGCGCAATCGAAGCAGAAAGATGCAGGTCAAAGCAATTTCCCCTAAAAGCAGGTTAACTACACTACAATATTACATAACTCCAATGTCAAATGTTACCCGCATGCAAATAGTAAACTCGGAAACACTCGGAAGTGTCGTTCATACGAGTTGCGAGCAGTGAAACCGTTTGAACCACATGCCATTGCGCAACTTTTCTATACTATAACGAACGTACGTAACGTTAATTTATAAGCGAGAAACGATTTGATGACTGGTTTTCTTGTTTTTCGATTGCACTTCAAAATAAATTTCTTCAATGCATTGTTTTACGATGACAGTTAGTTAATACTGAACGCAAACGTTGTTGACAGATGCGGTCACAAAATGTATGAGAGAGATGACATATGATGATGGGACATAATGTCACCTCACTGTCATGTCATTGACTCATACGTTAAGTTATCTGATACAATTTTTCCCGTTGTAGTGTATTTACAAATTGAGCATAGTTCCGCCAAAATATACCAACTAACAAAAAAAAAGTCTCCTATTTTTTCATTTAATTCAGTTAATAAGACACACACACACACATCATCATAAACATCTTTTGTCTTATACTTATCGAATATTGACTTTGAAAAGTTAAAGCACTACTTTACTTATTTTTTTTACAACGTCGTTCTTTTCTACCTTGGACCACACACTGTTAACTTGCTCACGCGCACACAGTTCATCAACAAGCGGAACGTCGCACAGGAAACGCGATCTTGTCGCAATTCCTGCTCATTCACAAATGGAGACGTAAATACAAATAACTATGTGACGTTTTTATGTATACTTAGTTCGAAGTAGCTTTCAAATAAACCATTGTTACCGGAGTAAAATTATTTAGGAAGTAGCGAGTTATGATGTTTACTACTTGATTTATGGTCCATTTTTACGGCGTACAGTTAAGACATCATAATTTTATTGGTGACTAGTTATCGCCCACAACCTTCGTTAGTGTGAAATTATTGCAAAAAAATATGACTTCCCTTTTTTAATCGAATTCTAGCATTAGTTACTCCTTATAACATTAGCTATCTGTTAGTAAAAATCACGCCTAATTCCGTTCAGCCATTTTGGATATAAGCCAGAAAAAAACAGATAGATAGACAGACAAAAATTGACACAAAAATGTGTTCAGTATAATCATATGCATTCAGTAAAAACCTGTTATTTTGTATGAGTAGAGGAAGACCAAAGAAACGATGGATGGACTGTGTAAAGAATAATATGGCAAGAAAGGAGGTGTCTGATGAGATGACGAGTAATAGAGAAGTATGGAACTAGAAGACATGCTGCGCCGACCCCAAATGAATTGGGATATGTGCAAGAGAATGACGAATGATAATGATTTTACAAACAGACAATTCAAATTTATTCATTTGTATGGATGTATGAGTTAAACGGTTATGATGTATGTGCCAAGCTTAATTTGAATACGCAACGTCCTTAGTAATGAGTAACCAAATAGTCTAATCAACAAAATTTAACATTATTTTTTTAATAATATGGAAAAAAAATTGTATGGTTAGTGCCTATTTACATTTCCCGTATAGGTAACGACCGGTTACGCAAGCGATTTTCTTCTGCTATAAACATTGATGATTCAACTGGGATTATGATTACATCTCGTAAAATTATACAAATTTAATTAATTTCATATAAATTGAGAATTGGAAAGAAGTAGCACAGAATCGCGACCGTTGGAAGGAATGGAGGGAGGCCTTTGCCCAGCAGTGGGACAATATGGCCTAGCTATAATAATAATAGTAATAAATTACTTTTGTATGATTTAAGGGGTTGTAAATTAAAAGCTTAAGTTTTAACGCTTAAAAAAAGATATCAGCGTCAACATTTATACACCTACATAGGTATATTACGCCTTCTTTTTTTTACGGAAGGGAAATCATCATATGATTTCTCCCGCTCTGGACAGAGCGGAAGGGAGTCTCAGACTTGTACTGACTAAAACCCATCCATGTTCCTTCCTTGCCCTTTGTGTTCCAGGGCCGCGGTATCTCTTTCGAACAGCCCGCAGCGCAGGTATATTATGCCTTAAAAGTAGCACTAGAACCCTATTTATAAGACCTTAATGTACTATTATATACTCTAATTCTTGATTTTGCACAATTTTTTCTAAGTACTCCATTAACAAGCAAAGTGCAACACATAAAAGTAACTGGTACAGAACGATTCTGTGAATGGAAAACAAGCCTGTGTCGAAGAAAGTGTGTTCAAGTAACACAAACCATTGAGTTTAGTATCATATTACGTTGTAGAACATTCAAGAGCTACATAGTATAATAATATGCAAAGTTCACAGATGTGAAATTGATATTAAGATAATGAACCCATCTGGGAGTTTTTAGTAAGGCAATCCTACTTGGTATATAAATTAAAGCAAACATTATTTTTATATAAATATTTTTGATACCAGTAAAGGTCGACTTAGACCAAATCATCAATGCGCATTCTGTCCCTACTCTACCAAATTCTCTTTGTTTAAACAAAGAAAAAGCATGGTTTCGTTGTCCTGTCAAATAGTAAAATAACAAGCATTTCAAGAAAAAAATGCTCTTGTTCTTGTTGTGGTTATAAGCTGGTTTGATCTCAAAATCTCAATATTTTAATAAAAGAGTCAATAATATTGGTATGCTGGTTAAAAATAAAATGAAACTTGCTATCTCTAACTAAAGTAATAGATATTTTGTAGTTTCTACTTCCAAAGACATTAAATCAAAATCGATTACGATTGCTATCTTCCTATCATGAATCGAAGTTTTACACAACACTAAACAATAATGTGTTGTAACGTTGTTATAATGTTACTTCACTCATCTTTTTTCTTATTTACTTTTACCCGTGTTTGAAGTGGCGCAGTAATTAAACAGTTATACACTTAGACGTAACGTTATTGCATTATGCACTTGTAACGATTTTCGTAATACTGGATCAGGCCTAACAAAAACACTACATGACCTTCTAAGGAAATTACAACGAGTTAATAGAGTGTTACTAATACTGGAATGATAAGCGGTTTTGTAACCAAATATCGACAGTTTTTTTGCTAAAAAAAACTACATTTTTACGTTAGGCATCAGTATGAAATTCATGTTTTGACTGCATGCCCTAAAACAAGCACGTTAAATGACTTTATAGTAGCTACTGGAAATTCAGTAAAAGTTGTGAGCTAGTTCTGTGCTGGCACTGTCTCTAGAGATTACCCATTTACGAGCTAAGAAGAAGATTCATACATGCACAATTGCACATGAAATGGAATGCAAACAGCATATCTAAACTGAAAGCTATTCAAAGCTTTCAGAATCAATATAACTTATAACAGCGTCCAGTTTCAATGGTGAACATTCACCCTTTTTTTATTCGTATGGGAAATCATCAAATGACTTCTCCCGCCCTGGGCAGAGCGGGAGGGAGTGTCAGACTTGTACTGACTAAAACTCATCCATGTTCCTTGCCCTTTGTGTTCCAGGGCCGCAGTTTCTCTTTCGAACAGTCCCACAGCCCTGGTAGGCATAACCCTTGCGGGCCCCTCCCTGTTTGCTGACATCTATTTGAGGCGCGCGTGGAACACGAACGCGCCGTCAACACGGCCTGTCGTCAAAAGGCGGACGGACGGCGAGCTAGCCCATTAATCACCTTCCACAGGTCCGCGTATGAACATTCACCCTTAGCCAATGATATGGAATCTTCTGTTTAGTCTTGTTCGTAGACTTTTTCTAATAAAGGTTCCCAAATCACTCAGCATACTTACATAATAGTCTACGTGTTCATCTTCGGATATGTGAAGGTGTTCGTAGTGCTTTGGCTCTTGCTGCACGATCGTGGCGGCCGGCTGCAGGTCTGAATGGACCACTCTGATTGGTCGCAGGTTGTAGAACACTCGGCCGTATGTGCACGCGACTAGCGTCAGGGCTATGATCACCACCTGGAATTTATTGAGGAAAAATAATGTTTAGAATTTGTCGTGACGGCTGTTTAAAATGACAGCCTCATTAGTCTAGTGGTCGCAAGCGCTACTGCTGAGTATGAGGTCCTGGATTCGATTCCCAGATCGGCCCTTAATGTACTTGAGTTTTTCCATAAGAAATTCTTCAGTAGCAGACATAGAATCTAAATTAGTTCCTGGCTAGGCGGAATAGGTGGCAAGCCCCCTATTACATGGGGCTAAAAGAGAAGTGGTGAAACGTGGGTGTACTATTAAGGTACACCTCTGCCCTGCCCTTCGGAGATTGCATGCGTGATATTATTGTAGTATTCATCTGAATAGTGAGCAAAATACAACACTATCTTTTATTATTCCGATCGTCGTTTCACTGTTGTTATTAACTTTAAAACTACCGTTACAAGTCTATTAATGGTAATAGTTTCATCATCATCATCTGCCTAGCCTTTTCCGAATTAAGTTGGGTCGGCTTCCAATCTAACCGGATGCAGCTGAATACCAGTATTTTACATGGAGCAACTGCCTGTCTGACCTCCACAACCCAGTTAGTACTGGGTAATACGATACCCCTTTATAAGACTGGTTGTCAGACTTTTTGGGCTACTGACTACGTAACGACTGTCAAAGATCTACAAATGACAGCCGGGACCAACGGCTTAACGTGCGTTCCGAGGCACGAAGAAAACTCGGTATGATATGGGTGGTCACCCATCCACAGAGCAACCTGTGCAAGTACGGCTTAACCTAAAGATCAACCCGAGCGGCTGTTATTATTTAGCCACGAATAATAATATAGCATGAGAATAGTTTAATAACGTCATTAAAATCTTTTACTTAGCAGAGAATTCTTCCTTCAAGCATCATATCCGCTCATAAACACCTATTGAACTAACATAGTTTACTTGCTTCCTCCGTGATATCAATCTAAGTTACGATTATGCCAGTAATTAAATAATCTTAATTATACACTAGCGTGGACATAATAATAGATATTTATAGGCATACATGAGATGTTATGGTTTTATAGTCTTGGATAACATGGTAGTTGGTCAATCTTGAAATATCTTGACTGTGAACTGTTTTGGATTCTTGTAGAGATTTTAATGGCTCTAAATTATTAAATATAGTGCTACATATATATATTTTGTAAAATATGACATAGAGTATTTAGGTCTTTTACATAAACGAAAATTAACTACTTGTTTTGACATTGAGGAATGGCATACAAACAGTTTCTGGATTACATTAGGGTAAACTTAATTAATATAAAATTAAAAAAAACTTGAGGTTATTACCACAAGAACACTCCTGAAGGATAACAGACCCTTGTACATATAAACTAAAAAAATAAGTTGTAATTTCATTATATTAAAAACTTAAAAAAAAATGAGGTAAATTAGAGGAGTTTCTGAACAAATTGATGGAACTGGAATTAGAATGCGAAGGTTCTTAAAAGTACGGGATTAGCACCCTTAGATAAAAACTCCTTTATTGCAACTAAAATAAAAGCTATGCATCATTACCAAAATATAATGCGAAAGTTACCTTTTCACATCAAACGGTTGAATTAGAAACGAATGATGAAAAAAAATTATATAAATCAAATCAAACAAGCTTTTATTTTAATGAAAAAAGAGAAAATTAGATTTAACTTTCTTTTTTTGATTATAGCATCTATCAGTTCAGCCTATGAGGCTGGCTACTTAATAGATTTAACTATCAAAATTGAACGTGTATGGTATATCGGGTTCGTGTAACCGTTGAAGAGTAACCCTTGACCTGAGAGTACTTTTATTATCATTAGTAAGTTCCTGCGAGATAATTACCGGCCTCCACACGAGCGAAGCCGCACGAATGCGAAAGCTAGTAGCTTATAAAACACCTCATTACAAATTCCTCTATCACCATTACATAAGAACAAAACATAAACAACAACAAAGCAAGAATCGATTAGTTTTTCATAGTCAGCGATGAGTATTCTGAACTCAAACACAATGTAATCACAACAGATGTTTCGAGCTATGTTCTATGCGACAATGGAGTGTTTTTACACTTTTTGCCAATTTTCTCACACAAGCTTTCAAGACTCCATTGATGGTTTTCCAGAATAAGTTTTTGCTTACGCCTAGCTATGTAATTCTTTTGTTTTCACTTGAAGTATTAATGAACTCATGGGTAGGTACTTATCGGTACTGTGATACAAGGACCTTTTGAGTGGCTTTGACAAGTTATTTTACCTCAAAACTGTTACGCTTTTCGTGTTTTCTTTTAGGGAAGTTCTTAGTGTTATTAAAGAGACAACACCTGGCTGATGAAGGATTATGACTAATGTTAACAAGCCATTCCATCAGGCATGCAATCCCCGGCGCAAAGGGCTTGGTAGACGTGTAACTTATTAGCTAAAGTAGATCTTTAGTAGTTGAAGTAGATAGAAAGCTCATTTCACCAGTTATGTATAAGTCCCATGTGATATGGGGCGAGCGTATTACCAAGAACCCCGGGGTGGTATTGAGACCATCCTGATGGATGGAGAGCAGAATATCACCTTGCCCGACATGGGCACTGAACTCAAGCCTCATGCGTTTCACTAGCGTTTTACCAACCCTTGAAAAAACAACGTAGTTTTTTTTGTTGTTTTACCGTTTATTCCCCCACTTCTTTTAATACACAACTGGCGAAATGTAGGTGTACTATTAGGTACACCTCTACCCAACCCTTCGGTGATTACAGGCGTGATGTTATATTATGTATCTTTTTATACATATACATACATGTGAACAATCAAGGAACAAAACACAATATGATAACTTTAGTGTAACACATCCAATGATTCAATTAGGAATAATGTAGACCCGGCTGAACTTTTTAGGGATATCTAATTCACTGTATTAGATATATATATACAGTCTATACTGCAGAATGGTTTATACTTTAGCTTTTAGCCATATTTTGGTACTTTTTCCATGCATTTGCGATTTAGCTTTACAGTAGTGTCTATACAAGTAAGATTAAACAAGGAACCAAAGCGATTTTTTAGGAAAAGTTGCATGATAACGCGCTTATATTATTAACTAAGACAGCTTTAAACTTTAATTCCCTTTTTGCTTCGAAATATTTTTTAGAAGACTTGTAACACTATCTACTTCTTATGTAAAAGCTCACCTTGAAGGCCATTTTCGATGTACTTGTAATTAACACCACTGCGTCTAATTAAGGCACCAGCACACGATCACTCGATTCCTAATCGATTTAAAACAAAATCGAATGATGCACTCTTTTCGAAGGCTGAGTATCGAATGTGGCGAGTGAAACTACACGCTAGACTTATATGTGGGTGGCTAGGGTGGTGGGTATGCCGCATGCCGGGGAAATAATATCAAAACGAGCTACAGATTTTTATATTACTTAACATAACATCACGCCTGTAATCATCGAAGGAATAGGCAGAGCATACCTAATAGTACGCCCACATTTCGCCAGTTTTGATTAAGTCCCATGTAATAGGGCAAGCCTATTGCCATTAACCGGGCACAAAAGCAGACTCCGTGCCTACTACTGAATTTTTTCAGTAATAGGCTGATGGAAAAACCCTATAACATTTTGCCTGACCCGGGAATCGAACCCACGACCTCATGCTCAGCAGTTGCGCTTGCGACCACTAGACCAACGAGACAGTATGTTAATATTATAATTTTACCAATAACCAGATTATATTGTTTTACTTCGGTTATAAAATATGTAGTACTGTGTTAATTCTAATTTCAGTTAACGAAAATTATAAATTGATCATTGTCTTTCTCAACGAAAGTGATAGTTACTTTTAAAATTAGAATCATAACATAGCATATGCACAATTAGCCTGAAAGGAGCCCACGGTTGGGACACAGACCTCCTCTCTATGGGAGAAAGTGAGCCATAATCCACCACGTACCTCCAGTTTGGGTTGGTAAAGTCATACATTTAAAGTCAAGAAACACCAAACGATTCAGACATATGAAAACACTAGATTTCCTTTCCATCATATCTATCTTATACCTTTATACGAGCAATTCTTGTATATATCTATACTAATATTATAAAGAGGCAAGATTTGTATTTTTGTATGTAACGAATAAACTTAAAAAATGCTGGACCGCTTTGAAAAATTCTTTCAGAAATCGATAGCTACATTATCAGCGAATAACATAGGCTATATTTTATCCCCGTACTCCCACAGGAACGGGAACTACGCGGGTGAAACCGCGTGACGTCCGCTAGTGTATATATATATATATGTGTATATATATATATGTGTATATATATATATGTGTATATATATATGTGTATATATTATTATATAATCTGAATCTCGGAAACGACTCCAACGATTTTCATGAAATTTAGTATGCAGGGGGTTTTGGGGGCGATAAGTCGATCTAGCTAGGTTTCATTTTAAATCGATTTCATTTTTAGAAAACGTTGTATTATCCATGTTACCGAGCAAAACTCGGTCATCCAGGTACTAATTACTTAATCAACCAACGATGATCAATATAAAACCTAATACGGCAGTATCGTGGTCACTAATACGAGTTATATCATGCTTGCACGCCTATCACTTAGTCAATATTCTCATTACATTCAGCTGCGTTCAGCGGTTATCAACACTGCATGCAATAAATAGGCGCTGCACTGTTTACTGAGCCATAAAAGTATTAAGTACCATCCCAAAGAAACAATTACGAATCGACATAGATTCGACCTCTCTATCACCACCTATAGTGATAAGAGAGACAGCAATATAAACGTCGATGTCGACGGAGTAAATACTAAACAGATAGGTATTGAATAACGTCAGATGCCTGATACACTTACGTCAGTTTGCGAACAAACTAACAAATACAACCGCAGACGATAGATAGCATTATAACAAAGCTTCCTGCTGTGAAGAAATTGTGCTCTTAATAGGTTATACGAGAACAATATTGTGTCAACGAAGCTATTATTTTTTTGAGTAGCATAATCAGCCTATAATGTTCCCACTGCTGGGACAGACGGCCTCCTCTCTATGAGAGGGAATGGGATATAATTACCACGTGGGCCCAGTGCGGGTTGGTAGATGTCACATGACTTCGAATTTTTGGTTCTAGGACATGCCGGTTTCCTCACGATGTTTTCCTTCACCGTTTTGGGAGCAGTGATGATGAAATAAATTACACAAAGTAATGCGCCAGCCTGGGTTCGAACCACCAGTTCGAAGTTATTAAGTCGGGGCCGCCACCACTGGGCCACCGCTGCTCTCGGCCACCGCTGCTCTCTTTTTTGGGAACATGCAAGTTTGGTGAGACAACAGAAATAGAAGTACGTAGAAAAGATCTACTTACTTCTAGAAATATAAATTAATGCAACATATCACTAAACATAAACTTTTATACTAAGAAGTACATATATTCACGCCTTTTTACTTTAGGAGTAGGTAAAAGAAGTAAGAATTATTAAAATGGACAGCAAGACTAATCATACCACCATCAAGCTAAATCACACATAACATAACATCAGGCCTGTAATCCCCGAAGGGTTAAGCAGAAGTGTACCTAATAGTACACCCTCATTTCGCCAGTTATGTTTTTAAGTCTCATGTAATAGGGGGCGATCCTATTGGCACAAATCAAGACTCCGTAGCTACTATTGAGAAATTCCTGATGGAAAAACCCAATAGCACTTTGCCCGACCCGGGAATCGAATCCAGGACCTCAAGCTAAATCCTCAAAAGATAAAGCTCCATTTCGGTCAAGATCAGCTGATACCGCAAGGACAGGAGCAAAGGTGAATCAACATTACTAAGAATCTTCATATTCCTAACCTCATATAGATCATCCACTCCTTTTAGTTCACCGATGAGTCCATCGCAAGATGTACGCCGCGTTATACCGGGACCTACGCCCGCGACACCGCTACGAGGCTCTCCGTGAAATAACTATAATTTACGATCTAATTCCAGACCTCCAAAACCAAATTTTTAACCCCGCCAACATTGAGAAGGGCCTAATGTGAGGACGGCGTTGGGGTGATACTGTCAAGTCCTTTGCAAGTATCCCTTGTTACTAAGGGTCGGTGCAAACCGTTCTCTTATTCCATTCTCATGACTAACTACCTTTTCTTTCATATCATTCCTCACCCAAAGAATCCATCCATTCTCTCTTTAGACTTTTTTCTCTTCCTCTCGAACCATTAACATTTATATGTATCGTTCTTTCGGTCACATGCGATCCTTCTCATTACATGTCCTTAACAAGCCAAACGATTCGGTTTCAACACTTTTTTCACCGGCGCCATTTAAAACTTCTACATTCCAAATCGTTGTTAAACAATAACATGACTAATTACTGTGATGACATAGATGTTCTTTTTGAAGTAGGTACACAGAGTTCTTTTAAATTCAAAACAATTCACTAATTTCATGGTCCCTTACTGAAGAAAACTCTACCTAAAACAATGATTTTCGATTACAATATGGCACTAATACGCGAGAAGGTTCTCTTACATAAGTCGTGCGCCGTGCTAGCCCACTTTCCTTGTGCCACCTAATTATGTGACAATGGAGTAATGTAAGTTATGTGTCCAGAAAATAATAACGTATGACGTAAATCAATGATGTTGATATTGTGCTCAAGATTGGTGGAGGTATCAATTTGTTACGGTCGATACTATGAGGTAGGAAGCCACTTGATGATTAGATACTGATATAAGATTATGATGCACTGGTTATTAAATGAGAATTAGCATTAACGTTTTATGAAGTTAAGCTAGCTTTTTAAAACTGTGAACTCAATAATAACAATAAGATAAGGAAGTCGCAATCTAAATACCTAAAGCACTAGGTATGACAATGTAAGAATTTATAAACCAATTGTTATTATAAATTGAAATTATGATAATAATTATATGCCTTGTTCACAAAGGACAAAATTAGTAATCCATTTGAAACTAACATCATCATATCAGCCTGGAATCACCCACTGCTGGGTATAGGCCTCCCCTTTTTTCTGCCACACGTCCCGGTTTTGTGCATCCCTTATCCAGGTGTTTCCCGCGACTTTGACGATATCGTACGATGATATCGTAACAGATGTAATTTTAAGAACTTTATTACAAAACTAACAGCACTCATTGTATATTACAAATCGGCATTACCGAAAAAAGTACCCTGCCTTACCTATAATGACTAAATGTATTGTATTACGATATCTATTGGTTATGCGGCCCTGTTATACAACCATAGTCTTTGGTGCCTAGCACACTTCGCTATACTTCGTTTTGTAATGAATATATATTTTCAACTAGCGGCCCGCCCCGGCTTTGCACAGGTGGAAATGTAGATATAAAACCTTCCTCTTAAATCACTCTATCTATTGATGAAAACTGCATTAAAATCTGTTGCGTAGTTTATAGGATGTAAGCGTACAAACAGCGTGAGCGACTTTGATTTATACTATGTAAAGATTCATTTCATAGCTCATTTCAATAATTAATTAACCGGACCCCTTCCACTACCTATCCAATATACTTCTCTTGGTATAATAAAAGCAAAATGCAGGCAGGTATGTGCGTAATGAAATCACACTTCGTTTTTCGCTTAATTAGATCCAATAATAAGATTGGCCTATTGCCAGCATCTATAAAAAATGCTGGAAAACCCAGTACAACAGGGTGATTATACCAATTATACCGAATTACTGATAGGAACGAGACAGCTTTATCGGCAGTCGTGCCCGTTAACTAGCCATAGTTGTTAGTCTGTGCCGTTCGATTACAATGAATGTTTTTCCCTGACAAAAATAGAGAGGCAAAATGTGGTATATACCTGTAGCAGGCGTGTGCACGTCGAACCAGACGGTGTCGGAGTCCACGCCAAGCCTACCAAATGCCAGGATCTTTTAACACCCTGTATCATTATCATCATCATCAGCAACCTATAATGTTGGGACACAGGTCTCCTCTCTATGAGAGGGATTGGGCTATAATCCACCACGCGGGCCCAGTGCGGATTGGTAGATGTCACATGTCTTCGAATTTTTGGTTCTAGGACCCTGTATAATCTCGTATTATTCGTCATCAGACAAGCTTTTTCCTCAGTGTGGATGCATCTCTACCTAGCCCTTCGGAAATTACAGGCATGATGTGATATTATGGTACTATTTATTTTTGCTATCCTGAACTTTTGGGCGAAGTATCCAGTTCTTAAACTTCTCTCGATGTTGTGCTTCATTATACCAATTCTCGTTACAAATACTCTTTTCAGCATGATATTTAGATTCTAATGTGCTTAAACAATAACTGACAAAAAAAAAATACGAAGCTGTAAAATTTCAATACGTGTGCACGCAAATGCTTGAATGGCATCCGCAATAATGTCTGCCACTGGTAGTAACCACAATGTCTGATTGAGTACCGGTTATGAAACCGTGTTGACGGCGCGTTCGTGTTCCACGCGCGCCTAAAAGAGATGTCAGCAAACTGGGAGAGGGGCCTCTCCCTGTTTAGCAAGGGCCGATGCCTGCCAGGGCTGCGGGACTGTTCGAAAGAGATACCGCGGCCCTGGAACACAAAGGGCAAGGACGGAACATGGATGGGTTTTAGTCAGTACAAGTCTGACACTCCTTTCCGCTCCGCCCAGAGCGGGAAGAGTCATTTGATGATTTCCCATCCGAAAAAACAAAAATAAAGTACCGGTTATGAATCATTTACTGTACTAACTTTGTTTAATGCAACTTTAATATCATCATTGTCTGGAATCGTTTCACCTACTACTGAGTGTGACTCCTCCTCCTGATTGCTAGTCTGCTTACTTGTCTACAGCTTCTTTACAACTCCACTTGTTCTGTCACTTACGGGATATCTTCCGTAATGATCCTTTTATGTGAGCTCCAGATATTTCTTTCTTTTTCTTTAGAACTCTCGAAGGTGCTTTCTCATAATTTCTTAAATATTTTTTAAAGGATGTTCTCCAAATGGAATTTGAACAGGTACAGACATCTAAGTTAGAGAGAATTTGCCAATCTAATACCTTTAAAAGAGAAATATATATTATGTATATATATTATATACATAATCTCGTCGGTCGTCATCCCCTGATGGTGCCTGTACCAAAGAGTAGAATATGCCAAACGGAAGCCTCTACTACGCCCGTGGTTTAGAGCATGGGTTTATAGGTTCTATTACAAATCTTCAAAATATTTTATTCTTCTATTATGACATCTGACATTAAAATTTTCAGTGTTTTTTTTCAAAGTCACAATTTGTCAGTATTTTTAAGTTTTTGAAAGATTTTGAACGCTTTATTTGTACTATATTTCATTCCGATATGTTAAAGAAGGTAACTTTATAATTATTCCATTAATCGCTACTAGACTAATCAGATCGGTTTTTATTAGATTAGTATTCGCTTTGCACAAGTTATTTCGTCATAGCGTCCGGATGCAAAGCGATACATGGCCGTACTGCTAAGAGGAATCCACTTTCGCTATACATATCAATAAATTCCAATGTTCAAAACGAATTGTATTAGCATTAGTAAGTAAATGAAGTAACAAGGCAGTCGCAGCAGTCGCTAGGCTTTTACTATTTTGTAAAATGTTCAAGCGAAATGGGGACCCTCATTTGTCGCTTACACTTTACGATAAGCGACATAAAGGGCAGTACTCTAGATATTTCTACTTTCTCATTTGTTCGTAAAGACGTTTTGGGAATTTAACTGTATAACCTAGATTAAATTATTTATGCATATCGTTCTTTAACTCGAGTGAAAACTAGCGACCCGCCCCGGCTTCGCACGGGTGCAATATAGATATAAACCCTCCTCTTGAATCACTCTATCTATTAAAATAACCCGCATCAAAATCCGTTACATAGTTTTAAAGATTTAAGCATACATAGGGACGGACAGACAGCGTGAGCGACTTTGTATTATACTATGTAATATAATATAATAATAATAAAGAAAAGATAAAGATAGAGCACTTAGTGTTTAATGTAGTTATATGGCTGTGCTACGGGACTATTCGAAAGAGATACTGCGGCCCTGGAACACAAAGGGCAAGGAAGGAACATGGATGGGTTTTAGTCAGTACAAGTCTGACACATCCGCTCCGCCCAGAGCGGAAGGAATCGTACGATGATTTCCCAAAAATAAAAAAATAAACTATATGGCTGTAGTTTTATTTCAATGCCATGTTATCTGAATAGAATTACACAAAACAAATGTTTGGCGCGCGTGATACGAATATCACGCGAGCCAACATATTTTTTCTGCCGTGTTGACACGAGTACACGGGAATAAAAAACACTACTCGAAGAAAACATCATCATTCCCTTGCCCTTCTTCATCATTATCATCATCATTTCAGCCGAAAAACGTCCACTACTGGACATAGGCCACCCCTCTTGCCCTTATCCCAATTAAATTGCGGTCGGTGCAGCATGTCTTCTTCTTCCATTCTTCTCTAATACTCGTTATCCATCGTTTCTTTGGTCTTTCTCTACTCTTATACCTATCCACAGTCATACTCAAAACTTTCCTCACGACGTTTTTCTCATTTACAACTCAAAGAAGACAACGTATTAAAAAGATACGGATGACATGATATTTGACCATTTAAATGTTCAAGCTGCCAACCGACTTGCGCAATCGGGTCATGCGCACTTCGCCCTATTCGCACTTTACCCCGCGGCCGCGTTCACAAATCGTCCCATTCCCAGTTGGTCCTATTCGCAGTCGGTCCCATTCGCAGTTAGTCCCATTGTCATACTGCTCTAACTACATACAGTTGGTAGTTGCATAAACTTTGCTTTGTCTTTTAAGACTCCCATGCTGTTTAGGCTATATGAAAATTAATAAGCCATATTTCAATATGTTTGCATTTTAAGGTTAAGAATGTCCTCATAACTTCCGACGCGAGCATGGAGAAGAAAAAGATTCAATGCTCAGCTTGCACGATACAGTTAAATTCCGAACGTAGTCTCTGCAAAAGTTGCCGTCATTATGGTAAGTAAAATATACAGTTTCTACAACAAAATAATACCAGAATAAGGCCTATTCTGATTTTGTTTTTTTTTTTATTTGTTCTGCTTGAACCACGAATCAGTAAATGCGTTCAGCGCTGAACATGTCGCTAAGGAGACATTTTTTTTTTCACTCAACCTTTTTAAGATGACAGAGATGGATATAGCCCAAAACGCGATTATTGATGCAAGTGGATCTTAATTTTCGTAACAGTCATTTAGAAAGGGATGAGATGATATTGTGATTTATTATGCACTAGCCTTTGCCCGTACGCACAGGAACGTATGATTCTCGGGGATACTGAAGCTTCACACGAATTACAGAATTTTATGAATCAGATAATAATCCCGAAGATTACCCTCGACATCCAAGCTTGCAAACTTTACCTGTTTATAATATTAGTATTCATATTCGATGAGGCCGTAAAGTTCTGGATTGGCGACCGCGAACCGTAAGACGTTGCGTTGGAAGACCTCCCACTAGGTGGACCGATGACCTGGTGAATGCCAAACCGATGACCGATGACCTGGTAAAACCTGGTTGCGGGGATCCGCTGGATGCGAGTCGCACGGGACCGGTCAATGTGGCGACACTTGGGGGAGGCCTATGTCCAGCAGTTGACGTCTTTCGGCTGAAATGATGATGATGATGATGATTCATATTCATTTTGCTGCAATAGATGTTGTAAGGAAAGGCAGTATTGAAAGTGGTGACTACGAACCTGAAAAGGAATTTGATCTTGATACTGACACCGCACACCTACAACTAAAGACTATCAATGGAAATGCAGATTTAGCATGTGGAGATCGTGAAAATAGACTAACTGTTCAAGGTAAAAAAAAAATTTAAACAAGTTTGTTTGTTTTGGTAGTATCATTTTATTAATAAAAACTTTTAATAATACAGAAATAAATGTCGATGGAAAGAAATTCAGCAATGAAGAAGATGCATTAATCAGTCATAAGGTACTTTTTACCTTCTTTTCTTTGCGATGGAAAATCTTCAAATGACTCCTCCTGCTCTGGGCAGAACGGAAGGGAGTGTCAGACTTGTACTGACTAAAACCCATCCATGTTCCTTCCTTGCCCTTTGTGTTCCAGGGCCGCGGTATCTCTTTCGAACAGTCCCGCAGCCCTGGCAGGGAGGTACTTCATACCTCAGTTTTGTAATAGCTAATGAAGAACATCTAAATATTGATTGAAAATTTGCAGGAACTTTGTACAAAGACGAGCAGTGAAATATTAGTGGAATATAAAAATCCTCACTATCGGGAAAGCAAATCAAGTATAAGCACAAATATTGCTGCTGATTGCTCAAAAAACACTGAGAGCAAAGAAGACGATAAAGTGGAAAACTGCGACAAAGATCCAAGGTAAAATTATTTTTTATTAATTTAGCTAGGCAACACATTTGAGCCCGAGTTCGGTAAAGTTAGTCTAACTTTACCGAACTCGGTTAGTTATTGAAAGACAGTTTTATGTAGTACCTAAATGGTAAACATTTTGTTAACATTTAGATACAGTTTGAATGATACCTACATTCGTCATGATTTAGCTACTGTTCTCCTCACATCACTGATGCCAATTACTTCAACGACCAACAGCAACAATGATATTTTGTTAATGACTAATGAACTTCGTTAATGGTGATAAGGTGAATCTGGTCCTAAAATTTCAATTTTCATTTCAGGCCAGTGGTGTGCCCTGTAACTACCTGCTCAAAGATTGTGACGATTGACTCATTCATGTTACATTTTCTTTTCGATCACTCCAAAGTCCCAAGAACAACTTTGGATGACATGGTGCCTCAAGAAGTTAGTTTAAAACCTGCGAATTTTTCAACAGAAATACAATGTGTCGCTTCGTTTATTATGGAAACCCGAAAAAGGTATATACTTTAAAGTATTAGGTAAACACCAGATGCCACGCACATCAAGCTATTACAATCTGCCAAATTTCTTTGATAGATTTTCAACTTTATCGCTAAAGGGTTAGGTTCCAGGTTGATTGACAGTTTCGGGTAGCTTGATTTGCTCGCATAACTATCATCTTTTAATCATGGAATATTACAAAATAACTAATGATTTTTGATTTTAGTCCAAGTCAGACAATTAGGAAGAGAATGGAATCAACCAATTCCGCTCGGAATTCTAAGAAGGACAACAAGTTATTACTATTGTTGGCTGTGAAATTACCGACATGTTCCGTAAAGTTACCTAGTGTCAAATGTGATCCATCAGCAATTTTCACCAGGAGTATTCACACACAGACCGATAAAACCAACGAACATTGCTCAGGGGTATGCTATAATAATCATTGAATTTATAAACATAACATCACGCCTGTAATCCCCAAAGGATAAGGCAGAGGTGAACTTAAAGTACACCCACTGCCACCCACATTTGGCCAGTCTTCCAGTTCTTTACGCTACGTTCGATGTAACAGGAGGCGACGCTATTGTTATCAACCAGGCACATGTCATGGCTGCTACTGAAAAAAATGTTGTAGAAAAACCCAATAACACTTTGCCCGACTTGGAAATTGAACCCAAACCTTCCTTTTCAGCATATTAGCGCTTGCGAAACCTTGAATTCAGTAGAAGACAAATGTCACACGAAATGTGACACTTGTCGCTTGAGGTGTAGGTCTAGTGACCACGACGTCGGGTAACGTCGCTCGACAAATTATGTCCATCGGTTATTTTATTCCCTATTGAATAAGTGTATATAATAAATATATAATAATAATTTATTAGATGTTTTCTTTCAGATTAATACAGAAAACCTCAGCAAAACTGGTGGCGACTACAAACCTTGTGCCACTAAATCTGTGCTTGATGACAATGAAGTTTTTATATTATGGCTTTGCAAATTAGATGAGGCAGAAAGGGTGTTTAGTGTAAGTAAACATGTGCCTCCTTTTGGGGTCAGCCGCAGTCGAGATAAAAAAGCCACGTTGTCTACCCTGTTTTACACGATTTAAATATTTGGTTTTATGTTATAAAATGCAGAAATGCACGTCTTCTTACTACATCGTTCTGTCGTAACCAAGGTTTTGTAATAATATTGATTTAAATGTGTCCATGGAGTTCCTCTCCATAGGAGATATTAATGCCTTGAAACTGGGACCATAGTTCATCTTTTTGTTTTGACGATTCAAAAGTGCCTGTAACTGGCCTACTTGAAATAAATGCTTTGATATCCACATGAAATCGTAATCGTATCGCGTACGCAGAAAAGCTTGGGAAGTTTATATATATAGAACCTTATTTCAGGTAACTCTTTTAGGGGAGGACAAAAGACGAGGCTATTGTTACATTGGTGATGCAGTCCACGTAAGAGACAAGCAAGATCCATTTTTACTGTACGACAAATCCGAGTGCCTAGTTATCAAGGGATCCGCTGTCAACCGCCTCTTCGATCCCAAGGGTCAGATAACCGCTATAGTTAGTCACATAGGGTGATGATTTAATAAAATACATTGTAACCAAAAATATCTTTTATTGCTAATTATAACCTAATTCTTTAGAATTGTTCGCAAAATTTGTCAGCATCAGCTAAGTCATTGGCTACACTTCGCATCTTTCGATTTTCTTTAGCATCGAAATACACATGAACTTTTTCTTTGCCACATTTCTGAGGTCCCTTCAGTTCATTTTGGTAAAAAATCTCGTAATCGGGATTAGCTTTGAAAAGGTTACTTTTACTTGCCCCTTTGTTAAAAACTTTGTAAGAATTTGTGAGTGCGTTGCTCTTGTATTTAAAGTCATTTTGTACTCCAGGAAAAGTATTGGCGCTCAGTAGATCTGCAGCTGACTGCGCATCAGATTCTAAGTCATATTTATTCGGAGTGTCAGTTGACTCTACCACTTTGATGCTCTTTAACTCAACCCTGAAATTAACAAACTATATAAAGATGCGGTTAAACAGTAAACATGCCTAAATTTGTCCGTAGTAGTTAAACATCAAATTTATCCGTAGTAGATCGAGAATCAAATATGGAAACCGCTTCAAATAAGTCAACGTTTACGTTTTAAACATGCAATTGTTTATTTTTATTTTTTATAGATACCAAACTATTTATGCATCTTTCATCATTAAAATAATGGAGCCTATCTTCTCAGTGCACTGCAGGGCTGAGTCCTTCAAGTTCGTAACAACAAACACTACTCAGCTATACCCAATCTAGACACCGATAAAAGCAGTAACAACATGTACTCTAGAAATGTCATAATTATTGTCTTGCTGTCGATAGCACGACAAATAGTACATTTCGATACAAGTGAGCAAACTTTGTCATGACTGTGAATTCACAACCGAGCTGAAGACGAGGGTGTAAATGTGCATACAACTTGAAGGACAAGTAAAAACAGCCTAATATAAGAAAAAAAAAAATTCTAATACTTTTGAATTTAGTACACGAATATCTTTTTTTTTAATAATAATGTTTATTCATGATATTCTATTCGTAAACACAATTTCGGCAAAATATTTAAGCGTCTGTCATGATCTGTGAAACAAAGAATGTACTGAATAAAACCCATCCATGTTCCTTCGTTAACCTTTGTGTTCCAGGGCCGCGCCGCGGTATCACTTTCGAACAGTCCCGCAGCCCTGACATACATAGGCAAGCTCCTGTTTGATGAGTTTAAAAAAAAAACAATCACCGCCGAATTATAGGAATGGAACCACGTTGGACTTAGTTTATAGTTATGTGTGGACATCAAAACACTGTAGAAATAAATGAAAAAAAAAACCACGAGTGTTAAATGCACGGCATACAGAACCGACTAGTAGGGCGATAAGAGCCAGTTTTCTAAGAACTGTATTATAATTACAACTTTAAATATTGTTGACTCAAAACTTTGCTACTTCCACGGCGTCATCAGTGGCAGCGCAGATGTCACTTTCACTGTATATTCTAAAGGGAGGAGGAAAATAGTTTGAAAATAAATGCTGTATTTTACCCATAGCTTGCATCGTCTGCATAATACTTCACTTGGATGGGGTTCCCTTCGTTGTCCGTGTATGTGTATTTACCTATTGTTGTCCCATTGGCAAAGTGCTTTTCATCCCTTGTTTCGGACTGCGCATCTAAATCATTCTTTTGAATAGGATGGCCTGTGAAGCATTACAATAAGGTATGAATATAGTCTGGTTTCAGACGCTCCATGTAAATAACTGGTTTTGGTCTATGCGGTTGATGAAGGCATCCCGAACGTCCGACAAGCAGAATACGGTATTTTTCTCTTAACCGGAGATTTATTATGAACTGCACTGTAGTACTGAGATGATTTTAATTATAAATTAAGAGGAAACTAGGTAGGTATTTGAAGAAACTATCGCTGTCGCTCTGTGAGCGTGATTTCGACATTGGTGCGATAAGGACAACTATAGTAAATAGTCATAATTCGAGGTTCGGCTCTCGACTATTTCCTCCTCCAATATTCGACCAATTTAGAAGAGATTTCATAAACTGAGTAGGAACGATATATACTGTGTCCCAATGGTTTTCGTTTTTCATTAATAGTTGTCAAATTTGTACACTAGGCCTCTGTTGACAGGCAATCTAAATAGGTAATTTTGAGCATTTTGTAAAGGTTCTAGTGCTTATATAGATTATGTATCATCAAAAAAAAACATAGGAACATAGAAGAGATTGATATTTATTTAAATGTAAATAATCATAGCCGTAAAGTCATAGACCAAAAAGAAAACAGACGAGAGCATTTGCATGGAAAAAAGACCGCCCGCATTTCCTCTTAATAGCGTTGTAGGAACTTGTTAAAAATTATAAAGCTTGTAAACCCTTTAACGTTTAAACAAAATCAAACGTATATCTATTTTTCATGTTAAATGTTTTTTATTACTTACATGCCACGGCTGTTATTACTATTAATGAAAAAACAAAGATATTCAACAAATATCTTTTATTCCGTTGGATACGCTTCATTTCAGTAAAATAAAATGAAAACACTTCTTTGACGCAGTTTGCTACAAATCCCAGGTTGTCAGCATGACATCCGATTTAATTTTTTTGTTGGTTTTGAAAAAGTTTTCAATTTAGTGCAGTCTTATTTTTTTACTTTTCCGAACAACCTACAAATAGCGATGTTTTACTTCTATTTTTTTAAATGGCCAGTGGCTCATGTTACTTGATGATCACAAGGAAACCTTTTACCACAACAAAGATGGCATTCTAAAAATAAAGACATGCAATATTCCATTTATTTTATAAAAATAATGGAACAAAGACGACCGGTAGCCGGTAAAATAAAAAAGAAACAGTATAATTTTTCATATTTTTAATAAAAGCTTAATCAATAAATGCTTGTGTAAATAGTTCTCATCTAAGACTTAAACGGATAATTAGTGACCGATACTTATACACGTGATTGTACTCATGATAACGAATAACTTTCCCAAAAGATTTTTTTTTTAATTCTTTTATCACAATTATACAACAGCCGTATCAAATTGTCGCGCACGCGCCTTTGACCTATCAGCTGTTAAGGTAGCCATACACGCTAGGTTATGCGTGCCAGTATTAAATGTGCATGCAAAACCTTCATGCAAAACCGAGTTCCATTCCAAGGATTACTGTACAGTTTTCTCCTACACACGTACAATGACGGACACCCCTGCCTGATTACCACTAAGCTAATTTTTGCTTGCACTCACAACATGAAGCGCTCTCTAAACGGTTGGGGCGCCTCAGCATGATTTGAGCATAAAAAAAATAACTGATCAGGCGGAAAAGGTCGCGACTGTATGCATGGAAAAAAGTTTCTTTGGGGAAGTTGTTTGTTATCATGAGTACAATCACGTGTTTAAGTATCGGTCACTAATTAGTCACCTTATATTAATAAATGCTTTACGGTTCCGACTTTTTAATTTTACACTGATGGTACGATTCTGAGGAAAAGATGAAAGGATTGTGTGCGGAATGATATGAAAGTAAAAGGAATAGGACAGAGTGACGGCAGACAGGGGGGATAAGGATAATGGAAGAAAAACACGTGTATGGGACAAGGGGTTATGATTGTATGATCCTGAAGGCGATGGCAACTGCAAACCGTTATGTTACCCCTAACGCTATGATGGACCACAGTGACATGACTGCTATAATATTTATAAATGAGGCTTGTCATTTGACGCTGCGCTCCGGGTACGATCGCAAATATAAAATATAAAAGTATAAATGCTCCCATCGAAGTTGTGTGGCGTTTGAAATTACAACCAGCGGCACTGTCACTTGCGGTAATTTTCAACCGAAACGCCGCCGTCGCCTTCAAAAGGTGTACCTTTACACCATTTTATGCGAAATTCGTTTTAGAGAACAATGTTCCTAGTTGGTTGACAATATCGTGGATGATTTTCTTCTTGTTCGGTTTGGGAGGACGAGTCCACGTGATGGATGGCTCGGTCGGTTCATGTGCCAGTGGCATTGGGATAGGTCGAGGAGAAATCACGTCGGAGTATACCCTGAAATTAAATATATTTTGTTGTATAAAATGCGCCAATGTTCCCCTAGTGCAATATTAAACTTAAAAAGATCTGGTACAATAACTCAGCCAAAGAGCAAACGCTTGGAATTCAGCAATAAAATAAATTTTGAGCACAGTAGGCTCAAATAATAATTGATTCGTGTGATCCACAAGTGTGATATCATAGTCGCGGAGCGATAGTGCGATACCAATTATCTCAATAATATTATGACAGGCGCTATTTGAACATGCTTTTATTTGTTTCATGTTATTTCCCTTTCAGTTATAAAGTTTGCACTATCCGAAAACCTGATTTCAATAAAGTTTACCGTTTTTCAAGTTAAGCATAAACTGGCTGACTTCATTTAAGTTAAGTGACGGAGTACATCCACTACCAGTTAACATGCACTTACAGTGTCCAGTGCCTTAGGAAACGAAATAGCAACTTCCATTATAGCGTTTGGTACAATGAAACGCCTGCAACACTAAGAATTTGGAAATTAGACATGTTTTAAAGCAGGAAAAGGATTGAAGGAGCAAGAAGTAAATTTCTAACGTGTGCGTATTTATAGATACACATACTTAAATTCTAAGAAAAGAGAAGCAATAATTTAGCCAGGCGTGGGCTTGTAATGAAGAGGTATGAAATCATGTAACTGAAACAGTGATGATTGTAAATATTACAGAAGGACGGAGAGAAAGAGGAAGGGCAAAGAAAATATGAATAGACTAGCTGTGCCCGCGGCTTCACTCACGACGTGGCCGCGTATTTTTTTTTTTTTTAACTTTGTCCCACTCTAGGAATATCTCCCGTATCGTGGGTGCCTTCACAGACATTTAAACTCACATATACAAACAGCCAGACCCGGAACAACTGTCTGTGGGCCATTCAAATATTGGTTCCATGCGGGGATCGAACCCGCGACACGCAGCGCAGCAGTCAATCGCTCAGCCACTGCGCCAACCATGCCGTTGTATTTTATGGCATTGCCAAAGTTTATGAACGAAAGCAAAATATAGACGCAACTCATATGAATGGATTAGTAAACGATGATATGAAAGAGAAAGGAGTAATGATAGAGCTGCACACAGAAGAACAGAATAAAAGAATAACGTGTTAAGCTGCCTCTAACTAACATATGGAAAGGCGTAGTGATGAAAAAAATAAACATGTTTACCTGTAACCAAGCTTATCAGCGATGTACATGTACTTCACTGGTCTGCCGTAAGGGTCTACGTAACCGTAACGTCCTACAACTGTTCCATTGGGATGCCTCTCTTCAGATCGGTATTGGTTGTTGCCAGTTGCCGGATCTGATACATCGTAGCCGAAGGATAATGTGTTTTGTGGATTTCCTGTAGTGTAAAAGAAAATTTTATTAGTATGTTTACATTGCAGCAGCGGTGGCCCAGTGGTAGCGACCCCGACTTACGAACAGTAAGTCGTGGGTTCGAACCCAGGCAGGCGCATTACTTTGTGTAATATATTTCATCACCACTGCTCTCAAAAACGGTGAAGGAAAACATCGTGAGGAAACCGGCATGTCCTAGAACCAAAAATTCGAAGATATGTGACATCTACCAATCCGCACTGGGCCCGCGTGGTGGATTATAAGCCCATTCCCTTTCATAGAGAGGAGGCCTGTGTCGCAGCAGTGGGAACAATTAAAGGCTGATGATGAAGATGATGTTTACATTGTTCTGCATATTTTCTTCCAAACTTAAACATGACTACGCAAAAAAACACGAAGAAGAAGAAGACAACAGAAACATAGAAGAGACGTTACATTCATACACGCATGAGAAAGCTAAGTATAAGTCATCATCATCATCTTCCTGTCCTTGTCGGTCGGCGTTTTCTTCTTCAGACGTCTTGTCGGACGTCACGGCATCATTTACTACTTTCTCTTTCATTCCTCAGACATTTCATCCATCTTTCCTTTGGCCTAACTCTCCCTCTCCATCCATTAAATAAAGCATGTTATAAGTAATGGGCATTTATTTGTATAGCGTTATTATTATAATTATGACGAAAGATATTTCAGCTACTGATTGTTGTATATAGGTGTTTTTTTTTAATTGTGTTCTATTGTTGTTATCAATGTTCTATATTAATGCATAAATTTCTTTTTTAAAACTTTTATTGACTTACCATCAAAATTGTTGTAAATGTAATTGGATCCTTGTTCTGCTAAAGTAAGCCTTGGACTCCTTGGAGCCGTGTTTGCCAGCGCCAGAACCGAGATGATCACAAATACCTATTAACAAAAACATTTCTTTAAATCTGGTCTTTAACAAAACGTAAGCTGATATCTTCTGGGGGGGTGGGGGTGACTAAAAGCGTAAAATGGAGCTATCCACATCGAATTCGTTGCTACTACCTGTCAAAAAAGTGGTGCAGCTAAATACCATTATTTTACATGAAGCGACTGCCTGTCTAACACTTGTGGTGACACTAGGTATTTTTAATAATTTATCAAGGATCTCAGCACCTACTGAAATTACTTGAGCCGTCAGTAAGAGCTTTAAGCCCGTGGAATAAAATGACTTAACTCTAATTCATTGGTCAACTGGTTGCAAGCATTACTGTTGAGTATCAGGTCTTCTTCCCGACTCAAAGCGGATGTGGTCTCTCAGTAGTGTGATTTCGTAAACGGCAAAAACATGTTGCTTCAATCATTGAGAACTTCTACAGAACCGGATTCGAACTTGTGTCTCATGCATACTATTGAATAATTGTGCTAGTTGCATTTCTTTGTTATAGGGATAGATATAAATCCTACTTGTATAGGTATCCAAGGATATTCTTATTTTTAAGGTTCTGTTTTCAAATGGCAAAAACGGAACCCCTATAGTTTCGTCCTGTCCGTCTATCTGTCACAGCCATTTTAGTCCGAGACTGTTGGCACCACACAGTTGAAAATTGGAGGGCTAATTGGACTTGTTGGGGGGTTATCTTACATGTAATCCGTACATGTAACTAAAAGTTAAAACAAAAATCTACTTAAATATAACAGTGTGCAGGATCTTGCTCTCAATTGCCATAGTTTTCTTATCCAAGCGGGTGAACACGGGAGAAAAAGCTACCTATCAATAAATCTCCAGATATGATCAAAGTTTAAGCTGCGCGTGCGTTTATTTTCCGACAAAAACGTTTAATCGCGATCATTTGTCTATATTTAAGTCAGCTTGAGTAATGTTGACCATTAGTTAACTGTCCGTTAATATAATACGCATGGAAACAAAAAAAAGTATTAGTTTTAATTGTAGTTTTTGTTTAGGTAAAGTTAAATAATTAATCTTTGTATATGGGTATGTTTTTATTTTAGTCTGGTTACTAGATACCTACATCAATATTTTTATGTGTTTTTCCTCGCACGTGTGTTGAAAAACGTAACGTTTGTCATTGCACACTTGCATCACGCAGCTATGAGATAAATCACATTAGTAAGCCTATGCACAATTGCGTATCTTTAAATTGTATTGTATTCTTTAGAAAGGTCAGGTGCGTAGTACTCGCAACCGGCGTGCGTGTATGACCAGATGTATGAACGTGGACGAGGCAAAAGGAGTATGTAAGGATCGTAGCAGGTGGCGTTTTGTGGTTTCTGCCTACCCTCATGGGAAAAGGGCGTGAGTTTATGTATGTATGTATGTTGATCGACCAACATTGTTAAGTTTTTATCCCGTTTTATATCAAACTGTTTTAGGCTAAATACTAAATTAATTTAAAACATCATTTATTTTTAATTATTTAAAAAAAATGGAATAAAATTCTCAGTACACTACACTTTTCATGTCGGAACTTACCTTAAAAACTCCGTCCATTATCCTTTAAATTTTTCACAAACTTCACACATAAACTTGAGCAGTCTGCACAGTGTTACGAGCTTCGTCCACATGAATGAACATATTTATCCACATCTCCTTTTAGTGGTTTTTTCTTCGTAAAAAACAACGGCCACGCACGATCCTCCGTCCTCGTAAAGACAGTGGGTGAAGGCAATTTCGCCCGTATTCGCTTCACTGATGTCATACTATGTATGTATGACAAGATACGCTCATATTGCCTTTTACGTGCTAAGTTAGATATATGACAGCCAATGATGGGGAATGACTTCGGAAATCAATTATATAGAAGTTGTCATAAATAATGACATATATCTAATATTCAATTATTTTATTAGAAATGCTCTTATATGGTTTCGCAGATTTGTTATGTTAAACGAAAAAGATGATTTTTTGATGTTGTTAAGTGACAGAAGTCAAGTTATGGCTTGGTTCATTAGAAAAGTTCGATGCACTAACACGTCACTGGTTTTTATTTTATTTTATCACTTTATTCAATCACTGACATTATTCTTAATTCTTTTTACTTTTTAAGTCACACAGTTAATGACAGTGTAAATTAATTTTAACGACATTTTTAGCACCACTTTATTTAACTCAACCGATAAATTCTTTGCCAAACCTAAGTTATCTCACTTTAGCGGCACTTTTATTGTTCTCCGGTTAAAGATAACAATACTTCACAATATTAAGAGGGAACAGGGCCTGGGAGGGATTCGAAAAATGGTATTTGAAGAAACTATTGCCGTCGTGCTGCGTCAAGACTGCTCCCGTAGAGTGTGATTGGAGTGTGGCAGTTCAGACCGGTTATATCACAAAAATTTTGACGAGATTGACGTTTCATATTCCCCTTTTTTCTCCTGTAAAACTGAGCCGATTCAATTATTTTTGACATTAAAATTTTAAGAAAGAAGAGTCTAGGTTCCTATTTATTTTTGTATATGAAATACTCTCCGAATTTGTCTGGTAGTCGTCTAATTACGGTTTCGTAAAATAGGGCAGTATTTTTCTTTATATTTGTTGCTAAAAAAAAGAAAATGATTGGGACTTGTACAGTAGACCTCGATTTCATGAATAAAAAATATATTGCATATAATTATATATATAACATAATATACATTTGTATGGAGAATCGCAGCCCCTGTTTCCCCTTAAGGGGTCAATAAAACGACAATTTTGCGTAAAAGGCACGATACCGTAAACTCTCTATTTTGGAATGCTCCTTCAAAGGTAAATCACCCACGCAAAACAACATGAGTTTCTGTGGCGAGTTGACGACTGTTCTCTTCTAATAATATTTTATCATCGGCCACCATGTAAAGTTTTGTTTTATGACTTTCACACGTGTAAAGTAAAATAAAGATGCAAAAGTAGTCATATTTATTTTTGTACTCTCCATGTATGGTGTGAACCTGAGACTATTTATCTGGACCATCCAATACCACGATGATCAATGTAGGCAGGCACTATCGAGTCCACTGACAGTCGACCAGTTCTCAACCTTATTGCTTGGGCATAAGCGTGGAAGTGGCAGACCGGCCTGAAATTCGTAGTAGGTACCCAAGTCTTAAAAATAATGCACATTATACATACGCTATTACAAATCTAATTTTAGCGCATATCTTCAAAATCCAATAAAATAAGAATTCTCTCCGATACAAAAATTAAAAGAAAATAATGCTCACTGAATAATTAAGCCATAAAATGCCAAAAGAGAATAAATCGACGATAAAATGATTAACAGTCTACTCCAAATTAGGATGTAACATAAAGGAAACTAGCCATTTATCAATTTAACAGCTTTTCAATTAAAAACTGGTTTTCGGTAAACGGCCAAATAAACTTGCTAAATTCTATCATAAATATATCTTAATAAAGTAAACAAAGGTTACCGACCTTCAATCTTGTTTTGACGAATATTAAACTATTTTGATAATTGGAAAGGACAGAAGATCGTCCGGTCTTACCAAGGGCTATCGTATTACCCAGTACTAACTGGGTCGTGGAGGTCAGATAGAGGCAGTCGCTCCATGTTAAATACTGGTATACAGCTGCATCCGGTTAAACTGGAAGCTGACCCCAACATAGTTGGGAAAAGGCTATGTGCAGATGATGATGATGATGGAAAGGACAGAAGATTGGACAACACTGATGACATCCAACCAAGTGGTCACCTTCTCCTTGTTCGCCATTTTTTTCTGTGTGCAAAATGTCTCCATAATGAATACCCAATATCTGGAGAGAACGGAGGGTTATGTCAGACTCCCAGTGACTAATGTTCAACGGTTCCTATCCCGATTATGAGTCGGGACCCGGGAGATACTCGTACGTTTTCACGCATCCCTGACTGGTTTTTGACCGCCTTAACAAACTGTGTAGGTATCTTCTTCGTTAGTGTACATAATAGGTGTAAATAGACCCCTCACGAAGCTGTCAACCAAGCATCCTGTACATCAAACTTAGTAAATCTACGCAAATATCTTACATTAAAAACTTGTATTTAAAAAACCTAGAAAGTTCCCGGGTATGGTCTACCTATATCATACCCATCAAGTTAGATCAACGAAATGATCGCAATGGCGGGAAAAACAAAGTGCCCTTCAGCTTCATAAGGGTACTTTTACACCTATTAGGTACAGTTTCTATTACACTTGTTTTGAAATTGATTTCTTTACATACTTTTATGTGTTAGCTAATCTCCTTATCTAATTGATTATGAACCATTTGTTCACTTGGCTATTAAAATGTATGTACGTACCTACCACCTTAAGCTCTGGCCACACTGAAGCAAATCTCGCGCGGAACACGGGACGCGAAAACGCGAGATGATTGTTATTCAATGATTAGGAAGTCACACAATTATTCACAACAGTTGGGGTCCCAGCATAGTACGAGTATAAGTTAGTTGACACAATTAGTGCGAGCTGTTTTGTTTGCACTTCGGTCTGGCCAGAGCTTTAATTATTATTTGGCATCGTAATTATTCTATGCCGAATAAATAAATTTACATTGTATTGCTCCTTTTGATTAATAAATTAATATAATAAAATAAAACTAGAGAACCTAGTCCTCAACTGGACGTAGGGTGAAATAGCATAAGTGAAACTTTTCCTTATGTACGATCCCGCAATTATTATTTTTTATTCGGGGCCAAGCGGGGTTTTTATCTTACGAATTATCAGGAAAACTACAGGTGTTTTTTTTAATAAAAAGTTATTCTATTTAATAGTTACAAAATTACACATTTTATTAGTCTGAAAACACAATTGACAGGATTTTTAGTAAAAACAAAATACAATGTCAAAAAATTGAGATCATGGCAAATGAAACTGAATAGTTTTAGAAACACAATCTACTTCTAATAAAAACTTAAACACAATAATATGAACGGTCAATAGACCCATTTATTTATTTATAAATAAATTATAAATGATCTCTAAACACTATTATGTAAGCATTTAAAGCGATTTAAATTCATAAATATCGATAATTGTACTTCAGATGCTTCATATAGAATGGCAAGTTATTCACTTATGTGAATAAATATCCACAAACTCTTATTAAACAAAAAAATCCTTCCACACAAATATTTATAATTTTCATAATCATATCCATTATTCTTGCGTTTGATGTTAGCTTCCGTCTGTCTACCTAACATGTTGCTAAAAGAGTCGTTATTAGTCAGAATTCCATACAAAGTCATCGTTATAAAAAATCTTAGTCCTAAACAACATGCATCGATTTTATTTCGGTTTTCTTTACCATCAAAACGCTCTATCCTGACCCTGCGCGTGCTAATACCATAGACCCACCCTTAACACTAACATACAATATAAACGTAACATCTAAGGAGTATTTGAGTCGTTAACATTAGGTAGTAACATAGTGGCTAGTGTAGACCGTAGCCGTGGCCGTAGGATGCCACTGCGATGGGTGCAGCTGCGTAGTGGACTGGTGCCGCGTGCGCAACTGCAACTTGTTGCTGGAAACAGATAAAATATATCAAAAAAACAGGCCAGGAATGGAACGGTGCCCACCCTAACGTAATGGTTGCAGCGGTATAAAAGGAGCGTTGGCAGACCAACAGTCAGAAGGGTGGCCGACCTACAGAATATTGCAAGGAAAACCAGGATGAGACTCGAATTACCAGGGGCGCAAGGTGAAAAGGGCGGCATCCTGTACTTAGAAGTGGGTGGCACAGTTGAAGCAGAGAAGAATAACTGGCTGGTTAGCTGCTGGCCATATCATTCCAGAGTAACGGATTACAAAATCCGGGAGCCTTTCGCCATGTAGTAAGATATAAAATAAAAAAAAAACGAATGGCCGCTCACAAAAAATACTTGGTTGAGACCAATATGTTTTTAGAAGAAAATCGAATCTTGCCTATTATCTCAATATCTCATTATTCTCTTGAATGTTACATTTCATAAACATTACGTACAAGAAAAAAAAAACGTCAACCTATTTTGAAACGGTAAATTCCGAAGCCGTGGACCGTAGATCAAATAATTTCTCTGCGCGTGAGTTGTGTCGCCAGTTCAAGGTTGTGGCTACTCAGCCGTTGCATTTCGCTGGTAATCGATTTTATGGCTGCTTTAACTCTTTTACTACTTTCGATATTTATTTGCTGTATTCATCTTTTCTATTCACCATTTTGAAGTATCAGATTCACTGAAGTTTAATTTTTACTTAGCATTAAAAATATAAAAACATCATCAGATTTCTTGCAAAATTATTATAATATTTTGATTATGTAGTAGTTTTATTACTTCTCGATTATAATTGATTAATTTTTTATTATTTCGATATTGGAAATCGCGTTATGGAACTCAAATGGAGTTGGGCAGGACACCTAGCAAGACGCGGTGATGGCAGGTGGAATAAAGCTGTGACCGAGTGGCGTCCAAGGAATGGAAAGAGGAGTGTTGGCCGTCTGGCGGCGAGATGGGCAGACGACATTGTTGCCATTGCGGGAATATCCTGGATGAGACTGGCACAAGAGCGTGGAGTTTGGCACAAGCAAAGAGAGGCCTATACCCAGCAGTGGGTGAAGTCGTGCTGTGGATGAAGATGATGATAAGTAGCTTTATTTGGACTAGAAGTATGTTGATACCGTCCCTTTAAACCCTATAGTTGCTAAAGTGAATTCACGAAAAAGATTCACACAATAAGCCACGCGTTAATCCCTAATTCTTACCACGTACTCCTAACGTTAGATACCATTTAATTCTTGGCCCACATTTCCTGTAAAGGGCGTCTCCAAACGCTAAAGCAAAAAAAAAGCCCACCACCCAGAGTAGCAACTGGGTGATAAATCTAACCCACTAACCATACGTGGCAATGGTAATAAGACATTCCAGACCGCTTAAGTCAGTTTTATCAATGAGCAAAACACTTAAATGGCTATCGGGCATTTTTCTCGGAACGCCCAAGCGCTGTTATCTAGGAAATTCGGAGTAGTTTGACCAAGATCCACAACTTGTAGCGTTTCCTTATAAGCGCACGCGCCATTACTGTTTGCGCAAGAGTCGCCGTCGGCTCGCAATCGCAGAGAAATCGGGTTTGTGTAATGTTGGCCCATGGCAAGTTATCAGTGAAAATCATACTTTTATAAAAAAGATAAAATCAGAGACAGTCTTAAGTATAAATCATAAAAGAATCCGAAAGCTGCCTAAAATCCTAAAATTTTCGACAGAAAATTGCATGAATAAGTTCCTTAGATGGCTATCCGACTACATGGTCAATGACTCACCGTGACTTTAATGGTATCGCTAGATGTTTTTGGGTAACGTTACTGGTGGCGCCGCTAAGTAGCTGCCCAAAATAATCCTGCCTTATTTTTTCTATAGGGTTTCGTACAGGGATCAGAATATCATTTTAGATACAGTTGAATGCAATCGTATATTTCGCGATATCAAAGTCTATCTATCGCTAACATTGTTTTATTTTCCCAATCTAATAGAAAATAATTGTTCAAATAATTGTTGATTGCATCTCACTTTCCTTAATGACAGAACATGATGCCTATTTCCTCGAAGGGTTGAGCAGAAGTGACCAATAGTATAGTACACCCAGATTTCGTCACTTATGTTCGAGTCCCAGTCGTTTGTCATCGTTAGTCCTACTGCAGAGTATGAGGTCCTGTGGATTCGATCCCCTGGTCGGGCAATTGTGTTTTTCAGACGGAGTCTGGATTTGCGCGCGGTTGATGGCATTGGGTTCACTGCCGTGAAAAAAATCAAAATGAAAACGAAACCTACCGGATGGACGGCATGCCCGGACTTGTGCACGACGGCGTTGAAACCGGTGTGGTCATCCGCAGAGTACGCGACTGTCCGGGTGGAACCGTCCGGCTCCACGAGCGAGTAGCTTCCTGAAGAAATGGATAGAGAGAAAGTGTTTAGATTTGTAATAAAGGACTACTACGGGTTAATAAGGGGCTAAAATCACACAGATTTAAATGAAATTACGCAAATAACTGGAAAATGTAAACTTCACATCCTAATTAAAAGGTGTAATTACCCTCAACTTCACCCTTTTCCGATGAAGTGAAAGTCTTTCCAATTTCCATTTTCGAATGTATTCCAAATTAGGCACTAGCATTAAATTGGTTTTCAAACACACGTTCAGTCGATTGCACGCCAGCGGTAACACCTTTGACCTAAGCTAAGCTAACCTAGCGCTGAGCAGAGTTTCCGTTTCGTTCTTTGCCTGTTTATACTGGTTATGTGACCGCTGACTTGCGACGCAAAACACAAGTAGCCGTAATATAACCTGAATTCAATTAAACATTAACATTATATCATTCGCCAGTTGCTACCATTTAGATTGTAATTACTAACGAAAGGTTTGAAGGCCCTTCTACACTAACCTTTAACGACGTCGCCGTCACGCTCCTCCTGCTGCGACTTGATGTCGCCGGTGTGCGGGTCCTTCACTCCGTAGTTAAACGCGTACTTCGGATACGACTGAGAAAATAAACATTGTGAATTTGTTAGTTTTTAGAAACAGACGTTATAAAAGGAATAAGTCCACACACACCACACATCACTAAATGTATTTAACGCTAAACGTTATTAAAAAAAAGTCATCATCCTGGGTATCTTCATCTTAATAGTAGATTATACACCGTTTTTAAACCCGATCGCAGTGAGGGATTCTTGGGCTCCCGAGCGAAGCGACGGAGTTTTTATTTTTCTAGAATCCTGAGAGCAGTAAGCTCACACAAGACGAATCTCCGAGAACATTTATCCCCGAGGAGCATACTCTACTTTTCACACCTACTGCGAGAATATAAAAACCAATTCGATTTTCGATATAACGCGTCGCGCACCAACATTCTACCATTTGGGTGCGCCAGTGTTGGTAGATTGGGGATTTTTGTTCCCTTTTTAGGGCTCCGTTGCCAAGTGCAGACTGGACCCGGACCGACCCGGACCCAAACAGATTCGTCCTGTCACCTGCCTGGACTGCCTGCCTTAAATCCTGATGGGATTTCAACTTTCAGTGCTATGCCGAGAGGCATATAGATACCTATAGGTACTAGAATGTCTGTAATCTGTGAGGTACAAGCTCAAGTGTACATTTATGTATGCTAGTAGGATAATACTGACGACTGGTTTTAGTATATACCGTTCCTTTAGCACGACATTTTTACAAAATGGTACCGCTATCGTGCTGTTTAGGCTTATTTGGAACTAAACAAGCATGATTACATAATTTTACAAAAGCTACACTATTATTATTACAATTAGGTGTGGGACCTACAGGGCAGGGCAATCTCAAAATCTTTAAGAAAACTGCGTTGCCATTTGCTGTTGTTGCACACAGTGGGCCCAACCACTGTGTGGTTATTTATTTTAAGCTAATTGATCTTCTGGCATACACGATACATTTTTTTTTTTGGATGGTAACACATCAAATGACTCTTTCCGCTCTGGGCGGAGCGGAAGGGAGTGTCAGACTTGTACTGACTAAAACCCATCCATGTTCCTTTCTTGCCCTTTGTGTTCCAGGGTCGCGGTATCTCTTTAGAACAGTCCCGCAGCCCATACACGATACCCTCATTCAAGGTTTCATTGCCAGTATGTATACGATTAATTATTTTCCACAACTTGCCTGAGCATTTAATTTCGCAACATCGGATTATAGCATCATTTGCTGTCGGTTTATAGTCGTACCACCAGGCTGGTGACTCATACGTGTCAAGTAGCACACTGCTGGTGGTATTTAAAGACAAGATTGCATTGCAATGAAGTACGCAAATAAAATGAGGTATGTGTCTGCCTTCAGGGCTGTTTATAACACACTGCATTTCAGGTATACGTAGATAATCGAAACTGCATACACTCCCCCTCTTGAAAAGTTACACAAAAGTTTACACGATTTTTAAGATTGTTCAAAAAATTCTACTAATTCTAGTTTATCCAAATCTTAATCATTAATCTTTGTCTGAATCCAAAACTACCGATAAAGAAATAAAGAACTCGCTACTGAGGCGATTAAATATAGCGTCTAAATATGTTCGGTTGTCATAGGGGGTTGCCCTGTATCAACCGAACAAGATTTTTTTTACAAAACGAAAGTCCTTTTTTAAATTGAATCCTAAATGGTCCATACTAAGCACTATATGTTCAAAAACGAAACCGATTCGAGTTGACAAACTGTGATGCCGATTTTAAAATTAAAGGTTAAAAAAAATGCTTTATTTTCTGTTTAGCAATTGCCAGAACCAAACGTGAAGTTTATGAAAGGAAAATACATTTTAAACACAGTGCTACAGTACAAGTTCTTTTAATAGTTGCACAGTATACTCACAATAGGCTCAGCATGTACGGCGTGGACTATTGGGGCAGCATGAACCACAGGAGCCGCATGGATCACCGGGGCCGCGTGGACCACTGGTGCTTGTAACGCGACGGGCGCATGCGCGAAGTATCCGCCATATTCCACCGGTACTGCCACCGCCACCGCTGCGCTCACGCATGCTAGTACCAAAAATGTCTAGAAGAAAAATAAAAGGTGTGATTATGAAGGTCCTACTGAAAACATTCCAGGACCCTGAGTTTTGCAGAAACTCTATAAAAGTGATAACCACTCTAGTCTAACCCTTTAATATAACCTTAATCTTTTTAAGGTACCATTCTAGAAAGTGTGTACGAATATGGTATTAGCTGATTAAATAATCACTCTTAATTATTCGATTTAAAAAAAGGTATAATTGATAAAATTCGGTAATTTTTTCTGTTTCATATTTTATCCACCGGTTTTTAATCAGGATCATGATTGGCATAGAGGAAGTAAAGCACCTTATTTTTATTCAGAGCCAAGGGCCTTACATAGACGTGGTTATAGTAAAAAGTTGCTAGATTTGATTTAAAATTGATATAATGATTTCAAAAGAGGTTAATGCCGAGCTACCAACCTGTTTGTTACCTACGGACATAATTTATATCTCCTGGCTGTTTCCGTATTTACTTTAGAGGAGAGATGCTAAGGTTCTACCTATTGCATCATAAAAGCTCTCGTTTTGGAAAGTATAATTCAATGAACTTAGGTTTACAATATTTGCAGTTGCCAATCTTCTTTAAAAAGGTTGATAATTTTTAATGCCTCAGTAATTTCCTTGAAATAGTTTAATTTATTTTTTACGAATTAAATTAAAGTATAAAAAAAAATATTTTTATCCAACTGGTGTATAAGATTTTAAGAATATTTTTTTCCCAACTCTGTCCTATTCTAAGCCAAAAAACGATACAAGAATAAAAAAAGATTAAAAATGTAACACATCACAAAAAATGATAAAATTCGCCATAAATTCTTAAATGACGCAACTCACCCGCATATTCGTATCTTAGGTGCACAACGACACTACACACTCCCGGCGACTCGAGGCGGCGCAGTCGTCTTATAAATATGGAACCCCACTCTATGCACCTGGCTTAGATGCACCTTCATAGGACACATTCATAGATACGTTTGATACTACTCGATTGCTTTTGCGGCGACAACGCAGCCACACACAGCAAAAGTTGATGACAAAAATTATGACTCTTTGCTTTAAGGTTTTTTGAAAGCATTCAACATGATCGTCCTAAATGGACTCCTTTTAGGCTTTGGTCCTCAAGATCAATCATTAAGTCACTACACTAACGCTAAGATGGTAGCATACTTCTTGTCGAAGCTCATTTAGCTTAAGGCATCATCGACACGACCGAAAAAATGAGTGAGTATTTCAAAAGGCTCTCAGAAGTAAAAACAGCACACACTGTCCAAAAGATTTCAAATGGTAAAAAAGATTTTAATAGGTACCTACTTAAATTGCTAATGAAATGACTCGATGGATTAGGTTTCCAAAATGAGGCATAATGATGACTGACTGGATATAAAACTAAATATAATATGGTGGTCTTCCTAAAATTAGCGAGGAACAACGTTGGGTCCGGTTTTAGAATGTGACTCACAGGCAATTGTAATAAAATTACTAAATATTATACCATCGAAGAATTGGAGTAACAAACTGGATAAAGCTTATTGATGCATCGATCGATCATGCATTTTCACGTGCGGAATAAACAGCGCTGCATCAAATCTAAATTAGGTTCATAAATTATACTTGAAATTCCTGAAGTAATACCTGGCATTGTTTATTATCTTTACATACATACATTCCACAAGAAACAGCAAACCAACAAGGCAATAAAATCCCCCCTAACCACAGATGCTCTCTGATGCAATTTTCCTTTATAAGATTTGGCCCCTGGGAATTAGATTGATCTATAATTAAAATATTCATCATCATCATCATCAGCCTTTTAATGTTCCCACTGCTGGGACACAGGCCTCCTCTCTATGAGAGGGAATGGGCTATAATCCACCAAGCGGGCCCAGTGCGGATTGGTAGAGGTCACATGTCTTCGAATTTTTGGTTCTAGGACATGCCGGTTTCCTCGCGATGTTTTCCTTCACCGTTTTTGAGAGCAGTGGTGATGAAATAAATTACTCAAAGTAATGCGCCTGCCTGGGTTCCAACCCACGACTTACTGTTCGTAAGTCGGGGTCGCTACGACTGGGCCACCACAGCTCTCTAAAAAAATCTCTATTAAAATATTATATTTTAATAATTAATTTATTCTAATCATTATCATCAATTCAGCCGAAAGACGTCCACTGCTGGACATAGGCCTCCCCCAAATGTTGTCACATTGGTTGGTTCCGTGCGTCTCTCATCCAGCGGAGCCCCGCAACCTTCACCAGGTCATCCGAGGCACCTAGTGGGAGGCCTTCCAACGCAACGTCTTCCAGTTCGCGGTCGGCACTCCAGAACTTTTCGGCCCCATCGATCATCCGTTTTACGAGCAATATGCCCTGCCCAAGTGCCCACTGCCACTTAAGTTTGGTAATTCTTCGGGCTACGTCGGTAACCTTGTTTCTCTTGTGGATGTCTTCATTTGTGATTCGATCACACGAGGAAACTCCGAGCATAGCCCTCTCCATTGCCCTTTGGGTGATTTTAAGTTTTCTGATGAGGCCCATTGTGAGCGACCACATTATTATAATAATAAATCATCTACTAAGCAGTTCAAGTATCTAGATCTGGCTCGCGAGGTTGTCGACATATGGGATGTGAGTACAGCAGTTATTGTGCCGAAAGTGTCAGTCAATGGCTTAATAGCCAATAGCAGGTGGAACAAGAGCCCCGACCACCAGTAGCTCGGACCCTGTTCCCAATGCTGGTGGGCTATATTTTTTATATTTTTTTAATGTTTTTTTTATATTATTTGTATAGGAATATTATGTAAAATATATATGTATCTAAAGGTCTATATTCTAATAAATATTTATATTATACACAGACTATAAATAAAACAAAAATAATGCAAAAAAAGGGAAGACTAAGACTAGTAAGTACCTACATATTTACGATTAAAAATGTATCTGAATAAAGGAAATAAAAATCATCTATATTTGTTACCTAGAAGTCTATGCGATCAGGTCAGGTCATACACACATTATTGTATAAAATTATCTCTGAAAATAAAAGCCTTTTATTTCCAGAGAAGGCATGAGCATTAACAAAAGGATTTGGCTCATTGCAGGTGTCTTCGAAAATATCCACGTACAATAAACTGTGTGTTCAGTCTTTTTAATTTTTTCTGCTTTGTGTTATACGGGTCATATGCTGTTGTTCTTATTATCTCTTTTATTGTTTTGTCCTATAGCAATAGTCATGCTGTTGACAGTGCAATAATACTTAAGCATCTATTTAGGTGTCTATTAATGTAAGTGTAAACGGTAATACAACCATCACCTACATAGAAAAATGTCGATATCACACAGACGCGAAGGATATTGCGGAATGCTGTCCAGCATTTGTTCTACATTTTGACCGATATATTACTGTCATTGCTTAGAGTAAATATTTTATTACGAAACAGATATAGTCCCACGCCAGTTGAACTGATTTTATATACTTTAAAGGTTTAGAAAGTGTGTTTCAGCTAATTGCTACACATTAGGCCTTATATAATGTATTTAATGGCTACGTGTGTGAACCAACTGCCATATTTAAGCCTTACGTTTCTGATAACGAGACCTAGAGTAATTATCGAGTTATAAATTAGGCAGCCCGCCTAGATTTTGTAACTTCTTATCTATGAGGGCCCAGATATTAAAATAGGATCAATATGTAGATTGCCTGGTAGGGAGCATGTACATAATATGTACCTAAGTATGATGGTGTGATTGATGTGGTTAGCGGCGGAGTGTCTAGCCGCCAAGTTCTGGCAGGTAAAGGCATAGGCCTCGATGGGCACAACGTCGAGAAAAGGTTTGGTAGTTTTTTATGAGAAAAACTGGCAGGAAACTCTATGGTTACTCTTTTCAAATGATTTGGTTTTACAATATTATCATGTAGGCAGGTCTCCTTAGTTCTACACATTTAGATGATGGGTCAGGACATAGGATACTTTTTTAAACGAGGAGTATGTTCCCATGGAATATTTGCGTGAGCGAAGACATGGCCAAAATATAGTACAGATATACCATACAAAAAAACTGTATTGAAGACATAATAAGACGCATGTGACGTAATAGATTTAAGGCTCGCTTATTTATTACTAACTACATCGCTTTTAACTTGACAAGATCTCACGAACTCTAAAATGTTGCTTTGAGTAAATGGAGGAGGTTATCAATTTATAACCTCCTCCTTTTGCAAGTTGGCATTCCGGTGAATTCGCCGAAACGTTTTTTTTTTTGTGTATATGTATTGCGATATCATCGCCAATTATTAAGCGACTTAGATGTTTATTTTTTTGTTTGAAAGAGTATTATTTCGCAGGGGTTTCGTTTAAATTTGGTGAAGATCTAATACTAATCTTCGTAGATATACGATGGAACTCGTCTTTATGAATAGACAGCAAATCGTGATTGCTGCAACCTCTTGGGTGTTTATTGTTTACACTTACATACTTTATTTAGTTGAACTGTAAGTAAATAAAGTTTTTTTTTCTAAGTCCATGTTATTTTCTTATCAAGAGTTCTATAGCAGCATCTTAGCAACCATCGCCGGAGCTGCGCTGTCTAGGACCACTTCTTATTCTAAGTGTATCTTTGTCCATACTAACTCTGTTTTACGTTGTCTCAGTACCTACTGCATAAAATTTCTTAAAAGGAAGTTGTCTGTCACATTTCTCGCGAACATTAAAATTCTGAGCATACGGTATTTTAGCAGCGGATGCTGACAACAGAATACGTTCCCTAGTTTTATATGAAACAGAGTTTAATTATTAAGTTACTGAACGGAAATCGATCTTATACAAGTACGACAGGGTGTGAATTGAAATACCTGTATTCATTAGTTTTTTTATTTCCGAGAAACCAAACTGTGGTTGTGGATTCCCACAAACGATGCCCCATCTACTGTCCTGCTGTATTCTGTCCGAAGCCAATGATAAAGCTTTAGAAGTGGCAGAGTTCTGATCAAACACCATCTTACGGGATCATCGACGCGACGAAGAAGAAGAAGCTTTAACATAGGTTATTTGTTCAAGTAAAGATACATTCTTAACCGTCTCGAGGAACCAAAACATCTTAACCACGTTAAAAAACCCATGTCGAAGTAATAAATCGAATACTACAGTAAATGAGACCTATATCCTAAATAGAATTAAAGTAATAAAACATAGTATTCCGGCATAGTATTTCATGTTGAAATTCGCTCTAGATTGCAGCGAGATACGCACTCGACATGCATGGCCGTGTAGCAAGTTAAATTCGTGGCTGCACCGGTTCATTAGGCCTGTCTGCACATAATATTATCAACCTATAACGTTGTCACTGCTGGGATACTGAGTCTCCTCTCCGTGAGAGGAACCTCGTGGGTCCAATGCGGGTTATCGAGTTTCTGCTTTCCTCACAATGTTTTCCTTCACTGTTTTAAGAGTAGGTAGTGAAGATTAAATAATTTCATCGTCTTCATCATATCAGCTCGGGATCACCCACTGCCTGGGTATAGGCCTAGGGGAAGCCTCACTTTCCAGTTCTTTGCGTCCCTTAACCAGGTGTTTCCTGCGATTTTGACGATTTACGCGAAGTACCAAATGGAGTTGGGCAGGACACCTAGCAAGGTGTGGTGATCACAGGTGGAGTAAAGTTGAGACAGAATGGTGTCCAAGAACTGGGAAAAGAATCGAGGTCGTCCGGCGGAGAGATGGTTAGACGACATAGTTGCTATTGGGGTAAAAAACTGGATGAGGCTGGCACAGGAACGTTGAGATTGAAAAGAGAGGCCTATACTGCGGGGGCAGTGGGTGAATTCAGGCTGAAAGTTATGATGAAATACCTGTCTGGATTCAAGCCTGCGACCTCTACAAGCAAGCCACGGACGTTTGTCCGTGTTCCACCGCTGTCATTTATTTGTGTTTTCGAATTTGACAATATACTTGTACGTTATCGTTGCCATGTGTCGGTTCCTTCAGGGTTTAAAGCAGAATGTATAATATTAATGTTTGCATTATAGCAACCGTGTGTAAGAGCTTTACGACAAGTGTGGGGGATTCGAATTTAACGACTAATTGCCTGTTTACACGTTAAGTGTCCATACCATTTTGAGAATAAATCGACACAGCTAAAATGGTTAAGTCTTTAATTAAAGTAGTGGTGATGAGTTCTCGAGTTCAAATTCTGAGGGTCTTCACAAGTGGCAAACATTTTAAAAATCTTTCGTATTTCTAAAACTTTCAACAACAAGATTTTTTACTTTTCCAATGCTTTTCCATTATTGTTGTCGCTGATAGAACGGCCTGTTTATGGAGGGTATAAATGTTCTCTGTGCAGAATAATTGAAGATCAGGGTTCATACCAGTCAACCATGCATGCTCTTGCAAATTCAAGTAGGTACTCGTGTGGTGTTTATTGCCTGTAGGTTATTGATGTTTTTATTATTCTTTGTGACTTTACAGAAAAGTTAATAACTTCAAATTGTTGCTAAACTCTGCGAAGTCAATTTTACAATCGCTTATTTTGCCACCATCACAGATATTTTTCATTAATCAATGTGTGTCTCTAACTGTGATCACACTTTTTGTGTCCGCTGAATGGAAGACCTCCTAATCGAGTAGTTGGTCGGAAAGGACTCGATAAACATTATTTTCATAAAAATATTAAGCTACACAACTGGCTGTGCCGTGGGGAACGATCTTGCAAAAGCATTCCCGACTGCACAACTAAGTAGTTGTGTCATCCAGTTGGTCAGTGTCCCCAGTCAAAATTTTGCTCAATCGACTCAGAATACTTAGTTCTACATTCTGAAAATCTAGATTGTGGTACCTACTAAGTTAAAGGCATGGCTCCCCCGTATAGGCCCTTTCTATTATTATACAATAACAATCGAAGCTCAGTTATGTAATGTTTGTAAGAAGTAATATCAGGTTATATCATACACTTATTTTGTACCTAACTACTGGACTTACCTAACTAAATACTTACTGATACTTGATTCATACGTGATGAAATTTCTTAAAGTACTTCACAGTTGGTCCTTCAAGTGTTTTAGTTTAATTAAGGTACAGACGCCATCACATCATGCTACTACAATCTGTCAAGTTTCTTGAATAGATTTTCAACTTTATCTCTAAAGCATTAGGTTGGTTGGAAACATCTGACAGTTTCGGGTAGCTTGACCTGCTGGCGTCTGTACATTAGGTACAGCCGACAAATTCCGCAGTTGACCACTTTTCAACCTTAATACTACAAGAGAGGTAGAAAGTAGTCGACCACCAATTATTAAGTATTCTTCTGCATTGACTAGCTTGTGCCCGCGGCTTAGCCTACGTGGAGGTCAGAAATAGGGAATATGCGTTTGATTCAAATAACGCTCAATTTTTTTTTATATGAACTCTTTTCTTTTAAATTTACGTACATATTCATATTTTTTAATTTAATTTCGTTTTGATTAAGAAAATAATTATTGAAAAGTGTACAAAATGAGAGGGAAATTCAAATTAGTTGAAACGCAATGCTATTGGTCGGAACGAATTATGACGTCAGAGTCTATAACAACAAACGTCAGCTAGTGCATAGTTGTTGAATGCTTGCGATTAAATTCAGTTTTATTGTGATTTTGTGCAAATAGTGAAGTGAAATTACATTTGTTTTCTAAAAGAGTAATAAAAAGAATCACACGAAAATGACTGATATCGGTTACGTCAAGGCACAATCGGACAATCTTCCGAAAATTGATATGTTTATGATGGCCACGTATTTCGCCTCAAATTCGGATTTTACGTCTTCTGAAATATAAGGAGTGAAAGCAGCAAGGTAATTACACCATAAATGTTATGTTTTTTAGATCTTTCACGCCTTTGGATAATTTTTACCTATAAATCAAGAAAAATAGCATACTTATCTCTTAAAATGTGAATGAGAATTTTAAGGTTATGATTATTTCATGGAAAACCACATTATCTAAATTTGACGCTGTTTTCTAATATGAACTTAACAGTGCTCGAGCTGGTAGCAGTCAAAGGACTTAGATGAACTATTCTATGGTATCAAAATCGTGGGCTACGAGTCATACAATGCTTTTGGATGGATTGGATATGGATTGTATTTATATTTTGTTTTATTTTTGGTACAAGCCTTAAATTTATTAAGGCGAAGGATATGTGCAACCCAAGTACCCAAGATGAACCAACCTGTATGCGGCGCTGAGTCAGCACAGGATTCAACTAGCAAGGAAATCCTATCCTCTTCTAACTGAAAAACCAACATAATGAATTAAAACTTGATATGAAATCTGTGAAACAGATACATTGCCTAACACTTTTTTTTAAATACATATTAGTTTGCAATATTCTGTGTTTAGTATATTTTGAAAATCTAAAATTCATAGGACATCTTTCTAACTACCATAAAACATCCATCCACACACATTCATTCCATTCTAACTAGTAAGTAAGTCCGAGTCAGTCAGTGGTCGTAATTGAACCAAACCTTAGTACATGTAGCTTTTTTCAAGGAAGGTTGTAATGTAATAGAAGATAATGATGACACTTGCAAAGATTAGCTAATAAACAAACAAATTGTACTTAAAGCGAAATAAATACTTTCGTCAAAATGGCCTTCACAACAGTATAAACAAGTTGATATATCATGTCTCTTTTCAAGATTTTACATCACTTTCTCCTTGTGTTCACACCTCTCGGTACAAGAAAATAACACCTTATTTAGTGCATTTCTATTTGTGTTTTTACACAAGGGCACGATACAATACTGAAACGCCGGTTTATCGTCCTGTTGCATTATTTAATTGAAGTAAAACACAAAATATTAATAGATTACAGCCCAAAACATTTCTGCATCTATTCACTAGTTGTTTGCTGTTACATTGTGACGTCACGACAAGCGCGCCAAAATGGCGGTCGTTTAAAAACCTACGATTTTAAAATATATTTTTTTTGAATCAAATGTTGGTTTTTTGGTGCTGGTTTTTTTGTAACATTTATATATTGATGTAAATAATCATTTAAAAATAAAATAAAAATTATACATGCATATTCCCTAAGACCCTTACTTTCGTTTCAAAGGAGTAACTTTGTGCAGTTACTCCTTTGAAGCCTAGGAGTGAAAATAAAAATCACAAATGAAAGATATTTTGAAAACACCGCCCTATTTTTTACAATGCACAGATCAGTATGCCTGACTTGTGTACAGTAAGCAATTTAGAAACTCCAGATCGATATGCGTGTAGAGTGTATGAACATGCAACCTTGCGACTGATGGGCGATGGCAATGGGTTACTCAATAATACTTTCACAGTTAATTTTACTTTGCCCCACAGTGATATTTCTTTATCTACAGGGTGTAAATAAACTCTTCAAGAAGCCGTCAACCCAGCATTATGTACATCAAACCAAGCTACTTTACGCAAAAATAGTAATTATTTTTGGGCTGAACAATCACGTTTTACAGTAGGACTCAATGTAACGCACTCAAAACATTGTGCTGATTAGTAAGGGGGTCTTGGATGTGTTTAAAGTAAAAATCTTACATTAAAAACATTTATTTAAAAAAAACTTCTGAAAAAGTTGGAACTTTGACCCCCAACATCTCCGTAACTAGAAGGTTCCCAGGTATGGTCTAGAACAAAAAAATGATCGCAATGACGGGGAGAACCAGTGCCTTTTGGCTTCGTTAAGAATCTGTTTACACACTTTATATCTATACATGCAAATAAATAAAATTGAAGTCTGTTTGTAATTTCGAAATAACAGTATTTCACTGAATGTTTATGAAAGTATAACGGTACTTATAACGCAAAAACATTTTTTTAAATTGTTTGTGTGTTTGTTTGACTTGTTTGTTCCGGGTAATCTCTGAAATGGCTGGACCGAATTTGACGGGACTTTCACTGGCAGATAGCAGATGTAACAAGGAGTAACTTAAGCTACTTTATTTTAGATAAATAATTGGGGTTCCGTGCAAAAAAAATAAAACCCTTGATTGGTAACAACATTCGATTCAAATAAGGAAGTGCTTATAATATGGGGATTTTTTAATAATAATTTCACGCGAACGAAGGTCGCGGGCATCAGCTAGTTTATTATACGGCCATAGATTGTCCGCTGTGCGTCATATCCCGTCTTTATTATACTTTCTTGGAAATCATAGTATTTGTATGATATCCTGTTTCCCTAATCGTACCTAACCGAACTAAAAGCCATCACCAACCAACCACCATTATTATTTTGCTGCCATACACGTGCAGTTGATTACCTAAGATAAAATTGAACAAACAGGAAACCCAAGCTAATAATTAAATAACTGCCATACAGAAAATATACAGTGTAATGATAAATTGTCCTTTTTTTGTTGAATTGCGTTTGGTTTTAAGTGTTGTTGTTCCATAGTCAGTTCCGGAAGATTTCATAGTTAAAAATTATGCCATTCGTTGGTAGTAAACACATACAGGGTGTAAACAGACTCTTCACGAAGCCGTTAACCAAGCATTATGTACATCAAACTAAGTAACTTTACACAAAAATTATTGCTGGGAAACGAATTTTTTTTTTGGGGTGAAAAATCACGTTTTACGGTAGAACGCAATGTAACGCATTCAAAAAATTGGGCTGTTGGATGGATTGAATAGTACGGAGGTCGTGAAGGTGTCTTAAGTAAAAAAAAATCATTAAAAACATGTATTTCAAAAAAATATTGTGAAAAAGTTGGAACTTTGACCCCCAATATTTCCGTAACTAGAAGATTCCCAGGTATAGTCTAGAACAAAAAAATGTTCGCAATGATGGGGAAAACAAGTGCCTTTCGGCTTCGTTAAGAGTCTGTTTACACCCTTTATACTACTTCGTGTGCAGCGGACCGAAACACTGTAATACTTTTACATGTGTTACAACTAATTGTGTGACAATAGGAACTTTGAAATGGATATCCAAGATGTCTTATGCTCGAGAATTATACGAAGATCTGGAGTTTTCTACACATTACATCATGTTTGTGCTGACCCTAGCTACATTGATCTACGGTCTCATATCATGGTGCGTCCTACCGAAGTTCCGAAATTACAAAAACTATGTGTGCCTTAACGCAATTTTAGCAAACTTCTTTGTCTCTTCGATGTTGCAGATTACAAATTACATCAATGAAGGTACCACAGATAGCACAAAAGAAATATGTTGGTTTGCTATTATTACTTTATATCTATTAATGTACTTAGCATCAGTTAAGCACCACTGGTTGCTAGTAATATATCACATGTTTTACTTAGACATTGTTAAAGTTTTTAATGTGCATATTCGATGGAAATATTTAAAGAGCGTCCTTTTTGGTTGGGGATTGCCTTTAGTAATATCACTTATTCATTTTTTTGTTACTTCGGGTTATTTCTTTGAATCTGATGTAAATCCCAGCGATTTAAGCTTTATTATCTTTATCTTAACTGTGACAATAAATTGCTTGCTTTACTTTCGAATCGTATATTCACTTTTTCGTACTTCGAACGCGAGCGCATTAACGGCTACGAACAAATGGCGTCGCTTGTACATCGCCACTTTATTATTTATATTGAGTGACATCTTATTGTTGTCTTTTCATGTCGTTTCGGTTACGAATCACCTAAACACAACAGACGATCTGGACGATTATCCAGATGACGTTGCTCTCGATCCTTATGAGAAGTCTCCGCAGTTAGAAAAAAAGATATTTGTAATGACAACTATCGATAACAAATTAATATATTTTCTACAGATATTAATATATAACCTAAACCCAATACTATTGAACGTTTATTTGGTTGTTGTAAGAAGTAATCGAAAGTCGTGGTATGAATTTTATGTAAATTTTAACCGACGCTCGTTACCAGTAAGGGTCACGGATCATGATATCCATTTGCAAGAAAGTGTTATCATTTTTTATTTGGATAAACAACATAATTGATTAATAAATTAAAAAATACCAAGCAATATATTTACATAAATGCCATAATGCCCATAATACTTGCACCACAAACCACTTAACACGTTTATTACTAGTTTTCTTCATTTTATTATAATTTCATTGTGTTTATTCTAATTCTGTCTACTAAAAATGTTTTGTTTATTTATTCTTACATTTACAATAATTATTGTTTACTTCCCCTAATATTATTTCTTTTTTTCAATTTTTATTGTTATGTTGACTAATTTAATATACTTGATTTTAAGTTTGTTTTTATTGTTCAACCAATAACTTTTATGTGTGGTGTAAATTATTAGTATGAGTTGGTTTTAATAAATAAAAAAAAAAAAACTTAATTAGTTCCAAACCTAAGTTGTATTTATTATTACTGTCAGTCGTTTGAAGAAGATCGAGACAAAATTGTATTTTATTTTTTCAATACACTTACCGCTAGATATTGTGTTCGGTGATTTATAGTGCAAAAAGGGCGTAAGTATACATGTACAATACCTACAGTGTGTACGTGTATTTATTTGACAACACATGTACAATAGTACATTTGACAACACATGTACAATAGTACAGAGGAGCTCGTGGCTAAACAATAACAGCCGCTCGGTCGATCTTTAGGTTAAGCCGTGCTTGCCTAGGTTGGTCTGTGGATGGGTGACCACCCATTACATACCGAGTTTCCTCCGTGCCTCGGAAAGCACGTTAAGCCGTGGGTCCCGGCTGTCATTTGAAGATCTTTGACAGTCGTTAAAGTAGTCAGTGGCCCAAAAAGTCTGACAACCAGTCTTACCAAGGGGTATCGTATTTCCCAGTAGTAACTGGGTTGTGGAGGTCAGATAGGCAGTCGCTCCATGTAAAATACTGGTATTCAGCTGCATCCGGTTAGACTGGAAGCCGACCCCAACATAGTTGGGAAAAGGCTAGGCAGATGATGATGTACAATAGTACAAGTCAGTGACATTTATGAGGATGTTCCTAGTTTGTGATCAATATGTAAGTTATAATAGTAAATTGTAGTATGTAAATAAATATTTAATCTATTTATAACTTAATTAAAGCTCTGATGTCAATAATGAAGTCACTGGCTAATAAAACATTTTTTTATTTTTTGTATGACGTATTTTTACTTCTTTTTATAAAATGAGAGAACGTGGCTGGCCTTATAGCTTCATAGGAGTTTCGATAAGCTTTTATTTTGGATTTCGTAACCAAATTGTGACTAAGGGGTATTACTAAGGCTCAGCGGAGCCAGACAACGGTCTGACCATCCATCCGTCTGTCTGTCACATTTTTAGCCGTAATAGAAATAAAATAAATGTTTATTTGAGAAAAAGGATGAAGGATCGGTGCAAGAACTAAAACCCTTTAAACATTCATACATCCATAACCTTACGCCATTTTCCCATGAAGGTTGGCAGAAACCACAGAACGCCACCTGCTACGATCTTTATCTCGGATCTATCTTTTTACGGATGCGAAGTCATCAAATGACTTCTCCCGCTCTGGGCAGAGCGGAAGGGAGTGTCAGCCTTGTACTGACTAAAACCCATCCATGTTCCTTACTTGCCCTTTGTGTTCCAGGGCCGCGGTATCTCTTTCGAACAGCCCGCAGCCCTGGCAGGCATCGGCCCTTGTGGGCCCCTCCCTGTTTGCTGACATCTCTTTGAGGCGCGCGTGGAACACGAACGCGTCGTCTACATGGCCTCCCGGGTACCCTTGAAATTATTAACAAAATTCGATTTAAATAGGGAAGTAATATTTTATGATAATAAAGTCACGTGGACAAAGATCGCGGGCAACAGCTAGTGCAGCTGTAAGGTTATAAGGTAGTCTGTCTCCGTCTGTCTGTCTGGCTGTCTGCTTGTTGCAGTCACGACGTGCAAGCTGCCAACTTTTTTTTCCGTCCTTTTGTATTCTAAATGTTTGATAAGCGTTGTATGTTTATTTTATTTGTTAGTAATGTTGTATGCACGCCATGCCCCTGCGAGAAATAAATAGGTTTTCTTTCTTTTTCTTTTTTTTCTATCTTTTCCGCCGAATTCATCGTATTCAGTACATCATTCTGAATCCCCCTTGCCTTGCCTGTTATATTGGCATAAGTTTCCAGTCACCAAACAAATTGGTTATAATAGACATTCAAGCTGCTATAAAAACGTGTATGTCCAAAGATACTTCAACTATTCGATACAATAGACACGCATATGCAATAGTCGATTGATCCCCACAATTCTTGATTGTATCGCCAGGTGTTACGCAACCAAGTACATACCTATGCCTATAGGCATTATGTATGTATGTCATCATCATCATCATTTCAGCCGAAAGACGTCCACTGCTGGACATAGGCCTCCCCCAAGTGTCGCCACATTGACCGGTCCCGTGGGACTCGCATCCAGCGGATCCCCGCAACCTTTACCAGGTCATCGGTTCACCTAGTGGGAGGCCTTCCTGTATGTATGTACTTATTCAATATACATAGGTAGCTACATACCATACTGTGTGTGTACAAATTTATGTCTGATTACATAGTGGCTGATCAAAGGTGCATGGTAAATATCCCGAATTCATTTGATCTGTTTCAGAGTGAATATATCTATGAATCTGTTAGTCAATCTAACAGCAATATCGTACATGTGAAGACGGGTCGTAGGAGATGATCTTGACAGTTCCAGGTCACACGAAATTCTATCAAAAGAGTGGAAAATTGGGCTCATAATGCCTACAAAACTCCCTCATTATTCTGGTAGTACCAGTTGTAATACAGTAGTTAGCACCAGCCCGTAGTTTATTTTTTATTCCGAGTTAATGACCAAAGGCTGACTTAAAAATAACTGACGTAAGGTAGATTTATTTATACATAGATACACATGTACCTAACCCTTTCACCTTAATATAGGCGTGAAAATGTCATGTTAAAACTATCTGAAGTGAGAAGATATGACTATGCCACGATGACGCAAGTATGATTCATATTGGTGATGTGTATTCATTGTTTCTTGTCGTAGTCTGTTTTTAAACTGTTTGCGGAACCAAGCCGGTACTAATCATGTAGGTAGTGCATATATTACTTGGCAAGTTGCCATACTACAATACGGTAGTTGACTTTTATATTGTTTCCGAGAAGGAATCAATTGGATCAATATTTTTTTATACTTTCTTAACACCATACCGATGTCTTATTTAAATTCTCTTGCCAAAAGTGGTTAAGGTTAGGGCCTGGTCAACAACTTGCTCAAGACAAGGCAATTATGAAGAATCGAAAAAAATGAAGACCCTTCTTCTTCGTTTTATTGATGATCCCTCATAAATGTGTGTAAGTTTCACTCAGGATTCCAGCCCCGTCGACTTCATTGGTATTTGCTTCACACACGTCTTACGATCTTACGTCTTAATAATATCATAAATATGAAACTTTGTGAGGATGGATGGATAGATGGATGTTTGTTACTCTTTTACGCGAAAACTACCGAACGGATTTGGATGAAATTTTGCACATAGATAGTTTTTAACCTGGATTAACATATAGGATACTTTTTGTACCGGTAGTATGATACCGGGGGACAATTACCGAACTTCACGCGGGCGAAGCCGCGCGCATAAGCTAGTCTTTCATAATACAGGTGTTACTATAAAGAGAGCAAGACAAGAGGTGAAACTGTCAGATTTTCCCAATTAACCTTGAACCTAATGCTTCAGCAATAAAGTCAAAAATCTATTAAAGAAATCTGACAGATTGTAGTAGGTTGATGTGCTGGTGTCTGTACCTACCTACGACAACAAATCCTAATAAATTAGGAGAGCAGGAGGATGATGAAATGGCACTAACAAGTGGAATCCTGTAGAATGAATACCACGTATGTCAAAAAAGTCCTTTTTTTATAACACGGCGAAACCATGATCCCAGAAGTAAGTCCTTTTTATCATTCAAAACATGAGCCAAAAGCACATAAAAATATTTTAAGCATTGACGAAATCAAACATTTTTTTCGTTTCCTGTAATTTTGAATTTCTGGACATACGAGGTTATCTACTATGGATGAATGTCTACTATAAACACACGGTGTAGGCATCGTTAACAAAAACTTTTATTAAAGAAAAAACAACTGTAATACTATAATAATCGATGAATTATAATTGTGTGAGTAACTATCAATCATGGAGACGTATAAAACAGCTTCTCTATCGGAATCAAGTCACTATCAAAGCAATTAAAGACTGTCAATGAACTTTTTCAAATAATTTACCAGCTACTACTTTTAGTAGTATGCTAGTTTACGGCACGTGTAACAGGTGGGGATCGAACTCACGACCTCTCCCTCGCCAGTCAGACGCCTAGCCGTTGAGCTATTGATCTCAAACATTACAACGATTTATTATTAGGAGTCGACGTCTAGTACTTGTAAGCTAACCGTATTAATTAGGTGGGTAAATACATACTGTGCTAATGACTTGAGCGCCGTAGAATGGGCAAATGTAATAATAGATTTTAACTTTATTTTCGGGTGTTGGCTCAACGACGGAGATTAATTACCTGTTTCTTCAATAGGCATACGTTTGGGGACCCGTCTAGAATACTTATTTTTTATAATCTTTTTGGTACTAACGTCTAAAGAAAACATCGTGGAGAGATATAGAATTAATGTTATGCAGCTTCCTTTGTATCTTCTTTCTGTTAACCCGACTACGGCGAAGCAAAAAGGAAGGGTTATGGTTTTACCAGTCTATGTAAGTTTGAATTTACGTATGTTCCTCCGTAGCGCCTAAACTATTCTTCCGACTTTAGTGAATAAGATGTCAATTTATCATCGCTGTCACTGCGGTGAAGCTGTCAACAACCTCGGTCACCACGGCCTGTCATGCAGCCGAAGTGCGGGCCGTTTTGCACGGCACGCAAATATAAACGACATCATCCGACGAGCTCTTGTCACCGTCGGCGTCCCAGCTGTTTTAGAACCCAATGGCTTGGCACGCGACGATGGCAAGAGACCGGACGGCATGTCTTTGTTTCCTTGGACGATGGGTAGGCCTTTAGTGTGGGACGCAACATGCGTCGATACTCTTGCGCCATCCCATCTTCCAAGCTCATCGTGCTGTGCTGGTGCTGCCGCTGCGGCTGCAGAGAACCTCAAGCGGCGTAAATATAGAAACCTTTGTGGTAACTATATTTTCGAGCCGTTTGGGGTTGAAACTCTGGGGCCGTGGGGTCCGAGTGCTCATAGCCTATTTAAGGAAATTTCGAAACGCCTAGTTGACGCTTCCCGTGACACAAGGGCTGGCTTTTACTTTGGCCAGAGGCTAAGTGTTGCCATACAACGTGGCAACGCCGCCAGTCTCTTGGGCACATTACCAGCTGACAGCGTTGAGGAGGAGTTTTTCGATGCCCTTTTATAGTTTGTTGTTAGTTTATTTATTTTAGTTTAATAGTTTTTAATTATTAATGTATATAGTTAATTTATCATTGTCATTTTAACCGACTTCAACAATAGGAGGAGTTGATTTTACCTTGTACCCGAATTTATTTAGAGCATGATTTTTCAGTAGTTGGGTTTTTTATTTGTAATAGTATACCGCACAAATCCTTGTGTTCTTTCTTTCTAGTTTTCAATCAAGTCTGCCTATCATAGACAAAAACCTGATCCGTAGTTACCGTACTACTGGTAGATGCTTGCGCTTTTTACAAGTAAAGATAAGTGGGAAAACTACAGCCGTCATTATCACTACCCTAAAACCGTCCACTGTTGGGTGAAGGCCTTTCCAGCTGTACATCACTGAGCTCTACCATGGGTCATGTCAGGGAATTTGATGTTTTAGTTTTATTTGCGGTAGTGAGCAGGGGGTCACAGAACAGATAACCGATGGGAACAAAAGTTTCTGGAGTGGTGATAGCCTATCTTCCAAGACATGCCTTTTGAAAACCGCAGGAATCCACTATCTGAAAAAAAAACAGGATCAGTCGATGTGACTCTTGGCCTACAAACGCAATAGCCGTCTTTCGGCTGAAATGATGATGATTTCATTCACAGTGGCTTTTTTTTTACGGATGGGAAATCATCAAATGACTTCTCCCGCTCCGGGCAGACCGGAGGGGTGTGTCAGACTTGTACTGACTAAAACCCATACATGTTCCTTCCTTGCCCTTTGTGTTCCAGGGCCGCGGTATCTCTTTCGAATAGTCCCGCAGCCCTATTCACAGTGCCTTACTCATTAGTTCGATTTTTTTCGTAAAACTGCAGTACCTTTATTTGAGAACAAAAATAGCCGTAGTATATAAACCGGGGACGTCAGACTGAGATCAAAGATAGCGTTGTGGGAGTTGGACATCGACCGACTTTGATAGATCTGTGACCTATTTCAGGTTTACAACAAAAAAAATATTTTCAACGTGAATGTTCTGTACCCGTAAGCCAAAAAGCGGTAACTCAACAAATGCATGTTTCAAGAAAATAGGGAATATTTGCAGAATGATCCCTCTTTTTTCAGTACAAATATGAGATGCCATCTATCTTATGTAGATAGATGGCATATTTTTCTTGGTGCTTTTTTTTTGAGTTCTTCTATAGACATTTTAATTAAACTAGCATTTTTTTGCGAGATGTCAGCTGCTAAATGCAAAAAATACTGGATTTCTCATTTTTGGGATACCGCTTTTTGGCATATGATGGCAGTGTTGGTCTGGTGGGTTTGTTACTAAAATATGCATTATTGTAATATTAAGGTGAGGTGCGTGTGCGCACGGGAATGTTAGAGAAATTGAGGTTGATTGTGTTTTGACCTACAGTTTCTGCTCTGAAATGACCCAGATTACTTTGAACGAAAATAAGGATTTTGATACCTAAATTTTTTCCGTAGATCTTTCACGTCATCTTTGAACTTAGTAAACTCAAAAAATTAAAATTCGAGAAAGCAGTTATTAGAAAATAAGCTTGTATATTTTTAGGGTTCCGTACCTCAAAAGGTAAAAAAGGAACCCTTATAAGATCACTCTCTTGTCCGTCTGTCCGTCTGTCTGTCTGTTCGTGTGTCACTACCGATTTTCTGAGGAACGGGTGGACTTATCAAGTTGAAATTTATACCAGATACTAAAGTCTATAGTCCCTATTAGGTGTATAAAAATCAAGGTCCTGAGTAACCACGATAAAAAGACATGGGCATGACAAATTTAGATTTTGGCGAAAACTTGTAAGTACCAAAATTTACCTTAATTTTCAACTTCTTTTTATTTTTCGGACTTTTCCCTTTACTTGTTCTGTAAGACTTTGCTTTTAACCAAAATGGACAATTCTAGGTCAACCGGAAATACCCTATAGGTTTTGGGTCGGAAACCTATATGGTAGTTACCGTTGACCTAGGATCACGAAATTTGGCAAGAAGCAATGTCTTACAGCACATGTAAAGAAAAAAATCTGAAAACCTCAAATATAATTTAAAAACAAAATACCTACAAGTTTATACGGAACCCTCGGTGCGCGAGTCCAACTCGCACTTGGCCGGTATTTTTTTAAATAAAGTTACCAGGACCATGATAGTCTTTTTGATAAGGTAATTGGGAGAATGTTTATACCATACACAGTACACCCATTTATTACCTAGCTGTAGTTTTCTATAAATAAAAGTACATAAACCCTCAGAATTAAAGACCGATTGCAATAAATCTAAATATGTGATGTGATCAGTAAACAAATTATTATCATAACTACTATACAATATTTAGACATCGAATTGATTTGCGATGTAAATATCATAGGTATAGTTTATACCGGCAACATTAAACAGCTGTTCCGAACAAAACGAACGTTTTGCAGATGATGAACTCTGAAAATAGACATTCAACATCATTTTTCCGAAACATAAAGTAAGCTTGTACTTGTTCTAATGAGTCGTCTTCAGATCCGGAGCTCTGTCGTAAAGCAATCTGATACTGCATACTTATTATCCAAACATCCTGTTATAATTTATGTTGTTTCAGTGCAGCTGCGCATGAAACACCCAATACTTATACCTAATTCTCACAATTTGGAGCACCGCGGCCCGGTGTGCGCCCGCGCCGCCCATCGTTATGGCTCAAAGTGCGTTATTTATTTATTTTTATCAACAACCTGATCTTCCGCGCGTCTCACCTTAGTATCAATATAGACAGCGGTTTGAAGACACGACCACTTTACCGCGATTGACAAGACGGTCAATGCGTTTAACATTTCGCGCTCTCTCAAACCACATGGATTTCGGTTGCTACGACAAGGATTCAGGGGAAGTGGAGTGCTACCTCGAAATACGTAAATACATTTTCACTAAACGCTATCAACGGTGATTTATAGCTTTCTTATTGTTGTGGAACATCGCATTGTAATTGATATTTTTAGTTGGAATCAGTGTAGTTTTTGGGTCGTGTAAACAGCTGGACTCTTCTGACAGTAAGTTAGTCCGTGTGTCAGCGCAGTCCACGATTGTTAGTCGAGTAATACGCTGTTATTGCGAATTTATTGCTCCTGCCTCCGATATAACAATAACATAATAACTCAGTAGGGTACGGTGAGCTCTCAAAATGCACACGGAGCTAAGAACGATAAGTAGTAGGCGTGACAACGTACCCAGTCGTGAGTAAACACTGAACTTAGTACGCTTGCCCACAATGTACCATCAATTTAATAAGTTCTAATTTTGAACATTTGAATATTTTAGATTGCGATACGGGTACTTCTTGCGCTATCACGATACAAATGCGTAAGTATCTTGACGTAAGAGTGAAGCTTGCAAGGAGGCTTAAAAAATAATTCGCGCTTTCGTCGCACTTATTAACCGATTTATTAGTCTATTGTCTTTTTGAAAATGCGTGTGTATTTGTGATATTGAAGTTACGTAATAACGGAACATAGTGTTTTAGGTTTCAGTGATTTTCGTTATTTTTCAATTAATTCAGAAAATGTTTTTGTGTGTGGCAGCGAATCCAGACTCGGTGGGATGTATAGAGCGATTTGCGACGTTTCTATCGTTTCTGCTTGTCGTCATCACCTTCCCGTTTTCGCTGTTCGAATGTTTCAAGGTATTTATTTATTAATTTAATTAAAAAGCAACATCCCCTTTTTTGACGCTTAGTGTCATCGGCAAACGAATATGGAGAACTTTTTGTAGGATTATTTACTCGAATACAAGTAATTATTTTGGAGCAACACACTCTTTGCAACTAAAATGTTGTAATTGATAATTTGCTTAGATTTTCCTAAATGTGGGTGTACTATTAGGTACAGTTCTACCTAACCCTTCGGGGATTACAGGTGTGATGTTATGTTACGTTATGTGTATTTTTCTCATTTTTCGAATCAATGACCAATATCTCTTCATTTCACTTTCGTGCCGAAATCCCTCTGTAATGTCTGACCAGTATAAATATTAAATAACACAAAAAATAAAATGAAATTCTCAGACTTTTGCTACAACGCTAGGACAGAGTTATTGGGTCAGGTTGGTAGACTACCTACATCGCTTTTATGGAAGAATCAAAGAGAAGTTATGTTTTAACTTAAACGGACGATTTTTTCTCTCTGACCTGAATAAAATAAAATCTGTTTGCGGATGGATGGATGAAGATTTTATTGGTATGTCAGAAGTACTGTGAGAAGAATTTATGAAAGTGTAGTTAAACTTCTTTTACTTAAATAGAATCAAATCTTTGAAACTTATTTAATTGCAATAAAACTTTTATATCTAACTTCCAGGTGGTTCAAGAGTTCGAACGAGCCGTCATATTCCGGCTTGGTCGGTTAAGAAAAGGAGGAGCAAGGGGTCCCGGCCTGTTCTTTGTGCTTCCTTGCATTGACACTTATAGGAAAGTGGACTTGCGAACTGTCTCCTTTGACGTACCTCCCCAGGAAGTAAGTATTCCCTAAACTAAATATTGTAAACTTGAACAGTGAACCACAAACCGGTATTAACACTTGACTTTAAGCTGGTCTGGCGTAGCTGGGAGTTTCAATAGATTGAGAGGTCAGCTTATACTGATTTAGGGCTGCGGGACTGTACGAAAGAGATACCGCGGCCCTGGAACACAAAAGGCAAAGAAGGAACATGTATGGATTTCAGTCAGTACAAGTCTGACATTCCGCTCTGCCCAGCGGGAAAAAGCTTGTACTGATTTAGCTACCACTGGCCCGAGGCCTTCTATACAGTGTAGTTTGAGAGTTTGGTTTGCTTGTTGACACTATACTTCACATGTATAAGATTGTGGCGTAGGTTAACGAGGGTCTGTGTGGCATCATTCATCATCATTCAGCAATGGTGCAACATGCTTATTCCAAATCCCCCATCCCAGAGCGCATATGGATGAGCCATTTTCTGTCACCGGCGTTATAAGGAATCTTATTGACGAACTATAATGTTAAAAACGAAACACGTAACATCTCCACCTCTTTGGTTTATTTTATAATCTTTCATATGGGCCTGAGTTAAGCGAATTTATGTAATAGCTCTTAATTTATTCCAAGTCTACCACCAATTATGTAACTTCAATGGTAATGGTTTTCATTTTATGTTTTCCGCGTATCTGAATGTCATAAACAGAAGTAATGGCAACTTTACTATTGCAATTATGTTTCCATTTAAGATTAACGGTAAGTATTTTGTTTTCAACAGCAAATGTCTGTTCTGTCTTAGAACCGACATTCCATTCCTCTTAGCTTTAGAGTGGATTTATCTTTCGAAGTAGCTGTAGCTACTTCAATCTTAAAATCTCTGTAACGTAAGTTCGTGACTATTCTTTTATCTTATTCTGGTATATTGCAGCATGATTATTAGGGCGCTTTTGGTAAACATGTGTTAAAACTGTTGCAATTATACTGAAAAAAAATCAAGTGGGCGCGTAATATCTGACTATAACCACGCGCCTCAAGAAATATGGTACTGAAACTGTACTGTATAACTCAAAAGAGATATCGCGGCCCTGGAACACAAAGGACAAGGAAGAAACATGGATGGGTTTAAGTCAGTACAAGTCTGACACTCCCTTCCGCTCTGCCCAGAGCGGGAGAGGTCATTTGATGATTTGAAAAAGAAAGCTATACTGTATTTGTATCTAATCTACTAAGATGTAGGTATATTTACTAAATGATTTCATATTTGTTCTTCCAAAAAAAACTTGTTTACGTCTTCGTGTCTGAAACAATCAAATCTATTAAATCGCGGACATGACGTGGTCATAATATTTTGATAATACCTAGTCCATTACTTGTTTGGCAGGGTCGATTCCTGCCACATGTTCAAAACTGCACGTAAAAACCATAGCAAGTCCAAGAGTTACAGGTCACTGGCTTTTAGCATATAAATAAACAAGCCAATACCTACTTTAAATAAATATACCCACGCATTTATTTTGTACATACATCTTTCAGTAATATTTATGTAATTACCGCAGTTTGGTTGGAGTTTTTGTAATAAAAATGTCTTTTAACATTGATTGAGAGTCCGTAAGTGTTTGCGTATTAGAGGTTTTAATCAGTTCAGTGAAGACATCATTGATATTTTATAATACCCAGTCAAGTGTGCGTCAAAATCAAAATATTTTATTTCACAAAGGCCTACATGGGTACTTGTAAAATGTCGAGAAAAGGTAAATGATTTGAGTTGGTCGTTCCTTATGGAGAAGAACCGACAAGAAACTCCATGTTCACCAGTATATCCAAATATCAGTAAAAATATGAGTTTCAATTTTTCTTTGTGCTTTTAAAACTAATTCGTTAAAGTAAAGACATAATTCATCAACTCCTAGCAATTTGGGATAATTGCAGGAGGCTGATGATGAAGACTATAATCAAATTATCTCAGACAGAATATGGATGTATCCCAAAAGCAACCATGTATCGCGCCCTTGTCTACAAATAGTGTCTGATCACTAGCTCGATTCCAGACAATCAGTTTACAAGAAACATTTGTTTTACATATCGTAAAACTTTGATTGATAGTTTACAGCCACATCAATTAATCGTTAGCCAACTGAATGGCGGGAAACAACTGGGTTAACGGTTTTCAATACCAATGCCATACCAGATTCAGTTTTGTAGCAGCCACGTGGTACAATTATTTACGTTATTGTTGAAGCAAAATGTTAAACATGCGCTAGAAATATGCGAGTCTGGTATTAGTTTTATATCTTGTTCGACGCCAATACAACTATAAATTTTGTTGATAAAATAGAGTTGGAAGTATAAATGCATAGAACAGTAAAGATTATTACTCTGGATCATCAAGCTGAAAAATCAGTTCATTATTATCGCAAAAAAGAAGTAAATGAAACACGAAGTCTACAAACACCATAACTCGTGGTAAAAGTTATTTATCTACTAATTATTCAATAGAGTTTACCTATTAGGTCTCTACATCGTATTGGATCAAATAAATAAACTATGGCTTAGTAATCTCAAATAAATAAAACAAACCACAAACAAATAAATCAGAAGCATAATTGTTTGGGCAGTCAAATTAATATCGGTTCCAATACAACAGAATTAAGCAGTCATGAAAGGATACAGATCAGGACTATAGAACACTAAACAAACAACTCATCATTCGTCATCAGCCCGTTGCCGTCCACTGCTGAACATGGGCCTCCGCAATCGATTTCCAACGTGTCCGGTCCAATGACACCTGCATCCAGCGACTCCCTGCAGTTTTGAAAAGGTCTTCGGTCCATCTGGCAGGTGGCCGTCCCACGCTGCGCTTTCCAATGCAAGGTCTCCACTCCAGTATCTGTTTGCCCCATCGGCCGTCCGATCTTCGCGCTATGTGGCCTGCCTATTGCCACTTTAGCTTGCTTACCCGCTGGGCTATGTCGACGACCTTGGTTCGTCACTCATCATTATTAATCAACAATTTCAAAATTAAAAACAAGCCATCAATTGCACATCGATTCTGGATCCTTAACATTTGTCGGTCTGGTTTATTTCAGTCGCCATCATAATTCTCTCATGTTATGAAATTCTGCAATCAACATTGTTAGTTTTGCACTTAATATATCGACTAAACTGACTTCCATGTGTAAGTTCTCATAATCATCGTTTATTTATAGCAGGACGTTGAAGTCGCTCCAGTTATCGTTGTTCAAAAAATATCTTGGGCCGTCCATCCATATACAAATTATAAATTCGAAAGTAACTCTGTCCGTCTGTTATATTTAAACGATTGAACACTTTTTTCTACTTAGTTTCTATTGTCCCACTACTGGGCAAAGGCCACCCCCATAGCCTTCCACTCTTCTCTCCGTGCGTTTTTCTCTGGCCAATCTCTCATAAACGCCTCTAGGTCATCACGCCAGCGTTATCTAGGTTTTCTGGCACCCACTGCGTGATGACTCTGGCCCATCGGTCCTGATGCATTTTATAGACATGGCCCGCTAAATCCCACTTTAACTCAGCAGCCTTGTTCCCCACGTCAGCGATTCCAGTTTCGGAGCATATTGTGGTATTGCGAATTCTGTCGCTGAGCTTAATTCCCAATACGATACGCTCCATCGCCCTTTAGCAAACCTGAGTTTGGAATTTGGCGATTCGGTCAGGGACCAAGTTTGAGTGCCGTAGGTTAGGATGGGCAGAATACACATGTCGATGAGTTCGCGCTTCAGGGATAAAGGTAAGTCACCTCCAGTCCTTCATCAGCGACGATTGAACACATTTCGATAAAATTTGGCAGACCTGTGTTAGAAGAAAGGGTACTTTTTATCCCAGTAGTACGTTACTGTGGGAAAATTTTCGACCTTCACGCAGGCGAAGCGGCAAACAAAACCCAGTGTATGTATAGTTATGGTCAATATCATGAAAGATGCAAGGCTGTTTATATTAACATGTCCATTGTTCTGTCGAGAACAGACGGCCTCTTTGACCTGAATACATTCTGTTTGCCGGATGAATTAACGACGATTAGACGATGTAATGATAGAATTAGAGCATGGAACATTCTACGTTAACGTGATAATAAGATGTTGGAACATTCAGGTTGTTTCGATACTTTAGCAAAGTTTTTAAAATCAGTAGTGTGGAAATTGAGTGAGCAAATTATAACTGCTAGACACTGATGAACACAGTTCTTGTCAAATTCACTTGAATCTTGAGTAACTACTACCTAGTTTTTATTACCTACACTTACTTTATCATTCAGTAATCTTTTCTTTTTCATGAAAAGTCTAAGTAACCACAACTATTTCGTCATTTTAAGTTAAATGAACCGAATCGACCAGAAATCTGTCACATTGACTGCATTAGTAAATGCTTTGACAGATGCCTCAGAGTGACATAAGAGGAGGGACATCGTTCAGCAGTGACGTGGGTCTGCACTCACACTTTGTGCCTTTGTGTACAATAATAATAATAAATCGTTTATTTACAATGACTTTGTGATTTCCGTCATCAGACCAAGTTGCACCCGCAACGATCCACTCGGTTTCTTTTCGTTTGCAGATTTCTAGTTGTAACATGACAAACTTTTTTGTCTTTTTAACCAGGGCAAAGTCATGGAAATTTGTTGGTGTTGATCGTTTTGGGCTGATCGTTGGTCGAAATATTAAATAAAATGGGAGCTATGACACTGCCTTGAGGTAAACCGTTCTTCATAATGCGCTGTCTCCTTACTCGTATAACAATCGAATGCTGCAGCGTTGCTTACACAAAATACAGAAGATTTATAGGCGGCCTTGCTCCGAAGAATGCGCAGTACTTTATGAGAATCATCTTCGATTAACCATTTGGACAAGTATTAATGTATATTCGTAAGGCTGTCTGTTTGTGGTAGTATTTAGCTATAATTAGATGGATCGTAAAATGTAGCACCCTAAAGCGATTCCAAGGCCTGCTTATATAGTCAATAGACTCAACTGTGTTCATAAACCAGCGGCTAATTATTAAGATCTTTGTAGTTGTTTATCTACCAAGACCCGATTCTACACCCAAACAGTGTTGTAGAATCTTCTATAATCCTTCTTATGATAATAAAATTGAATTATAATGTTACATGCAGAGTACAACCAAATTGATTGTCAAAGTATAAATTAACGCGAGCGGAGCCGCGGGGAAAAGCGGGTCTACCCTTTATTGCAGAACTTTTTTTGTCATATTTTTATGTTGCATAGTAACGGATAGCATAAATTCATTTCGCAGAAAATCGTTTGGCAGACACTCATTTATAATCCAGTCAAAACTCATAATTTTGTAAGTCAGAATCATCTTTAGGCATAAATTTCATATGCATAAGAATTAAAAACTAGTACCATCATATCGCAGAAAGTTCACAGTCAGAATCATCTTTTGGCATAAATTTCATATCGATAGTCATTAAAACGCAGAACTATCATTTCTCAGAAAGTTTAGTCAGTATCGTCTTTTGGCATGCAGCATGCACGCTAGCATGTAGCATGGAAGCATGCAGCATGCATTCATTTGCTTCGGCTTGCTGGCCGGCTACGCCGGCCAGCCTCAGGGGCTTCGGGCGTTAAAACCATCTGCGACGATAACTCGCGTGGGACCGCCGGAGCCCCGCAGTGCCGGAGCCGTGACAGAAACCATGCTTGCTTGCATGCTGCATGCTTGCTTGCATGCTGCAGGATTGCTTGCATGCTACATGCTTGCGTGCATGCTGCATGCCAAAAGACGATACTGACTGTAAACTTTCGCGGCAGCGAGCTTTTGAACCACCTGCTCCTCAGCTCGCGGGCCGCCTCACCCCTTCGCGCCTACGTGGGTTTAAATTACACTCTCGGGGTAGGGCAGACAAGACTACGTGGAGTCGGTTTTCCAGCGGTTCGTTTCTGTCACTAACTTTTGTAGTACAATATATGAACTTTTAAAGACAATATTTTAATTTAAGGTTAAAAATGCTTATTTATAAAAATGTTAATATGCCTAATAAAATTATTTCAAATGAAATTCTGCCATCTTCATAGTATGCCAAGTGAAAGTATACTAAACAATCTTCGTGCTAAATAAACATTATGCCAAACGAAATTATGCGAAATGTTAACTTTGCCAAAGGTAATTATGCCAATTACAATTCTGCCATCTTAAAAGTATACCATTGTAAATTTGGACATATAAACATTCGGCCAAAATATAATTATACAAAATAATTTTTATGCCTTAAAAATATTCGTTTAAAGAAGATTATGCCAAGCGTGTTATGCCAAATAATATTCGGAGCATCAAGATTCTGCCAGATAGAGGGAACCCGGGAAAAGCTAGTAGGCTATAAATTATATTAATACCAGGGCATATTAGCCGAGCTATCACAATTTTTGCGGACGAAGTCGCTGGCGAAGAGCTAGTGTTTTAATAAAACTAATCAGTGGCGTCGTGATTTCGTTTGGAGAGTGGTGTCTTCCCACGACATTTGAACTTGGCAAATGTCATCCCACAAGCTGCTCATGCCTCACAGCTCTCAGTTACAATTACATCCTCTGAATCGAGTTGAACACGCTCATTTACATTTGCTAATTTAATACAAGGTGCGTGTGTGAGTTATTGTCAATTTGCTTCTTTTTCATGAGTGGGAAATATTCATATCGTACTAAATACTGACTCAATGGATTTGAACGGTTTTTTGAAAAGGCAAATAATTGTAATCGCTTGATGCTTGCACTATGATAATCGTACATACATATGTACATTAAAGTAACACTTTCCCATAGGGCTAGGCACATACTACGAAATGCCTCCTGTTACGGTCCTTACATACTTTTGTTTCGGCGACGTTCAATATTATTTCGTACTTGCATATGTCACTTTAATGCATAGAGAAGTCGGGAGTACTATATCCAGAAAAATACCTAGGTCTTCCAGCTCAATAATATATAATTTGGTTTGATGTGGTTTAATCCAATCTAACTGCTTAGTTAGTTAATAAATTTAATATAGTTTAAAATAGAAGAAAAATAAAAAAGGTAGGTACCCCTTCATTTGATACCCATATCATGGGAATGCATAAAAAAATAACTAGTCCTAGTAATAACTAGTAGTTAAGTCTAAAAGATGGCGGAATCCCAAAGAATATTCGGCATATTTGGGAGTCCACCATGTTTTTGAGTCCGCCATATTGGATTAAAAAAGATCACTTAATAATCATGCATTGTCATCCAAACAAAACATGTATGCAAAAGGAGACGGATACGCTTTCATACAATTTTGGGCCTAGGTGTAAAAAAATGAAATTGGTGTCAATTGATAGCTACAACAAACAATCACTGAAAATTTTGCAGATTTTGGCAATCTGAGAGCTGAGATAAAAGAGATTTAAGAAAAGTGATGTTACGTAACAATCTATACCTAACAGCCGATTTTTGAAGAGTGATTGTCATTTTTTACCCAACTGCAACAGTATACGTATGTATATTTGTATGTATTAATGTTAGCTCCTCTGTAGCGTTCTAGAGACCAAACGCGTAAGCCGATTTTGATGATTCTTACGTCAATCGATTCGTTTTAGCCTTGCAAATGTACACAACAACGTGTGTGTGTGTGTGTTACATTAAAATTGAAAAAAACGGAGGCTTAATGGGCGCCATAGGGTTGTGGGGGGCCCATTTTTTTTTCTTCAAAACTGGTCGTGCGGGGTATCAAAATAAAGGGTTTTAAGACGTGACTTCAAAAATATAAAAATCGCTTTGCCACAATTTACACAACGATCCATGATGTCAATCAATATCCAATCGGTAGGCCGTTCGTAGAATCCAAAATAACAAGTCCAACTTCAACGTTTAAGCGGGGTTCTCCGTGGCCGGTATAGTATAGATAGATATATTAGTATTTTTATTAACATAGATATAATAGTAGCAAGGCAAGGGTCGTACAAGAAAGAAGATCAGAAGTCCGTAGGAAAGCAGGGGTCGAGGAATATATCAATAAAAGTATTGTATAAAATAGACGATACGAAACCAGTGTCGATGTCATGTCATGCATGTCAAGTTACAGTTAGCACAGATTAAAATGCAGTAATCGATTAGTAAACGTGAATCGATTTATCTTAATTATGTAGATATGTAATTAGTTTAAACTCTTAATACTTTAATTCTAATAGTTTCATTAGTTTTAATTGAATTAATCATCTGGTGAAAGCATTTTCGTAAATAGTATGAACGTTAATCGATTATAAATGAATCGATATTGAAATTATTTCGTAACCTTAACTTAATTATAGGATTTCTCATTTTCCAGATTGTAAATTGAGTTGATTTTTCACATTCTGAAATAGAAAAATATAACCTTTTTTATAAGCTATACCTCAACTCATTACAGTAAGGCCCAGAAGTCCCCGTCTCCTTTCAGCTCATTCGGAAACCGGGAAATGGGTCTAAACTTCTCAGATTTTTTACATACTTATATAGTTAGGTAGTAGTTAGTTAGTACAGGTGAATCTAATAAAAGCACGTTAAAAATTAACCCGCAACACCAAGGATCACTTAATTTTTTTTAATAAATAATTTAACACAATATTTCAGGTTTTGACAAGAGATTCGGTAACAGTTGCTGTGGACGCTGTGGTCTACTACCGGATCAAGGAACCCCTGAATGCCGTAGTTCGCGTAGCTGATTATAGGTATCATAGTTTTTTAGTCTTTAAAGAAATCTGCGGGCTCCAAGCATACCAAAGTCCAAGAATTTACAAAAGTAACAAACATGTCGTAGGTACTTTGCCATTCCTTTGTCTCTTATGACAGCACAAAGAGGGCATCTTAACAACCTATGGCTCACTTCAAAAAGAAAATTTATTTTCCAGTGCATCAACGCGTCTTCTGGCTGCAACAACCCTCCGTAATGTCCTCGGCATGCGAGATTTGGCTCAACTACTGTCAGACAGAGAAGCAATAAGCCACATGATGCAAGCCAGCCTTGACGAAGCCACAGATCCTTGGGGAGTTGAAGTGGAGAGGGTCGAAATGTAAGACAGTATTTGAATACCTTACAAACGAATCAAGAAAAGTCATATGTATTTCTCCTTTAAAAGAGAATGTGAACATACCAGTTCATACACGTTTCCCATTGACTTAATTACTCGATTTCCATCTATCAGTTCTCCAAGTCCTCAATACTATCCTGACTCCTCAAATTCAATTATTCTCTTTTCAAGAAGACATACATATGTCTCAAATACTGACTTCTATTTCCAGTCTCTCTATTTTATCTCCCCAAGGAGCTATTCTCAGTAATAGCCTGAGGGCGAAATTTTGTTTTGCCTTTTATTTGAACAACGGTCGAGTAAAGGTTTGCGCTTCGAAAGTAACGTACTGAACGGTAATGTATTGTATAACACCTTACATGTAGCGGTAACTTAGACCGGATCCCTTAAGCTAATCAGTAGTTGGAGCCTTGTATCCTTTAAGCATTTGTACCGTTTGAATGCTTCCAGGAAGGACGTCAGACTGCCAGTGCAGTTGCAAAGAGCTATGGCTGCAGAAGCTGAGGCTGATCGTGAAGCTCGAGCCAAGATCATTGCAGCAGAAGGAGAAATAAAAGCGTCTAAAGCATTGAAGGAGGCTTCGCTTGTAATGATTGATAACCCTATGGCACTACAGGTAAAAAATTATAAGAGTGTCATGGTTGTCTTGGCGCTAGGTTGACACAGTCAGGCGGGTGCTCTTGATAAACATTTGTGAAATTGTCTGTGACAAATGAATTGAAACAATCAGAAGGCGTTTGTTTCGTGTCTAGCCACATGTCAAAAGACCCATGACGCATCCTGATAGTCAGACCATGGTCTTTTCCAATCAAAGACCAAAAATGTAACATTAACCGATCCTATACTCTCGAAATTTACTGAATTTTAGCTTTTTCCTTACCCTATAACGCCTTCTCATGCAGTTCCCGTGAAAGTCCTTGGTTTTTTTAGTAGTTCTTTAACAAACCATTTCTATCTGTTTCAGTTGCGATACCTCCAGTCACTCAGTTCAATATCAGCAGAAAAGAACTCCACAATAATTTTTCCATTTCCAATGGATTTCCTGAAATCTTTCATGGGAGGACCAGGACCAAGCTCACACCACCAAGTCAATTTATAAATGTATTTACCGACACTGACCAAATTAACTCTAGTCAAATAAAAATCATAGTAAAATTAATATTTTTTTCTTTAATTTCTTTCCTAAATTGAATGCAACTTTTCAAGAAGTAAACAGAATTTGATTGACGTTACTTGTCATTATTCCGTAAATTTTTCGTATTTAGTTTCGAGTAAAATTTTAGTGTATTTAATTCATTGGCTTTTCATTTGGTTTTCAGAATAATTAGGGCTAGTATGCCTATAAGGGAAGAACAGACAAAAATAGATATTACAAGTACATAACATAGAATAGTTGCAATCATTTTATTACTTTGTGATTCTTAAGCCCTTAATCTTTGATCCGTAGAAATACATGATAGTCATGATAGTTAATTTTAACAGATGTAGGCCTATTTATTACCTAAATGGTTCCGCAATACAATACTTAACTGAGCCTTTGCGTTGAATTTTGTGCAATACTAATGTAGTTTGCGTACATATAGCAAATCCAACCTAGCACCCTGCTTGTTATTGTGAATTAGAGTTGAACAAGTTCTCAACTTCGAATTGCCAACTCAGTAACCAGGCTTTATTCATACTATAGCTTCAAATTATTATTTCAGAACAATCAGCAGAATCAAAAAAAGAGAAATTAGTTCGGCTAATAGCTATTATATTTATCATCTTGTTTCCACTAGTGCTAATAGTGTGCTTTCGGGTTAGTCTTATTATTTATTATTACTTCTAGTAGTGGCAAGCGCTACTGCTGAGCATGAGATCCTGGGTTCGATTCCCAGGACGGGCGTAGTGTTATATGGTTTTCCGTCCGGAATTTCTCAACCACGTAGTCTGGATTTATGCCCGGTTGATGGCAATCGGCTCGCCCCCTAAATTCATGGGTCTGGAACATCATCATCATTCTCCTGCCCTTATCCCAACTTATTTGGGGTCGGCGCAGCATGTCTTCTTCTTCTAAACTTCTTTCTCTATTACTCGTCATCTCAGCAGCCACCTCTAGCAAAAATGGGTGTAATGTTAGGTACACATCTGTGTAACCCTTGGGGATTTATAAATGTGATGTTATGTGTTACATATTGTTTTAGGTGGTAAAACAGTACAAACGAGCAGTTGTTTTGCGCTTCGGTAAGCTTCGGAAAGATTCGCCAGCTGGACCGGGAATAATATGGGTGATACCATGCACCGATGACGTTCAAATGATTGACCTTCGAACTCAATCTTTTAATCTGGAACCACAAGAAGTAAAAATTTTGTTTATACTATAAATTAAGAAAAAGATTTTTCTGGTGCCTTAGTTTTGATTAGCTTTTTAGCGTGTGTGTGTTTAGTTCAGGGCCTGTACTACCACCTTGTAAATCTTTCTCTGTCTCTCTCTCTCTCTTACACACGCTGAAGTAATTATTGTCTTATGATGTGGCCCCCAGTTATTTAGTAAAACAGTATATTATTTACTAGGGTTTTTAACAGTATACTCGAAAGTAAACAAACACCCTTCGTTTCAGATTCTAACAAAAGATTTAGTGACCGTGACAGTTGATGCAGTTGTCTACTTCCACATAGAGAACCCACTTGCTTGTCTATTGAATATTCAGAATGACAAGTAAACTATCAAAATTTTACTTTAATCAGAAATCTTATCAATATGACTACGGACATGTCTGCCGCATGTCGAACCGATTGTGGACCAAATCAACCACAATGTGGCCCGTAAAACTTCCAACACTATTGCGGCCGTCCCAAATGAAGATAGCGGGACGAACTTGTCACCTACGGACAACATTAGTCTATACTAGCTCAAAGCAAAGATAGAATCGGAAAGTGAAAAGAAGAGGCCTTCGCCCTGGCAGTGAAAGTAGAACGACATATTTATTATGCCTTAAATAAAAAAATATAAGGTTTCTTTGGCATTTGCAGATATGGTACAGAATTAATAACGATAGCTACGATAAGGAATCTTCTCGGAGGACACTCGCTGAATACACTGTTAACAAGCCGAGAATCAATCAGTTATAGTTGCAGGATGGAAATAGACAAGACCACAGCTAATTGGGGAGTTGTCATAGAACGAGTTGAAATGTATCTTTCTTCTTCCTACACCGAGTCATCACTGTAGTCACAAAATTTTAAATACAGCATGTACCAGATGTATGGTCTTATCAATGGTTTTGTACAGACAATCAAACTGAACAACTTTCTTCATGGGACCAACATCGTAATCGTGACAAAATTATCATGACCGTGACCACACCTTTCTTGTACATGCTGTATACTTTTGTACCACTTGCTTTTAGGATCGTTTCCTAGATCCTCCATTTGCATTGAAATCATTTGATGCATTTTAAATCTACTTTTAACATCAGTTTCTATTATTTGATTCCAGAAAAGATGTATTTTTCCCTTTTGAGCTCCAAAAAGCTATGGCAGCAGAAGCTGAGGCTACTCGTATCGCTAAAGCTAAAGTAATTGAAGCAGAAAGTGAAATTCAAGCAGCTGAAAACCTTAAAGCAGCTTCTGACATAATGATGGAAGATCCAAATATTATGAGCGTAAATAATATTTATGTTCAAGAATTATTGAAGTTATTTTTATCGTTATTGTATTTATGACTTAATTACTTAAGATTGTTCTTTAGTAGTACAGCTAAATTTGCTTGATCTATCCTAAGCAGTAAGGGTACTCAACTCGTTGAGTCGACGTAATACATATTTTACTTACTTAATTATTTTCGTGCCAATAATATAACAATTCTGTTTCATCAGTATGTCGTATGAGTCGTAACCCATAGAGCTCACTCTAGAAGATTCTCCAGGGTGATTGCTTAACAGGCAGTTAAAAAATTTGCGACATAATGTATCGTGGAGAGCACACTCAAAGCGAGATACAATCTGACTAAATCGGTTAACATCGAACGACTTGGTCAGATTGGATCAGCAGCAGTATATTTTAGCCTACAATCAGTTTACAGAAATATATTTTGACCACAACAGTGTGTGTCGAACTGTTTATAGCCTAGGCACTGTATGCTTTAAATGTTCTTGAATTTCAGCTCAGATATCTGCAAACATTGAATACTTTAGCCGCGAATCAGCGTGCGACAATAATATTCCCACTCCCATTTGAAGTTCCCGGATCAAAAATGGTAAATCGGCAGACACGAGTCACTTTTTCAAAAGATAAATGTGATGGGTGTGACTAGACTAGGTTTTATTTGAGGTTTTGACGGATTCTCTATGAACGTAAGGCATTTGTTTTTAATAACACGGTTCTATATCTATATATGTATATCTATATAATTATGTGTACTTACAGCGTCACACTCTTGGTCATAGAGAATAATACTGGTATAGAGTGCCAACTCAACAGCTTTTTATGCCAAACTGCCTCGAGTAGCGCCACCTGGAGAACTTGTTTCATAATTAGCCCTACTCATCATCTCCCTAGCCTTTTCCCAACTATGTTGGGGTCGGCTTCCAGTCTAACCGGATGCAGCTGAATACCAGTATTTTACATGGAGCACCTTACAAATTGTAACACAAGCGGAATTGTAGCACACCTAGTTAGTTCACAAATAGACGGTAAGTAGTGGCGGTGCGCCTTCTCAGAATTTGGTGCCCTACATTAATGCAGACGTTGGGTTGTACAATTACGTACATTCGTATTTACCTCATCATCTGCCTAGCCTTTTCCCAACTATGTTGGGGTCGGCTTCCAGTCTAACCGGATGCAGCTGAATACCAGTATTTTACATGGAGCACCTTACAAATTGTAACACAAGCGGAATTGTAGCACACCTAGTTAGTTCACAAATAGACGGTAAGTAGTGGCGGTGCGCCTTCCCAGAATTTGGTGCCCTACATGAATGCAGACGTTAGTTTGTACAATTACGTACATTCGTATTTACCTCATCATCTGCCTAGCCTTTTCCCAACTATGTTGGGGTCGGCTTCCAGTCTAACCGGATGCAGCTGAATACCAGTATTTTACATAGAGCGACTGCCTGTCTGACCTCCCAACCCAGTTAGTACTGGGTAATACGATACCCCTTGGTAAGACTGGTTGTCAGACTTTTTGGGCCACTGACTACGTAACGACTGTCAAAGATCTACAAATGACAGCCGGGACCAACGGCTCAACGTGCTTTCCGAGGCACGGAGGAAACTCGGTATGTAATGGGTGGTCACCCATCCACAGACCAACCTAGGCAAGCACGGCTTGACCTAAAGATCGACCTGAGCGGCTGTTATTATTTAGCCACGAGCTCCTCCTTAGATAATTAGCCATACTATACCTACTCTATCCTTTATTTTCATTACTTTGTATTAAAATGTAGCTATTATGATTTCGATTAGGCACTTAATAAAATAAAAGAATTTTAAATAAGTACACTGTCATATACATATTTCAGTCTTGTTGTGTATATGTTTATTATAATACACTTTTTTTTTCATTTCGTCATTGCCATCATATAACTCTTTGCCTAACTAAACTCGGTTGATGAACCTTGAACTTTAACTTTAGCGCTAAAGTTGAAATCTATAGTTGCGATCTATTTATATTTTTGTAATAAATATAATGAATTATTGCTTCAATAATTATCATAAAATTAGATAAAGAAAATAGTAAATTAGAAATAAAAATAGCGATTTTCAACCACTATTAGGTCTAAAAAGCTTTGTAGAGACTTCCAATACGTCCTATGTGAATTAAAACTTAAAAAATTAAATTATAGATGGCGCACTAAAAAAATTGCTGAGTACGTCTAGGCAACTATCCCCCTGTCACACTTTCTTCAGTTCTGCATGGTGCTTTTTGGCGCTAGAATGTATTGTAGACCACTGTTGTTGTTTTTTGTGTAATTTTCTGTGGAATCGTGACAATAGTCAAAACAAAAATGTGAAGTCCTCGCGTCAAATTTTTGGTATATGTATATCTCTCTCTTTGACTTAAACCCTGAGTTTCATCCTATTCGGCAAAACTTATACAAATTAATTTCAGATTGTGTAACATGTCTCATTCAGACAAGATTTCAAAAATAAAAATCTCGGGATCAAAAAATCAAGAACTTGAAAATAAAGTATTACAAAGAAAAGGAGACTGTAACTCGTCCCCGAGCATACCATACCATAAAATATACCAGGGCTTCAATTTAGATCAAATTGATGAAACCAACCGTATGTACAGACATAAACCGTGGAATAGTCTTTATTTTAGCAAGAGTTTTAGGCTTTACGAGTAGGGGAAGTCTGAAAAACAGTATATCGTGAAGTGCAAAGCTCATCACCCTTTACTGAAAAAGTTTGATCCTCCGATTCACCGGGTGTTGTGTCTGGAGAGTGGTGACCTACTGTCCGGTTGTTGGTCGGGTCTTCCTAAACCCGACCGCAAATGTTAATTGCACGGATAACCTTAATATCGCGCTGTAGGATTTGTCCTTCCGTAAGTGGTGTTATAGGTTTCACCACAAGGATTTGAAAGCAAGTTTTGTGACACCCATGGGCAGTACTCGTTCTTGTCCGGGCATCATAATGACGGCCATACGAACCTGATACATAACTAAAGCTGCTTGCATAAAGATACGGGTTCCCAGAACGGATAAGTCGGAGCGGGCTAGTACCAACTGGTGCGCGCGGGACCCAGACCACCTGTATAAGCATAGCATAATCTTCCTATATATAGTGTTCCCACGGGGGAATGGACTGTTACTCACCACGCGGGCCGAGATTGATTCTAGGACATGGCGGTTTCCTCACAATGATTTCCTTCACAGTTTTGAGAGCAGTGGAAACAAAATAAAAAATACACAAAGTAATGCACCTGCCTGGGTCCGAACCTCCGATCTTGTAAGTTAGAGCCATCACCACTGAGCCACCACTGCTGTTTCAGTTTTTGTTTGCGCTCGCACAAGAAACAGGTCCAGATCATTCATGATCCCATGAAAGTATGCAAGCAATATTTTCGCGTCCCTGACGAGAGATCGACTTATGTACATATATTTTTTCCTTTACAGATCATGAGTCATTTATAGAAAAATGCCTTGTGTACCTGTCGTACCTTATCGTTATTGTGACGTTTCCGCTTTCATTGTTCGTAATCTTCGTGGTAACTATAAATTTCAGATAATCGTACTTTCGCTCTTTTGAATAGATACTCTTTCATTGCCCCCAAGCAATAAAAACAATTATATATATATAGATAGAATATTTATAGATACATAGATAGAACCTACCCCATTCATCCCCATCTGTGGATACTAACCCACAGTGCCTTAAACTTGGTCCATCGTCACGTCATTCATAGTCACGATTAGCAATAAATCTGCTAGACTAAATTTGAAGCAGGCATGGCCCGCCCAATACATGTCTATAGATTTAATCAAGACAGTTGGGACAACTGTCCCGTAGTAGGTGCCAGAACGAGCGTGGTCACCGAAGAAGGCCTAGGAAACGCTGGCGAAGACGATGGCTATAGCGTGATCACTTGAAGGGATTTGTGGAAGATTCAGAAAACACATACAACAGAGATGAAACAAGTTGAAGTTTATCACGGTGCAAATAAATTCCCTGCAGCAGTCTTTGCCGCCTATGTAGACAAGTACCTACAATCGATAAAGATATTAATAGATCGAATACAATTGATATTTTTATTTAACAATACAGGTAGTGAGACAGTTTGAACGAGCGGTAATTTTAAGGAACGGGAAATTGCGTAGTTCCGAACCCTATGGACCTGGCCTCATCCAATATTTACCATGCATTGACACTTTAAAGTTCACTGATCTAAGGATCATTTGCTATGCAGTACCGGCACAAGAGGTAACGTATCTCGCGTATAACATCACGGCTGTAATCCCCTATGAGATTAAGCAGAGGTTATACCTTAAAGTACAAGCACATTTTGTCAGTTATAATTTAAGTCCCATGTACTAGGGGGAGCCTATTGAACCTAGCACAAAACCAGAGTCCGAGTCCCAACTGAGAAATTTCTGTTTGAAAAACACACCGTAACGAACGTCTTTAAAATTTTAATTGTTATTTTATCGATTTAGCTGTCCATTTTCGTCACGGCAATCTTAGCTAGTTCGTCTATTAATTTGAAGTCATGTTCATGCACAGTCAATTTGTGGTTTTTCTAGTACTCTTACCTCTGTTGGTCTTGAACAGTTTCTTTAGCTGTCTGTATCATTTCTACAAATACAGTTAGCAATAACTTAAGGACGTTTACAGTTAAGTACAACGATTCAAGGAAGGCCAGTAGACCTTCTCTGAGCTGTCCCTAAAATCTACCCTGTGTACTATTTGAGTAAATAACTTCTCAACAGGCTTTAACAAAAGATGCTTTGACTGTGTCCGTGGATGCAGTTGTGTACTACAAAATTTACGATCCACTTTGGGCGGTTGTCAATATTGCTGATTATAAGTAAGGAAGAAGACTTTTAAAGTATTGATTTATTGTAGACCACCAACCGATTGCTCCATTTTCTAAGCGTATTTATCTCTCCCCCCGTTGACCGTAATTTCTGTAATAATTTCTCTAGTGGTGGTAGTAGTAGCGAAAGGTATAGTTCTTAGGTAGTTTTTACTAGCCTATAAAGACCTTGTTCTTCAAAATAAAACCTAATATGATTGTGATTATTAATAAAATTATCTGTTCTCACAGAGTTGCCACGAGATTTTTGGCCGCTACAACTCTCCGAAATGCTCTAGGAACGCGAAAACTATCAGATATCCTCTGTGACCGACCCGCAGTAAGCAATCAGGTCTTTGAAAATATGAGGAAGGTGACCATGAACTGGGGAGTCAAAATCGTGGGATTTGAGGTGTAAGTTGACAGACTGACTGAGATTTATTCAAAAAAAGATTTCGTCAAAATGTAAGTGCCATACCAATCACTGAGTTTGTGAAAGTCGAATGTAGGTAAAAAAATATAAATTCTTGATGACCGGAACAACTACATCATGGCTTCTATGGGTGGAAAGGACGGTGTAAGCCTGTAATCTAGAGAAAAGCGTAACGGAACTTCTACCAAACAGTCCGTTTACTAAGTTGTTCTTACTTACAGTAAGGACATAAGTCTGCCATTACAACTGCAAAAAACAATGGCTACAGAAGCTGAGTCGTATCGAATAGCCAATGCTAAAATAATTGTAGCCAAAGCGGAAATAGAATCTACTAGAAATCTCCAGAAAGCTACTAAAATACTTATGGAAAACCCTTATTGCATGCAGGTTGGTAACACTGTATTTACTATACATCCATTCTTCTATAATCGAACCCCCTAAATTAAACCTGCTACATGACTGCTTTTCTGACATTTTGTCATCGCAAGCGACAAGACAATTGGCGGACTCTGTTTAGATGTGAGATTTTGAAATCACCGCCAACCGCCGATGACTGAAGTACCTAGCCTTATGAATATCTTCGCACATTACAGTCCCGACGCCGCTGACTCCACCTCGACACGTCTCACAGTGCGTTAGGGCAGCATTTTCAACATAGCCGTAAGTGTACGACGCGTGAGCACTTCTTTCGAGTAAATGAGGAAAGGTCGGAGCAAAGTCGGCGTCCAGTCTATGTAATACGCGAAAACCATAAAAATGTTAACCACATTTTATAACGTTTAAACATCTTATAACGTTAAACTTCTTTAATTAATATTATCTATAAAACTATGTAAATCCTATAATAACCGATTTATTTAAACTCTTCAGCTGAGATACTTACAAGCACTACAAATGATCGCAGGAAGTCAGACCCACACCCTTATAATGCCATTCTCAACGGAAATATTACATAAATAATCAAGTGAATCAGTAAGCGAAAACTTTCATTAAAATCGGATCTGTCATTAGTTATTGTTAACGTGAAATCTGTATGGATTTGTAAATTACATGACAAGTAATTATATCACTCCTTTTATTTAACGAAAAGAACTAATAAATAATTAACAATAAATTCAACATCACTAAACTAAAACAACGTAATAGGACTAGTATTCTCTAGAGTCGTCTTCTTGCTGTGCTTGACCATAATGCACTGGTTTCTGTTGTTGACCGCCGGCTTTTTTATGCACTGTAGCCTGAAAGTTGGAAAAAAAAATCGTAATACCATTTCTTTTAGACCAGTGCATCTAAAGCATATGTATCAGAAAAGTGTGGACATATTTAAGGGTGTGATTCAGAGCATCAAACTGAACACCTTCCCCGTGGAACCATCAAGAAAAAAATAATCAGATCAAATGTCATACTGTCACCTTTTCGATACATGCTGTATAACTTTGGCTTATGTTTAGAGAACCACCTGATTTAGTAAAATGTGACTGCAAAAACATCACTTTTGATTGCCAAAAATAGTAAATGATCACCAAAATTAGATCCCTATTTTAGCATGAAATTAGAACCAAAAATAGTTAATGACCACCAGAAATTGAAATGTTATGCTCTTGCATCCGAGTCTAGGGAGACCAGGTCGACGGAGCCCTGCTCGGGGCTCCTACTTCTGAATGGTTTATAAAAAAATAACCACAGCAGGGTATGGCGGGCTCATTCCACCGCGCCATACCCTTCTAACCTAATCTATCCGTGTCGGGGTGCCCCAAGTCTGCCTAGGCAAAACTAGTTTGCCATCAACGACCTCATTAAAATTTGGTGCTCATTTACTAAATTTGGTGATCAATTGATATTTTAGGTGATAGATGTTAGTGGTCACAAAGTTATTTTTAGTGTTCATTATATTTATCCCCTATAACTATTATTAACACACATGAATTAAAATTACCTGGAAACCATTTTTGGGGTCGGCAGTGTATCTCACAAGACGGATGGAGCCATCAGGTTCGACCAACGAGTATTCACCCTGAACGACATCGCCATCGCGGTGTTCTTTATGGTTCTGAAGATTACCGGTGTGAGGGTCTTCTACACCGTATGAGTAAGCGTAGTCAGGTTTGGCCTAGAACAATATAGCAGCAATTTAGGCGTTATGACCCCGTCAATAAAGAGGTAGCACTCATAACACTCCCTTATTAGCCTTACCACATAATCAACTGTCTTTAAATGTGCGTATTTTGAGGTGTCCGGGTGGATTTGCCCTGTTTTGTGATCGTAGCCGTAATCTGCGTGTTGCTGGGCTGGGAGCCCCTCAGCTGCTGGCACCTGGACTTCCACGATCTGACCACTAACAGGTCCACTGAAGCGGCTATATGAGTAACCTCCAGGTTTTCCTGCCAACGCCACTGTAGCTAACGCTACCGGTATGAGGAACTGGAACAAGAAAAAATTGTATCAACACACCTACATACATCGGGAATCAACTGGAGCCATATGCAGGACTAGCAAAGCATGGAAGTGGCAGCTTATTGACGTCCACTTTCGGCGTAAGGGTCTCATGATTTGTTTAGGGAGGTTCCTGCACCGAATCGGGCGGGAGGAAACGCCCGTGTGTTATCACTGTGAGGATCGCCTAGAGGACACGGTGGAGGTCTGCCCCGCTTGGGCGGAGCACCGCCGTGTCCTCGTAGCGGCGATCGGCGGCGGCGACCTATCGCGTCCGGCCCTGATTCAATCCATGGTCCGGAGCGAGAGGGAATGGGACGCCGTCACCTCCTTCTGCGAAGCAGTCATGCTAGCGAAGGAGGTGGCGGAGCGCGAGAGGGAGAGGACCTCTCGTCCCAACCGCCGCAGGAGACGCCCCGGGCGTCGGGATCACGTGGTGACTTCCGGCCACCGTAGACGCGGACCTGTAGACGGTGAGTAATGGGCTAGCTCGCCGTCCGTCCGTCTTTTGACGACAGGCCGTATTGACGGCGCGTTAGTGTTCCACGCGCGCCTCAAAGAGATGTCAGCAAACAGGGACGGGCCCGCAAGGGCCAATGCCTGCCAGGGCTGCGGGACTGTTCGAAAGAGATACCGCGGCCCTGGAACACAAAGGGTAAGGAAGGAACATGGATTGGTTTTAGTCAGTACAAAAGTGACACTCGCTTCCGCTCTGAAAAAAAAAGGGTCTCATGATTCAATTTGGCTTGTTGGCCCTTTCAGGAATTTTTAGTGTAATAAAATGCTATTGTTCGTGTAAAAATATATCCGCGGTGCGTGGATATGGTATTTTCTCTTAATTTTAATATGACCTGCTGTATTGATATTGTTGCTTTTGTAATAGTACATTATGATATAAGTGCGGTAAGTTGAAAATTACAGCCGAGGCGAAGTTGCTAGCCCGAGCCGTAGGCGAGGGCTACAAGAAAGCAGAGGCTGTAATTATCAAAGCGCACGTATGTCATACGACGTTTTATAACATATTTGCGAGAAAATAAATAAAACTCGGACTTTCTTAAACGAAATTTTGATACGCTTGTAAGTATCTATCAGTCGATTTTTCAGACAAGAGGCTTAGAGTAGCCTTTTTCGCTGCCTCTGAGACTTCAGGCGGTGTCGAATTAATAAATTCATCATTACTTGACGACATTTTTCAATAAAAACAATACAGCGAAAAGAAAAAGCGCGCGGAATAATTTTTACTTGTTCACAAATTAGTGAGGCGCGCGCATTAGCGCTTTTTTTTAAGGCAAAGGCACAAAAACAGCCAGTATTACTAATACAGTAAATTAATGTTTTTGTGTTTTTGTTACAGATAAATGATTGTAATATATTGTCAAAATTAATTAAATTAAAGTAGTTAATGTTTATTTATTATATTTTATCTCCCAAAGTTAATTTTATTCATAAAATGTTGACCACTTTTCCGACATAAAAACTCTTTGCTAAGATTTAAAAAAGTACCGTTCGTTTTTGACGGAGTATCTTGAAGCCGTGCGTTTTACTTTACATTACCGCACAAGTGCGTAATGAGGTACCATACGATATTGAAATTGGTGAAATAAAAGCCCCTTTACGAGCAAATGTGTTATAAAAATATTAACCATAACCGGCAACGAAGCTACGTCTCACGGCTATAGGTAATCTATACTTTACCCGTTGAGTTTTGCATACTGTGATAAATGCTAATTTCTCTTTATTTATATTATTAACAACATTTCCAGTCTGTCGGTGACAAAAAGCCGCGGCCTTCACGGTCAGTAGCTATTATCGTTACTCAATAGCGACAATGAAAAATAATCGACCACGAAGAAAGTGAGACTACGCTTTTTTTACGCTAAGTCAACGAGACTAATTTAATTGATGTTTGCTTGTTACTTTAATAAAAAAATAGGATCCGGTGGTTTGTGTTAGATATAAAAGTAGGTGGGTGTCACATGGACCTACATATTTAAGAACGATTTTGGTCAATTAATTCAATGTTCTTTTGTAGGTAGTATACTATCCTTCTTATTTATTTTATTAAATATCTTTGAAATTGGTCGAATATTGGAGGAGGAAATAATCGACAGACAAACCTCGAATTTTTACTATAGTTGTCCTTAGCGCACTGATGTCGAAATCACGCTCGCAGAGCGACAGCGATAGTTTGTTCAAAGTCCTACCATGTTTCCTCTTAGCAATCCTATCAATTTCGCGGTCTAAAAACAGAAAATACTACTTTTTTCATCTTAAATTTCTCATTAATAAATGAGGTATATAGAATTTTTTTTTAATGCACAGTTATATATCACATATACATATGTCTAGTAAGTACCTAGTAGTATTTTCTTTACCAGGAACTATGTTAATTTCGTTATTCAAATTACAATTTGATTTCGGTACGTTTGAACTCGTTAAGTTCCGGAACTCGTTCAGTTTCAAGCACTCTACATTACCAAGTCTCATAGAACCGAATTGCTGAAATGATCTCTCTAGGAAACATTTTTCTTACTATCAGTATAATGACTGTTTTGTTATAAACTTTTTTTATACTACATTGTGAAATTAAGTTAAAATGAGTGGTAAATACAAATATTACTGTTTTGTTTTTGTGGATATACGTATGTAGTTTTCACAGGTACAATTACAAACAAACCTCATTACCTATTTTAATGATCAATTATTATAATTTTATAGATAACAGATGATTGTATGTTAATTAATACGAAAAAGGTACCTTGTATATGAAAGCCATTATTCTGGAGGTGATGTGGTGGTGGTCTCCCAATGATCCCAGCTGTACTGATGGCTGTACCACAAGTGTTGTGGTTTTATACCAGCTGTCACCTCGGCTCGAATGAAGTGCAATCGTGAACTTGTACATTTCGGTTGCAGCAAACTATGAATCAATAATTTTCAATATTCGGCACCGAGTACGCAGCCAAACGTTACAATGAAGTTGCGTAGATTTGTTTCCACGGCCAATTGTTTGTTTAAAATTATGACCTTGGATGTTTTTTTGTTGTTATTTACTATAAATAGTCTATTAAGACCCTAACTAGCTGGGCCAATAAACCTACTTAGTACTTGCTTTGATGAATAGACCGATGAGATTGCTATAGTATATCGCTTTGATATTTGGAGCGCCAGGATCATTAAGAGGGATTTTTAGCCAGGATTAAAAATGTAAGTAGGCACTGTTCAAGTCCGCGCCGTACTTATCCCCCATCGCCCATCCACACAAAAGTAGGTAGGTACAGTCACGAGCACCAATATGTGCACACTTTCCTAAATTTAAAAACAATTTTCGCGATAAATAACGATTGTAACTTGGACATAGGATCTTTTTCATAAAAGTATGAGTTCCAGAATACTATGTCCGTAACGACATGAAATTTTTATCAGAACAGTAAGACGAAAACACTTTTAAAAGTTGTTAAGTGTTTGCTCGTGACTGTACAGCGCGGATTATGTTATGGTCACAGCTGTAACCAAATCTTCTTAAGAATTTCCCTAAACTATTGTTGGCGGTGTTAGTCTAACACTTTGCCAGGTAACATCTCACTAGCTCGCCACATCAAACTAAGCTGACTGAACAATGGGGTTCGTCAACTCAGCTCAGTAGGCTCCAGAGTAACGAGCAGTTTTGTGACCATCGGCTACGGCTCGCCGACTGCTGGTTGACCTGGCTGGCACCAGATCAGTTTGAATACGAACGTGAAGCAAGATGGCTATCATAGCCATAGCAGTGGATGAAAAGGAAAAAGAACATAGAAAAGACGTAAACGCGTAAGTTGATAGGCTGGCGTCTGTAAAATCTCCTGAAAAATAACCCCAGTAATACCAGTTCTTAAAGTCTGTCAGCTCAGACCAAATAAAAAACCAAGACATAGCACTGCGAACAATTCATTGAAGCATGCGCAAAATCACGCCTCGCTCTGTGCATACACGCTCACACGCACACATTTACATCAAACTACGCTCAAAAACTAAGCTCACAGTGCACTCATGTTTACTGGCCGGCTTCACGTCATTGTTGACAGTGCTGTCTAAGTTTTTTATTTGGTCTGAGTCTGTCAGCATCAATGAGGTTTTCTCTAGGCCAGCTTCCACTAAAAAATTATAGATGGCGCTGTACTCGATTCAATGTTAAAAATATTGTTTAGCTGTATGGAGCTGGCATTAATTGCCTTTCAAAAGTGTTCTTCCTAGTTTGTGTGCGTTCGTCTTTCTTTATTCGACTGGCGTTTTTGTTGCATTGCAACTTACCTTTTTCATTTTGGCTACAATTTCTATAAAATACGAACTGGCACCGAATATTTTGACACTGATATCTGCTGCACGTAAAAACTTGATTTGGCTGCGATTGGACACCGACATTTTAACATTTTTATACTGAGTCATATACAGCGCCATCTATCGTTTTTTAGTGGAAGCTGACCTAGAAAATACCTCTTTAGACTTAGTGTCAAACAGTGGTGCGTCGTAACGCCTTTTTTGCGTAATCGGTTGTAAGCAATTTCGTAGTATGACTAGTTTCAAAACTGATTATTCTTGTAACTAGTTATTTCAAATTGAACTTTCCTTCATACTTTATCCAGGCTTACGACTCACAGTGTAACGAATGTATGGGAGCGGTTGGACGTAGACATGTCCGAAAAAAAAGAGTAAAATTATGCCAAACTAATGATGCCATCTTATTCGATTACTTAATGCCTTCATAACTTGTGGTGATGAATTTCTTCATAACTCCCATATTTCGGGAGTAATTTGAGAAAATGTGAAATTTTACTATGAAAATGAGTGTATCGAGCTCTCTCCCTCCTGATTCCGGGCTTGTTTCAAGTAGCGGTCTCTAATATCATAATGCTAATACTAAGAGCTATATTTAATACTAAGACACATAGTGCGCCAAATGTGCACTTTCTGGGATAAAGAGTGATGTTTATTTTATAACACAATTTTTTTATTTTTTGTTTATTTTTGTTGATTAAAACCGTTTTTCTAAAGGTTTACCTTATTACAATAACATTTCTGAGCAGCCAATTAGAGAAGATATAAGCTAATTAGGATATATAATTAGGGACTTAAGGTTTACATATAAAACTGATGCACTAATGATTACTGATAAGAACATTGCTATTATTTAATTACTAAATGGCTCTTAATACACTAATTTAGCATGCATCATTTACTAATTATCACAATAACTAATTACCTTGCAATATTTAACAAAGGATACCTGGGATACCTGGATTTTATATAAATAGGTCACTATTAGTAACTTTAAAATCAGTGTTGATTTACACCTCGTTGTATCCAAGCTAATCTCGCAATGTATTTTCCAAATTTTAATACAAATCTTGATATTCACGTTGCTTTATGCGCACGCGCACATAAAGATTTACGCGACTTTAACTATTTGTTCAGTGTTTTAAAAGATAACAGTTGTGTTCAGTTATGTGAAAGTGCTGAAACAAGTTTAAAAGACTGGTGTCGTCGATTTTGCTACCGCATTTATGCAAAATGGACACAGTCTGGAAGAAGCACAGATAAGTTTCGGAAGAAACATGAGATTTGGCTACAGGCTGCAATTCAATGGCCGGAATTACAGAATGAAAATATGGAACCTTCTACAGAAAATATAAGTGACGTCATCGAGCCCATAATTTCTCCTGCTAAATCTGATGCTTCAACTTGTACACATCCTAGTCCTCGTAAATCTTTTGAGGACCTTAGTAACCGGCAAAAAAGAAGACGCACTGAAGATAGTCTTTCATGCAGCAGTAGCAGCGCTGAAATTATGTTTTCGGCCGAAAGGGCGCTTCAAAAGGCAGGACAAAGCGATACAGCTTATGTTATGAAATACTTGACGGAGAATCCAGAAGAGGCCTCAAAAATCAAAGCCTTCATTGAAGGTAAATCAATTCAGGTACGGGAAATATCCCCTTTGAAGGCATTGGCTCTTTATGTATCGATGAACTTATCGAAATGGCGCTATAACACTCTTCGGGATTTCAACACTCAAGAAGGAGCTCTTCAATACCCGAGTTACTACATGTTGGTTAAAGAAAAAATTAAGTGCTATCCGGCCAAAGAAGATCTCACAGTTACAGAGAGCTCTGCAAAAATCAAATTACAAGCCTTGATGGATTTAACCTCAAGAAGACTTATTAGGTCGTTAGAAACCCCTGTTGATCCCAATCAACAGCTCGTATTGACCAGCAAATGGGGTTTTGACGGATCATCTAGCCAAAGCATTTATCATCAAAGGACGAGTGAAGATGAGCAAATCGATCTTGCTAGTAATTTTATGATTAGTCTTGTACCACTGCGGCTCGTCTCAAAAGGTGTAACAATTTGGGAAAACGAGCGACCATCTTCCACTTCATTTTGCCGGCCAATATTGTTTAAGTTTATAAAGGAAACCAAAGAAAATGTGCAGAGAGAGATGGCTGAAATCGAAGCAGAGATTGAAGCCTTAACTCCATCCACCATCACTGATGGAATTAGTGTCAAACACCAACTGCTGTTGACAATGATTGATGGTAAAATTCATTCCATTATATCCGATACAGCAGCTTCAGTGTGTGACATATGCAAGGCTTGTCCTAAAGAAATGAATAATTTAGAGTTAATCAAAGATAAACACGCAAACGAGGACATGTATAAATATAGCTTAAGCACCCTTCACGCTTGGATTCGCTCAATGGAATGCTTATTACACATTTCCTACAAATTAGACATAAAATCATGGCAAGTAAGGGGTGATATAGCAAAAAGGCAAGTTGATGACAGGAAGAAAAGAGTTCAAGAGGCTGTAAGAAGAGAAACGGGCTTACTTCTCGATGTTGTGAAACAAGGCAGTGGATCCACCAACAATGGCAACTCGGCAAGGAGATTTTTTGAAAACTACACTAAATCTGCTGAACTGACCGGAATAGATGCTATGCTTTTAAGAAAAATCTATGTGATCTTGCAGTGTATTTCATCAGGAGAGAAGATCAACGTAACTAAATTCCGAGAGTTCTGCTTTGATACTGCTAAGCTTTACGTGGAGTTATACCCATGGTATTATATGCCTTCTTCACTTCATAAAATTTTAATGCATGGGCCAGACATAGTTCAGAACATGTCAATTGTGCCCATTGGTTTTCTATCCGAAGAGGCATCTGAGGCTAGAAATAAAGATTTTAGAAAATGTAGAGAGGGGCATTCTCGAAAGCATAGCAGTATCTCATGCAATGAAGATATTATGCACAATCTTTTACTGTCTTCTGATCCACTTGTTACAAGTATCCGTCCAAAAGGAAATAAGTTTGTAAAAAAATCTTCTTTTAAGGAATTTTATGAGCTTACGGATTCTGAGAAAAGTGATATCGAATTTGTTAACATAAATGATTTAGCGGACATCGATTCTGAATTTGAATTAATTGATGATGATGATGATGACGAAGATAATTAAATGATGTTATTGTTTTAAAATGTGTAACTTAGTAAATTAGAGCTTACATCTTAATTATTTATTGTACTTTTAATGAAACTAGGTAATTTATTATCAACTTACTTAAAAGTCATACTCTCATCAGTTCTTGTGAATATTTTTGTTAATATATATTTCTGTATATATATAATATATTTATAGACCTCTTAATAAGTCTGTCTGCGGTTTAAAGTAAATACAAATGGGGAAAAAACGTTTTTTTTTTTAAATTTTCATTTCCTTTTATCCCAGAAAGTGCACATTTGGCGCACTATGTGTCTTAGTATTAAATATAGCTCTTAGTAATAGCATTACGATATTAGAGACCGGTACTTGAAACAAGCCCGGAATCAGGAGGGAGAGAGCTCGATACACTCATTTTCATAGTAAAATTTCACATTTTCTCAAATTACTCACGAAATATGGGAGTTATGAAGAAATTCATCACCACAATTTATGAAGGCATTAAGTAATCGAATAAGATGGCATCATTAGTTTGTCATAATTTTACTCTTATTTTTCGGACATGTCTACGTCCAACCGCTCCCATACATTCGTTCCACTGTGCGACTGCCTGCAAAAAACATAAAATACATTTTATATTAGAAGTGCGTGGAAAGTGCGTACAACCGTCTCTTTATCATACGAGTAAGCTCTATCCCGAAAGAACGATGTACAGACGCCAGCACGTCAACCTACCCGAATCTGTCAGATTTTCCCAACCAATCTTGAACTTAATGTCATAGAGATAAAGTTGAAAATCTAATAAAGAAATCTGACAGATTGTAGTAGCTTGATGTGCTGGCGTCTGTACATACAATTGTCGGTTCAGAAATACGCACGCACACATTAATATAGGAAAGTCGCGACGACGAGCTAGTTAGACGAGATGTGAGGTTGCGTGTTGGTATTAAAGTCTCCTGTTCCGTATTAAATGAAACGCTTCCGCTCGCGAAGTTTGTTCATAAGACAAAACTGCGTAGGTACGAAAAATAATCGTTACATTCTGTACCACGAAATTAAGTACACGTTAGTCTGTGTAAGCAGTTACTAAAATGATTATGATAACGCCCACCCCTAGTGTCAAATTGAAATCAGTCAAATGTGTCAGTTAGTAATGCTGTGTTGATCGAGTTAAAATAACAGACGATAAAAATACGAATTTCAGTAGATATTTCCAGTATTACATACTATTCCAACTTATTATCCTTATCAGAGAATAAGAACCCACAAATAATGAGTCCTAAAAAGAAGAAATCTAAACAATCTCCACGAAAGAAAAATTTAAAGCGGGAAAGTAATGCTGAAGAGTTACCTAGCAAACGTGCAAAATCCGTTAAAAGCGAAGAAGATGAGTTGAAGGCTAGAAAGAAGGAGAACTTCATCGAAGCTTGCAGACAAGTCTCCTGTAGAGCTTATTCCGATCACCGTGCGAGATTGTTATTGTATTATCAACCGTCTTGTATGAAGAACCGGGAATGTAAACACAATGATGTCAATGGAGTAAGTAGATCTATCCTTGAAATTGAAAGTATACGACTTTCCGATGATTCTGATAATAATTATGTACCTAATTAAATTAGTTTCAGATGGGTCCCTTAAAGAGCAGGTACAGTAGCACAGAGCAGGCCATAGGTATGGCCATGGTTTGGGATCAGACTCCACAGTCGCAAACTAGTTATTATAATTTTAAAGTTTAGTTTATTCAATAGTTTTTAATTATTAATGTATATAGTTAGTTTATCCATAGAGGAAAGAACAGTAAAAAAAACACTTTGAACTTAAATCCAATTAGAACTTCAGACTTTTATCCTTCTCATTGAAAAGCTAGAGGATTTTAGTGAAAACATTCAGCAAGGCCATGATGATTTAATTGAAAACTTGCATGACTACTGCACTTGAAGCACTACAATCTTTTCATATTATCTGATACTACTTCAGATGTAGAATGACAGGAATGCAGATAAATTTTTACTTATATTTTGTTTGTCTTTATTTTGTTTGTTTTGATACTTGTACATATTATAACTTGTATATTTACATCAAACCAGCAGTCATCATTCTGCCCTTATCCTAATTCATTCTCAAATTGTAAGTACTTCAAATCCAGAAATTATAATAGTAAATTGTCATGTTTCAGATAGACATCAAAGAAATGCCACATTATGCCATAGAGTCATTCATTATAGAAATTAAGAATAACATATGGTACGAAGCTTTAGAAGTTTGCCAAATGTGCATCACTCATGAACAGTATCTATCTGCAAATGTACTAAAAGAAGTTGTAGAGATCATGTTGGTAAATATAATTATTATTACTTTATTGTTTTTACCAATAATATTTTCTTCCACAGTAATATACTACGTATTTCCTATAAATACTAAAACTACTTGTTCTTGAATTTACCAATATTGTTACATTTAAAGATTTGTTAGTTCCTTGGTTCAATTCCCAGGTCAGGCAAAGTGTTATTGAGTTTTCCATCAGGCATTTTCAGTAGCAGCTTCTGAATTTGTGCCTATTTAATGGCAATAGGCTGGCCTGTACTACATGGGACTAACATATCTGGCAAAAAGGGGGTCTGCTATTAGATAAACCCCGTTCCCTAACCCTTCAGTGATTACAGGAATGATGTTATATTTTATGTTTATTACATTTCAGAATGTCCATGAGGATGAGTTGTCTGATTACACGGCAGCTCACGTCATAGATAAGTGTCAACAGATACTATCTCTGAACTTTAGCACTCACCCACCATGTGTTCCCAAAAGTTTATTAAGGAAATGTTACTCATCCTTCCTAATGTCACCTATGGATCTTAAAGAGAAGACACTTACCAACAGAGTACAATATGATTGCAGGAGTGGCATTGTACAGTATTGTTTGAATAGATTGGAGCATGAAATCAGTATAGACAGCCAAGATGGCCCTTTAATTAATAAGAGTGAGATGATTCCAGAAGAAATGAAACAAAGCCTCAAAGGTCTACATTGGCAAAGAGAGAAATTTGAAATTTTTGAACTTCTAAACAGGCCAGACAGGATAGAAAGGTTGATGGCTGTTCTAGAAAGTGTTGTAGAATTATTACAGTTTGATTTGGGTATTTGGCATTTAAGGTATGAATGATCTATTTTACTTTTAAAAACCAACTTTTTGACAACACGGTTTGTGCAGTGTCTGAGCGATTGGTTGCTGCGCTATGTTTCACTGGTTCGAATTTCTATGGCCTACATATAGTAGTCTTTCGCCTGGCTGTTTGTCTATGTGAGTTTAAATATTTGTAAACGCACCTGCAATACAGGAAAAAGTCCTAGTAAGGGGTAAGGTTCTTTTAAAAAAAAACATAATTCATTAAATAAAATCTTGTTTTGTCATTTTTACAAGCTTTTATTTAACTTTTAAGGTGTAGGTAAAAAATAGGACATAGTACTTAGTAGAAAAGAAAAGCTTTGTAAGTCTTGTTCAATTATTTAAGATTTGACTTATTAAGGCGCTCTATCATTGGCGCATTCTGAAATTGTAACAATCTCTTGGGGAAGCATTCACATTTATTGTTACAGGACTTACAGGTTGCACACTGTAATGCTCAGTTTATGTTACTTTACAGGTCAGGAAAACTTACAGAGAGGGACAGTATTTGTATTGATGGAAATCTATGAGTTGGCCCAGAACAGCAGTTTTGACTATTGATAAATAAATGTTAAAATAATTTTGCCCCATGTTTCAATATTTTCACAAATTGTGAGACTGTATTGAGTGGTACTTAGCTCAATTATGTCACTGAATTACATTTTAAAAAATGTTTATTGAATTTGCACATTATTTTTCAGATACACCAATAATTTAACTAGTCATATTCTGAGGTCCCATAAACCACTAATGGCATTTCTCTTATGGTCAGACAATATGTTTTACACAGGTGCAGTTACTAAGAACTGCAGGCAAATAATGAGAATCTTTGTACATCTAATACATCTACAGTACCCAGATAACATGATAAAAATTATTTCAGTAAGTATTGAAGTTATTTTGAAATTAGTATGCACGCGAGACAAATACATTAACTGCGCTTTTAAAGATATTTAGTAGATATAATATTCTATCTATGAGAATAATAAATTAAGTGGTTGGAAGATTTTTTTTTATGAAGTGTGGCCTGCCTAACATTGACCATATTATTTTACTTTCAAATTACTGGCCACGCATAATACTTGTGTGAATCAATAGCTGGTATCAATATGAACAAGTTACATGAGACAAAACCTAAAACGTCATATCATATTTCCGAGATATAAGCTATACAAAGGCGGAAGCATGCTTAGGCATGCCAAATCATTCGAAGCTTTACTGAATGCTGTTGTCTTTTTGTTTCAGACATGGCTAAATTTAATGATTCAAACATTTTACGTCTGTGAGCAAAATTCAAACATTGACTATCCAAACATACAAAAATTTTGCACAACATTTGCTCATGAATTCTACAAAATGATCTCAGGTTTGTACCTGCTTAACTTGCCTTACTGTTCTGTAATGAACTTTCATTAATTCAGGCAATCATGGTCCACTCTGTTAAGGACAGGTTTTTTTAACATATTGTATAATATAGCCCTGGTCAATGTAACAGTGTTAGCATACCTGGTATCGTTTAAAATCTCTTGACTATTAACATGACATACAAGCATTATTTTTGTGTTATGTGTCAAATGTCGCAATCATCATGGCCTGGCATGAAATACTATGATCAAATCCTAATCCCAGACTGGGCACAGACACTAATAGAGCATGGAATGTAGTCGGTAAAACATTTGAATAAAAGTCATTTTCAGAAATGCCGGAACAATCTATCAACAGGATTTTGGAAAGGATTGAACCAGCATTTATGAGACATCTCATCGGCATGCAACACATCCAAAACTTAACCAAAAAAAATAATGATTGCATTATAACTATTTTAATCAATTTTTTTAAAGAATCAGAGTGGAGATCATATCCACCGGATGATGCTCAAATAGAAATCTCTAAGAAGTTATTCTTTAAACCCAAGAAGGTAAAGAGAATATTTAATTACGTGATCAAAAAATGCATGAATGAGACTGAGGAAAAAGTACAATATGCAAAATTTGATAAAAAAGAATTAAAATATGTGGAACCAATTGCAGATTGCAGTATTAATCACCTTGTTCACACTCTATACATAACATTAGAAGCCCACTTAGATACATATGCTGTACAAAGTGTGGAGGAAACATGGAATACATTAAACAAACAAATGTCAGATGATAGTCAAAGATATTCCGAAACTTCACATGTAACAGAAGAATCAATCAAAAAGTACAAACATATGATGCAGGCCATGAAAGAATTACAGAGAGTATTTCGTGATTTGAAGAACAGTGATGATATGCCAGACATGTTGGAAATTTTTACAAACATAGATCTCTTAGAACAGTAAGAGAAATTGTGAGGGATAATAAGCTAAGAATATTGGTGGCTCGTGTGATAGGAACCATGTTCGGGTACACTATTGTCCACGTAGTAGACTGTATTAGAGGCTGGTTACTTTGCTTGGAAAAAATAAAATCCTGAAGACTTGATTTGATTAACCAGAAAGATGTTATACGAAAACAGATACCAGCTTGCAACTTTCTGAAATCTATCAGTGATCCTGCTGGATACATTCATATGATAAGTTAAGATGCCCTAAACGTGTATTTTGTATGTGTTTATAAACTGCGTAAGCCAACGCTATTTATTAAAATATCTTTTATAACACATTTGCTTGTAAAGGGTCTCTTATTTCACCAATTTCAATATCGTATTGTATCTCATTACGTACTTGTGCGGTAACGTAAAGTAAAACGCACGGTTTCAAGATGCTCCGTCAAAACGAACGGTACTTTTTTAAATCTTAGCAAAGAGTTTTCATGTCCGAAAAGTGGTCAAAATTTTATGAATAAAATTAACTTTGGGAGATAAAATATAATAAATAAACATTAAATTCTTTAATTTAATTAATTTTGAGAATAGATTACAACCAATCTGTAACAAAAACACAAAAATATTAATTTATTATATTAGTAATACTGGCTGTTTTTGTGCAAAAAAAAGCGCTAATGCGCGCGCCTCACTAATTTTTGAACAAGTAAAAATTATTCCGCGCGCTTTTTCTTTTCGCTGTATTGTTTTTATTTAAAAATGTCGTCAAGTAATGATGAATTTATTAATTCGACACCGCCTGAAGTCTTAGAGCAGCGAAAAAGCCTACTCTAAGAATCTGCCCGAAAAATCGACCGATTGAGATGATTGATCGTTTAAGAAAGTCTGAGTTTTATTGATTTCCTCGCAAATATGTTATAAAACGTCGTATGACATACGTGCGCTTTCATAATTACAGCCTCTGCTTTCTTATGCTCGGGCTAGCAATATCGGCTCGGCTGTAATTTTTAACTTACCGCACTTATATCATAATGTACTAATACACCACTGTCCTTATCTACTTCTGGCTTTAGCCACCAGGCAATTACGAGAATGGGGCGCGGGCGCCAACGCTTATCGTTTGTTTGGTAGTACTTGTATGGTGTAAATAATCAAGAATATTCTATTCTATGTTGGCACTTCCTCTGAACATGGGATCTATCTAGCCAATGGGGACTATCGTTTTTATGCTCACCAGAGAGTGCCACTGTCGTATACTTTAAAGTACAAATAATTTCATAAAGTTTATTTCATTTCGTATATCAACATAGTGTAAACTTCAGATACATATTTACAAAATAATATTCTCCCTAACATTAACAAGCATGAAACATTTAAAAATCATTCTACCCCCAAGTACTAACAAATAAGATCCTAAGTTGCTACTTAAAATCTTCAAGTCATAATTAATCAGGAATGGCTCAATCTAGACCAGAATCATGAATATTAGTTAAAATACGTGATAAAAAAGCACGCAACACGCGAAAACTCTGACATCTGACACAAGTATTACAATAATTTGTCAATAAGAAATATTGGCTGTGTCAAACACTGTTGTAGATAGAGAACTTATCTCCTTTGGTTGGCAAAATGAAACAGCCTCTTAGTTTGTATTGTTTTTCTATTTTTATTATGTCACTCATGTGTACTTACATCACATTTGTAACTTACTGTAATTTCAATAAGTATTGACTTATATTTATTCAATCTAAAAAAGGGCAACTAAGTATTACACTGTATCTGTTACATAATTTTAATGTTTGACTTGAGTGTCCTATCTTAATTATGTTATGTTATTCTTTCTATTACTGCAATTGTGTAACATATAAGAATAAATAAAACTAAAAGTTACTACACTATTATTGTTTAATTAGTATTTTGGCATATAATGCCCTCTGGCTTTCTTTGATCGCTTAGCTTTTTCAATATCTACATTGGGGTATTCTGCTTTCAATGCCTCCATACTCATGTCGGGGAAGCGTTTCAGTAAATGCTGCACATGACTGAACTCCCTGTTGCGTGCTTTCCTTTCAACATTATACTCCTTTTCTTTATACAGTCGAAGAAACTTTTTGACTGCTGAACTGCTTATGAAGCCATTTTCAATGTATGGTCTCACCCAACGTGTATTCATAAATTTAGGGATGTAGTATTCTTTCTTCTCGTATTTCTCTTTTAAACCAAAGAGGTTCACAACATCCTCTACAGGCCGTTCTCCAGTCTCTCCTGTCTCAAGCTTGTAATAAGCAATGTTGCGTTCTCTTACAACAGTTTCTATATTATTCATAGATTCTTGAACTTTGTCGATTCTTTCAGGATTGGGAAACAATCTCATTTTATCGTTACATTCATGTTCCATTGTGTACAACATATTCCGTTCTTTTAACAGTACATACCACAGTTTGTGTAGATCTGTATTCGACTTTATTCTCAATTCATCCAACCTCCAGGATCTACCAACTCTTATGTTCGTTTCTCCCCAATTTTTCTTAGCGTCGAAAAACTCCATCAGGTCGTAAGCAGGATTTGTGGTGTGTACACCTCGTTTGATCATTGTAGTAGCTGCAACTTGGATAGCATTCTGAAAGCGCAAACATCGGGTTATTGTACTTCTTAGCAAATTACTAATCATCGTAGTATTCATTTTTATTCAATAAGATAAATTATGAAACTTAGACAACAGAACAGTTTAAGGTTATAATAGTTTGATTAGCCTCGAAAACGAAATCCAAGTTTGACATTGACATTAACTAATTAGTTTTGAAATTATGGATCTAAAAATCAAATCAAAAATGTTTATTTGCAAGAAAATACATACATACGTTCAAAACTTAAGTTTTAAGATATAAGTGAATTCATAGTTTGCTATTCTAAGTTTTCGTGTGTTTTATTTACAAATGAAACAGTCTTTAGTTCCAAATGAAAATAGTATAAACATAGCGCACCTGACATTTGAATTAGATCTTAAATATTGTACCTATGTTTTACAAATAAATAATTTGAATTAGTAACTTAAACGCAACATATTTTTGAACGATATCATTTTGACAGCGCTAAGCACGTTTAGTTTATTACAACTCGTAATCATAATAAACTACTGAACCGTGACAGTTAAATAAAGTAAACATTTCTTAAGAAAGTAAGCCAAAAAGTGATATAAAATATAATAACACCAATAATCAAATTAAAATAATACATAAAAGAAAATGTCTTAGCCACAGATTATAATGAACTATGTATTCTAATCTTGACAGTCGAAAGGAATAACTAAACGTAAGAGTTGAATAATGTCGTGAATGGAGTGAGTGGTTGAAAGGAAGGGACGCGTTTTCTTTGGTTCTTTGGGAAACCAAAACGAAAACAATTTATAGTAATCGATTTATTTGTGTGCATTTTGATGTGCTGCTGGTGTTCATATGACTAAAGTACTGAACAGTTTGTGTTGTGTATGTTATTTTTGAAGATTCCATCATCGTAGAGGAAGCTTTTTGAAAGGTACAAACATCATTCACCTCTTTTATTTTTATGAAACTTTTGTTTAGTTGATCATAGTTTTACCTGTCTTAGTTTATTCCTATGGTTTTTTAGTTATTTAAGAATAGATCTAATGTTGTTTAAAATCTAATTGGTGTATTTAGTTTTTGTTCCTAACCCATCAACTGTGCAAACAATGTAAATAAAAGAATTCGTATGACCTTTAACTTCGTAGGTTGAGTGTATGAGGAATCCTATATGGAGAAAAATTGTTCTACTTGTAGGTTTTAGATACTGAGTGTTCCTAGTATCACATAACAACAATTATGTACCATAATTTTCAACTTCATAATTGACAATTAAAAAAAAATCTTTACTATCCTATAGCCACTAGCTTCCTCTTAGGAGCCAAAAGTCGTAGTTTTTATGTAATGTATATTTGGCTTTGGTATTAGGTGCTTTTTAAATAGATGATGACTAAATAATTATCTGTCCATATTCCAAAAGCTCCAAAAAAGAAACATTTTAGATGAGACTTCTAACAGATACAGATGGTAGTTATTTATGTTCACCTAGCACCACTATGACTTTTATTTTGTATTTAAGTAGTTGCATTAATTTTATTTTACACGGACAGAATTAAATCTGCAAACAAATCAATGGTCTTAATAACAGTACTTAGAAAGGAAAAGAACGTTCGGGTTAGCTGTGCACTACAATTGGCTGAGTTCATTGACTGATAACGGATAGCATAATTTTTGATTAAGTACTTGTAAAATGTTTTTGTTTACAATTTGTTATCTATGTGCAAAGGTGCTTTGTTTTTGATGATAAATGATTAATTGAATAAGAAATATAATAGGCTTTGAGTTTGTATGTATTTTGTAAGTGCTCTGTCTCTAACTATTTGAGTTCCAGAATTAAAGTAAAAAATAAAGAAGAACTGGCAGCTAAAAAAAAAAAAAAAGTTTGAATAACTAACATTTCTTACACAAATCAATGGAGCCAAGAACTTTTGAGTGAAGAGAAAATCAATCTAAAGTTATGTTTAATAAGGGGTAAAATTATGTAAGAAAAAAAACAATTGTTTTGTTTCGCTATAAATGTAAGGTCCTGTGTTAAATATACCGTCTGGACTTAGTGAATAAAAAGTCTTTGTTTCAAACTTAGGTACCTACATAAACTAAGTAAGTACTTAGTAGTAGTACTAGTACATACGAAATTATGTATTTATTCAATTTACGTATTTTAAATGGTAGATTGCTTCTACATCTTATATTGATAGGGATCATCATCATCATCTGCCTAGCCTTCTCCCAACTATGTTGGGGTCGGCTTATATTGATAGGGATATTAGGTAAATATGAAGATACAAATTAATTTTAAGAAAAATGTTATATAAATTATTATTTATTATTTTGGTTAAAACTGGTAGTTTCTAATCATCATCATCAGCCTATAATGTTCCCTCTGCTGGGACACAGGCCTAAATATGAATAATATATATATATATATATATATATAAGTAGTAATAATACATATATATATATATATATAGTTCCGTCCGAACTGGAAGGAGGACGCGTGGGTTCGCGAGAGATGGAAGGAGTGGAGGGAGGCCTTTGCCCAGGAGTGGGACAGAGCAGGCCAGTAAAAAATATATATATATTACAATATATATAAATAATATAATATAGTTATATAATAGGTGAATACGCAAGTACGTAATTGTACCAACCTAACGTCTGCATTAATGTAGGGCACCAAATTCTGAGAAGGCGCACCGCCACTACTTACCGTCTGTTTGTGAACTAACTAGGTGTGCCACAATTCCGCTTGTGTTACAATTTATAAGGTGACAAAATACGTTAATTAAGAAGGCGCCCATCCTCTCGTCGTGTGTTCCGGAGGGTAATTTGTCGCGTGCATTAAGCAAGTTGTTCGCGCTCGTTACGGGCCCCACAGAACCGCACGCTAAACAACGTAACGTCTCAATTGCGCGCCTCTGCCGCCATGCCGCCTCTCCTACTGCCGACGACGTCATAAACATTTAACATGATGGCACGCTTATGACGCCAACTGACGCTGCGACGCCAGTTAAAAGAAATCGCCCAATTTCCAGCACCGTAAGGACCACGTAATGTCTTTCAGGGCCTCTCACTTAAATACCATTTCAATCATAATCAAATTATCTTCGTAAAATGAGCTTGAAATAACGACTGATGGTTTTCCGCAATATATAACAATAATAATATGCATACCCAGTACACAATAATAAAAAAACTGAAGCGACCGACCCGACTTGATATTGATGTAATTGCATTTAACTTTACGATTTCTTTATCATAAAAATGTTAAAAGAAATGTGGAATCGAATTAGGATTCGAAACTCAAGCCATGTACGATTTATTACTCAAATAGATATTTATTACGTCGGAATGATATTAGGAATGACCGTCACGTCCCACTTACTATTATATCTGTCACCGGCCGAATAGGTGCTTACTAAACATAAGATCTTCGTATAGAATCGTTGATTAAATCAGGCGCCGTCGCTTTGTTTAGGCAACGATCGTATTATCTCGCATGGTTGTCAGTCACACTCGACCCGCTTGTGACGTTGGACATCTCACAGCCCTAGACTAGAGCCCGGAACGGACAGGGATGATTGTATTGCATAACACAATAGGACATCGAAATTAATGCAACATTCGCAAAGATGTCGCATACATCCGGCGTCAATGAACATAGTATTGCAGCACTTGAATGAAATGGCGTATCATTTTCTCCGAGTAATGTACAAAGTTTTTGCTGAAGTTATCTTATTACGGTGTTGGTTATTCTGGGGATGGGTCGATGATCAAATCAGGCAAGGCGTTGTTACTCCGAGAAGACATTTCATCTTGCACGGCTGTCGCACATATCCGACCTAGATGCGGCCTTCGTTTTCCAATCAATCTTGCTCTTCTGTAACTTATTCGGTTAATTTCTTCGAATTTTCTATAATGCTAATTCTAAAATCTACCTGTAATTTGGGTGAATAATTTTGCCAACCATTCTTGAATAGAAGTATTGCTCACCTCTCTTCGTGTTTTCAATTTGGAAAATGCTTTCTAAGGCAAGTTCATTCTGCGGTTTAGGAATTTGTTGGACTGGGAATTCAATCTCATTGGTATATATCCCAGCAGTTCAAATAACTTCGCCTTGTTAGCATTTAGTTTTCCATTTTAGGAACAGTTTCGTTTCGTGTGGAACATTAAGCATCAGTTAACAATTTAGGAATGTATCTGAAGCAAATAACAGGCATATTATGTTAACTGACTAAGTATTACGACTAATACTGCCTTTGATGAGTAGTCGACCTTGGTGGGTACATATTTAATTATGATTCATTTCTTTCGTAGTCTGTGTATGATATAGGTATTATTAACACTACATAGTATCCTAAGGTCCAACTAATAGGTATAAGCTTATATTTTATTCAATCGATGCGTGAAAAATCAATACTTCCGTTGAAACATGGCCTAAAATAAGTACTAAAGAGTAAAGGCAGTGTAGCCAAATTTTGTATACAGGGTAGATTTCTGAAAAGGGTCACTTAACAGGCACAGTCAGGGCTAGGTACCTTAACCACATAGTAGCAAGGTAGCTACAGGATATCGTAAGAAGAAGATAGACGTCTAAGACGTCAGTAATATTAAAAAAAAAACTAAAACTATTAAACTATTAGGTTTTTTTATTTTTATAGGCAAAGAACTATTTTTGGTATTTTTTATTTTATTTTCTGCCTCCGAGTTAAGGGGGCTGGTCAATTTTTGCCTATTTTCTTAAATAACTTCAAAACCTGACCTAACCTATCTTAATATTATAAAAACAATATTTGAGATGCTCGCAATGAACCCTTTCATTTGATAGATAAGACGATATAGTTTTCAAACCCCCAAAAGTGACCATGTTTAAAATTCATTAATTTATGTTTCACGTCCGTATTAGGGTCACCGACTAACATTTTTTTTTTTTTGTAATTACCAAATATCAATTGAATCAGTCGAGTAGATTAGGAAAAAATCTGTTGTGACAGACGGACAGGCAGACAACCGAGTGATCCTATAAGGGTTCCATTTTTTCAAAAAGGTCCGGGACCCAAAAAAAAATATTTAAATCAACTGTGGTTTGAACCAAACCCAATAAGTATTTCGTTTACAACCGGTAGAAATTATCATTAAAACTGGTCAATTGAACCTTTGGCGTCGTTTCCGCCCCGCATTTAATGATGGGGACTCTAAAAACATTGGAACCTTTTTTTGGAATAACATTTGAATCAGTAAATCAGCTGTGTCATCGGCATCTAAATTCAAAATGAATGCGGCCATTTATTTGAACTCCAAACCATAGTTATTCAATGTGGTGAATACTGTAAATAAAACCATTTATTTAAAGTATTTTGTGAATCTTAAGAGCCCGCATTTCAAAGAGCCAAAGATCAAAGCTTTTCAAGCGAATAAATAAAAGGAGATAGGCACTTTATTCTTTTTTTTATTTCATAGGGGGCCACATTCCATTTAATTTACGCGCAAGTATGGTTAAACCGTTTTTGAACTGCAATGTAGCGCAAAAAAAATGCATTCAATACGTCATTTCTGCAGCCAGGTGCTAATTTCATAAAGTCATCAGTCATATCTATTATACAGGGTGTAACCAGACTCTTCACGAAGCCGTCAACCAAGCATTATGTACATCAAACTAAGTAACTTTACGCAAAAATTTGTGCTGGAAAACGATTTATTTTTTTGGGCTGAAAAATCACGTTTTACAGTAGGACTTAATGTAACGCACTCAAAACATTTTGCTGATGGTTGGATTGAATAGTAAGAAGGGCCTGCAGATGTTTAAAGTACAACATACTTACATTACATCAAAAACATGTATTTAAAAAAAAACTACTTGGGAAAAAGTTGAAACTTTGACCCTCAATATCTCCGTAACTAGAAGGTTCCCAGGTATGGTCTAGAACAAAAAAATGATCGCAATGACGGGGAGAACAAGTGCCTTTCGGCTTCGTTATGAATCTGTTTACACCCTTTATGCTTTCTCTAACGCTTCCAGCCAATCGAGATTGACTGAGAATGGAGGCACCATTAACATTAGTATTCGAAGCTAATCCAGCTGTTCTATCTGTTCATCCAATAACTCTAATAGATTCGTAACATAGAAAACCGTTTTTTTTGGGAATTACATTAATCTTCATAATGCCAGATTTTTTGTAGACATAGCGTACAACATACATAAGTATTCGTATATGTATATAGATGACGTTTACTAAGGGTACTCCTTTAGTAAACATTTAAGTTTCGAACCAGTACGGACAAATTATGGTCGTGGCTCCGAACACAGACATCGACAGATACTCAGTAAGTTTTTATATGGAGGTGTTCATGTCCAGAGCCGGCTTGACCAATCCTTAAAAGTTTTTACCAAAGACCCAGGTGACTGACTCATCAATCCGCCACTCCCGTGCATGCTAAAAACCTATTACAATCTGGACACTACAGACTATTTGAAAGTGAAATTGAATCGATCTGAAAGCGGTTTTCCATGAGTCATCAACCAAGTGACTCACAATAACATCGAAAACGAAAGCTTTGGTACAATACACCGTGTATCAGGTTTTGTAATTCAAAATTAGATTAATATTATTTCAATAATCAACACGTTTTTCTTGTTACACTTTGTTTAGGTGTACGATGTGCGGACGCCATCATTGTTGGTGTTATCGTTTGTGAAACGCTTTATTCTAGAGAGGTCACACGTTATCTAAAACAGCTGTCGGGCGCACACGGCCTACAATGGACTCGTTTGTATCCCTACCGTATAATATTGTTTGTAATTTAAAATATCGGATGTGTTGGCACGGGTGGCGGACGGTTTATTTTCCGGCTCAATTGTGGAGTTATCCGAGGTGTATTGTTGCGTTGATTAGATCAGAGAAGCTTTGTTCAGGGGAGAATGGCCGGCTTCGCTTCGCTATCGTCTGTCGGCTGCACGCGACCTGTTCATGAATTTGCGGCTACAAGGTATTCCCGTTTCAGCCTCCTGACCGACCGCAGCATACATTATTTTACAAGAATTCTGGAAATTACCTTGCTTGAATCACTTAGTTGTTATCCTGTTACGATTTTTTTTATCAGACATTAATTGTATCTGCTACTTATTTTTGGCATTGTGGTAACCATTGTGGTTGGTTGGTTGGCAACCTTTATTAGGAAAATAATGTTACTTACGCTTTTTATGCTTCCCTTGTATTTTGTTTACTTTCCATTATCGAGTTTCCGTTGTGACTAAATGTAATTTATTTTGATATGGATACTCGAAGATACTCAACAAGAACCCCGAAAATGGAGGGTACAGTTGAAAAGACGCTAACAATACGCTAATGGCTTATGTTTGCGATGACTGTCCCTCGCAGCCAACAGGCTCTATTATCACAGTCGGTCCCTGTGCGCTGAATTGGCTAAATGTTTTGTGCCTCTGAAAAGATTCAAGATGACGGTGAAATTGTTGAGAAAATTGATCACTTCCACTCGAGCAAGTCGCCCTTTTTACAGAACTCGTTATCAGCTTTGTTTCGCAGGCCTAATGTGTTTTAACCTTTCTTTAAAAAACAAACTTTTTGCTAACTTAGTACTAGTTTTAAATTGAATACTCAAGTAGATGTGGAAATGTTCCCTTTCAGGCAATGCATCTGCTTTTCGAAACTCATATTTAAACATGTATTCTACACGTTGTGGCTACTAGTTACGATTACACCTAAAACGAGCAACAAATAATAAAGCCGTACACCTCACACCTAAATCTCATATTTCACATTATTATGTTACATGTTTTTTTACACGATTTCTTTTTGACGAGTGTTCCACTAGACTTGTCGAAAAAAAGTATTAAAATTTGTAGAAAAAGTCAAGTCCTTGAAATACTACGATCGATAAAAATACTGCCTGTCTAATCTTCACCCGAAGTCAATAAAACTTGGATCGAGGCGAAATATCTCATAACACCTTGCCCGTCCTGGGAATTGAACTCCAGATCCCACCCGACGAACGGTACTCCATCGAAGACTACAATAACTACCTCCTTGTGTAGATAAAGCCGAATTCGACGGACCTTTCGTACGTAGGATCGAGCCATAAAATCAATGGCAAAATGACCTATTTCATCCCGCTTTATGTAGTTAAAGCAGAAAAGTTTACTAATAAAATACAAAAGTGTTCTACTTTCCTTACTAAAATACGAGATCGCCGTCTTAATACTTGTTCAAACGTTTTCCAGATAAGTATGTACTTTTTAGAACATTTTTATTTTAAAAGTTAGCCGTACTTTCCTCGTCCTCCGTTTGCCATAATCTTGGCTGAAAATCGATATTTCCTGTAGATATTTCCAAATCATAATATTTGCCTTGTGTCTAGAAATAACCATAGGTAATCTAAACGCATTTCTATGACTGACTGCATCCGCAGACGGTATTTGACTTTTGCACTTACATTTATGGCACAAATTCGGAATTGGTGATGGATTACGCGTGATATCGTCGAGGCGATGTAAGCGATGTGTGTGCACACGTCACGGGGTGTGTCGATCAATCACGGGCGCGGATGGACGAGCGACAGGCCATTAGGGGCGCTTCGTCGCCGGCCGGACTCAGGTGCCGTTGGTCCGTCCGTCACCTCACCGCGCACCGCCGCGCGCCGCCCGTGCCTCCCGACAACAGCCAAGCCCTTGTCGTCTTCAATCACCTCACCAACCGACCACATGATTCATATTACTCTACATTACGGCTTTATTATTTGTTGCTTTAACCCGTTTTGCTCGGAATAAATTTATTAGATTTTTATGAGAAAGCACTTTAAAAACCTTCTTGGCAGCAATCGAGATACCTAACGGCAATTTTAAGACAACAGCTTTTTGCATTTTTATTAAAGTGCTAACTCCTAGATTCTATGTAATTACAAGAACTCTAAATTCCGAGTTAAGACAGTAAAGCCATGGTTACATGTATATTCAGTATCTTCAGCATGAGATGAATAGCATAACAATAAAACGGGTTTAACCGTAGTGTTCTGGTTATATGCGCCACATGCCATCCCTAACCATGCACAAGGTGCCTCAGTTAGACAGCATGCGGAATGAACTGCACTTCTTGTGTCTTAGGTATAACGTGATAGAAACTGTGTTTTATGTCCCCTCTTGCTTAGGTCCTAGAGAGAAATATATTAATATCTTAGTTTCCAATCCGCAGCAGTTGTGATTTCCATTTCGAATACTTGCAACGCTGTGACATTTAAACTGGACTTATTTATTGATCAAGTTAAAATTAAACATTTCCATAACATATTATGTTTATTACTGACAGCGTTTAGTTACATAATAAACACTATTTTAACCGACTTTCTTCAAAAAGGAGGAGGTCCTCAATTCGGTTGTATGTTTCTTTTGTGTTTGTTACCTCATATCTCCGTCGTTTCTTAACCGATTTCAAAAATTCTTCTTTTATGTGAAAGGATATACTTCCCGATTGGTCCCATAGAAATTTCATCAAAATCGGTCCAGTAATTTGGTATGTTTTCACGTTAATTGCTATATCACGCGACGACGCCTGAAGTTTTGCGTGTTTAATTTGACACACTTCCTGATTTCCGATTGAATTAAAAATTTGCACGCTTATGTATATTGCGTGATAGTACAATATATCGATGACATGGAGCTGATCTGATGATGGAGCTGGACGGCGGCCTTAGGAACTCCGTTATGAAACGGCATAACCCCATCGAGTTTGGGCTCGTATGATTCGTCATGACGAGTACTTTGTCTCTAGATGATATCCAGGGTCTGATGATGAAGCTGGAAGGTGGCCATAGGATCTCCATGATAAAACGACGTAACCGCATCAAGTTTGGGTTCGTTTGATTCGTCTAAATGAGTAGTTTGTCTATAGATGGTATCCAGGGTCTGATGATGGAGCTGTAAGGTGGCCATAGGATCTGCGTGATAAAACGACATAAACGCATCGAGTTAGGGCTCGTTTGATTCGTCTAAATAAGTTGTTTGTCTTTAGATAGTATCCAGGGTCTGATGATGGAGCTTGAAGGTGGCCATAGGATCTCCGTGATAAAACGACGTAACCGCATCGAGTTTGGGCTCGTTTGATTCGTCTTAATGAGTAGTTTGTCTTTAGATAGTATCCAGGGTCTGGTGATGGAGCTGTAAGGTCGCCTTAAGAACTCCGCTATAAAACGACAACCCCATCGAGTTTGGACTCGCTTGATTCGTCTTGACGAGTCCTTCCTTAAAGTTCTGGTTACAATATAAAAAATAATTCATGATTAGAATTTGTGTGTTATGCACAAAGTCTACAACTAAAAAGGGTAAAATAAAAAACTTTCTGCGAAAAAAAACCGACTTCCAAAAAAACACTAAAAAAAAACTAAAATAACTTTTTTTAAATTACTTTCGGAAGTCGGTGACAAATAATTACAATGAAACAAACAAAGTCACCGACTTCCGAAAGTAATTTAAAAAAAGTTATTTTAGTTTTTTTTTTAGTGTTTTTCTGTAAGTCGGTTTTTTTTCGCAGAAAGTTTTTTATTAATTTTACTTATACGCCAAAGACATAAAACTTTTTCATAAAGTCATACAATACGAAACTTATTCCGTACTCTGCCATGGTTCCATGAATTACGAAATAAAAATATATTTATGTAAAGATAGCGATACATGAGCAAGCTCGGCACGTGGTATCCACACAATAATAGACTGTGTCCATTAATTAGACCAACATGTTTCATCGTAAATGGACATCAGTGACGCGTACTGTGCGGTACGGGCGTCCGTTAACATGAACGTAATTGATGGTCGCACCTCTAATGCTTTTTGCTTTGCTTAAACATAACTAGACCCGTTTTTGTTTAGCTTCCGATTTCATCTAAAATGTTCACGTATATAACTATGTTTATCCATTTACTACGCCCTAATGCTAGTGTATTGTGTGTTCGCACGGTATCATAAAGATTAGATAACTTAATAAATCGTCATCTATCCCGTCTGCGAGTAGCTTATCCCCCGTTCTGCGTTAGGATGGAGCTATTCACCTTTCACATGTAGGCCATTAGTAGAAAGATAGGCTCGATATTGTAGCACGTGCCTCCTCCCGCAACCCTGCCTCGTTTGAGATAAGCCTTGAGCGTTAAATATGTGCCTCTCGTGGCTTGTGGTCGGCGATAGCGCTTACTAAACATGGATACACCCGTTTGTTTATAATCTCTTTATGTTTTGATCGTAATGCTAAGAAATTGTTGCTTTCGTAACGCCCCAGCCCCAATACATTCATGGTTTTTCTTTTCAGATAACAACGCTTCAAAGCCACATTACCTTTTGTATATCTCCAAAGATGCTTTAACGTAAGTTGTTTCCATAATTTTACTGCCGTAAACAAAACCTAAAATGTATACAATGAATCGTACGCTCGTACGATTCATTGTATACATTTTAGGTTTTGTTACTTACCTACGCAACTTTTCATATTTTCTTGTCGTGATTCGAAAACCTATCTCTAAATTTATTAATTTACCTCATCTTAGAGATGACAAAATATTTTGTTGGTGGAATTTACCCAACAAAATTGAAGAGATTTTTCCGATAGAGCTTTTGGATCCAACAAAAAACATTAAGGTTGTAAAAATCCCTTAGTATTCCGGAATTTAGGATTTTGTACCCTTTATAAATCGATATCAAAGTGATCATATTTTAACTAAAGCAAGCACGTCTGCTTTAATATCAACGCTGAACAATGCTCTGTTATTTAATCGCTCGAAGGTTAGTGACAAGTTGTCCCCTGACGACCCCTTTCGCAGTGAGCTCCGAATGTCAACTGGCTTGACACTTGGAATACCACGATACACCGAGTTTGTCGGCACGGAATGTCGTGACGAGGCTGCGGAGGCGAATATCTTTGGACCAAATACCTTCAAGTCAAATACTATACAGAATCGATTTTAGTTATACCTAGTAAACTACCCAACTGTCATTGCTGTTTGCGTTGCGACTTACCTTCAGGTTTTAGTACAATCGAGGATACCCACTGAATTTGTAATGGCTCCTCGACCCATAGGATTCAGCAGTACTAATCGAATTGGCAACTTCTGCGCTATGGAAACGGAAATTCGGGTTTATTTCGAATATTTATTTTAATTTTTCTGTACCGGAAAATGCTTTTTATGCCAGAAAATATCAATTAACTGATTTCCTCAGGCATACCAATAAGATCGATTTATTAAACAAAAGTTCGTCTTCTTCTTTTGTAATAGATGTTATTATATTGTTGAGTTGTTTAATTTACATAATTACTTTGTCCCACTGACAGGTGAGCAAGTTGATCGAGGTTTCAATTGTATCGTTCTTATCCCCAAATATGCAAGAGTGAGTAGGAGAGAGGTCGGAAATTTTAGGTACTCAGATACTTCCAAAAAATCGGCCATCAGAATGCAGATGCCCTTAGAAATGACGTTTTTGTTGTTTGGTCCTAAGAAGGTCCGTTCGTCGAGAGACGTTTGGGTTTCACAGTGGTGAAAGGATTAGTCAGCTAGCCTGTGTTCTCAAGTGTTAGCTGTCCAGGGTGCGCCAGCGTGGGTTAAAACACCGATAGAACAGCATTAGCATTTACCTAAGTGATTTGTCGTCAGTTACCCAAAACGGTTTTATATGGCTGTTTGTGTATGTGAGTATAATTTATTGCCACCACACCCACGTATACAGAAGAAATTCCTACCTCATATAAAACGGTCTCGTCCAAGGCTTCCAATTTGAATTCCAAAAACTGCGTCCCTCCTGTCGATCCGGTAATGAACTGTAATTAGGGATTCGGCAGAAATTCTTATTGTCAATTTGTATTGTTGGTATAAAGTGAGAGCTCTAATTTATATCCATATTTATTAAGGTCGGGGCTTTCATTGACCTGAAGCGGCATGCAAAAACAGCCGTTATTCGTATAGTGATTGCGGTTGAATTTCAAATTAAAAGGTCTGCTGGTATTTTATTCGGATGCTTAAAACGTAGACGTCATCTAAATAAATATTTGAAATGAATCCCCTGAGAGTCTGGATTTCAGTTAAGTTGTAGGGCAAAAAGAGGCTTACCTATTGATAAAGTTGGATAACGGTTAATTCATCTCAGTGCTGTAGCTTTATTCAGATGCGGTAGGTAATGACTGCCTTAGTGATCACTTGGGCAAGTCCTTAGCGTTGGCTCCTGGGTTTCATTTTCGGGACAAGTAAGTGTTACTGGTGTATCTGTTTCTTCAGGTAGTTCTGAGTAGCAGCCCGGAGTCTAAAGTAAGAGATAATCACAGTTATTATTTTCATTTTGACTAATCAATTTATCCACTCAAAATATTCTTGCCAGTCTTTTGGTGACTGTACCCACATTGTCAACGTTTAACGTTCTTCCCATATATCGTGTTACGGTGTTTCTATAATGTACCATGCATAGTACAACAGGATAGTAAGTGGGTGACGAAAGTAAGGGTACAGTGGAGGACGTTTCCGCCTGATCAGTTAAAAAAAAAATCGTCTGAATTATGCGGAAGCGCCCCGCCTGTCTAGAGAGTGTTTCAAAAACTGAGCTTAGTGTTGATCAGGCGGTAGTGTCCGCCATTGTACATGTTGCAGGTATTGTTCGCGCCGACGACGTCGGGACACCTTTGTTCCACCGGGGCACGGACGCGCGTTACTTTATCTTATTAAATGTCGCCGGTCTAACGAACCCGCTGGCCACAATTGCTACACGTCGTCAATTAATATGCCTTACCTAGTCATCTTATGCCAACCACGAAACACCAAGGTGACCTCACAATTTTAGTGAGTGGCCCGAAATAATATCGCCCAATCAATTTATCTTTATGCTTGACAAGACCTCAGCAATTAACCCCTATACCTTCCTAATTAACTTGAATTCATCTTTGAAAGCGACGTTATCACGAAACGGATAACATTATCGGGATCTGTTATATCTACACAGGAAAGGTAACTGTTGAGATTGGAAGAAAATTTAAGAGCTCAGAAACCGGGAAACGTAGGTACTAATTGGACACATAAAGTACAATTAAGTCTTGGAATATTCAGCACCCAAATCTTGGGATAATGTCGTGTCTTGTCTATTTATCACTGGCAAAGTAACTAGATAATGTATTAGGACGACAACACGTGCGAGTAAAGAATATTTGTCTTGTTTTAGATAGGGAGACAGGTTTACGTTACCATGTTAGTAGTGTCCCTACCACACACCGATGTTCTTGGATAAACGCTTTTTACGTGATGATTCTTCTTAATTTGTCACAACTTCTTTGTTACTTTGAGCGTTGGCTTCTTATCTTCTCTTCTTCTTCATCCGGGCATCCGGCCCGGGCCGCATAAGTACGTTGCTTCTCCAATTTTTGACAGACCTCTGCAGAGTGGACCGCTCGATACAAGCTGCTTCCAATAGCCCTCATGATGGCGTCTGACCAGCTTGCCAGTGTAGGACACTGGCACACTTAGAGCGCGTTGTCATCCACCCAGCCCAGTATCACTAGCTTTTTTAGACAGCGGGCCGAGGGCACGCTCCTGGCATGTTCTTATTGTAGCTTATTATAAAGTAGGTTTATTATTTTTAATTGTATGAAATACGCTTTAGGGCATTTCGTTGGATTCTAAATCCATGTAGTGTAGGTAGAATAACAACCAATCACCCAACAAACTCGTTTAAACGCTACTTGAATAAGCCTCAATCGGAATTAAGCATAGGCTTATTGTCGTTTTTCATATAATGTGCTCCATAAAAGCGATACAGTGGTGGTAACCGGCCACAAATGGCAGATGGTAAATTACCTTCCGTTAAGACCTGGATTGCGGCAGTTAGCTCGGTGCGCTGCTACTGCGCGTTAATGAGTTCGTGCCATGTGTGGCCATAACACAATGTCCTGGCAATTGTTACCGCGGATAATATCCATATTTTGTGCTTTGTTTTTGTTTGTACCCACATTTTGTACGTTGTTTTTACTTTATTTATTCTTTTAGTACCTACTATTTTTCGATGAAATTCGAATTTCAGGTTAAATCAGTAAATATTTGAATGTCTTTGGGATAAATATAGTTTTTATGTTTCGTACCTAACGGGGCCAAGCCAACGGTACCCTTACTAAGGTTTCGCTGTCTGCTCGTCTATCATAAGGCTGTATTTTTTCGTGTGCGAGTCGTCATCCGCGTCCGCCGACGCACAAACGGTTACCACGTATTCATGGTCACTCACTACATCATTCTGCCCCCCCACAGAAATATTTCATTGATATTTTTAAATCTGCTGTTTCCTACAAAAGTGCAATACCTACATGTCAAAATGTATGGTATAGCTACTATTTTTCTATGTGGGGCATTATCTCCTCTACCTTGGATATTTTGGGTTGGCAGAATAATAGGCAAACACATCGCCTGGATGAGAAATAATTTCTCACAAAAACTACATCATCACTATCAGTATCACTACATTTTATAAAACCAAGTCCTCCGCCGCGTCTGCTTGTCTGTTCGCGATAAACTCGAAAACTACTGCACCGATTTTTATGCAGTTTCAACCAATGGATTGAGTGGTTCTCGAGGAAGGTTTTAGTATATAATTTGTCTAGTTTTTGTTGCGGGAACGAGATCAAATTTCATGATTACTGTTGGTCGCTACGATAAAATGATGAAATTACTTTCACATTATAGTATTCTGCTATAAAGCAGATACGATAAAAAGTAATATACGTACAATTTACAGACCATGTGTCCTTCGTCTCATTTTTATCATAAATATGCCTTCTGTGGTAGCAGAAAGTAGGTATAAATCACGGCATCCATTATCCATTCAATTTCATCCATTTATTTCCAGTTTAACATTGTAATTTGAGCACTTTTATAAACTTTTAATAATATTTTTCACTCAATAATATTTTTGACTCGCCCGGGAACTCCACTCCTAGTTCTGCGATCGCCTGCCACCGAAACAGCCAGGACTGACCTGACGCCTGTTCGGTGGAGCCGCAGGACCAGGTGCTCCAAGGGTCTACCCCCTTCGGAAAACAGCAAGTACTTTCTCCACCTATTACCCCAGTTCTCGAGTGCGTGTAGATAGGTGTGTGTTTTTTTTAGCAGACTTGTATTTCATATCCTCCCCTTTTTATCTTATTAAATTTAATTGTACTGTCTACCTCCTATTTTTATTTATTTGGAACAGTAGACATGACAGTTTGGCGCCTAACGTAAATCAAAATAAGTTGAGCTCAATTATTTTCAAAATTCAGAAAAATTACTAATACTAGTATAACAATTTATTTTGACTCACTTATTTGGCTTAGATTCTCTTTATAATTCCTCCTTACTATTTCCTTATTATTCTCTATCATTTGCTTATTTTGTCTTTGTTTTTTATTGAAACATAAAGTACTAAGGTGCAAGCCACTGGTATTTTACTTGGTGGGATTTTTCGGAACTATTCGACCGAGAATTTTTTTATGAAAATATAAAGTACTAAGGTGCAAGCCACTGGTATTTTACCTGGTGGGATTTTTCGGAACTACTCGTCCGAGAATTTTTTTGTGCGATTTTTTTTTTTTGGAATTACTCGACTGAGGAATAAAGGAGGTTACAGCAAACTTAATTTAGGCTTCCATCGGTTAAATAACTAATCGTGGACCTCTTTTAACTATTTTTTTTTAAAGAAAATACGTGTTCTTCTCACGCGTCCCTCTTATAACTAAAATACCCTCGTCAACACTCTGACTCTCTTGAGTCCTGCTTCTAATTACTTTCCTTGAACGCAATGTTTACTCTCTTTTGCTATAATTTATATTATTTTTTAGTAATGGATAGAATTATTCACGACATTTATAATTCGCCTTCGTATTTTCATCTCTATCTCCTTTAATTATTTTAGGAGTTGACTTTTGGAAAAAGTTTAATCTCGTTCCACACATACTCTCTTCGGCTTTTAAGCCAAATACTAAATGTTTAGTGGTAACTGAAACTACTAAACAAGTACTACCTTTTAATAATCTCTCATTAAAGCAAAAAACTATTGCTAATGACATGATTAAACGTTTTAAAACTATATCCTTCGAAAGCAGAGGAGTACTAGGCCGCACTCATCTTATTAGCCACCATATTGATACTGGTGATACTCCACCAATCAAACAACGGTGTTATCGACTTTCTCCTGAAAAACAAAAAGCTCTTATTAGGGAAGTTGATAAAATGTTAGAATGGGGTGTTATTGAAAAATGCGAAAGCCCTTGGCTTTCTCCGGTTATCATTACACCTAAAAAGAATGGCGAATGGCGATTCTGTGTTGATAGTCGTAAATTAAATTCGGTTACTCGTAGAGACGCATACAGCCTTCCATTTGTTAATGAAATTTTAGATAACCTTAAAAACGCTAAATATCTTTCAAGCATCGATATTGCTAAAGCTTTTTGGGAGGTGCCATTGAAAGAAGAAGCGGATAAAGATAAAACAGCTTTTTATGTCCCTGGTCGAGGCATGTATCGCTTTGTTATCATGCCTTTTGGCCTAACTAATGCTCCAGCAACTCAGCAAAGACTGATGGACATGCTTTTTACTCCTGAATTTAACAATAAGGTCTTTTGTTACCTAGATGATATTATAATCATCTCTGAATCATTTGAGGAGCATATCTCTTATTTAGTTAAAGTTCTTGAGAAATTAACTTTAGCTAACTTGACTATTAACTTCGATAAAAGTCAATTTTTTAAAAATTAACTTAAATACTTAGGATACATTGTAGACGAAAACGGTTTACGCTCTGATCCAGCTAAAATTAAAGCTATACTTGAATTCCCTACTCCCACTACTCGTAAAGAAGTAAGGAAATTTATTGGAACTTGTAGCTGGTTTCGTCGATTTATTCCCAACTTCAGCACAATTGCAACACCACTTAATAAATTAACTTCTTCCGGTAAAAACGCTCCTAAATTCATTTGGGATGAAAACGCTTCTCAGGCTTTTAATAAACTAAAAGAAGCTCTGGTTACTACTCCAATACTAGCTTGTCCCGACTACGATCTCCCTTTCTCTGTGCACTGCGATGCTTCTAACTTTGGCATCGGAGGTATGTTAACACAAGTAAAAGACGACAAAGAAGTAGTTATAGCCTATATGAGCAAATCCCTTAGTAAAAATGAGCGCAATTACTCGACTACAGAAAGAGAAACCCTCGCGGTAATTTCAGCTTTAGAACATTGGCGTTGTTATATTGATAATGGTAAACAATTCACTGTTTATACAGATCACGCAGCACTTAAATGGTTTCTAAAATTATCTAATCCATCCGGTAGACTCGCGCGGTGGGCTCTTAGATTGTCATCTTTTAATTTTATCTTAAAACATAAAAGAGGTAAAGACAACTTAGTCCCTGATTTACTCTCTCGTAATTCTACATCATTACCACTTGGTGTTAATCCTGTCTCTCTTGATTCCCAATCTGTATCTTCAGCATTGGAACACTATAACAAACTGCTCTTGGAATGTCGTAACAATCCTGATCACTATCCCAATTATACTATTCGCGAAAATAAATTATTTCGCTATACTCCCTCTCCATATGCGTTAACTGAAGATTTCGCGTGGAAAGAAGTTCCTCATCCTGATCTCCGGGAAACCCTTGTTAAAGATAACCATGGGTCCCCAAATCAGCCTCATCTTGGAATTTTTAAAACTTATAAAAAATTATCACTTCTATATTACTGGCCAGCTATGTTTAAAGACATCGCTAAAATAATTTCTATCTGTGACAACTGCTTAACTTACAAACACGCAAATCACTCTCCCTTCGGCCTTATGGGTAAACCAAAAATTGGTTCTAGGCCTTTTCAAACAATTTCTTTAGATTTAATGGGTCCTCTACCTATGACTAGACGTAGAAATCAATTTATATTAGTAGTTAACTGTTGTTTTACTAAATATTCCTTGATCTTTCCATTAAAACGGGCTACTAGTACTAACATCATCTCCAACTTGGAAAATTTTGTTTTTCTGGTACATGGAGTACCTCAGACTATTATTATGGACAATGGATCGCAATTCCAATCCCATGAATTTCGCAACTTTCTTGGCAAATATAATATACCATATATATTTTTCTCTCCTCACTATTGCCCTCAAGTTAATCCCACTGAAAGATACAATCGTACTATAATCACAGCTTTGTCATCTTTGGTCGGTGAAGACCATAGATCTTGGGACCTCTACATTCCTAAAGTCCAATACGCTATGAACAGCATAACTAATGCTACCACTGGTTTCTCTCCTAACTTTTTGCTCTTTGGACGTGAAACAGTTACTTCTGGCTCACTTTATACGCCAACTAGTAATCTTGACGAAATCGTTTTTCTACCTAGAGATATCTATGCTAGTAACATAGGTTTACTGTCTGCAACTTTTGACAAAGTTCAGATAGCTCTTCATATTGCTCATACTCGTAACACTTCTCGTTACAACGAACGTCATTCTTTTAAAGAATATAACGTAGGAGATACAGTCTGGCGAAGAAATTATGTAATTAGTCAGGCTGGAACTTATTTTAGTGCGAAATTAGCTCCAAAATATGTAAAGTCCACTGTGTTGCAGAAACTATCCCCATTAGTTTATATATTAGAGGATTCTAATGGCAACCAAGCTAAATGGCATATTAAAGATTTTAAAATATAATGTATATAATTATGTAAATAAATTCGTCCTACGTCATTTTATTCATGATTCATCTCTATCTTATTTCTTTCTTCTAACTATAGAGTTCTTTTCGGTCTATGGAAACTCTATTTGTTTTTTTATTTTCATTTGGTTCTTAAACCATTAAAGAAGATTATTTATTAATCTTTCCTTTTATATCTGTTCTTAGCAGATAACTCTAAGAAGTGCTTTTAGGTACAAGTTACCTAACCTTCGTATTAACTAACTCTACAAGTTAGTTTAATCTCTCCAGATACTCTATGAAGTGCTTTTAGGTACAAGTTACCTAACCTTCGTATAGACTAACTCTACAAGTTAGTTTAATCTCTCCAGATACTCTATGAAGTGCTTTTAGGTACAAGTTACCTAACCTTAGTATAAACTAACTCTACAAGTTAGTTTAATCTCTCTTCTAAGAAGTGTTCTTGGGTACAAGTTACTTAACCTTCTTATATACTAACTCTAAAAGTTAGTATAACTAATTATCAACTACTGAGGTTGATTGAAGCGGTTGACAACTTCATTAAAAATAAGCCATTGTTAAAAAATCTTTATATTTTTCATCTAATTATGGGTTTTCGACGCGAGCGGTTGACAACTCCGAAAATAAGCCTACAGTTATTGATATCAGGTTGCGTAGAGATCATTGAATGTGAATCCTACCTGACCTAACTTCGTAAGATGTCGGTGTGATTGAATGAAGTATGTAAGTTATGTGAAAGATGTTATACTTTAATCTTTACAAAATTTTTGTTCAAGACCAAAAATTTTCTCGGGGTCGATGGGGAAATATAGTATTCTGCTATAAAGCAGATACGATAAAAAGTAATATACGTACAATTTACAGACCATGTGTCCTTCGTCTCATTTTTATCATAAATATGCCTTCTGTGGTAGCAGAAAGTAGGTATAAATCACGGCATCCATTATCCATTCAATTTCATCCATTTATTTCCAGTTTAAAATTGTAATTTGAGCACTTTTATAAACTTTTAATAATATTTTTCACTAATGACAAGCAACGTCAATCTGTCAAGTTACTTATTCCTTTTTCTATATCGGCCTGTTAAATGAAGGTTGTACTAGATTTTATTACTAAACATGATTAAAAATGTTTTGGCTAGTTTAAATCTAGTTTTGATATTGTATTACGTTTGTATACTGACTAATAGAATACTAAATGTTAATTTTAAAATTCATAACGCACTCTTGGATTGTGAGGTTTTATACGTCTTGGCCAACTATACCTGGCTGGTCAGACGAATTGTGGCTACAACAAATATAATCGTAAAGCGAGGCAAATAGTTCTGGAACACTAAAATAGTTCCTTATAAAAGACGCCGCTTACGAACTAAAACTAGTTTACGACGAGATTTCAGTAGCGACCAGTACAGTGCAGTCCACCCCACTAAAAGTGGACTAGTGAAAGTGTCAAGTGGTAGGGCGCCGACGCTCTGACGTGTCCCTCCACCACGCGGAAGTCGCAACTCCATCCCGGGGCTCCCCTAAACGGAGTTTGGCCCGGGACTCCTGTTCTCTTCAAGCTTCCCGGGGCTCCGCTAAACGGACTCGCCCGGGAACTCCACTCCTAGTTCTGCGATCGCCTGCCACCGAAACAGCCAGGACTGACCTGACGCCTGTTCGGTGGAGCCGCAGGACCAGGTGCTCCAAGGGTCTACCCCCTTCGGAAAACAGCAAGTACTTTCTCCACCTATTACCCCAGTTCTCGAGTGCGTGTAGATAGGTGTGTGTTTTTTTTAGCAGACTTGTATTTCATATCCTCCCCTTTTTATCTTATTAAATTTAATTGTACTGTCTACCTCCTATTTTTATTTATTTGGAACAGTAGACATGACAACATATAAACTTGTTTATCTAGCCGTTTTAATACATCAAACGTGATTGCTGTGACGATAAAAAAATAAAGTGGTCAAATGAATAGTTTGGGCATAGACAAGATTGCTTATAAACTTTGTTGTAAAGTGTGAACACCTGGCATGATTAGGTACTCATCATAAGTTACCCCGGCTTATGAATAAATAAGTACGAACATGTATCTTACTCCAATATTACATCATATTTTTAAAAAGTTCTAAGATGATCATAATGATCGCCACCTGTACCTAATTATGTCGTTAAAACTTAAAACATGATATTAATTAATTAAACTTTATGTCACCAATTCACATTTTTAACCAACATGTTAAAAAGGAGGTGGTTATGTATTCGACCGGCATTAAAAAAAAAGGTATTTACACCGATTTCTCCGTAATTACTGGTACGATTTAAGTGATTCTTTCACATTTGGTAGAAGAACCTTGCAAGTAGGCCCTCTATTAATTTTATTAACTTTGCTTCGGTACTTAATGAGTTATCCTCTATAATATGTATTTTTGAAGTGAAAACTTCTTTAGCGGCGTTGTGCTCTTTTTGGGATGGGTAAAAACTGTTAACTCGCATCAAATCGTCAGATCGATTCGCAGGGCGCTTGCGTGAGTGTGCGTGTAGTTTAAGCTAGATTGCGTTGTTTCAAGTTTTTTTCTACAGCGGTGACATTTTTCGTTCTTGCAGAAAGCTATTAAAATTTATGATGTTTAAGCTAGATGGCGTTGTATCAAGTTTTCACTTCTGCCGGCACTCCCGAAGTGCAACCCGTTGTTTTTTTCTTCGTCGTCTATGTCGATGATGTGCTAATAACTTCTTAGACCAGAACTAAAAAGGGTAAAATGAAAACGAAAGCCGCTTTTGTTTGTGTCATTGACTGTTTTGCCACCGACTTCCGAAAGTAAATTTATTTTCCACATTTTAATCAGTTATTTTTTTATTTAATTTTTTGATTGAACACTTCTTTAGCGGCGTTGTGCACTTTTTGGGATGGGTAAAAACTGTAAAACTCGCGTCAGATCGAATCGGTGGCGCAGAGCGCTTGCGCGAGTGTGCGTGTACTTTAAGCTAGATGGCGTTGTTTCAAGTTTTTTTTTCTATGGCAGTGACATCTTTCGTTCTTGCAGAAAGCTATTGAAATTTCTGATATTTAAGCTAGATGGCGTTGTTTTAAGTTTTCACTTCTGCCGGCACTCCCGAAGTGCAACCCGTCTTATTTGTTTTTTTTACCTTGAATGTTACTTCGCTTTCCTTGGTCATGTAGGAACTATTTTCTTACTTAGGTACACAAAATAATAAAAATAATTAAAAAATAAAATTTAATACTATTTTTGATGTTATTGATTATTATGTTTAGATAAGATAGATGGTAACTTAGGGAGCAGAACAAAATTATGAAAATCTAAGTACTAAATCACATCAGTTTAGTATGCTGACCGTACAATAAAACTAAGCGTTTAGTTATTATACAACAGATAATGTTAAGACACCTTTTATGCACCTGCTTGCTTAATTAATCGTCTCATAGTCTTAACGTTAGTACGCACAACGGCCAATCAAGCTATACAAAACCAATTTATTCGGATTTCTCATCGTATAAAAAATCTATATACAAAGCGAGGCCAAGTTATACTGGAAATGTACAGCTTCATGTGCCGCCGTGTGTACCTTCTGTGAGAAAATTAATACCATCTCGTCTTCCGTGTAGAATTCATTAAAATTTTCGAAACGTATCGTTCAATGTTTTTAATTATTAATTCGTCTTAAAGTTTCACCGTGTGATGGGGCGAAGTTGTGCGTCTATCGCAGCTTCCGTCATGTATGGGATAAAGTTCTTTCAGTATACTCTTTAGAACATGATACCTCATATCGATTTATTCAAAGTAGATTTTAACTAACCAAAATATTCTTTGGAAAGGTGTGCCTTTCAAAAGCTTTATTTATTTGGTACTTCCTACGGCTTCGCTCGCGTTGATTTAGAATTTGACAATCAATTCGGGTTGTACACGTGGCGCCATCTATTATCGAAGAACGTTATTGTTGTTTTTCTTGGGAATAGTACTTTTTTTTCAGGATGAAAATATGAAAAATTTCAGGATGATCGGTTCAGTGGTCTAGGCGTGAAAAAGTAATAAACAAACAAACTTACTCGCATTTATAATATTAGTTAGGATTAGGATAAAATTACTACCTGATCCCTCTTTACATAACCTATTGCAGTAGCTACATAAGTAAACCAGCTCGCATGACCACGGTAGAAACAGAAAACAAAACGACAGCTTGTAGGATGGTTTGTGCCGTGTCATTATTCTCTTGGCCTTATCCCAGTTCATTTGTGGTCGCCGCAGCATGTCTTCTTCTTCCATACTTCTCCTTTCTTACCATAACATCCTTCAAACACAATTGATTTCCGTCGTGTGATGTCAAAAATGAAATAAAGAAATTTATGTCAGTTTGGCTTCATGGGGGAGAAAAAGAAGTGCTCATGTCGTGTGCAGGACGCCATTTACTAGTTGCTTTGATGGTCTAAGCACAGATCTTCATGATTCTAGAGTTGGTAACACATAGTCTTATTATTAAGACATTCCAATTCCAATCCTTCTACAGTCTATATACTATAATTATTTTACTAAATGCTTGAAATATAATCGGATTCCCATTTACAACTTTGTATTAATATTCAAGTAAATAACGACCTAATTAGGTATTCATATTGAAGTCAGGGAGAGAAAGTAATGTAATCTAGTCCTACATCTATCGTTGTTATTTTGAATATATATAAATGTGTGTACGGTGGGCTGCATCAATTGGGTACCCCAGTTAGTAACGTACGTCTGTGCTTTCAAGAGGGGTACCCACAACGTGACGCTGACTGTACGTTATTGAACTTCTAATAACAAAACCTTTTTTCTAATAGACTTTGTGTTGATTCAACGACATATGCTGTTGATTGTACCCTACATCTGTTCATTCCTACTTGTCCAAGTCGATTTATTCCCAAAACTATTTGTATCAGTTTACCTCTGAAGTGTCGTATTTTCTTCCTTATTTCACAAATGGATATAAGAACACATATGGAACATGAAAACAAATATTATCTCCAACAAAAAACAAACTGTTCTACGTAAGTCAATTACTGACTCTTAATCAGTCAGTCCGCTTAGCAATGATTTCCCATTTATCGTATTTTGTAAAACCTACATCGCATAGACTACAAGTATAAGAAGAATTTTGTTGTACAATTGAAGAAGCCTGCAAAGTAGACATCTGAGCTAATTTCAGTAAATATAAGGTAAGTCCAGACTAAAACAACGTTGTTACAAAATGAAAGCTGTTAGAAAGAAGTAAAAGAACCCTTTGTTCTCGTAGAATTAAAAAACCACATCAAAAACGAGAAAACAATACTTATAACTTATGTAGAGACAGCATTTTGCTGTGCTCCATTGTTTGGTTTCTGTTATAATTACGGAAGTAACTAACAACATGGCTACAACCTGTTGGAGGCGTTGCTAACAACACAAATAGAAAAGTTGAATTCTGTTAAAGTTTTACGGGCCAACATAAAAGGTACAAAATAGCCGCTGGCGAGAAAAACAACGCTGAATATATTAAATGTCCTTTAAATTTTTATAAGAACCTCGTCATGGTAATAAAAAAAGTTTCGTTAATATAAGCTCTCGAATCATTACTACGCAAAAGCAATCAAATGAAAATCTTCAAGTTCATTTTGTCGGTTTATTTTGCGGAACGCTTTCATGCATAACGTTGAGTAAAAGGCCCCAGGAAAAATTAATCTAGTGTCTGGAACCAACAAATATTGTTGTTTGGTCTGCTCCGGGGGCTATAAGTAATCTCGGCACGTTATGCACTCAGCCGGGTGGTTTATTGGGAAAGTGGATGCCTCGCCACTACGCAACTACGCCACCTCGACAGGGCCACTAACTACCACTACGCCAACTGATGCTTCACAAATGTTTTTTGTTATAACACTCGTATAATTGGGTATGTAACACTAGTTGTATCAAAATCTAGTTTTCGGTTTTGGGGATACAACTCATCGTTTTATCAGATTTTGTAATTTTTTGTTCCGCTGTACATTGTGTTTTTCATTATATCATTCCTTTTGTCCATTGTTAGTGGATAAAGAATTTTGATTTGAAAATGCGGACGAAAAGGAAAACGTAAAATATATTAAAGCATTATTTACCTACTTACGAAACCATGATCTTTTTTCCCCATTGCAGGAATCAAACAGTCCTTTTTCTTTCTGTTCTCACATTGTGCTACAGTTTGTTCAATATTCCAGCAGTAACGTTCGTTTTGGCTCAATTAATTTATTTAATAAATTTGTAGAGGTCCCAGCGTACCGTCTGTCTCCGGTTCGTTCCGAAGTTATGAATTTATATAGCCGGACGTGTTCAGAATTTATGCGCAGATGTGTTTTCTTAGTTTGCGCCCTTGCAACCGTAAGAAATTCATCGTTCGGTGCCATCACCAGATGTCTCCTCGCCCGATCTCTTCTCTTAACTTTTAATTTGCGCTAATTAGTTTTTAATTAACACGAGGAGTGAGTAAGGTCGTTATTGCTTCTTTTGACGTATTGAAGCAGGTAATTACTCAAATCAAACTATAGGTAGGTTATATCGTGCTACCTTTAGCTCCATTAACTCTCAAGTGATGTTGATCTCGAACGTGATATCCGCTAAACAAACAGTGGCGCCTACGGTAGTGGCTAGATGGAATCTGCAAATATTTAATTCTGTACATAGTTTACTGAAGAGTGTAGCGGGAGATACCATATCTCTCTCTCAACTAACCGAGCACAATTACAGTTAGTTCGATATTTAGACCCCCCACAGTTATCCAGGCAAGTTTGCTAGTGCTAAACTCATTGAGAAGTAATCTAAGACCGTGTTTAGTGGTTGTAGCTGACAGCAGTTATGACGGCTCCCATCGCTTTGTTGTCTCGCACGTCTATTGTCCCTGAGGCACGCGGTTAGTTTTAATTAACTTCGCTTTGAATGTTCATTTCCGATTGTACGATCCCAGCGAATGCACATAAAGGTTCCATTCTTTTCTCCTTATTGTAACTAGGTCTCCAGTTCATTATGAGCTAGTCATATTACGGTAATTCCCAATGGAACTTCTCCATCGATGGTCCGCGCAACTACTTCTTCGCGGTGTTCCGTGTTCCATTTACTTTTTACTACATTAAACAAATGTTTATTCATGCGATCGTTAAATTACTACATTTTCTTTTGAAGTGAAAGAGCATTTTCATTCAGTGCATTGTTAAAAAATTATTGTGTCTAGTTTATTGCATATTTAAGTAGATAAACACAACACGCGAAAACTAAGACGAGAGAAATGCTAACTGCGTAAATTAATTTTGAAATATTGGCGTGGAAGGTGGTAGAGACATTTAACTTGGGCTTTGAAGGAACCGAGATGTAATTAAAATAAATATTTGGCACGAAATCCGGGTCGCGGCGGTTAAGCGGAGACATTTCCACCCTTTGAACAAGTTCTTGTTTATGTTTGCTCATTAAACAAATAAAAGTGGAAATTCTGTCTTAATCTGGGAAAACTTTTACGTTACCTACTGTGCCAAGTTGAAATTATTTTACGTAAATAATTTACAATTTCTAAATTCGGAATTCGTTATGTATTTACTTATTTAAATCATTATAACTTGTTCGTATTTAGCAATCCGTTTAGTTTGTAATTATTAAGTCTTTAGTTTGGCGTTTTCACTCGAACTAATCGCACGATATCAGTGTGATAATCAAGATTTTTGTTAAAGATACGCGAAACAAGACATTGTTGTAGTAATTACACTGTCGATTTGAATTCATAGAGCGTACGCATAATGAAGTAGCCGTCAGCGGCGCTATTTGATTGCACATTAGCAAGCTAACTCGATGCCAAGTCACGACTAATGGTACAACAACACTCTCATCTAATGGAATCTGCTCTGCACAGTGCACTACCATCTAAAGGAAATAACTGCCTTGCAAATATACTCGTACATTTAAATGGATGCTGCAACTAAATCACCGCATTTGGTATCTATTTTAAAAGTTTCCAGCGTTTAAAAAGTTAATTGCATTGTTGGCGACATTCCATTTTACTCGATAATGTGGAAATGCACAAAGCTCGGTATCTAAGAGTTTTTATTCGATTCTCTTGCTCTGCACCTGCCCTCGCCACTCTTTTGTCAGTTTGTTTTTATGAGAATTTCGTTTTTATATGTCATACAAAACTTTACCTTAAAGGTGCGATCACCGGTCTTTGACGGCTATTTCAGTAGGTACATTTTCTTCCTAAGTCCGGTGTCCAGAGCCCGGTCCGGTTTCTTTGTGAAAACGAGCACTTCTTCAATCAATAGTCTAGGTACTATGTAACTTATTTAATTCATATCTGCAGGTACGGTCTAGCAGTGAAAAATTACTAATTTATCAACTGGTTGTATTTGACCATTTCAAAGTGATTTTTCTGTACTTAACTCTCACAAAATGTTCACATGAAGTTATTTTTTTATTTTTTCTGTTAGTCATTATTCATGTCATACATAACGTTAGTTTAAAACTGTACGTTTTCATACAGTTATACTTTACTTGTGTTATACTATTTATTTTTTTCTTCTGGTGACGTTGATTTTCCGCCTCATCTCTATTACAGGCCCACATTTCTGATAAACATAAATACTGAAGTGTACCTTCCCCATGAAAATATGATTCCGTACGTCGGCTTGTATTACCTCAGCGCTTTTTCCTCGAATATGTTTATAAGCCAGGAAATGTATTTCCCGAACTCAAGCCCCACATGTCTACGTTGATAGTTCATAAGCGAAAGAGAGATATCCTTAAATTCGTAGTATTCCACAATATTTGCTTTTATGATACGTTGTGCCAACTGCAAATTGCTGAGTGTTTCATTTCCGTGTAGTTTCAGTAACATTTCCAGAGAGTCTTCAGTTACGTTTTAAATATTTTTGGTAAGCTGTTTTGTAATTAAACTGTTTTGTAGACCGCTATTTGTAAACACGCACCCAACAAAGAGGAACAAGAACACAAATAACGGAACTAACTGAGAGTGTTAAAATTTTAGTAGGTACTCCATTGGAACTGGAAGCGAGGAAGTCTGAAGTCGTTTCTGTGATTGGATTTTATTTCCTTCTTATTTTGCTCGTCAGTCTCCTCAAAGGTCGCACTGTCATTAATCGCTTTATAAGAGAGGAAGTGCAAAGTGGAGCGTACGAGCACGCTGTAGTACCCCCTGCCCCGCGCCCCGCGCCACCTCGGGCCTGAATTCATTATTGTCCTCCAAGCGAGGATGCACTTCAAAGAAACTGCTGACTTCCACTCTATGTCGACCCGTGAGAGGGTTCAACGGTTTATTGCGCTTTCGGGAACTTCGTTTATTGATATCGAAGTTACTTAAACCCATGGTTTATTCCACATTGATTTTCTGCATTTAATCAAACAGTGTGTCTTAAAGATAAGATCTGAAATCTGCATCAAGAAAATACTTCACTTTCTATCGTAATATTATCACGTAATTGTTACCAAAATATTCGAAGATGTTGCTCATGTGTTAAAATAAGAAAACATAATTTAGTCATTGCTCAGTTTGTCATTGTAACTACCGGGAAGCTTAAACCTCTTCTAGGAACCTTCTTATTACAAAGTATAATTCATTCAAGCATGCAGCTACATAACCACAAGATTTATTAATGCAAAACCACGCTACATTAGTTTTAAGAATCTGATATTTTATTAATAAGATGAGGCTGACTACGCCGAGACTTTAATTAAAATTCGTCCATCTTCTAGGTAGGTACACGCGACTCGGAATTTATGAGAGAGTAACACTTGACTGTGCTCAAGATGATTTAGTAAAATTATTCTGGAAGCCAGCTGTTTCTACAACGTACGTTAGTGGAGAGACAGTACACAAAAGTTCAAGTGTGGACTTTCTTTATGGAAATGAAGATGGAGTTGACTGCGCCATGTTACGTGCAGAGCTTAAACGTGTGTAATGCAGGGTGGGTGTAGAAAAGTTGAGTTAAAATTATCGTTTGTAATGCCGAAGACGGGTGCAAGAAGTGTACATGGCGGGTGCATCCCGGCGCCTGACGGTTGCCCGTCTTGGCACCACCGCGGCACCGGACACTTGAGACGCTCTGGCCGCCGCCCAACGCGCTTTATCTTAATGCACTCGCCTGTCCTCTCTCTTCACTGTGTCCATAACTCGCTTTTCCACTCCACGATTGTTTCAGCTATACTACAACGCGTCGTTAGTGCGGAATTTGATACGACCGCTCTCCTTTACAACGGTCGTGCCGAGGCGCCACGCTACAGTTAAATAATGTACCTAATTTTAGAAATCTCTCTACAGTTTTATTAAACTTCTAGCGAAATTTGTGCTAGGGAGTCGCAACATGCGCATTGGCGACGAGGACAGGAATTTAATTCGGGTGTTTCTTCTGTCGGGGAGTGACGGCTTGTGACATGGTGCGACGTCCACCCAGCGATTTCCGCCACATTTTATGTAACCGAGAAAGGATTTTATTGTGTCCTAGACATTCCGAACGTGAACTATGTTCTTGTGTCAGTACACATTTCTATACGAACTGACATTTATGTTTGAGAAAATCAACCGCGATGTAAAGGAAATCTTCTAACTTTATCGAAAGTTTGTGTGACTGATGTGAAAAGTTAAATTGTGTAGTAGTTTTACCACGTCTGACAATAGTTAAGTTTGTTTGATAATACTTGAGTTTAATTCAGGTAACAGAAAGAAAGACTGGTGTCACAGTACGACAGACTTCACAAAATTGACCAAAAGAACGCATTAAATCTGTATTCAAGCGAACACTGTAATATCTGTTTGTTTTTCAAATACAAAATAGAAATATTTATATTTGTTGAACATAGGTAGGTTAGCTACAGCTGTTGCAATTATTAATGAACGCTATGTCAAGCCGTTATCGGCGTACAAATATTATTTTAATACAAACATGCCGCCGATTATAAATAAATTATGAAACGGTATAAAATAAAGAAAATTAAAAAAAAAAATATTATCACACTTATATAAATAATTAAAATTCAAATTGTCAACATACTAAAAAAACCATTCCAATAAAATATAAAAATAAGAAATTCTATTATAAAGTGTAAACAAACAAAAAAAAACAAGTTAGTTTCGTATGAATGTAGTCGTTCCTTCCAAACTATTTAAACAAGTTGAATTTTTAATTACGAATAAAAAAACTAATCGCAATTTTTTATAATACCCATAGTCTTAGCTCCAATATCGCCGAACAATTTTCCATAAAATGTGAACAATGATCGATCACATCGCTGCTCCCGAAGAATTCTTTTAGCTGAAAACTTAAAACTAAAGTTTCTCGAGAGGAAACATCTGTCGTCTTTTCAACTCGGATTCATTGAACACAACGCTTCAAATTGTTAACAATTAGATATCTTCGTTTAATGAAATCTCGTTCTTTGCTGGCATGAAAATAAATACCTTGTCCTAATACTGCTTGCAATTTAAGATTTTCAGATAAAACTTGTCAATGAAACTTTCACAGACCTGTGTGTTTTGTTCAATTAGACAGATTTTCAGCCTGAACAACAACGTCATTTTTATGTTTTAAAAGGTATCAACGGCTCGACTCGGCCCAATAGTGTTTCTCGTATATTTTCCTTCACCTTTAAGTTTATTATGTAGATAGAGACAATATGCGATCTGTCTATCGCATAATATCTATAAACTATGTCGCATTAACTGTTAATGATACCATATCTTGCATGTGTTCTAGGTCACAGCTTAGCACTAAACATGAACTCTAGTAGCGATTAGTGCGGCGTGTATCATGCGTGATGTCAGCTGGTTACCCATTATCCGAGCACGCACGTGACACTAAACCATTGTCAACCTCTATCTATTATGTTCACGACCACAATACATTTACACCATGAAAATATATAACAGGCACATCCATATGTATAACATTCTCATGAATCAAAGCCAGTGATTAATATTTTTCAAGAGCGTTTTCATATCATTGCTCGTAAATACATTCGATATTGTTTCATATTATGTAGTTTCCAAGGAAAATTTATGTAATTGTCCCTGAAATAAATCAAATTGTCTATTTATACCACACCCTTTGAATCTTTGTTTACCCAAACCCCGCAAGGTGGAACCAATAAATCATAAACTTAGTTTTGCGCGATCTCATATCTTGGCTATCGATTGAAAAGATCTATCGACATTATAATACGTTAGAAATATTTGAGAACACTATGATTTATGCGCCGTATTCAAATGAAATTACTTATGTAATATGCAAGTAGGTACCCAAAGAGAGGAATGTGCGATCGAATGGGTGATGTAATAATAGATTCCATGGTAGAAACAGACTGTTTGAATGTTTTAAGGATTGCCAATTCCCATCGCACAACACTTGCTGTGAATCTGTAGGGCTGCATCCCACTATATTGGAAGTGGAATCACGTTCCATTTCGCGGCGGATATAGGGCCCCACGTTACGGGCCAATCCAACGACACGATGATGGTTCGTCGACGACTACGATTTCCGGCTAGAACGCGCCTGTATGCCAGTTTATTCCGTTTTCACGCCCAAAGTAAACTCAGTTTAGCTTCAAACGAGATATCAAAACAAGCGATTGACATTTTTCGATCCTTGGTACGATTAGATTTCTATCAGAGTTAAAGGAGGCGGACATTTGATTGCACTGTGCTATGAGTGTGTGACATGTTGCTTGGGTCAGTTAAAATTACATTTCCTTTTTCGAAACATCACGATCGCAGACTTCTCCGGTTTCGTTGGGAGATACGAAACGGAGCATTATTGACTTTGTGCCGTCCACTCAGGAAATAGTCTGTTGGAACATTAAACAACTTAGTGACGCATACATGACAACATAACTATGAGTGAAACCGTTTAGAACCGTGACCTAAAACTCGTTTGTAGTGTGTAGATAAATGCAAAGAGCCCAACAGGTTAGAGAAGCGGCAGGGCCGACAAAGCCTGTTGGGCAAACACAAAGTAACACTGAGTAAACCTCAGGTTCCTACGCGCTAATGCACGAGGACCTCTGTGCCGCGGCCACAGCTTTCGCTCGAGTCGAGGGACCTCATTAAACATATATTTTTAAGTATCTATGTATTTAAACCCGCTCAAGGATAAAACAACGTTTTTGTTTCTATCATTTCTTTTCTTGCTATTCATTTCGAATTCACGGGCTACGTTTAACCTAGAAAACTTTTAGAAAGAAGAGATATTTTTCTTGAAGACAATCCAGTAAATAGGTCATGCGATCACTTTCGCATACTTATCTAGATGCAAATGTTATTCACCAAAATGCCGTGGGTAACTGAATATTCAGTCGTTCACAACAATGAACTGATTTACTACTTTGTGATTCAGCGTGCGTCCACGCTTTTCGGATAAGTCGCTCTTTCGTGACCACGTGCTGGATCACCCTATCCATGATTGAACCCGAGACGCAAAGAATTCTTTTGATATTAAACACAGATGGTCCAAAGATCGCACAAAAAAAATACATCAAATCATCAATATTCATCTTGAATAGGTACCTTATAAAATGTCCCAGAAAATGAGCCCGACTGAAGCTTCCTGAATTTATCCAACTGACTTGTTTATCCACATCTTTAACCAGGGTTATATTCAAAGTATAATAAAAATTATAATTCAGTAGTGTAAACATCGTAAAGGTCGCTCAAGACGAGACCGTGAAATTTACATGCGGAATGAGATTTGTCATCCCGAGTTTGGTTGTGGGCGGGTAGACGGGCCAGCTTACTTGAATGTATTTTATTTACCGAGAGCACGTGACGGACTCGGCTGAGCAGCAGCCGGTGTTCAACCGCTCGTTTGTCACTCAGAGTTACCTAGCCCGGACGTTTACTCATTTCAAACATTTAATAAAATCGAACCTTGTGACGTTGTCTCTAGAAGTAATGACAGAAAGTTACCGTGTAATGTTTTTTTAATAACACTTTACTGTTCTGATCGACTTGAGATCCTATTGAAAATTTTGATTCGTTTCAAAAATATTATTCAAATCACTTCAGGCTTACGATTGGACGTTACAGAAAAGCACTTGCTAAATACGCCTGTTGATTAACTCGCCTATTAAAAAACTTCTCCATCCAATCAAGAATTTTTCTCTCCATTGATTCGTTCCGGGACAACTTCCACGTTTTATTTCCGGACTTAATTAAACCGGCGGGGAAATCAGCTTTTTTTTTAATGAGCTACATCGAGATGTGTTGCGTTATGTGAATTTGCACCAACACCACTTCAAGTTTAACAGAAGATCTGGAATAATATGAGACAGCTTTCAACACTAATTTTGTATTTATTCCCCTTTTGGCAGAAAATTCAATTTATCAACTTCATCAAGTTCGTAATCTTATTTTCTTACAATTCCGGTTTCCTCAATAAGTAATTAAAGATCAACATGGTCGTGTTTTGTTAACAAGCGGCTAATAGCGTATTATGAGGTAGTTGAAATGTGTAAATAGCCTTTTTAGAACAAGGCCGAAATCCCATTACAAGAGACGTCGCGTCCGGGGCCGCAAATTGGATTCACGAGGGATGGACCGGCCGAAATAATGCGGCTTCGACGCTACAACCTTTTTAATTTGTGTGAAAATTTAGTACGTCCATGCTCGAATCCCCCCTGTGCTCCAAAATCCTGAAAATTAACGAAACCCTAGATTGGGTTCATTGTTTGGATTACGATTTTGTTTTTTCGGAGTTTTTAATATTAATTTATTTGATTGAACAAAGGAAGCCGATTAGGCTTGTGTATGCGGCTGCAACTACTTCTTTATTTTACGATTTTATAGATTCTTACGAAAGCCAACTTTTGCCTGTATAAAACATCGACTTTATTTGCCATTTTGCTGCAGTATTAGAACAAAACAAATTGAAGTATTGAATTTATGGTGAATACGTGACACATTCGGCGAAAGGTAAATGTCACGCAACCCATCTAGCGAGTATTGTTCGTTGCAGCGGGTATTTATCGAACATGTGTTACTTCAGATCTTTCCTATTTCATGAATCATTTAGTACTTGAAATGTACCTACACTATATAATGTATAAATGATCAACTGAAATAATAAAGCAACGCTTCAGTTCTCAATCAACCCACTCGGTGCCCAGCACCTAGCATATGGGTCGAACTTCGTTCGCGTGCCCACGACGCTTATCCGAGTTATCGTTATAATTAGCTATAGATGACTTGTATTCATACCCAGAACCTGACTAGTGAGTCCATAGCTACGGATACGGGTTGTGGGCATGCGAACGCATTATTGTTCGACCCATATGCTGGGTGCTGGGCACCGAATGATTATATAATCCCTGTAATATAAACAAAACGTTACGTAAATCAAAAGTCACAGTGCTCGTACTAAATAGCTAAAGCGCGTACAAGCCTGAAGTACCTACAAAAAGCAAAACGTATTGCTACGAGTCAATTGGCTGTTCAAACAGGCAGACGTAGGCGGAATAGCAAATATATGAGCGCCTATTTGCTAGCATTATATGGAGGAAAAGTCGCGAGAGACATCTAGCAGTACCCCCAATAGATTTAGTTTATGTTGGTGCTATTGATAAACCATGATATTATCGTACGGGTCTTTCTTCGCAGTTGTTATTAATAGTTTTGTTTACAGAAATATTGGCTACCGATCTATAAAGCTTTTAAAGATTAGTCTAAAAATACTGGCTCAAACCTGACCGCCATTAAGCTGGGTTGATCGGGTTGATCCCGTAAATATTTGAGCGCTTGCTTTGGGGACCTTTCTGGGTCTTACCTTCGCAAGTAATGTGCTTATTTATGCTAGTCATTCTTTTCTATGCCTAGCGAATTAAAAGGGTGATCTGTTAATTTAGCCTATTGCATCTCAATTAGTTACTTTGCAATTAATTTTCATATTTTTATAGGGGTAGTAGCATTTTGAGACATAAAAATGACATCTTACCTGAAAGTGTCAATGAAGTGTCAATATTTGCCAAGCATTTTCGCAGTTAAAACCGTCGGAGTCTTAAACAACATCAAAGTTCCTGCATCATAACAATTTCGTTTGTTATCTCGACAAAGCGGGGCCGTTAACTCCAAAACGGTTTCACTTGTTGGAACAGTTGCCTGTTTGAATGCTAATTTCCTTACCCGTTAAATGCGTACAGTTTAATACCTAAGTGGTATTCTACTGCACGCATTTCAATCTCCATTTTTACATAAGCATTAACTGTAATGAATTCATTTCATTTCATTAAAGCTAATGCTTTAATTAATTATGTGGTTGACATCTAAGAGTAGGTACGTACAGCATTTCAGACTAGACACTCCATTTAATAAAAGACACTTCAACGCACTTACCAAGTATACCAATATTTAAGAAAACCATTATAAGACGTAAGTTTAATAATCGAAGCAATTTTCTAGATAATCTGCCGTCAAAGCCTTCCCAAGTAATTAGATTAAGTTTTAATTTGCTAGCGCTAAAGTTGCGAAGTCTGTAGCAATAATCAATTTCACCTACAAGAAGAATTGAAAAAATTGAAGAAAGATCGTATTTCAACGGGATGCTGTTTGATCTTTTCCCAATGTTTCTGCCTGAAAATGCTTTTTATGCAAAGTAAAATATAGGTTACTAATGATGCTGACCACGACGATGCAAGGTACCTGCATTGTCAACTATTGTTTGTCGTATTAATTATTCACGACTCGAAGTTATTTTTTAATCACCATCATTGTTGACGTGTGTGCTTCCAACAATGGAGGCTTCATAATCACGAGGCTCGGTACAAAAGGTTTGGATATAGGTCATGATAATCCGTTTGCAAACGTGTCAGTTGAATGGGCAGCTCAATTTCGACCCTGTAATTAAGGAGTCACCTGCGTGAACAACTCAGTCCACGTAATTAAAGCTTTCAACTTGGGTCAAGTTATGTCGACCCACTACCACTAGGGAGAGTGCGGTTTGTGAGTCAAATTTCATGCAGATAATAGTACCTCTATAACTGCGCAACTTGTGAGCTTAGCCACGATTTAATTGAAGCCGAGAATAAACTGGGCAAGTTTACAATATAAATAGGCAACCTCTTTGCGGATTAATTTCATAATTTAATTGTTTGGCAAAGAAAAGAGAACGGGGTCTACCTTTATTGCATTTTGGGATTATGTTTTCAGTTTTCATTTGGGTAATATAATTATGATATTTTCTTTTATGTTATACTTTAAATGGAAAAAGACAAAAGCAACTGAGGAGACGCAAAAAAGTTAACAATATTTTCTTCGGCAATTATTTTGATTAATTAGAGAACTTGATATCTACTAGGCGATGGAGCAATAGGTGTATCTGGAACGGGACACAGTGGTAACCGTAGCGCCGGCGCCCAGCCCAGTTGGACAGCCGCCAGCACCTAATGTTTTTTTATAACATTAAAACGTTTTATGTCGTCGAACCTCTTCCAACGTGGCCACTGCGATTTTTTATAAACATTCCAAAGATAGTCGGTTTCGAAACCTCTAGAATCATGAAGGCACAAGCCAAGTAATAATGTCAGATTTCTGTGTTTCGATTTCGTGGATCACACTCATTTTTACACTGTAATCATGTCGATCGGAAAATAATAAAGCTGTCGCAGTAATAACTTTTTATTACATCGATTTTTCTTTGCGATGATATTAAAATGGTAACGAATACAATTTCATGTCGGTACTTTTAACGGGTTTGAGGTATACATTAAAATATACAGGCTACGTAGCATTATAGTATACGTTCTGGGAAACTCAAACATACAATTTTTATAAATGCATGTTTCGAAAGTAAATAGGTGGACCATAGAAAACCGGGTTTCAACCCAATTTGCTTCATTCGTGGAAACTGATCGAACACCACTATTTACAGAATCAATGACATGGGTTACTGTCGATACTAAAATGTTGGTGTTTAATTCGTAAACAGTTCCGTAAACACTCGTAATTGGATGGTGTTTGATCATACGTGCCGCGTAAATGTCCGTGTTTACATAGGACTCGAAAACATCTGGTTTTGATGAACTGAATACTTCGCATTCAGGTTGGCGGCACTTGAAATCGTGCCAGCTTATTATAAGTGGCGACGTCTGTTCAAGATTTACGTCTAATGCCCCGCGCTATAATATTTTACAATACCTATTGAAATCATCATTAATGTTGTGTTTTTCATAATATTTGAGAAAAGCGAACGTCATTTTCCCTTCAAGGATCGCAGTCGGCGTTTTTATTCAGCGTTTGTAACGTTTGAGTTGCCAGCAGATATGACATTTACATGATTTCGCTTTTGCGCCGTTCACTCTCTCCATCATGGTAGTTGCTCCGATGTGCGTGAATGACTATTATACGATCATGTATTTTTCATTAATTGTAGTTCATTTTTGCGATATAATTAATTCCAACACATGTCGCATTGACACTGCGGCTGACATTTAATTTTACATGTTTGAATTTTAATTGATGCCATTCGTCGAAAATGTAATCGGTTGGAACCATATAAACTAGTTTTTGTTTCGTAGAATGTCGATTGATATGCCTAGTGTACGTTTAACTTTTAACGAGGCTTGAACTATTCATATCTTGTCTCTGTTGCGCAATTTAAGCGCTCCTTCTGCGGCTTCGCCTGGCAGCAGTAGTCTAGTATGATAATGAACCGAAATGGGGTATAGTTTGTTCCCAATATCCCAAGTAACGATGGCAACTCGACGACGACTCCCGGCGGAAACAAAGTTTGATTTAGTTTAGACACGACAATCCGTTTGTTATAATTGTAACGAATCCAATTAAAGGTAGTTAGTTAGCTTCGTTTGGTGTTAAATGTTGCTCTTGTGCGGCTCCATGTAGATTTGTTTAGCCACTTGAGAGCTCGCCTTTGAAATTGTAAATTTATACTAAAGCGGTTTAGCAAACTAAATTTGTTAACAAACTCTTTATTTTGTCGTTTTATAAACAAAGTCTGCAAAAACTGCCAACAATTGCAAATATTATTTAAAAACCAATGTAACTGCAAACGAGTAAGAACCTATTTATGGAAAGTTGAAACGGTGCATTTTTTTCGCCTACGCCATCAACTCTTTATAGCCTAAGCAGAATTCCCAAAGGTTGCGGGCAATGTTCTTTTTATTGCGTTAATCGGTTAAAAAATAATAACTTAACACTTGTCATATACAAGTGTTAAGTTATTATTTTTTAACCGACTTTCTTCAAAAAGGAGGAGGTTCTCAATTCGGTTGTATGTTTTTTTTTTTGTGTTTGTTACCTCATATCTCCGTCGTTTCTTAACCGATTTCAAAAATTCTTCTTTTATGTGAAAGGATATACTTCCCGATTGGTCCCATAGAAATTTCATCAATATCGGTTCAGTAATTTGGTATGTTTTCACGTTAATTGCTATATCACGCGACGACGCCTGAAGTCTTGCATGTTTAATTTGACACACTTCCTGATTTCCGATTGAATTAAAAATTTGCACGCTTATGTGTATCGCGTGATAGTACAATTTATCGATGACATGGAGCTGATCTGATGATGGAGCTGGACGGCGGCCTTAGGAACTCCGTTATGAAACGACATAACCCCATCGAGTTTGGGCTCGTATGATTCGTCTTGACGAGTACTTTGTCTCTAGATGTTATCCAGGGTCTGATGATGAAACTGGAAGGTGGCCATAGGATCTCCATGATAAAACGACGTAACCGCATCAAGTTTGGGCTCGTTGGATTCGTCTAATTGAGTAATTTGTCTATAGATGGTATCCAGGGTCTGATGATGGAGCTGTAAGGTGGCCATAGGATCTGCGTGATAAAATGACGTAACCGCATCGAGTTTGGGCTCGTTTGATTCGTCTTAATGAGTAGTTTGTCTTTAGATAGTATCCAGGGTCTGGTGATGGAGCTGTAAGGTCGCCTTAAGAACTCTGCTATAAAACGACAACCCCATCGAGTTTGGACTCGTTTGATTCGTCTAGACGATTACTTCCTTAGAGTTCTGGTTACAATATAAAAATTAATTCATGATTAGAATTTGTGTGGTATGCTAAAAAGTCTACAACTAAAAAGGGTAAAATAAAAAACTTTCTGCGAAAAAAAAACGACTTCCAAAAAAACACTAAAAAAAAAACTAAAATAACTTTTTTTTTAATTACTTTCGGAAGTCGGTGACAAAAAATGACAATGAAACAAACAAAGGACTTCCGAAAGTAATTTAAAAAGAAGTTATTTTAGTTTTTTTTTGTGTTTTTTTGGAAGTCGGTTTTTTTTCTCAGAAAGTTTTTTGTTCACAAACATACACCTTCAACGTTACTCACGTAAGTAGTAAATACATTTAGGGTTTTATTCATAAACACTGCTTAAAGTTCTCCTAATTAAATTAGTGTCTCTTTAACCATACATTTTTTGATGTTGAAACGTATATCATCGTACACCAGCGTTTATAAATTAACCCCGTAATATTAAGTAATAGATACCATAGATAATGGCATCTAGATATTTCCGTTTTTATTTCATAAGTTAAAAAAAAAATGCTCTAATTCTGAATCCTTTTATCCAAACATATTTTGCTGACCGTGGCAGCAAAGTGTCACAGATTTTTTACTATTCATCATCAATTCATTTGACAATGTGTAGCGACGTAGATACCTACGTCATCAATCAAAGTCAATTCTGTTGCTGTTATCCCTAACGTATTTCAACTGTGCAATGTTTAATGTAAACCAACAACGCTTTGAAACGTACTGCCCTTATTTTCATATTCTGTACAAATATATCAAAAAATTGCTGTTATGCTATCCCCTTCGAATTTCAACACCCCATCACTTCGTTTGAAGGGCAGTTTTGGAAAATCGATCATTACCATCTTCATAATTTACCTAGATATAAGTTATTTAGCCAGGTTTCATGTTTTAAAACCGAAATATTAATACTTTTCATACAAATTTTATCCTCGGTTTCCACCTCCTTTCCATTTCCAAAAATCCTTAGTGAGAAATAGGAACAAAATGTTCAATTTTTGATTAATGATCGATTTCTACCCTAAACGGTTTAGACTAGTCAATAATATGTCAATCAAGACACAGATTAAAAAGCAGGTTGAATATATAACAAAATTTCCGTTTTGAAGTTGTTGCTTTCATAAAATCGCTTTCGACTTCTGGACGGAACATTTAACAGTTTTTTCCGTAAAACGTATTGCCTCGGGCTAAGGATAGAATTCTCGAGATACTTTCCCGTTTTAACACATTTGCCAGAAAGTCGGGTACAGCGAGACAGAACGCCCGGAGCCAGTCGTCAGCTGTTCGCTCCTTGCACATTTATGAAAAAACTTTCCTGTACATTCTTGGCATTGTCTCTTCCATTCTTTGGTTGAATTTATTCTCCATTTATGTACGTTTGTCTGCCTCGTTTTACAATCGGATCAACGAATTTCTTTATCTTACAGTACATTTCAAATAAAAAAATACTAATTTAATTTGATCTGTTACATTATTCGGCAAATGAAATCATATTATCCCAGAGATTAAATTATGTTTTGGCATTGATATTGATAAAATCATTTTGATTTCATTTGGGCCGTAATTTTCAGACCATTGACTTGATAAGATGCATCGGCAATAATGCAAATAATATAAAATGTTGAAGTTATAAAAGTTAATAAGTAACCTCGACAACTGTTCACTTGTTCGCTCTTTCTTCGCAGCCCACTGCCTCGTTGTACTTTTATGAAAAAAGTTTTACCCGTTGCACTCTACTACGGGTTTCGCCGTTGGAAAATTCTTGTTCGCTACAAATCTTGTGCATTTATAGACGCGATAAGCAATTTATTCCTGTTAGCAAAATACCTGAAAAATACCTAATACCAATTTTGAAGATGTTTTGTTAAAAAATGCAATTAATAAATCTAAGAGTCAATATGTCCTTGTTTATACAATCTCAAAAAAGACTTCTATGACTTTTAATCAATGAATAATATGACCAAAGACTTCATGATTTACTGTATTCAATTTCCTGAAAATATTCTCCTTTCGGCGCTTTGAATCAGGAGATAAATTCTGTATAATTATATCTATGATAAACAAATTGTGCCAAAACATGAACACCGAAATTTAATCAAGTCGCATATACTCAGATTCGCCATACATCCACTGGCTGAAACCAAACATATTAACAATGTGATAAAGTACGCTGTATATTAAAATCACTAACATTACTACCAACTGTGACATTTAATTTCGCTCGCCCGGAATATAATTCCGACCAATATTACAAGAGTAAATACAAGGCACTTTGAATATTTTACTCAAAATAAAAATCATGGTACTTACGTACTCGAACTCAGGTGCAGGTCTAATACGAAAGTCTGTTGAAGATCTGGAGTATGAATAATGATATAGCGCACAAATAGAAAGAAGCACACTCGACACAATTCGGTAGATGACTAGATATTTAATTTGGTTTTTCCATCAAAAATCTCTTAGTAGAAGGCCCTAGGAGTCTACATTTGTACCCGGCTCTAAATATATTTGAAATGACTATTAATAGGGTTGGTTCAAAACATTTTTCCGGTTAAATAAATACATTGAACGAAGAACTTTCCTCCTACTTGAATGTCACTGAACCGTCTGCGAATCCAACTGAGCAGATGTAACGCCGATTAGGTAAAAGCTGAAATCAAAGCGACCTCTGCGCTACCTCTGACGATGCAGTGGGTGAGGTATTGGGCCAATAAAATTGAATAGTTTCATCGACACGTAAACGAAGATGACTTTCCATACTGCGTTCTCAAGGTATCTGCCAAAGAGAACAAAAGCACAGTTTGCCTTATTTTTGCTCTAAGGTTAAAGCTTTTTCAGAAGATCTAGGTAGCACTTCGACTGAGCCGCTTACCTCCGTCACGAACGCGCCCCGAAGCTTATGCACCGCTGCGGCTGGACCGCCCTATCTATTTGTGCAGGCGTCCAATCAACTGTGTCGATTCAAACAATATTTTCACTTCAAATTCGACTTTGAATTATATTAATAGAATTGAAGTTACGGTTAGAAATCAGTTTTATTTTTAAATATACAAGGTGTATCATAATAAACGCAATACCTCTCGTGTGGTGTCTCAGACCATGAAACGGAACAAGTTTTGTTCTATGACATTTGGAAATTCTTAACTTTTTTTTATATACATGTTGATCAGCTGATCGCGTCAGTTCTAATACAAAGTTAAATTTTTTTTTGCGAATTTCAATAACTCGAACAAAAATTGATCAGTTTCTTGGTCTGAGAGACCACACGGGAGGTCTTGCGTTTATTATGTTACCCCTTGTATATCTAACAGAGCCTTATGGATTCTCAGTTTTTAGTAGGTATATTTAATACCCTTCTAATTTAAATAAATTATTCTGTTCTCACTATTTCTGGAATCTAGGAGGAGGAATCCAAACAAAACCAGAATCGGTTTGTAAAAGGTAAAATCATATATACTTAATCCAATGGATGTACAAAAGAAAGGTAGACATATTGATATGGATAAAAAAGTCGTTACCCCAGTCAAACAATACAACGTCAGCTTATGTCAAAGCAACCCTTTTAGAGAATCTCATAGCGAAATAAAAAGACTTACGTTCCACGTAGACTGATGACGCGAAACATTTTATAATATCATGCCGAAACCCTTACGTGGTATTAGTCCATGGGATCACAACTAATCCCTGCGCAAATAAAAATGTTTATTTCGCCTACGCAGGGATCCGCCAAAATAAGTTAATATCTTGATCAAATCCCTTACACAAAATCACTATCTTGACAAAGACTCTGGGGATTCTGTTTAGGTTAGTTTGTGCTAGGTTATGTTTGGTTATCAGCCATTTGATCAAATCCCGAGAGCTAGGATACACGACATTTCTGTTATAACCATCCGCCCTATATTTTCTTTAATTTGCTTTGTTTCTGTGAGCGGAAAATTGTTTCAATTTCCTTAGACGAATATAGAAATAAATGTTTTTGGAGTATCTACCCACCCTATAACATTTAATATCCGTAAATTTGGGCGCTTCCATAATAGGTTACGACCCGAAAAAGGCGTAAAATAAATAGACAACTGGCTATTGGGGAACAAATCTTCTCGAGAGAAAATAGTTTATTCAATACTTGATTTATGTAAAGGCTTGTCGAAAGAAAAGGCGATTTGAATAGAGCTTCCCGCTAACCGTGTCGAACCTAAAAGCTTTTCATAAATGAACCTACTACAGCGGGGTGCTCAGTGCAAGGTGGCTAAAAGCCTCCGTTGTTATATGTGTATGAAACTTTATACGTGGGTGCGATGAAGCAGACGTACCCATTGAGCGACACATTAAAAGCATGACGCGTTGAATATGAGCCCGCCCGTCATCCCGACGTGTTTTACTAGTGCATATTTGTTATTGTACTGAAAAGTTAAGTAAATGTCAATTGATAATGCACAAACATATACTACAGTACATTATCATCTTATTTAAGCTAACAGCAAATATTAGAACAATCGAATTTTCCCCGAATTCTGTACTAAAGTACTAAAGCCGGAGCACACGCATACGGTTCTCATTTTATTACCACTAGTTCGTAAGTACTTAAGGATGTTTGGAGTGTCTCGAACGTTGCCTGTACGTTTAACTATCAGTCGTTGCATCATTAATGCATGTTGTTTACAAGTTCTCACGCTGTTATTGGAAAACTCCACTTAATCTTGTCAAAGACAGTCTGGGCGATGTTCCTTCCGAGTGATAATGCTCTCAAGGCTCCACTACATTTTAATATGAATTTTCATTTCTTTAACAATTGAACGTTTGCAATGGACAAAGAAGCCGTTTACCTTGTATCAGACGTCCATAAAATACTTTTAGTCTTCCCAATAGGCCAAAGTTTGTGAAAAATAACACTGTTAATTCTTGTGTTAATCACGCGAGGGGCCGGTGCTGACCTTTGTCATGTTGCTGACAGAATTTCATTACGAACTATCGGCACCGCCTTTAATATTAAAATTTAATTATTCCTTCGAAGGGAGTGAGTGCCATACACATTACACATTACGTAACCAACCATTTAATAATTCAGTCAAACGTTACCATTTATTTATGAAAATAAAACTGAAGGTAAGGTTTTCACTCGTTTCGTTAAATTAGATACGAATGCGCACTATTTATTATGTCAAAACCAGGAAGGCGCAAGAAAGCTACTGAGGAATAATTAAGGACATAATTCATGGTTATCACACATTACCATTGTTATCTACGTGCAATAAAAATGAAAAAGGAAAATTTTATAAGTTCACCGTTTGTGTGGGGGAAAGAGAGGGTAGATGTTTACGAGTGCGAAGTGTAGGAACGTTAGATCGCGTGAGGATGGCCCGTGCCGCCCCTGCACTGGTGATAGCGTGAATGTTGGTGTACATGCAATCATCACGCGCACTGATACCCATCCTTGCTTGCCACAAACGTAGCCGCCGCACCGCTAACACATTTATCACTTTCTTTAACACGCGTGTTTTTCTGCGCGGATAATCTTCTGTTTTTTGTCATTTAAGTGAAGTTGAGCATGCTGGCTTTTTTATGAAACAACAAAACAGAATTTTACGCTCATTTGTTGGGATTGTTAACCTCAATCGAAAGTTGATGTTTCATGAAAAACATAATATTGTCGGACATGATTATATTACGAGGAATTTCGAAATTAATACTTAGCCATGCAGACTCCTGGAACTGTGTTAACGGCCAGTTTACTAACCGGTTAATCAGGATATAATTTACTCGTTAGTAATAAGCCTACTAAAATCTGGAGAAGTGTAAATCAGCCCTAAGATTTAGATGAAAGTAATACGAGTAGCTATGACCTACAAATACCAAGTGATTACGATTCCGCAATCTCGATCGGGAGTAATCGATACTTGCCAATTTTACTACCTATTTTATTACAGCAACATAGTCGTCACATAGATAAATCGATGATTTATTGTTTCCTCGAAAGCCTTGTTGGTTTTAATGAGTAATAAAAAAGTAAGACCTCTGGGCCCTTCCATCTTCATACACTTGTCGTAGAGTCGATTCTAAATGACCAGGCGTAGTAAAAGAATATAAGGTTTCTCGTTTTTGCCTTTTCTCGCCTGTTGGCCGAGAGTGGGCTATAATTAGTGTTGCCAACTCCGATAAAGCAGAATTCGGGACTGACTTTTATTTAAGGTGCACGAGACCTTTCATTGGAATTTAATTTGAGAATACTATGGAGGTTGATCTGGATTTATTAACATTTAAAACTCATTCATTTTTATTTTAGGTCCATCTTATTTCTAGTACTGAAGTAAAAAATTATAATTTACCAGATTTTTCCCCTAAGTTGCATCACGTAATATATTGAGTTCAGGACGTCCTAGAAAAGCGGTGACATCTGGCAACAGTATGGTACTAACGTTCAGGACTGCTCTTGCAAGCGGCACTTGCGCCGGTCGCAGCCGCCATGATGAACGCGAGCCGTTACGTGACACGGGTCTTAGCAGAGGTGTTTAAAATAACCAGGACACAACGGAATAGAAAAACACAATGTGCTATCCGCCTTTACTTTAGGGAAACAGAAGAATGAACTAGGTACCTTTAGAATGAATGGCGTTTCTGCTGCTGTACGTCTTTTTTTACCTGAGGGGGTATGAAGACATATTTTTTCCTTACATCTACGTTCAGCCTATTCATTGTACTTTAATGAGAATTCGAATACACTACCACAACCTAGGATCGAACCCAGACACACCCTTGTCCGACACCAAAAGTCAATAACTAATGCGAATCCTAAATTCAATACTACTATCTTTTTATATAAATAGTGAACATAGAATAGAACGAGTTGAAAAGTCTTGAAATTAGGCTACAATACTTGGAAGTCTCTAGGTCGCCCAATTGACAACTGAAGGTCTCAAAGGTTAGACACGTATTTATAATATTTTAGAACTACTAAAAATAGAGTTGATAAAATATAAAGTGACATGTCTATACTAGTCATGACCAGAGCTGCATAATTATATTAATGAGAAGAGTACCACCATGAGGCATGTTGTAATTCGGTTATTTGCTATCGAAACGTAAGGTACCTACTTTACCATACAATATAAAGTAAAACGTATTTCTCGAGTACTCCTTGACTACCTAAATTCAAACCAAATACAGAATAAAGAAAAGAGTAATAACTAAATCACTCCATCGGACGCTCAAGTGTATATTCAGATCGTTTCAAACACATCAAAATGCGTTTATATTACCGTAATAATGTGAATGTATCGATACAATAAAGCAACGCCAAAAGCAAAATAACGTGAGATCCAAAACGTATCTGAGGTACGCGATTTGTCAGGCAAACGTGAGTGTCCCATTAATAAAAGGGAACGAATCTTCCGTGCAAGACAAAGAAGCTAGTATCAATATTTATTGGCGTGCTTAGTATTAATCGGGGAGGATCGTGCCTTTGTATCGCGGGGTGCGAGCGTACGTTGTCGGCTGCGAATAGATGGACTGTCGCGGTCGGAGCTCGACTAATTTTTCAGCTGTGAATATTTTTTTCGAGACCCTTGTTTACAGTAATACTTTTAGCTGGCAAAAAATGGGGTTACTGAGTTAATTTGCCGTTTTATTAAATGCTCGCTGCACTTTGTTTTCCTTATTACTGCTCCTTTATTCCAGTTTTATCGTATTTTCAACATAACTCTTATGTTGAAAATACGTCTCTATCTCAATTCCATAAGAAGATTGTTTCATCTAAAACTCGCATTCAATGATACAATCTTCCTGGTTATTTTATTTAACATTTTTTGGCGTAGGCCTCGTAGCGCGTAGCGTAGACCTTTCGTAGCCGCGCCCGCCCTACAGGCCGACCGCCCGCTTTGATATCGCCGGTTGCCTCCGGTATCACCAATAAAATTCAGACGCGAGTTGAGTTAGTATGCCCCCAGACACAACCGAGGTCGGACGTGTGGCGCGCGCCGCGGTCTCACTCACTATTCGCGTACGAAATGTGTGACAATAAGTGTTGCTTCCTCTTTGTTATCTAAAATTTTGATGTGTTTATAGTCAGATAACGCTGTTATATACTAAGAACGTTTAAATAAATATAGCTATTGTAGTTAATATTTAGTGTGTAAATATCGCTTTATCCTGTCTGCGAATATAATCAACCGAAAAGGGGTAAGATAATTTTTGCCATTTTGTTTGTGTTTATATTTTATTTTTAGCTTAACTTGTTTCACAAAAGTAATTTAGTATATCAGGTACACATAAATCAGTTTTGTCCTTGAATTCAGTGGCAGGTAGTAGTGAACAATGTAGTACCTAGTACCTACCTACACATGCGACCGTTTTATGATTTCATCGCACATTCGTTTGTTATTTTCTATAAAACTTCCATCGTTGAGTCACCACGTCGACAAGTTTTTTTAAATATTATTGTACCAATTCCAAACGGTGGTGACACAATTATTATGTTCCAAATAAATCATAATACCAAACTACAATGGACAAATAAACCGCCGTAGACACTGAGAGAGTTCAAAGGTTTTAATTGGTATTTATGTCAACCCTGTTAGGTCTTCACACGAGCTTATTACTCCCTAACGATGTTGTTTAGAGATAAAATACTGGTCAAACTATCCTCATTAAACTCGTGTTCGTGACACAAAATGTGTTCGCATTTTGGGAGATAAGTGAACATTAAATAGAATTGGTATGTTTATTTATTTTAGCAGATGATCCATCGATCAAACGATGTTTTTAGCTATCTATATGTAGATTCTGTTCACGTAATATGATGTCAGCATTTTCCCGGTCATGCATTATGCTGTTACTTACAGGCATATCTTTGGGCCGCCGCAAATATTGGCATCGTAAAACTTGGCCACAAAAAACTACGCTGTATCCCTTACGCGTACAAACTTTTCTATATATTCTTAGGAATGGTGATGGATCTCATTCATGTCTGTCGTGTTTGATGATATTATTACGTCGGAGCCTATTTCGGGTCACAATTTGTGTGAGATCGATGCCATTTAGCGGATTAGATTTGAGCGGGTTACATTTTGGTACTTTTAGAAAAGGTTGAGAAAAAAAGGTTGTATAATAGGTAGTTCGGGTGTTGCTCTTACCATTTGAGATGAGAAATGGGCAGCGATGCAGTCGAGACAGCGACGCCAGCGCGCACTAAGATTGCGGCCGTATTATGCTTTTGCACTGAATATTCATTGTCGCCACGCGCACTCAGTTGGTGCTCTTTAATCAACTCCTTTTGCGGCTTACGGTCCTTTGAACCGTAAATATGGCTACAGAGTACAGAGCTTTTAACAAATAAATTGAATGTGTGTAAAATGTGTCGCAAACAACTGCAAACCGAATAGAGACCTATTTGGTTTGCAGTTGTTTGCGACACATTTTCCCATGTTCATTTAAAAATGATTGTCTCGAATATAATTGTTGCGGGAATCTAAATAATGTCATCTTTTTTATCTCTTTTATCTTCTTATCTAACGGATGTAAAAAGTCGTGTCAATGACATTAAATAGCACTAAAGATTGTTAAAAGATAAGTTTTAACTTTTGTTTAAGATTGCACTATCTTATATAATTATACGCGTGAAAGATAAAGTTTTTTTATTCATGCTATTTTAGCTCTTATACGGCTACTATAGCTACTGTTATTTGATTTGTTGTATGTTATGTGATTTAGGCGCGTAATGTCTACTTACTAGTATTTTATTCAAATACGCATTTAGGTATTTCTATTGAACCATTATTTTACCAGCTTTTTAAATATTGCCTTGGAGTTAACTAGTCAAAAACAGCGAGAAAACAAGCAATAAACTCCACGGACACTGTAAATCAAATTGTAACATCATTCAAGTTGAAATTATATAAATACGTGAGAAAGATGCGAAAAGAATAGGGTAATTGTGCAATGCATTGTAGGGAAAGAGCCTCTATAATCTATTACAAGAAACCCATTGAAATAACTTTCACCAACAAATTGTTTTGTTAAAAAAAACCAAACTCTATGTAAGTGAAAGCCATTGGACAATGTATCTAAGAGTGAAATTACTCGAAAAATTGGTTCGGAAAGGATCCCTGTGGTAACTTTATTGAAAAAAGGTCGGCTTGATTGATATTCGAATTTTACACGTTGAAAATGGTGAAATGCGAACCGTTTCGGTTTTTCGTCTCTGGCAAAAAAAGATTGACTCAATTTGTTCTTGTCCGCTACGAAATAAACTCGACGAAGGGTATTTTTAACTACGGATTTATCTTTCGACAGTCTGTAATGGGCCTTATTTCGTCTAAACGAAATTATAGTATTTAGAATGTTTTAGATTTATAGCTTATGTAAATGAATGTTACGATAAAGTCCGTAGGCTGTTTACTTATACAGGATGGGGTCCAAAACGATTTTTAGAAAGTCTTCAAGGGTTTTCCGAAGTACGTTCATTTGATGATACTTTACCATCGATGACGAAGCGGTACCTACTACAAAAAAAAAATTGTTGAAACAGTTGTGAATCGTGATCTTTTGTTTTTTGATGACAAAACGAACCGGGCATAAGTTTACACTACATGTATGTCCAGCGATTATTTATTAGTCTAGGAAAAATGTTCAGTACCTTAAAGTGAAACATTTTGTTCTTCAAAATTCGTCAATATCTTAGTATACCCAATTGATTAAAGGGATTGGTGGAAAAGGTTTGCAAAACTCAGCAAATTATCCGAAGTGACTTCTAATCAGATTGTATCAAAACGATGTCTAATCACGTTTTCAGTGGGAAAGCTCAATTCAGATCACTTTTTTTCCTCTTAAGTTTTTTCTAAACTAGAAATCATTGCCGAATGTCCATGTTCTATTTTGAAGGCCCTTGACACGAGTCATCTAAAAATTTGTTTAGACCATTAATGTTGCACGAAGCGAACCTCTGGTCCTATAGATCTAGTGATAACTCAAAAAATACTCGAATAGCCATAAAAGTTTTGTGGAATAGGTAGGCCTTCGAATCCATTGGTTGTCGTTTTTTAAGTGTCTCACACAAAATTTCATGAGAAATTCCCCGGCCTATGCGTAATCCAATAATTTTCTAAATCCTCCATAAAAATTAAATAGTCATTTGGCTAATTACCACCCCTCGTTTCACCTTCATAAAGCACAATGGCTCCAAGCGAATCGTTTCTCCTACCGAAATACTTAACGTGTTTTTACGGGGCGGTATCATTATTCTAACAAAAATTTAATTACCTCAACTGCGGTGCTCTAGGGGCCTATTGTGCCTTAAATAAAACGTCGTACGCACTGCCAGCGACGGTCACGAGAGAGCTCACCGTGATAGATGATATTCGAGAACAATTAATCTTGGGCAAAATATGCGGACGATTTGCAAGCGAGTGGTCGGGACTAATGGTCGGGAGATTATCACGCGTCCACGTCCCGCGCTCACCCACCCGTCGTCATTAGCGGGTATAACGTCGCTTTAACTATGCCAGCGAATTAATTGATTGCCAAAACACGAGCCGATATCTGCACCGGGTGATATAAAAAATAGTGACGTTCGCATACAAAAGACGTCGAGGGAAGCAATAACGTGTGCGGCACGCGGCCGTATATCATAGTGAGGGTTTTCATAACGGAGGCGACGTCGACGGGGCCGCCGCTCGCTCGGACACCGAAGGCGTTGTTATGCGACGCCGCTGTCCTCGGATAATGTCTTGCATAAATTTACTGTAATCGTGTAAAGCCAGTGCCACTTGCATAATTTAATGCAAGCAATGCTGTTTACATTAAAAACGTCACAGGCAGACATTTTAAAACGCAGCTGCACTACGGGACTAAATTTCCACTTGTGTAAAGTGAATCCACTAATTATGCATGAGAACACTCGGCAGTAACAAGAATTTAATGGCGCCAATGTTCCGTTAATTGGAGATACCTGTTTGCAACTTGCATTGCCTTGCAAACTAGATTGGGTTATTGTTTTAACCTATACTTTGAATCTATATGCAAACCTGGGTTCGAACCCAGACAGGCGCAATACTTTGTGTAGTTTATTTCGTCACCACTGCTCTCAAAAACGGCGAAGGAAAACATCGTGAGGAAACCGGCATGTCCTAGAACCAAAAATTCGAAGACATGTGACATCTACCAATCCGCACTGGGCCCGCGTGGTGGATTATAGCCCATTTTAGCACACAGGCCTGAGTCCCAGCAGTGGGAACATTATAAGGCTGATGATGATGATGATGATATGCAAACCGTGTCTCTGATTGCCTTTAATCAATTAAATAGCACTTCGTTTTGTTATTAACGTTTAATACTTCGTACAATTAAATTACTATTTTTTATAATTACTCTAAGAGCTTCAAAGCTGTCTTTATTAAAAAAGAAAAACGTAGATACCTAAGTCTCAAGTATAGTAACTCGTAGTTGCTAAAGATACCTCAAGCAAACAAGCTCTCTAAGAATTGCTTAATCAAAAGATTTTTAAGTGAGAACAAAGGCGAGCCTGATAATCCATTAAATATAGTTTGAGCGGAACTTTCGAAGTCTGATCAATGTGGGTAATTAAAACGCAAACAACGTATAAAATGAGAGTAGATCTAAATGAAGGCGCGCTGCGATATGAAACCTTAATTTTAATCAGATTAGGTGGATTCCTGTGTAAATAGCCGTGGTGTACGGTGTGAGCGTGTTTGCTATGGAGAAGTTGAGCGGGCGCGGCGGGCAAGCACGGGCAAGTCGTCGCGCGAATGCAAATTAGTGGAATCACAATTAGCGTTCGATTGTTGTTCGCCCTGCAACTTGCATTTAGCAAATGAAACAACCAGGTAACAGATTCAACAAATAAATTATGGAGCGGCACACTCTATTTTCCTTCAGTCGTGTCCTCCACTGCACTCTGCAAAAACGAATTCAATATTACCTGCAGTAAGCACCGCAATGATGCAATATTTTATCTAAGTAATGGTTGCCTCTGTGTGCTAGCACTTTGGTTTAACAATACTTTTGTGGCAAAAATTATTTGTTGGAATGGAAGTAGCACGAAATCGTATGTTATTCTCATAACATTAATACCCCATAATATGTAGATATGTATTAAAAGCCAGACGCAGTACAATGAATAATGTGCTACAAGACGAATATGTTGAGCTATTTGTACAGCAAACAAAATGTCCACGGAATGTCCCTCGGGTTGACAGATGATGTTAAGGGCAATTAATCTTGACCAAATATGCGGGCGAATTGTGGGTTTCGCCTCCGTAGCCTAATGGCGACGGTTCTGCGATGTTCTAACGCCTTGCGTGCCTTTCCGACTCCTATCCCGACTCTCTCGAATTTCGTTTAAAATGTAACGTAACAAAAGTTCTTTTTAAATGTTCGGGATCCACGTTTATATTTAACAACTAATGCGTCATAGAGGTATTTCTATTTTGTTACGTTATATAAATAACACAAAACAAACGATATTCTAGTTTCGATAGCGTAACATATTTTCGCGTCGATATTTTCGGTATTGTTTGATTTATATCCGATAAAAATATTTCAGTTTTACTGTTACTATGACACGATGTTTTCATATAATAGCCATGTCATCCCACTCGGGCCGCAAAGATGGAAGTAATACCCCGATGTCCACTTTGAGAAAATATTTAATGGTGTCCGAAAGACCCCTGTCATTTCCAGCATATCGTCTGATTCACACAGTTCAATATTTTAGAATATCTTCGTGTTATACGAGTTTCATGGTAGCATTATTATGCGGGTTTTCTGAACGCGCTCTGTGACGACGAGGTGTGGTGAACGAGCAAAGTTATAATAAGTTTGTCCCTTCATCTCTGGAGCGAGACCATTGTCTTTTGATCCGATATAGGTAAAGGCGCTAACACTACATAAGTTTATTTTTTGTCGAGAAATAAGTTACACTGCTTCTTTTGTTATTCATGTTATTATGTGTGAAAGAGCTCAGTCTTTGTTTGATAGATACGCCTTTTTAAGACGCTTTATTAAAGTTAAGCTCCTGATCTGGCGTTATTGAATTTTGTTTTTATTATAAACCTTACCATTTATTTTCGCAAATCAGCTTACAGTTTGTATTATATAAGCCAGTCATCTCACACAAAGTCCGGCTAACCCTAATCATTAATAGGTAATTCGGTCCGCTATCTTTCGTGAAAGGGCCAAGGGTTAACTAATAATTGTTTTCGCCCGTTACCCGTACTACTGTAACCCGTCCAGATCGTTTACGGTCATTCCCCTAATGAGATTAATGCATCACTATCTTACTTTGTTTCCATCTAGTGATATACACGTGCGTGTTTCATTTAGATAACACCACTTTATTTATATTGAACCACATATTAGTTAGCGGGGAATGTGATGCTTTTATACGCGATCTCATAAATCTCAGGTTTCACAAACAAATATACAGTTATTGCAAGTAAAGTACCTCTCTGGATTAGGAGGGATTTATTTATTATAGTAGCTGGAAAAGTTTTAATACCGTTATCCCCCGTAACCAGATATTGTTATTAGATGAACGGAACTTTGAAGACTCTTCAAGAGTTTTATTACATGTTACGTACTGTTATTGAAAGAGGGATATTACGATTATTTTAAAAGACTTAACCTGTAATCCTACTTGATGTTACTTCTTGTACTTATCGTTACGCGAGGTTTATCGTCAGAGCCATTGCTACACTCAGATGGAAGTTCCCTTTAATTAACTACCCTACTTTTTCTTTGCCTTCTACTCATTTCACTGCAATCATTCTTGTTTCTAAATTATTTTGTTTTAAAGCAGCTTCTCATTTTCGCATAAAAATAACATTTAACAAGGGTTGGATCTTTTGCAACTGGAAAAGACGCTAATTTCGATTTAAACTTTTTAGACTCGGCTTTAGCGTGGAATACTTGTACAACAATTTAATTATCGTTCGATTTCATGTTTTTAAAGTTATAAAGTTAGACTGGCTACTAAAAAAACTATTGTTTCAACCCGAAGAAGCGTAACAGTGTACATGTTCGTAATCTCGCCACAGTATGTAGATTGGTATTTCTTTTTCAATTTACATCAGCCCCACGATTTTATCGAGGGAGAAGAAATAAAGCACGTCCCGACAGTGAGCAGTTTGAATTAACCTTTCGAGTAGCCTTGTAGATTCGTGGCCCGGTTACGAGCGGGTCATCTGCTAGTTAATATTCAAAGGGTCGCACAATCACGGATTCCGTACGCGTCTCTGCTCCACCGATGCTCACTGCGACCGCCCGAAAACCTCCTTTTACTTACCAAATAGACTACTATACTGTGTGCCTGGAAAATTACGCAAACAATTTAGTCAAACAAAACAAAAATTTCGCCAAACAGTAAAACGAGCGTTTACATGAAATTTCATTACAGCTAAAGCATGTGTTCGGACAATAGGTATCACAGAATATTCCCATAAGCCTGGAACCCTCCATTACGGTTCGTTCGTTTACTGAACACAAAGACTGACGTATAAAAATTCTCTTTCTTATCAACAGACACCGAAGTAAAATATGAAAGTGTTACTTTTTTCGTGTAATCAAGGTCGCTGGAGTTCGATAAACTGGCTTTTTGCCCGTACCATTTCTTTACGTTATCTATAAATAAACGCGAACGCGTTTTCTAACATCCTTTCCTGGCTTCCCCAGAGAATTCCTACTTTCAGAAGATAAGTGAAACTTCTCAGATAGTGAAGGGCTCTATTGATAACTTTTCTTTTACCGTTCTTACGAGTGCATATCTGCTGTTTTACTGCAATACATATATAAAGTGAATCAAAATACAAGTATTAAGTTACTTTTAAGTACATATTCAAATAAACAAATTGAGAAAACGTGGTACTCCACAAAGCTCGTTCGTCGATCATTTCATTATTGTAAAATCTGATTTCACGTTCATTACTTAACTTTTTGATCAAATTTAATTCTGAATTTTGAGGATTGTTCGTCCAATTTCACGGTTGAATGGATTTGTTTCGGGACTGCAAAGAAATGTTTCAATGTAAGCCTACATTCAAATAATGCGAAGGGGGATTTATAGGAGCGGCCGGTCCAAGCAAAGTATTTACGGTTGAATAAACACAGAGATTCAAAGATAAATCGAAATATTACTAATTGATAAAGTATTTATTTCTGTGTAGATTTCGTCTGCGTATTTCGAGAAATGGTCCTTGGGTCCAAGTGAAGAAATATTTAATTTTATTTCAAATTACTTTAACACTTATTTGTCAAACCAATCTGGACACCGAGATATCTATTAATAGTAAGCATCAAGAAAGGATGACATAATCATAAAAGAAATTCAACCTGTCAAAAGTTGAATTCAACTAATATGAAAAATATCATCCTTTCAGTCAATCTAACAGGGATCGATTTTTGAAAAGGCCAGTCATAATTAATGCCAGTCTAATTTATAAATGACAGTGCCATTTATAGTGGCACTATTTTGTATTCAAGTCTAGCCACTTTCATATTTAACGAGCTTTGGGTTGTTCCAGGGTGGACTATACATAGTACAATGACTGAATGTTTAAAATGATTACTTTATAGTATTCAATCATGTTGTCATCCCCTATTATAGAGTATTTCTTCCTAGCAGCTCAGGTCAACCAGATGGAGCGAATATATATGTACTAGTTAAAGTAGCACATACGTTTGCATAAAGTTTGTAATTCTATTGTTACAGATATCACCGATGAGCCTAGGCGTAGCAGACCCTGATCTGTCGCGGAGACGGATGCCGTGAGCTCTACCCAAGGAGCGCACGACGTCGGCGTGATGAGCACAACCCGCCATAATGCGTCGGCGGCCATTTTAAACCGGGAACGGACGCGTTTGTCGGCTCGAGATGGCCGTCAATCGCGGCGAACGCGCATTCAGCCTCCCCGCGCACGCGCAATCCCATACTCCACCGCGGCACTATGAAATGTGGAAACACGGCAAGTGGCGACAAAAAACGTCACCACCAAGGACAAACGCAGCCGTTAGGGTTCCCAGATAGAAACATTGTATAGTGAAATCCTTAGAGGCCTAAGTGTTACTTTTGTGTGTAAATATAGTGGTGTATAGATGTTAAGGATGGCGGGAGAAAGTCGAAGTGCGCGCGCGCCGCTACTGGAGTGCGGTGGGGCAGAGTTTACACATCCTCACAAAACGTCAGCACCGAGATGCTGCTTCTGGCTTGCAAGTCACGTCAACGTGAGGAAGTGTGTCGCCGGCGTCATGCTGCTATCCGTCCTCACCATATTCTTCTATACATATTACGTCACAGTGCCTCTCACTAGGTAAGTCAATAACCTTCGTTCATACATTTCACATTCGTATTTACTGAAGCGCATCAAATTAGAGTTTCATTAATGAACGACAAAAACATGAAAGCAAAAGTGTATTGTCTGCATTGTGTGTAATTTAAATCACGAAGCACGCTACGATATTCAACCTATGATTTATTGTTTCAATGATTCGTTTCAGTAGGTATCATTACATTAGATTTTCAGCTATAGGTATATGATATTTAAGCCCGAAGTTTGCGAATCATGTCAGGAGATGGCGATTGTATAAGGCGAAAGAAATGGCGGATTATAAAAGGGGGGTGCAAAAGATGTGTTAAGAATAGAATAACAGTGTACATAATTATTGTAAGATGAAGTCTGAAAGTGACCTGGTCAAGGTTGCGGGGATCCGCTGGATGCGAGTCGCACGGGACCTGTCAATGTGGCGACAGTTGGGGGAGGCCTATGTCCAGCAGTGTCTCACGTCTTTCGGCTGAAATGATGATGAGGATGATGAAGTCTGAAAGCGACACAGATGATTGTAAAATTGAGTGGAAATCGGTTTTCATGGTACGAACATATGATACGATTGAATGAGGAAAATGATAGTAGAAAAGTCTTTATATGAATGTAGGTGGGATACCTACAAATGGAAGAAGAAAATATGCTGCAATTGATTTAGAAACAGCCCCGAACAAAACGGGATGACGGCAAGAGAATAATGGCGTGCTAGTTAATCGTTTTACACAGTTTAACCAATCGAATGGAGAACTTTTCTCATTAAAACATTATATTCATTAAAATTTAACCGAAACGCGCCTGAATTTAATTAATTAATCTAGTTGAAAATATGCGTCATTGGCATAAAATCCAATTTGCTTCCTATCGGGACCAAACACGTTGCTGATACGAATTAATAATATGAAATTATCGCATTCGGACAGCTCAACGTTATGTCACAATGTTATTTATTGGGATTAGTTCGGGGCTAAGTGGTATTTGTATAGTCTCTTTATTCCCTCGTAGTATTTTTATTATAAAAATGAACTCTGAATATTCCTATTTTTCCGCGCATAAAATCTTACATACTTACCTTTTACCTACATACTTACTCCAATTTTTAAAAGGGTCGCTTCTATAAAACCCTTTGACATGCAAGAGACGTTTCCGTTTTATATCTTTCAAGATTTTACGGAAACGTATTTGCATCCTATTCTTATCTTATTTTGTGGAAGTACACGTACAGTACAGAAAAGTCCCATTTTCTGGCGCTTTTTCCGGTCGCACTGAAACAAATTCAAGTGACACAAACATGTGACTAGAAACACCGAACTCGTTCACTCAACACTGTTGTTTCTTTTATTTCAATACCAGAGGATTCATTATGGTATAAAATTGGCATTTAATACCTAAAGGAAATTGCTTCGCGGAAGTATTAAAGATGTTTAACTTTGTGTCGAGCGTCCTTGTCGCCTTTTGTTTGGCAGCTTTTCACAGCTAAATTAGAAGGAGGAGGCGAATATTTCAGAGTAATTTATAACGTGATTTTATGTAATTAGGGCAGATGGCGTGTAGCTAGGACCCATAATATTTTATTTTATCGGCTTGAAATTACATCGGCTGAGATGAGCGGTAGGGGCGGCAAGTTTCGCCGACTCAGTTGGATTTATAGCAAAACTTGTGTTCTGGCTAATTAATGGAAGCTGCTTCGCTAACGCGCCGCCAGCTCGCTGATTTAGAGGCGTATTGTTTTATAAAAGTTTTATTTACTATTAACCCGTTATCGAGACAAAATTTTCACATTCATAATTTGCATGCAAAGCTAACCACATTGTTGCTAATGACTACCTAATTATGCTGTTTATCACAAGTCAACACAATATTGTAGTGATAATTAAAGGCTAATATTTGTGGCATAGGTCGGTAGGTACGTATTTTAAGCGTAGTCGTTAAAGTTTCCTCTTGGTTGATTCAGGCGTGGCTTTCATTAAAGCAAAGGGGCCACAAGACTCAGCCTCGGCTCACAGGACCACTGCCGCCTACGGATAAAATATTTCCACAAATTCCTGCCTTTATTTATTTTACGCTATTGAGATAAACCTTAATGGCGCTTTGATGTGGCTCCAACTTGGAACGCAGCTTTAAGTTTGGCGGGCTTTGATTGATTTTCTTGTAAAATTTGTTCCGGAGGTGACTTAGTAGGCAGATGGGGAACTTGGATTTTAATTGCCGGCTCATTTGTTCAGGTGCTGGAAAATAACCTTAATTTATTATTGGCTTTTCTATTAAAACTTTTTCATCAATATTTATTACGGTTTGTACAAAAACCGGCCAAGTGCGGGTCGGACTCGCGCATGAAGGGTTCCGTACAATCGTAGTAGGGGGCTCCCCTTTAATTTTTAAATATTTTTTGATGTTATAGCGGCAACACAAATACACATTCTGTGAAAATTTCAACTGTCTACCTATTACGGATCATGTGATACAGCTCGCTGACGCAGACGAACGAACGGACAGCGGAGGCTTAGCAATACGGTCCCGTTGGGGTACGGAACCCTAGTAGAACCAATACCGTAATATAACATAAGAGTATCGTTATTGTTTGGATGGATTTCTTATTTGTAAAGAACAGGAAAATTCACTAAGAGTAGAAGACGAAAAAGGGAATCATCAGAAAGTAAACAAACACTACAAGAAAAGTCCATTACGTTTATTTAGTTGGCCGCGATATGATTACACAATACACAACGAGTAGGGCACACAACACAATACATCTAAGTACATAGCTTTTACAATTTACATGACTTAGATAATAATAGGCACTTCAGTCTCGCTATCTTGTGAACAGTACCTACTTAGATACCTAAATGATGATTACCTTTTATCATGTTATGTCATATCGCAGCTGGGTGAATCTTGAGTATCATCATTAAGATATTTTTGATCACGCCTTTATTGTTCCGGTTTGTTAACCTTTCACTTGTTTTAGATAGTTCACTTGTTGCTAGAAGACACCCCTAAAATATTTGGCTACCACGTTGGTCTATTGTTCGCAAACGCTACTGTTTAGCATGAGGTCCTGGCTTCGATTCACAGGTCAAGCAAAGTGTTAGTGTAGTTTTTGCATTGGGAAATTCTCAGTAGCAGCCATAGAACCTGGATTTGTGCCATGTTATGAACTACTGATATAAAGGGTGTAAACAGACTCTTAACGAAGCCGAAAGGCACTTGCTTTCCCCGTCATTGCGATCATTTTTTTTTTCTAGACTGTACCTGGGAATCTTCTAGTTACGGAGATATTGAGGGTCAAAGTTCCAACTTTTTCACAACTTTTTTTTTTTTAATACATGTTTTTGATGTAAGTTTTTTACTTTAAACACCTCAAGGACCTCCTTACTATTCAATTCATCCATCAGCACAATGTTTTGAGTGCGTTACATTGATTCCTACTGTTAAACGTGATTTTTCAGCCCAAAAAAAAAGTCGTTTCCCAGCACAAATTTTTGCGTAAAGTGGATTTTTGACTTAGTTTGATGTACATAATGCTTGGTTGACGGCTTCGTGAAGAGTCTGCTTACACCCTGTATAGGCAGTTGGTGAATAAATAAACATTTTATTTCAACTTAGAGCTAATATGGATTATACCGTGACGTCTGACAGGGGAGAATGGAAGAAGAAAACGTGTTACGCTGGGAAAAAGGCAGGAAGATGATGATGATGATGATGGATTGTATAAGATGTGGATTCCTGTTTAGGTAATTACAATCACTTAAATATTATCCTATTTCCAGTCTGGTGTGGCGTGACCGCGTCCCACGACCGCTATCGCAGTGCTCGTTGCTCGCGTCGCAGCAACAGGCGGCGCGCGACCACCGCTCGGACGCGCGTCTGCGCATCGACGCGAAGGTGCTGGTGATTGTCGAGTCGGCCTACTCGCGACTGGGACGCGATATCGCTGAGCTGCTTGTCGCCAACCGTATACGGTAAGTGGCCATGTAAATATAGAACGGACGGAAAATAAACAGTAAAATGAACTAAACTGCAGTAGAATAAACTGCTTTAACTCCAAACTTGTGTCCTGTATGACTACCTAAAAAAAAAGACAAACCGGCCAAATGCGTGTCAGAAAAATGCCTCTATATATGCCCTCGGTAGGGACCCAGGGTAAAGAATTCCATGGAAGCATTTTTAGGAATGCAGCTTTGGTTTTATCAACAACAGCAAAAATAAGATTTTATTGCATAACACTATTCGAAAAAACTATGAACAATAAAGTTATGTTGTAACCGAAAATATCCCATATCTCAAAAACTTGAACACAAAACAAAACTTGAACTTGACTTGAATAGAAATATCTTTTTCTAAGAGACTTTGATCCAACGCCCAACACGCTTAAGTGCACATTTGTTTTATTCCGCGGTTACTCTCATGGGGAATGCCACCCCTAGTAATGTTTTTCTTAATTTCCGTGTTGCACCACAGTTTAGCGGTGCAAACATTCCCTGAGTAAAATGGCTATGACGTCCGAGACTGAGATACGGACATTAAATAGCTTCTGTTTTTGCCATTTGGCTCAACAACATATTGTATTATATTTATTATTTGTTCAATGCTTACTAGTTTAGGTTATTAGATTTTTTCTTCTCTTGCAATCTAAAAAGATTAATAAAACCTAGTAGTAAAATGTGACCATACCCCGTTCCTTACCAAACGAACAAATTCAGCATAAAGCGCTCGAATCGCAACTCAACATTAAACTTTTGACCGCTACATAACGTGTAGCTTTCGCTTTGGAATGGAACTAGTTTCACGAAATATTTCACAGTTTATTTAACTTTCAGAATTTTTCAGCATTTCGAACATTTTCAGCTTCCATGGTCGTAGGTTGACTAGGTACCTCTTAACTGCCATTGCATTCCATACATTTTAAGGGACTCGTTAAACTTTTGTTAGGGTTTTGAATTCCAGTTGTAAGTTTCGTATGAAAATAACTAAAAGACAAAACTTGTAAAATAAGCTTTAATTGATTAGTGCCAAATTATAAGGTCTCTTAGAACACACTCGTGACATTATAAGTCATATTAACCCATGGTATTTCCATATACAAATTCACATGACTTTTTAAGAACCAATTTGTTAAAGTTATCATGTAAATATTTACTGAGTCCATTCGCTTTATAGCTATTATGGGGCTTGCCTCCCTTTGTTTGTTTTTCCTTGTAAAGAGCGAGAAGCCACAACATACAGAGGTACAGAAGTTCAGCTTAATACCACGAGCGAAGATGCGCGCACATATAAACGCATCTTTACATAGAGCGCGTGCAAGTGCACTCACGATAGGTGTTCGTTAATATCACCGTACGGACGCGTCTATATGTGTTTAGGCCTGTTTTTACTAGCTTTATATAGTGGACCTTCTGTATCAGACTATTCTGTGACCACGCGATCGGTTGTGCCCGCTGACAGCTAATATGTGCGCAGGTGATGTACAGCATCGAGCAACGTATTGGGGAAACAACCTTTGTTTTGTACTAGCTGAGAACCAGCAGTAACAGCGGTTTCACTGCGGTTCAACTGAACATTTTGAAATTTTCCCTATTTTATAGTCAGCTTCAGCGAACTGAAATTATTGTTATGTTTCTGGCTTTTAGGGGGAATTTACGTTTAGAAAATATCGATTACATCGCCTTTAGTTTCGTAAATAAATCAATGTGTAGTTTTCAATGAAAATGTTCAGTATGAGATCAGATGTCAATTTTTCAGCGAAAGCTGTAATGCTATTTTCGTCTCGTTTGGCTTGACTTAAAGATTGTCATAATATGATTGGGTGCTAATTAAATCGATCGCTATTTATCTTATCGTAAATATAACGAAAATATTTTTTAAATGTAGAAGCATGCTATACGGGAAGATCAGCGCAGGGTTTTACGCATTAATGTTTGTAACCACAATTTGTTTCATTTATTTCTACTTTTATGCACAATTCAAACTTGTAGTTTAGTATGTACTTGCTGTTAACCCCCCAACGTATAGAGATGTGTTATAAGTTTAACGGCTGTCATTCAGTGATGTGAGTGCTTTTCCATACCTTCATAGCTCCCAAACGGATGGTTAGTTTTTTATTAGAATGCTGGTTTTATCTATGTAGTTCTTAGCTATGTTTCATGAAGATTTTAACGCAATTTTGAATGTAGTGAATTCTTTTCTGTTTCGAGTGTTTGTTTGAAGAATACCTATGTATATTCAAAGTCTGAACTTTGACGTCGGTAATTACCTATGAAGTAAGATAATATTATGTAGGGGTTATCATTATCAATCTACACGATTTTTCTTGACGTTATTATTAATTTGTAGAAGAGATCACGATTCTTAATCATCATGTAGTCATTGTGTAAATGGATGGCGGCTACAAGTCAGTAAATAATAAGTTATCGCGCCGATATGAAATTAACATATTAACCTCTCGATACAGACGTAAATACTGCAGCGAACGGATTTATTTACTTATCAAGTTAATTACTTACCTACGAAGTTTACGATATTTTTTATGGACTATTTGCAAGCAAAATGTTTAAAGATGACGAGACGGTATCCATTTTTTGTTTTTTTTTACACAATTTGTACATGTTTTACAAAATATGTAATTTTCATATCAAAGGTTATTAGAGGTCAGTTTATACAGCGTGCATTAGAAAAAGAAAAAGGTGCTACAGAACCAACCAGCTTGCGTATATGACCAGATGTATGAACGTGGACGAGGCGAAAGGAGTATGTAAGGATCGTAGCCGGTGGCGTTCTGTGTGTTTCTGCCTAGCCCCATTGGAAAACGGCGTGAGTTTATGTATGTATGTAGAGCATCAAACTGAACAACACCCTTAAATATGACCACGATTTTCTGAGACACTGTGTAGATAAAGAAGTAATGCTTTCTAAGTAATTTCCATTTACCTCCATAGCTACTTATCAAGTTCTCAGTAACTTGACGATAGCTCAAAGTAACTTTGTTAAACCCGCCTTTGACCAACCCCCGGTTCATATTAAGAAGACTATAGTCTACGGGTGCATGCGTAAAAATACAGATTCCCAGTACGCACGAGATAAGGGGGCCTACCATGTCGTCTTAAAGCACTATTATTTTAATCTTATTCCAGCGTGGAAAAGAAATAGCGCTAGACATCCTGTATAACTCTGTCTCGTTCCCACACTGGAGTGACATTAAATAATACTGCTTTAAGACGTCATGGTAACCCCACAGTACTGGATTATTCGTCTGTTTGCTTACTAACGAAGCAAGAACATAGGTACTCAATCGATCGATAGCACCACTACAAAACTGCTGAATATCTTACTTGAGTTTAAGTACCCTATACATTTTCCAGTGGCTGGCTATTCATCATTGACTAAATTAATTCATAAATCGCCCTGTATTAAAATGTCTCCGGTTTTTTTCCGGCCTGTATATCGTATCTCACGGATGGCCGCCCTACTTGCGTTATACTTAGTGGGATAGCCATCTATCCGAATTTGTATGGACATGTCTGGCTTTTTGGCTACCCTTCAGACCTTTACTCGGCCTTGTAAATTTTTTACTTATATCTCGAACTTTTTAACGTGAGGTAGTTTTTTGAAAATATAAAGAGTTCAATAGGAACTGAAAAGAGTAAATTGTCCGGAGTTTTCAAATATCGGAATGGTTATCCTAGTTATATGAGACTTTTTGCTTCTGTCGGGTAAAAATCGGTTTCCTCTCGAGTAGCGCTGTGCTTCAGTGAACTCTACGCTTGCTTATGAAATGTTTGACGGGTCACGAATTAGTTTTCCTCCTTGATATTTTTTATTGAAGCCTTTTCCGTAGGCCTCGAGTTTTTTATCAGCATCTGTTCGTTTGTGGGTTGCACACGGACGGAGTGTCTATTTTTTCAATTATAGATTAAGTATCTATTCTATTTATACTTACAGTTCCGGATTAATTCTTTTCTAAGAAATTTTCGTTATATTTTATAGCGTAAGTAGGTATGTTTTAATATCATCAGTTTTATATAAGGTACTTACTGCCTACACCTTTTCGTAGAAAAGATAAGCGTATCGGTCGGCCTTAGTGATCTTGTTAGTTATGTCATATTTTCGCCTTGATAGCTCTAATGGCTTCATAGAACTCATAATTAGGTGACTCTGAATTTATTCGTGTTATAATTATTATAAAAATGGTATAATATATAAGATCAGGTTTTCAGACAGAGAACTAAAAAGGTGTTACTCATTTTTTATCGCTACATTTTTTTTTGCTTGTTGTACAACCAAAAAAAAAAGATTGTCTGTAAAGTTGGTTTACGGACGATAGTTTAACGTGACAACGTCATAAAATCGAGTGGAAGAGATAAATTATCTATACAACCTTACCTCCTAGCTCCAGCAGTAGATTAAAAATAATAACCTAGGCTTTTCAATATCTGGCACTACGAAATCGGCGCATGTACAATGAGCGTAACGGGACCGGGACCCTTTTTCGTACATGCAGCGATCATCGATTTATTAGACGTTGTCACGTCAAAAAATAAAAAGCGCTAATTAAGTGGGTGATTTTTTCCGTAACTACCTAAGCTATTTTCGTTTCTTTTTTTTTAACATTGGCATGTCAAATAATCTCTACATTTAGTGTCATAGTAAATATTTTAGTATTTCACGTAACAGATTCAGTCCAGAAGATTTTACAAACAATTTCATTGTCGTCTAATTCCGAGCTATTACCCCCATGGCCAGATTAATTATCGGGCCACTCGGTTTCTGTAGGCGTTACTATGTAGGAAACAAGACACAATAACCAAATAGACTTTATCAATCAAAGTTCCATTAGTGTAATTACGTAATAGTTTTGTTAATTGCTCTATGTTTTAATGTGTTCTACTAGACAGCTATAATTTATTACTACGAAAATGGCCGCTGCTACTAATTGCAAAGCAATACCTACATGAATACATGTGTGTTGAAGAAAAATCATCATCATCATCATCTGCCTAGCCGTTTCTAATTAAGCTAGTCGGCTTACAGTATAATCAGATGCAGCTGCTTATCTGACCTCCACAACCCAGATACTGTGTAATACGATAGCCCTTTGGTAAGACTGGTTGTCAGACTTTTGTGTCGCTGACTACCTGTGTACAAAGATCTACAAATGATTGTCACAAAAAAAGTGTAAAATCGTAAAATCCAAAATACTAGAAGGTACTTTTATCTAACACCCCTAGAAAATACCTAATCCATTGCTTCATGATGTTTGAAAAGTTCTTCGGCTCAGCAACGTAAATGACGCAATGAATGGTGTTGAATTGTCAAAAGAACTGTCAATGCTATTGAAAGTATCGCAATAATTAGAGCAGAGCGTTAGAGCCCCTTTTCATAAAATCGTAATATTCTAGATTAGTCCTAAGTATGGAGGTATTTAAGTCTTTAGGGTTATGAGCACCTTACTACAAGTTGCACGAGATAACTCCACCGGGAGAGATTTATCTGGACCCGGTAGCATAGCAACACGACTGCGAAAATACGAGTTTGTCTGCTTCGTCATTACAGTAAGACTCTTGTCATTTTCATTTAAAAATAAAAACAAACATAATAAGATACTTGTCAGTAGTTATTTTTTGTAGTTTTTGGAGCTTATTCCCAGGCGCTCCATAATTTTATTCCCGGCGGCTCCAAATTTAAAAAAAAAAATATTATAGTATTTTATTATTTAACTAATAAAATTATGTAGCTGTTGGGAATCAATGTATGGAGAGAAATTGTTTGGAGTACAATAGATTTGGAGCTCCTGGGAATAAGTCGTTTTTGGCAATTAATTTCATCCGATAACGTGGCTATAATATTTTGTTTAACAAATACGGGGTGTTGAAAGCTAACCCAATTGAGTTTAATTAGCTAATTAGCTCACATTCCCATAAAGGGTGTGGACCAGACAACTGTTTAATGAAGGACCTTTTATTACATGTACACACACATAAAACAAAAGGCTCTATTTTGTTCTGAGAGCTTGTCATAAAACTGTACCCAAAATAAAAACAAAGTGAGTAACGCAGAAAAACTATGACGTACACTTCTAACAAGCACATGTAAGCGCTCGCAATGTTAGTTACATATGTACAGGGCTTATGTACTCGTACTTATGTATGCAGTTAAATGTACACAAACATCAAGCACTAGGCCATAATCTCTAACTATAAACTCTAGTGCTGTCATAGAATGATTTAGTACACAATACACAGTACGGATTTAATTCGAAATGCAAACAAAAGTAACATTGTTGAAATTCCTCGTTAATATGAATACCATTGACCCAAATATAGTTGCTTAAACAAATACCAATTACCTCGACCCGTAATGCAGTGCGGTCTAATTAGCTGATAATTCGGAAACAAACGGCATTGGTATGTACGAGTAATGTAAACTTAATTAAATATAAAGGAAGGTGTCAGGTGACTTGACAGGCGAGGCGCGAGGCGCGCGGCTGGCGCGAACGCGACGTCTACAGCGAGTCGTTGTGGCGACGGTTAGTTAGTAGTGTGCCATTAGAGGCAAGCCCGCGGCATCCCGCCCCTATCTCGCCGCCTCGTTCTCCATTAATGCTCGTTTGCGTCAAAACGACTTAATATAAAGTAATTAAGTCGTTTTGACACTGTTTCCTTTAATCCTGCCCGAAACCTTGTCGTAAATACAAGTAAACTGCCTTGCGTATACAAACGTATAAAAGGCCGACGATCCGTTCCATCGAGTCTCGCTGTAGCTTTAAAACTTAGAGACAACGGCTACAGTAAATTGAGTGTGAAAGAAAGATTAGCCGCTTTATTCTTGCCTTTACAACAAACGCAGTAGTTCTGTTTTAATAAAATGTGGCGATTTACCATTGCTACTTCTGTCATGCGTACATAGTACTTCAATGTATATGCTCTAACAGTATTTGATGACCCTCACACGTGTTTTAGTTTGTTTTCTAGTTTGATTACTAACGTTCAGTTGACCCTCATGTGATGTAAGCTTTGGCACCGTTTATTACTCCCGGCCCTCGTAAACTCTGCTTTATAGTGCACGAGAGGGTAAACCGCTTTTTTAATAGAGCGTTAATGGTTACTATACCCTAGTGTCAGGGGCCAACCCTCAGACAACCACTTCAACGACTTTCAATGCAGTTTAACTTACATAACAGTCCCTTTAGAATTGACGACCTCCTCATTCTCTTTCTTTTGTCTCCAAATAACATTATCTTTTATTAGGGAAAATAAAATTGCTGACAATAAAACTTCGTGGAAGTGAGTGAATTTTATATTGACCAATTTAAAGTCGCCTTATAAAACTTTTCTCTAACGACTTTATGTTGCTGGCCCCAGTTCCAACTGGGTAGGTAATGTATGCCATTAATTGAGCTCGCAAAGCTTTTTTCAAGTAAAATTGGACATGAAACAACAAACGGTTCTTTTAGGAAGTCGCAAGTTACAATAAGTACCCATACTGAACATAATGAACGTAAAGCAGGGAAGTCTTGGGACGCTGGCAACTTACCCTATGTTGAGACGAACTTTGGTGCCTGCTAATTGCTCTAGTATCAGTTGTTCACGTTAGTAGAACTTATCGTAGAAAGATGCAACTTCCATTATAGGCGCAGGCTCATAGCTCTTCATCATTATATCATACCTAATACATACCTAGCTGTCTTATGAGTATGCACTAGTGATCTACTAAACATAGTTCTACATTAACTTATAACTCACTCTCACACAACGACGCAAACGTAACTCAAATGTAATTAACTATGCCAGGTACTACCACGTAGCGTAGGTACTATGACTGACACACCCCAACACCCTTGAAAGTTTGTAAATACGCCGGGTTAATTGCGTGAAGCTAAGCTTTCAGCTTACAATGTAAGTATAGCGGTTACCGGGCGACGGGAGACATAATTGAGAATAATATAAAGATTCCCTTAATTTTTTCCGTTTTCTGGCAAACCGTAGCGCAGTTAACCGGCCTCTTTACGATAACTGTCGTTATCCTAAGGGGCGGCAGGTCACCGAGGTCGCACGCCGCCGCCGTGACATTGCTCCCCTTTATTGAACTCACTCGCGCTCCCTTATCACGAATTAGCCCTCCTCGCATTCGGTTCACGGACAAAGTAGGCCGTTTTGCGCGCTCTAATTTAAACTGAGCGCTCTCTCGTTTTAATGTCAGGACACTAATTAAGGTAATTAGAAACATGTTAGCGCAAGCTAAATAGTGACGCGGTACTCACGTCCGTCGTTTCAGCGTCGACTTAGCTTTATGACCGGCCGAACTTTACATAAGCGTCCGCATTTTAAAATGCGCATGAAAATGGAAAATTTTTGTATCGGACGTTTGCTCGGCGAATATACGAGTAGCTGAGCAAAGTTGCCAACGAGCGTACCGAACATTAGATGGAAAGACGGATTGGCTCGAGTGGGTAAATGCTATTTGCAAGTTGCCATTCGCCCTGGACTCGGTCTGGAGAGCTCTCAAGCTGCCAAATTGAAACGAGCCTTAACTGGAGCAAAATGAACGGTCTGGTCCCGTTACCTGTATGTTACTCGCTACTCTTTCCAGTAGTCTGTTGATTAATTTTTTTTCGTTAGCTGACCTGTATTGAACTCTGATTTTCCCAATATCGGTAAAATGGATTTGATTGAAAATTGGAAAGTATCCTAAAAGCGAATGTTTGGACAGTTCAAGTTTCAATATTGCCAATCAACTTCGGCGGCTTGTTCACTGTTTGACAAGGGGATGCCGTCTGCTATTTAAACTTTACAATTTTATAAAACGAGGGTGGAACCGCCATTGAATTTATTGGTAGATTCCACTTTATAACTTGGAATTTTTAATATTTTCGTTTCAGGTCCACCTATTGTTTGCTGTAAGAGATACGAACACAAAAATATAGCATCATATAAATAGCATAAGTATAGTCTAAATAAAATAATTTTTGATTACTTATATGAATCGTACGTAAAAATATCGATTTTCAAAATACTGAACGATTCAAAATGCCTACAACAATTAAACCAAAGTTAAAAATGTCTACGATTGAAATAATTACCGTTAAATACATGGCATCGATTGATAAAATGTCGAAATTTATAACAACCTACGTTCATAATACCTTTCTAAGTACAGTCACGAGCTACAGTCTAAAGCGATTTTCAATTCTATATTAATAGTTTGGGAAAAAATATGTAGCAAGAACAAACTAGTTGCATTATTTCAATTACGTGTTGTGTAGAACTTATCAGTACTTTCCTGGGGTAGCGCAGGCAGCCACCTTTTCTTCACCGTATTGATCTTATAGCAACAGATTTTCATCTGCAGCGCATTACTGCATTATTATTTATTGTTAGTCCTAATACTCTATACTATTCTTTACCATCATAAAAATAACTTTTAATTAAATGCTATTACTGCTGTTATCTTACTCAAAGATCGTCAGCAATGGTACATAATTAAAAAAAAAACGTATATAAATTGCTTAGTACTCACTGAAAATAATGTTGATAGACAAATAATCGATGAATAATTGCTAGATTGAATTAATGCTTATTAGATTAAAAAGTCGTTATTTTTTAGGGGTTCCGTAGCCAAATTGTAAAAAAGAACCCTTTTAAATTCGTCATAAATTGTCATATCCATCTGACTAGAGATATAGGGTATTTTTGTTACAACCGCAGCAATAACTTTGTTTTTCATAGTTTTTCCGAAAAATGCTATGAAATACAAACTTATGTTTGCACTTACCAAAAGCAATAATATACTTTAACCTTTAAACACCCAATGCCGAATGTGTAGGACTCTTTCAAATTTGGCGGTTTTGTGTAATGGCTATCCAGTTTCATTTGGTTTTTACTGCATTTGAAATCAATACCATCACGTGTTTGAAGATTCCCCAGCTAATCTAATTTAACCCTGTATGTTTCACTGTGTATAATATGACCCATTTTCATAATCTCCTCTTGTTCTTTGAAGAAATCTTTTCCCAGTCCACTTTAGTTACGTCCAAATTACTTCAAATACCCGCAGGGCCAAATAACCAACAACTGAAAGTAAAAAACATTCCGCGTTTATTAAATTACAGATTCTTAGTATTTATTTTCTTATTATTTATTTCGTAGTATTATTCTCAGTTTTCGGCAAGTATAAAATATTGTGATGATGGAATTAACAGACTTCAGTTTTATTGTGTGGACGTTTCACTTTCTGTTTTTGACTGAAAAGCAAAACTTCGAACACAAAATTAATCAAAAGTGAATGTGGATTGAAACAAAAATGAATGGTAGTGACCATTCGTTTTTGTTTCATTACACGTGAAGTGTCTGTTATCGGTTTTAGTGATTCTATTCACAAATAGACTGGCCTGCTGATAGCCACCGTAAAACAGCGTTATTATTTACTCTGATTTACTCGTATCTCGAGATCGATATAGAGTAGACCGTACCTACACTACCGGTGTTATCTGACACGTGTTCCATAAAAAAATGTTGAATTATTGTTCTGTTTGCATACGGATAGCCATTCACAAATAATGTAATTGTTACCCATAAATCAAACGAAACTGACCCATGATTACAAGTACGGTGAACATAAAAGTAGCCGATTCCAAACTGTATCAATCTATGTTGTTTCAGCTGATAAATGATTAATGGTAATAAAGGGTTAGCAACCATTAGAAAATGCTACTAGTTCTATTTAATGTTACTATTTGTTTATGTATTGGAAAAGTCTGAGTAAATAAGAAAAACCCTTTTATTCTACTACATTATTTCTAAAATATAACTTACATAATATGAACACTAATGAATAGGTATACATTAACTTTGTTTACTCTCATATCTAAGTAGGACTACTACTTAGATATAAGTGTAAACAGGCCTACTCGGCGTACGCCTGAGTAAATAAAGGCTTGTTTTATTTTATGTTGTTTCAAGCTATCTCACGGCGGAAAATGTCACACTAATTTCCTTTCTTACTAAAAACAAGTTTTTTTCACTATACGTCCTTCACAACAAAACATACATACATGCGTATACATACGCAGTTTTCCCATGGGGTTCACACGAATTACTGACCTCCACCGGCTCCTTACGTACTCCTTTTCCTTTGTCCACGTTCATACATCAGGTCACACACGCACGCACGGCAATTGCAAGTACGCTTTAACCTTTCTGTTTTTAAATTACTGATGAGTAAAGACACCAAAATAATGTATGTTGTATTCTTTCTGTCCAGGTACAAGGTGGAAGTCGCGGGCAAGAGTCTGCCCGTACTTACCACGTTGGACAAGGGGCGCTACGGTGTGATTGTATTCGAATCGCTGTCGAAATACGCGAACATGGATAAGTGGAATCGGGAACTCCTCGATAAGTACTGCAGGGAATATTCCGTGGGTGTTGTTGCGTTCGCAACGCCCGGGGAGGAGACTCTCGTTGGCGCTCAACTGAAAGGATTCCCTCTGTTCATGCATACTAATTTGAGGCTAAAGGTGGGTACTGTCAGCTTATTACCTTTTTACACGTTGTTAAACGCTGACAGTTCATTATTTTACCGCGTCTTTAGGAAACATGCTAACTTTAGCTTGATTTTTTTATAATAATTTTCCCTTTTACATTTGATGGTAGAAAATAAAAACGGCCTTGGTATATTTACGTCCAAAAATAGCACTTAAAACTCCTTCCTCAGGACATACGAACTTTACGCAAAAGTTTGTTACTTTTATGTAGAAGGGAAATACATGTGATTGTTCAAATAAGACAGTGCAATACATCGTTTGGTTATAAATAAATGACCTTTAGTTATGGGTGTCACATTTCAACGTCTGTATGCAAAATGTCAAGTCTATTTTTATTTCATACCGTTCAATATTTTTGCACCATTATTTTTACCCACGATATTATCTGAAGTAATATTCTAAGGTCTAAAATCAGTCTTTTTTCGTGGAATCCTCTGAGGGACTATTTTGAATACCTGTAAGCAAATAAGGCGTAAGTACCAAGTAACTGGAATGCCTAAGTAAAAAATGGAACAAAGTCTCCCTGTCTTTATGAATAGTATTAACTCAGATTATGAAGACAATTCCATATTTCAACACTTCAACTAGAGAAAAACTCAGAGCACCTATTTAAGAAACAGAAAAAAATAGTGTTTCAATTTATTCTGTCGAGACTTAGCAATAAGGCTTAGAGCAAATAGACGAAGAGTTATTACTTAAAATGGCTTTTTCTCAGTCCCCACACTACGTAAATGGAAATAGGTTTTTTATGTTCCACTAAAAGTTAAATCCTATATTACAATTTATTTTCTTTTTAAATATGACGATTTCACGAGCGTCATCTGTTTCACTTTCGGATTCAAATTACGAATGGAACACCAAATTAATAGATAGCCAGGTACATGAAATACCTCATATAAAAGCTAACTTTTCCGAAAAGCATCTAAAGTAGATTTTATATGTACAGAAATGTTTGTAAGCTTCTACATACACGTTTCGGACCAGCGTTTTGAGTACTGCGTTGCTTACGTTCACCAACCTTCCAAACGAATAATGCTTACTGGCGAAACATTTACATAACATGTTGTCTAAACAGATAAAAGATTTCAACTAAGAGAAAAAGATTTTTGCTATAAAATCTTTCTTTAGAGAGAAATAAAGATTTCAACATGTTTTTACGCAGCGTCAATTAAGCTATACGATAATCTGACAAATCGTCGGAAAATTGATTGTGAAAACAATGTTTTCATTGAGATTACGATTTATATTGAAGTATAGAAGAAGAAAACATGCTGCACCAACCAAAAACAAATTGGATGTAGTGGTAATAAAATGATGAGTCAAATGTGTCAATTTTACTTGGTATCAAACAAAATCTTTCTCCTTAGGACGCAACACTAAACCCAGCGTCACCGGTCCTCAGGCTAGCAAGAGCCGGGGAGACAGCCTGGGGGGCACTACCAGGAGACCACTGGGCCGTGTTCAGGGCCAACAGTTCGACGTATGAGCCCGTGGCGTGGGCGCTCCGGCAAAACGAATATGGATCTACTGGTGAGCAAGATTTAAGTCTAATTTTTCAGCATATTTCACGTCCTTACATACAAGGTGTAACCTTCATGAAGCCGTAAACCAACGGTATCGATTTACGGTAGGACTCAATGTATCGCTCTCAAAACATTGTGATGGATGCATTGAATAATAGAAAGAATTCAAAGTAAAGTAATTATAACATTACAAACTTGAAAACAGGTTAGAACTTTGGACCTCCAATATCTCCGTAACTAGAAGGTTTCAAGGTATGGTCCAGAACAAAAAAAATCGCAATGACGGAGGAACAAGTGCTTCAATCGACCCGAGGGGCCGTTATTATTTAGCGAGACGAGCTCCTCAAGATACCACTCCTGTATATGAAGTTCAAATGCATTAGTTTAATACTGTGGAATTCTTGATTAAATATCGAATTTATAAAGCTTAATCAATTTATTCCTATGACGAGTGATTTACGATATTAGCAGCTATTGCGTGAGAACTGCCAAAAGATTTATTTATCAAAAGGTTTGATCAAGTTTATAGAATACCGTATAATTTGAGGAATTTCTTGACAATATTCTCATTGACATGACGTATAGTTACCGATGGCGATATTACTGGTTTTGTCGGCAGTAAGTAGAATTTAAATAGCCTCCGACGATTTACATTTTGAATCCTGAACAAATGATTGCCTACTGTGATACCGCTATTATATTTATACCATAATTGGTTGACTATAAACAAACAGCTCACGGCAATAAAATTAAGTCGGGCTTATAAATATTTTATTGAATACTAGCTTTTGCCCTCGGTTTCGCCCGCGGCAATTATACCACCGGGATAAAACGTTTCCTATGTTCACAAAATACGCGCCTTGGATATACATACTTAACAATATCAAGTCTTAACACAGATAATGGTCAATCGGTGTGCCAAAATAACAGTCAAAACCGCTGAGTGGTGAATGCGTGCAAACAAAGTTACTTTTTTTAAGGAGCTTGTGGCTATATTAAAACAGCCGCTCGTATCAATTCTTCAGGTTAAGCCGCGCTTGCCTAGGTTGATCCGTGGACGGGTGACGGGATTCCTCCGTGTCGGAAAGCACGTTAATTCATTGGTCCCGATTGTCATTTGTAGATATTAGACAGTCGTTACAGGTAGTCAGTGACCCAAAAGGCTGACAACCACTCTTAGCAAGGGGTATCGTTTTACCAAGTACTAACTGTGTTGTGGAGGTCAGATAGGCAGTCACGCCATGTAAAATACTGGTTTCTAACTGCATTCTGGACTGGAAGCCGTCCCTAACATAATTGGGAAAAGGCTAATTAGATGATGATGACCAAGTCCTAACCCAGGTAATCGGCAATCGGCCTGCCAAAATAACAGCCAAATCTGTTCAGCAGTTAAGGCCTGAAAAGATAATACATACAGATAGACAGAGTTACTTTTACATCTATATTATTAGTATGGAATCAGCATGTTAATCCCACAACCATATTTTCCCATTAAATTGAATTCATCAATCACTAAATCCATTCTAGCATGGTCATTCAAGTAATCTATGGAGGCATTGGACATTGAAATCGATACCGTATCTATTAATTTACCAAACAGGGTATTATGTATTAGTGGTACCGTCGCCAACGAAAGTTTTAGTCATCTAATTCAAGGAAAAATATTTAACATGTACATGACTTTTTGTTAAATTCTTCATTAAGTAAATAGTCGAAAAGTTTTGTCTTTTTTTTTTTTTTTTTGTTAACTCTGTTCGGTTTTTAATGAAATGATTATCCGCCATCAACAAACGCTGTGATTATTGTTCATACTATATTTGTATGAAATGGCTTTTGAATTGTTACTGTGCTCAGTTATGATTAATAAAAAAGTTTTTACTGACTTTCGTTGCTAACTGCACCACCGAAGGCACATAAAAGCCAAAATTTCAGCCATTTCTCTAACTTGTTCCACCATTATACCTACCATTAAATTCTGGAATATACCACCACCTATCATGAAGAAACATCCAACTAATATTATACATTTGAAAGTAAGTTTGTTTAATCTTTTGACACGTTCTCGCCTTAACGCCTTTGGATGAAACATACAGATACTTTTATCTCGGTAGTAAGTTCACGTGGTTAATTTTCGACGTCCACGCAAGTGAAGCCGCGTGCAGAACTTTACCCGATATATCGTGCTAAAATCTAATGGTAGTTTCGAATAACGTCAATTAATATTAATCTCGCTCCGTCATCATGTCCTAATTAATGGAAGGAATGCCATAACACTTACGTAGATTCGGGCCATCTATTCTTGATGTGTCGGTATTCCTGTCAAGGTTTTTCTGGAAATTATTTTTGTTTGTAGTTTTCGCCTTTTTTTTCGCATGGGAAATCATCAAATGACTCCTCCCGCTCTGGACGGAGCGGAAGGGAGTGTCAGACTTGTACTGACTAAAACCATGTTCCTTGCCCTTTGTGTTCCAGGGCCGCGATATCTCTTTCGAACAGTCCCGCAGCTGAAGTTTTCGCCTACATTTGTTTTATGATTGAATCAAAAATTCCAATAAAAATATAGGACTTAAAATTGATGTGATGAATCTATGATTATTCCTTAGTTTTCTACTTCAATTTCAATTGATTATATATAAAGTCTCCCGTCAATCGAAAATATAATAAAATACACGCATAGGTGGTAGTTAAGTTACTTCATCTATTTATCAGATTTTACTGATCTTGGCTTGAATAGAAAGTAACCAAATCTGAAAACACGTATACTCTCAAGGAAACGATAAAAACGAAATAACTGTTGAATACCGATTACGAGGGAAATTTTAATTATATGCTTAAAAGAAGGTTCCCAGGAAGTAAAAGGCAACAATGAATTAATTAAATTAAATTTAAATAATTTGAATTTTAACGTAAGCCTAAAAGCTGAACGCAGCTGTTGAAACAGATTTAAAATTACAGAAGTGGAATTTAAGGGCGGTACACTAAAGACCAACGATAGGGATGTTTCCCGTGTAAAAAAATATGATTATACTTAGTCAGTAAGATTATCAAAAAATATTGGACACGATTGTTTTGATCATGAGTGGGGGCTTGTGAAGTTACTCCGCCAGTAAAGTGTACTGACATTATGGCGTCACAAGAGTTTTCGACGCACTGTATCGTCTTCATTTTTTGTTTACGTGGAAAAGGAAAAAAAAATTGGAAATATATCTAACGGACTAATTAAATTTTTTGGTAAACTAATACTTTAATGTGGAATTCATGATTTAAAATTAGTTATATGAAGATGGAATTAAAGAGAGTCACATGCTTTTGATCAAATATTTTACTTCTTCAGTAGCGTAAAGAATAGTCAGCCGGTAATGTTCCCACTGGAGCAAAAGCATTCCCTCTGTAAGAAGGAAAAAGAAAGGGATCGGGGTCTTTTTGCGTTTTTATATATCACGTAAGTCAAATTCATAATACCTACGTCTCTCATTCATGACTAATAGGACAATAAATAACCTAATCATCATTTATTCGAATTTAATTGTGCAACTTTTAAACATTATTGTATAATAGGTATGCTAATGCAATTTCCTCACATTGTTTAAGACAATATTTCCATTCAAAACGCACGAACTATAAAACAATAAGATTTATAGAATTGACTTGTAACTTCCTCGCATCAGTAGTTTATATGCTGATGAGTTCATCACCATTTGTTTTAATATTGTCTGTGGGAAGCAATCTAAGAACCGTTCTTTTCTATGTTTTCTATGTGCCATTTTTAACCACACAGTGAGTCCCAAACAGCAGTAAATGGAAACAGGCCTAGACGGACCTAGCAGGACGAACTAGACTCGTTTGCTAAAGATTGGCCTCAAAAATCACTGGATAAGTAGAAGGTGGGAAGGGAGGGCTTTGCAATATTGCCATTTATTGATTAAATTTGAAAAAACAATACCTTCTAATGAACATTCCAGAATATAGCAGTTATGCTAATCACTCTGCGACCGGCCTATCTATGGTTAGTTTCAAATACGTAGGATCCACTCTTGGAATGCCAATATCCCATTCTATTTACCCCATCAATCTCCCAAAGGCAAAACAGCAGGAAATCCATGTCAATAGAACAGTACACTAAATTATAGCAATGTTTACAGAGGAGCGCATGCCGCTCGCGACAGTGATACAAGACCACGGCCGTTTGGACGGCGTCCAACGAGTTCTGTTCGGCTCGGGCCTACAGTTCTGGCTGCATAGGATTCTGTTCCTGGACGCTCTTAGCTACCTCAGCCACGGCCAGCTTAGCCTGAGCCTCGACAGGTGGATACTCGTCGATATTGATGACATCTTCGTGGGAGAAAGAGGTTTGTAATAATTTTAATACACTTTTGCTTGTAATTAATATTATTTTGGTCAATAACTCTGATCATTATTCTGCTCTCGTAGCAGCAAATTCAGCAGCTAATTGACACTAGAAAAGCATTTACTACAAGTTAGAAACGATAAAAATATTTCCCAACATAGCCAAATAATAATAAAACAGCATTTGTATCAAAATTGTCGGACAATGTGACACTTTAATCGCTTTTTTCTCGAAACTGATATCTTGCAAGTACTGCATTTGCTTTTGTGAGAGCATTATTAGGGTGATTGATTTTATGCGCCAGGGAATGTAAGGTGTCCTGCTCCAAGATTTATTGCCGAATATAATTTAAAGTAATCCTTAGCTTTCAAAGCACGAACTAAACTGCATTTCAATGAACTCCTATCGGAGTCCACAGCTACCAGGCAATTCAATAACAAGCGCTTAACACACTCAGTAAAATTTTATGGTATACTTACATTGTGTTTTTACTGCCCATTTTCGTATTAACGTACAGGGAATACTACAATTGACTTCTTTTATTGCTATTATTGTGTTATCAGAGTCTTAAATGCCCTGGACTCTGAACACTGAATATATATCGGTGATTACCCATATTTTTTCCCAGAAAGCGATATATGAGGAAAAAATATGGACGGAATATTAAGCACTTCTCAACGTAAAACACGAATAAATTAATACAGAGCTCAATCAATCCAACATTGTATAGCGTTTAGTTGCCATTGTCCTAACTATTAGTATGCGCGCAAGATCTGAATAATATTAGCACCTAGGTGCATTGAATAATGATAGGTGTTCTTTATACGTTTGTTGTAGAATGGCAACTAATATTCGTGTACGGTTCTCATGCTTAATCAAATTGCTAGTCTGTGCTAAATAGATAGCCTACAACGACTGGCAATTAGTGTTTAGCAAGTTTATTGAACTCGCTTTGTAACCTTGGAATAACTTGGATACTCGTATTGTAATTCATACACTTGCGAAGTGACGTAGTAAAATCTGATTTAATTTTGCAGTAAAACGATTCACGGCCTTTAGGTGGGCCAAACTCAATTCATTTTTTGTTGGTAGTTTTTAGTATTTTTTTTCCGGATGGGAAATCATCAAATGACTCCTCCCGCTCTGAGTCGAGCGGAAGAGAGTGTCAGACTTGTACTGTCCAAAAACTATCCACCTTCCTTCCTTGCCCTTTGTGTTCGAGAGCCACGATATCTCTTTCGAACAGTCCCGCAGCCCTGGCAGGCATCGGCGTTGGGGGCCCCTCCCTGTTTGCTGACATGGAGTTTTTAGTCTCACTTTAGTAACTTTAACGTGTATGTTGAGTGTCTGTTTGTTAGATTAGTTTCTGACTTTACGTACTTCTAATTATTTTTTTACTAGTGCTAGTCCTAAGTTGAATTCCCAGGTCGGGCAAAATGTTATTTGGTTTCTGGTTAGATATTCCATCTAAAATTTCTCATTAGCAGCCCAGACTCGGGATTTGTGCCCGGTCGATGGAAATAGGCTCATCATCTTCATTTCAGCCGAAAGACGTCCACTGCTGGACATAGGCCTCCCCAAAGTGTCGCCACAATGACCGGTCCCGTGCGACTCGCAACCAGCGGATCCGGCAATAGGCTCGCCCCCTATTACTTAGGACTTACAACTATTCGATGTCAAATGTATTTGTATTATGGGTACCTATGTTACTCTTTTTTCCTAGGAACCCGTCTTCACGAAGAAGACGTAGCAGCAATGTTAGCGTCGCAGGCGGCGCTACAACGACTGGTGCCGGGGTTCAGGTTCAACCTGGGCTACAGCGCCAAGTACTACCATCACGGGACATCGCTTGAGAACATGGGCGATGATGCCTTGCTGAGGAATAGGGAACATTTTAATTGGTGAGTACCTTCTACTTCATAGTCTCGTACTTACGTCCCATTTATATAGGCCCAGTTTCTACTGCAGCGGAGACAACCGAATCGGACGTGAACGTGCAAAGAGAAGACGAACGAAGCGAAGTGGGGACATACTCGAATCAATCAATCACATTGGTTAAACTCTTTCAACCAATCACGTCTCTCTCTTTTATTATAATCTTCTCCGCTCGTTTCAGCTTTAGTGAGACTAGACCTTAGTATCGACCGTATTGGTCCTTCTTATTAACAGATTTTGATTTTGTGCAGTGTCAGCGCTGAGTTAAGTTTTTGCATTTAGGGACCTATTATGATTGCGATGTAGTACATAACTACGTAGCAACCATCTCTAGTTGCAGCATCAAACTTTATTTTCCTGTCTTTATTTTAGACTAGCATCACCTGCGGTTTGAATCGCATTCGATGAGCTTCATCATGAACTCGATAATCAGGATCCTCGGAGGACTACATTTTAGGTATAACCTGGTCTGTAACAGCTGCTCTATCTAGTTAGAAACTATAAAGGGTGTAAACAGACTCTTAACGAAGCCGAAAGGCACTTGTTCTCCCCGTCATTGCGATCATTTTTTTGTTCAAGACCATACCTGGGAACCTTCTAGTTACGGAGATATTGGGGGTCAAAGTTCCAACTTTTTCACAATTTTTTTTTTTAAATCCATGTTTTTAATGTAAAATTTTTACTTTAAACACCTCCAGGACCCCCTTACTATTCAATCCATGCATCAGCACAATGTTTTGAATGCGTTACATTGAGTCCTACTGCAAAACGTGATTTTTCAGCCCAAAAAAAAAAGTCGTTTCCCAGCACTAATTTTTGCGTAAAGTTACTTATTTTGATGTACATAATGCTTGGTTGACGGCTTCGTGAAGAGTCTGTTTACATCCTGTAGAGTATTACTTGAGTGGTAATTCAACTGTCATGGAACAGAGAATCTATGTGAAGACCATATTTAATGAGTTTGCTCTTATCGCATAAATTTGACGTTTGGCCCAGTGCCGAAAGTTCAAAATCTATTATCAACCTCCATGTACCTTACGGCATTTCAAATTTCCGCCGTCGGTGTGTCCTATTTCAAACACGAACGTCCTGTTTCCGTGTCGTAAGACGCAACTTTAGGTGCGCTATCCCAATAGCGTTCCTAGTTCTTCCTACGACTAGATGCTTGCATGAGTTTGATTGACCAAAGCCGGCGTGGGAGTGAAGTGTGGTGATAGATGGAGCGCAAAACTGGATAACACTAGTGCAACTTGCATAGCAGAACACGTGAATGTTCCTTTCTAACTAGGATTCCAGCAAACTTTGCTATGGTTTCTAAAATATACATGCTCTTAACGTCAATTCTAGTGTAGTTAGCAAGACCTATTTTATTGTTGAAACACAAAATGACTTTAAAATCATTTAATGTAGTATTTATATTTGTTTAAAACTTTTATATTCAAATAGAATATGGAACAAAAAAGATGCATCGATTATAGCCTATTAAAGTGATAACCATCTTTTGGCTTTGCCGTAGTCGGATAAAAGGACCATAATAAATAAATATCTCCAAAATTTTCGAGTATGTATAAACTCTTTGAATTTTCGCCATATTAAAATGTATTATATCAGAAGCTGAGAAACAAGGTACATTATTAGCAGCCAAGGTAACCAGTTACAGCAGACTTAGTTTGAACACGACAAGTCTTCGTCAACTTGATATGCATATGAGCGCAAAGTTTCAGTTCACTCGTGTCTGTGTTCTGTCAGTTCATTTATCAACCAAGTATATGCGTATAATGAAGCTTTTACTGAAAGATGTACCTAAGAAGACTAGAAACTTAGAAGCTCATTCTGCAGATGAGGGGTTCATGGACGGTTCAGACCTCAAGTGCATTTGTGGGGTCTCCCCACAAACAATGGCCCACCTTCCATCTTGCACCGCATGCGCTATCACCTGCGCTCTTGATGATTTATTTAATGCATCAGTGAGCGGGGTTCGCGTGGCTGAGTTTTGGGCTAAACATACTATTTAGATTTTTTGCGATCGATACGCTAAGAAGAAGAAGCTCATTTTTCTTCGGAGATTGGTCATATTTTAACTTTTTTTCTACTTTAACTTTTTTTAACATGTACTATCTAAGAGTTTATATAGATATATATCTAGCCTGTATCGGTCCCACTGCTGGAAAACAGGACTCTTCTCTTTGAGAGGGATCGGACAGGACGTAATTCATCACGCGTGCCCAGTGCAAAACTAAATATTTAATATTCCAATATCAATATGATTTGTTACTTAAAGTCATTTAAAATAAAATGGCTGATTGGACTGCCACATGTCTTGGAATATCTGGTTCTGGGACAAGTCAGTTTCTTCACGATGCCTGTTTTGGCTCTCCGTTTTGAGGCAAGTAGCCCCCGAAACACTCTAAACTCAGGGCAAACGAGTATACAATAGGATAAGCATCATATCAATCATACATTAAATTTAATTAACTCGTGTCACTTAATGTTCACATTATCACCGTCTCAACAAACAGATAGCGGAACAGTGTTGCCCATTAGTCTGCTCATGTAACCTTATTAGAACGAGCCGTTCTGTTATCATCTTGTCGCAAAAGCCACGTTATTGTGCCAAGTGGTCTCAATTGCAAGCGTTATTGCATTATGACAATTTACCTTGAGCTGACCCTACTGGCCGGTAAAGGAAATTAACGCAGAAGCCGTGTGGGTATCTGAATTAACGTGTAATCTATGTCCTTGTATTTCTGTGTTCTTGATTCGTTTATTTAGTGTATCCTCTTTACACCGTTCGTGGAAATGTAAAGTTCATAGCATCATTCCGAATCGGGGTTCTGAGATACTATGCATAGCTGTATGATTACTGACTGCCTCGTTGGTCTAGTGGTCGCAAGCGCGACTGCTGCGCATGAGGTCTTGGGTTCGATTCCCAGGTGGAATAGTATTATTGGGTTTTTCTATCATTAATTTCTACACAGTACGTAATCTGGATTTGCGCCCGGTTGATGGCAATAGGCTCGCCCCCTATTACATGATACTAAAACATAACTGGTGAAATGTGGGTGTACTATTAAGGTGCGTCCAATTAAGTAACATTTTACACAAAATTGTATTATAACACGTCTAAATATATACAACATTGCTAATCTGTCTATTGAATCATGTTAAAGAACCATGTTTTATAACATGTTATGTTATTAGACACACCCTTAGGTTCACCTCTGTCTAACCCTTCGGGGATTACAGGCGTGATGTTATGATGTTATGCCTCTATGATTACTTAAAGCTCTATGGATTCTCTCAATGCAGTCAACCGTGTGGGTATCCGAGTTAGCTTATCCGTCCCTGTATTACGTTGAAGTATAAGTACCTATTACAAAAATCACTTATTAGTCTTCTCTTGAGTGCATTATTTAAACCATTTTCATGGACATGGACATGTAAAATTTCATCACGTAATTTTATTATTACCGACGACGGTGACTTACATTTTCTCTTAAGATTTTTTATTTTATGTGAATAGGCTGCGGACATAAAAAAGGATATGAAAAATGTAGGTTTTATTTCACAACTGTATCTTACGTATGAGAGTCTCATGACTCCCTGTCATGTTTTTTAGGGTTCCGTACCCAAACGGTAAAACGGGACCCTATTACTAAGATTCCGCTGTCCATCCGTTCGTCCGTCTGTGTCTGTCTGTCTGTCCGTCTGTCACCAGGCTCTATCTCACGAACCGTGATAGCTAGACAGTTGAAATTTTACGAAACAAATACTAAAAACAGAATAAAATAATGTAAGGGAGGCTCTCACACAACAAACATGTTTTTCTGCCGTTTTTTTGCTCTATATTAATAACGGCGATAGGTAGACGCTTGAAATATTCACATAATATTTAGATATATATTCGCATTAAAAATAATAATTAAATTAAAATAAAATAAATATTTAAGGGGGGCCCCCATACAACAAACGTGATTTTTTTGCCGTTTTTTTCTAATGTTATATAGATAATGTTAGGGAACCCTTCATGCGCGACAGATACAGTAGGTCCGATATTTTATCAAATTCTTCAGCAACAAAAACAATCCTTGAGAAACAGTTTTGAGGACGACTTGCTTATTTACCTAACATTCTCTATATTTCTCCAAAGGTTTTGCCACATGTGGAACCACCAGCAGCCTCACCTATACAACAACGTTACCCACTTGGAATCAGAGATGATGCTGAACAAACAATTCGCCTTAGAACACGGAATCCCCACAAACTCCTGCTACTCCGTATCCCCACATCACTCAGGAGTTTACCCCGTACATGAACCGTTGTATGAAGCTTGGAGGAAAGTGTGGGACGTCAAAGTGACCAGTACTGAGGAATACCCGCATTTGAGACCCGCTAGGTAAGTTTTGTTTGATCTACTGTGTCTATTTGTTCTAACTAATGTGGCGGTTAAAGTGCGTTCAGATCAAACAGACATGTAAAGATACTGTGATACTCAGACAGACGTAAAATGAATACGAACTCCTTCCTACATTCATACGAAAAGTCATGCCTTTGGAGGTAAGTAGAAACTTCAGGCAGACTTGCCATGTTACCCTATTAGATCATACTATGAATTCGTCGAATTTTATTTTACTCAAAGAAATAATAAGTTTAATTGACGACACGGTTGGCACAGTGGCTGAGCGATTGACTGCTGCGCTGCGTGGCGCGGGTTCGATCCCCGCACGGAACAAATATTTGTATGGCTTACAGATAGTTATTCCGGGTCTGGCTGTTTGTGTATGTGAGTTTAAATGTCTGTGAACACCCACGATACAGGAGAAATTCTAGTGTGGGGCAACGTTTAAAAAAAAAATAACTTGATTCTCCTTACCTCTATGAAAAAAAGTTCCATGAAAATCCGACCACTATATATTCGTTCCACTTTTTCAGTATGTGTGGTCTAATTTCACATGACTATTACCGCTAATGTTTATGTTTTATATGTGCCAATGTATTCCTTAATAATTTTCGGAATTTTAACGTAACTCTGTCCCAATTAGAATAGGCGTTGCTAATGATGTGTATTTTTACTGTTTTTATCAACACCGCAAGATAAGTGAAAGAGTAAAAACTGCGTTAACAATGTCAATTAATTATCGCTTCCAATTAAATCAAACCTCATCATCAGCACCGCCTAAAATCCTTAATTATAGTACCGATAACAACGTATTAGTAACGCACGCAATAAGTGTCCTGTTCACCCAAATGATTGCGGCCACTGTGCGGCTTCACCCGAACTCATGTTGACCGCAAACGTTGCGTTGCGGCTTTTGAAAACTACTATCTCGATACTCAGGCCCCGACGATGAAATTCCAATAATTATATTAATACGGCACGCGAACGTCGTTGAGCAAAATTATGTCTGTTTAAAACGTACATAATGAAATCAATTTTGATTAAAATTGCTTTGTGTGTGGTTACTATCGGAATCAGGCCGTATGTGGCTTGCATGTTTTTGTATTCTCTAGTTTTTGACTGGATATTACTCCCTGTTGGGTCTGATTGTTACGTAAAAAGTGTCTCTATTGTTTTATCACTAAATTCCAAAATTAAATCTCATTTTCGCTTTACCTATTAGTATCCTTCTTACTTAAATAATATTAGCCTATTACTGTCTCACTGTCTGTCGTGCCTCTTCTCATATAGAGAAGGAATAAACATTGATCATTATGCTCAATCACGCTCATCAGTATAGGTTAATTTAGATTGGCAGTAACTACAAGTTCAACTTTCCCACGATGTTTTCCTTCACCAATCTTAGTGCCTTATCTGCTTATTACCTATTAGCTTATGCACGCGTCTTAGCTTGTGTTCTGGTCGGAATTCACCCATGAGACTCGGGGATAATCTAGCTTCCCATTAATAAAATTCAGAATCGAATCAGTAGCTCCGAACTTACCTACATCCTAATTTACCAACAAACATACAAACTTTACCTCGTATATACAAAACCAATACATTTAAGAGTGAATATTAATCACCTTTTCACTTCAAACATACTGCAACTTCCATGACGACCTTGTCCGGGTCTGATTCAGTCTTTATTACTGGTCTAATTGATAATCCTGAACTGTAATTGTATCCATGGCATGTGCAACAATCACATTTAAACTGCATCCAGTGGTTAGGTTACATAATGCTCACTTACCCTTGACAATTATAGACTGTCTGGCTGCTATTAACATTAGTATTGTGGCCTTTCGAGGATAGCGTTCCAGTTAGTCTTAAGTGTCTCATTGAGAACGGCTGTAAAATGACTCTTAAGGAAAAGAATGTCCCTTGTTCTGGACCTTACCTTCTGGTTACGGACATATTAATGTCAAAGTGCCAACTTTGTTTTGCTTTTTTTTTCACGATTATTTATTTTGTTGCGTGCACCGTAATAAGCACAATGTTTTGTGAGCTATCTAAACAGTGATTTTTCAACAAATGCCGTTTTATATGCAATGGTTTCTGCTCAATAGGACTTAGTTTTGCGGTTTGATGTACAGAATGCTTAGAAGATAGAAGTGTGATTCGTCTTTTAATACTTTTTCCCCCATCTATTGTCCAAAAAATCAATAGACGAACACACCAGGTAGTGGTTTATTACCACGAATTGGCTTTTATTGATTAACCATAGAAAAAAGTAGGTAACTGATATTCGTAACTTTAAACTATTCAAAATCCTAAATCAATACTAGTTAAAGTAGTGTAATCTCTGCTCACTCCCCCGGGAGAGACAGCACGATACGGAATGTACATACATAAATATACGCGCTAATGTGCAGCTTTACATATTCATGTGTCGTTGCTAAAATTATGTGTGTGTTTAATATTGTGCTCGGGTCTACATATATGCATTCGTACGTAAATACCTGGTCGCTTTGTTTCTCAGTACGCGCTCTACAATTAGATAAATAGTAATAGTGCCTACATTATGTATACCGGCGTATTCCCATGTTCATGTATGTATGATACGAATTAGTCTTGCAGCGTTCGAATCTGAACCTAATATGTTAGGATTAAAATTTATATTTGCTGGGGTGGTAATAAAATTTTCAAGCTGAGTGAATATAGTCTCAACAACAAGAACAAAATCAATTTGTAGGTGAATGCTAGTGCTTGTTATATTTGCAATTAGATCATTTATAAGATAGGTAGGTAAAACAGGCTAGCCTATTAGAGCCGGGAGCCGTGTCAATGCAACTGATCGTTGTGATGTTTGGTCATACTTAATTATACATACAAATAGCTAACAGAGTGTGCCTGGTGGCCATAATCAGGCAGCGCATGTCATGCTTTACTAAAAATAAACTGTTAATACGCTTATTTACACTGTACATGTTTTGCCACGTGATCAATTCATAAATAGAGGCTTCGTTTCAGCCAAAAATAGTCAAACAAACCGGAACACGTGAATGAAACCTTAAACAATAATAAACAAAGGTTCTAATTTAAAACGTTCTCCACAGGTTACGACGAGGTTTTCGACATAGAGGTGTTATGGTGCTTCCACGACAGACCTGCGGGCTCTTTACACATACGCTGCTGCTTGAAAGGTATCCTGGAGGACGGCATCGTCTAGACCGGTCCATTCAAGGAGGGGAACTGTTTCAAACTGTCATTAATAATCCTGTAAGTATATAAATTACTTCACCGGTTTTATCGTACATTGATTACCCATTGTACCCATTACTTAAGCAGTGATTTTTCTCTCCAAAAATAAAAGCCATTTTTCAGCAATAACTTATACTTAATGTTACTTATTTTGGTGTAAAGAATACGTTCAGGACATCTATGTGATTTACGCCTTGAAACCTCTAATTACTGTCAACTCCAAACACTGACCAGACCCTGTGGTACAATAAAATATAAGGTCTATCTATTCATACACGAAATCTCTTAAGGGGTCATTGTACTCATCATTACGAACAACTTTCACTAGAAACAAACCTGAATCGAAAAAAAAACCAGCTGTTGCCTACATTTATGTTCGCATAACTCGTGAAAATGTAGGCAGCAGCTGATTGTTTTTTGCGATTTCTAGTTTGGTCCCATAAGCTATTCATATTGATGAGTACAATGACCCCTTTCGTGTATGATTAGATAGACCTTATATATGATTCGAATTCAATTGAATAACCATTACGTTCGATCCGTAATAGAGATCAAGATCAGGAATTAGTTCCCTGATCACAATCACGGATTACACCGGAGAGCAGCAGTGGCCCAGTTGTAGCGGCCCCGAGTTACGAGAAATAAGTCGTGGGTTCGAACGCTGGCAGGCGCATTACTTTGTGCAATTTATTTTATCACCACTAATCTCAAAATGGTGAAGGAAAACATCATGTCCTAGACCCAAACAATTTGAAGACATGTGACATCTACCAACCCGCACTGGGCGCACGTGGTGAATTATAGCCCATTGCCCCTCATAGAAAGGAGACCTGTGTAGGCTGATTATCTTTATGCTATCACGGATTGAAATGACTAAGTACGGTGTCAAAGTGAATCGAACTTCAACTGACTTATTACGAGATTCTGAATAGGTGTGCAGATTATACAGTTCAACCCCCCAGATTTGCACAGTAAAGCAAGCTGCCTAAAATGCTCAATCCCGAGCTGCCTTTCAAAGCTGTTTACGTCAAAATCGTTGGGCTACGTTATAGAGATAGTTGGGCCGCGGTCCCAAAGAGACCTATTAACTAGTTAGTAGCTAGGTCCTATTTTGTAGTTCAAGACGAGCTTCTATCTACAAGGTTAGTCAGTATTAGGATTACGATATTTTGTTAGTTTTTGGGTTACATTATTTATTTAATACTCTTTGAGGTGGAGCTCGTGGCCAAATAATAACAGCCGCTTGTCTCAATCTTCAGGTTAAGCCGGGCTTGCCTTGGTCGGTCTGGGGATGGGTGACCACCAATTACATACCGAGTTTTCTCCCGCCTGTCATTTAAAGATCTTTGACACAGGTAGTCAGTGGTCAGGAAGTCTGACAACCAGTATATCCAGGGAGTATCGTATTATCTATAAGATTTATATTACACTTGTAATCCCCGAAGGGTTAGGCAGAGGTGTACCTAATAGTACACCCACATTTCGCCAGTTATGTTTAAGTCCCATGCTATAGGGGGCCAGCCTATTGGGGCTGCTACCTACTATTCCTGATGGAAAACCCAATAACAATTAGACCGACCCGGGAATCGAACCTCATGCTTAGCAGTCGCTCGATTGCGGTCACTAAACCAACGAGGTAGCCTACGACATTCGCGGAGAAAGTAGCTCCAGTAGCATTAGTGATAGAATTTTCAGAATTGGATCAGTAGTTTCGAAGATTACCCGCTAAGTCCCAACTTACAACATCTATGAGAGGTACTTCATAATATTAATATAGATCAGCCAATAATCTAATAGTAAATAGCTATCAAAGAGACCGCACCCTTACAGTGTGCCACTACTTAGGAGCGGCCAGCTGCCTCAACTGCTCCATTCAGCGCGAGAACTCTTTCATACGGTCATCAATAACCCCGGAGCACTTGACATGTTTGCGCTAATATCAAGCTTGTCTAACTTCTTTGTGATATTAATAAATGGCGTCGTGTCTGATTTCTTTACTCTCAAACGTCGCGCGACGTACTTTCAGGAATAGTTTCGTACTTGTCGCATATCTGTGTACGCTTTGTTTACGTCAGTTTGTTTTCCTAGTATGAAGACTAGGGAATGTCTTTTTGTTTAATTGCGTGTTTACAAATGCTGAAGAAACTTTTGGGCAGAAGTAAATAATAGCTACCTAAGTGGGTATGCTTCTTTAACAAAACATTTATGAGATGTGTCGAAGCACAGAAAGAAATGCCTACTTACACTGAAGCTGAGCTAAAGAAACTTTCGTAGAAAACTGTATGTGTTGAGGTGAATACAGAAATTCTTAAAGAATACACAAGGTTTAATAAATGCATAGGTATTGTCTAAATCCTCGACAAATCGTTACAAATAACTCTGTTTTCCTATTTTCCAAAATAAGTTTTAAAAAGAAATAAATTGCATCGACAGGTACCAGCCCTACCTATCGATAATAAAATATAACAGTACTTGTTACTCGAACCACTTGTACACATATTGACGCGAACAGTGAATAGCAGTAACCGACTAACCGAATAAATTGCGCATACTAGCGGCTCAATAAATATTGTGACTGCTTCAGTCCCCACATTGTGTTTCAAAAACAAAAGCGTGTGTTACGGGATGAATGAACTTACGAATTGTATCATTACTCTCATCATGCACTAGTTTTAGTGTATCATGTATGGTGCAAATGTTTTGATGCTCTTTGTAGTTTGTGTACTAAGCTTTACTGACTGTAATGTCATTTTATAAACGGACTGGTGGCTAAATAATAATAGCGGCACGGGTCGATCTTCAAAGTTAAGCAACGCTCGCTAAGGTCGGTCCATGGATGGGTGTCCATCTGTGCCTCGAAAGGCACATTAAAGGACCGTTCTAGCATCTGGTTAAACTGGAAGCCGACCCGAAAATAGTTGTTGAAAAGTTAGGCAAATGATTACCTACCTACCTTCTGTGTATAAAATCACATACCAGTGCTTTCCAATAATCTTGTATGTTCTGAACATTTTCAACTTCACCACAACTAAGGCCGCGTAACTTTTCGAGCGGTAATCGGCCGGCTAAGTTGGCTAGGTCAGACTGGATGTGGGAGGCAGAGAACAGGGTGTTGTTGCGCAACCTAGGTGAGGTCTACGTCCAGCTATAGACTGCAATAATCTGAGTTGATTTAAAAGTGACTTTAAACTATGACTTTTAAACTTTGTTCCGGCTGTTTCTTCTCAGAGTAGCCAGATACGCAACACCGACCACATCATATTAAAAAAAAATGTAAACGTGTTAACATGTTTGTGAAAACCTAACTGCAAATAAACAATTGATCATTAGCCTTTATACCACATGTTGGTGATTTAATTTTTATTCTCCTTCAAAATTGACATAATCAAACAATCGATTTCTTCGTAGATCAACGTGTTCATGACGCACATGTCGAATTACGGCAACGATCGCCTGGCGCTGTACACCTTCGAGTCGGTAGTGAAGTTTCTACGATGCTGGACCAACGTCAGGCTTGCGTCTGCGCCGCCGCTTGCTTTAGCCAATAAGTACTTCCAACTGAGGCCTGATGAATTGAATCCATTGTGGGGGGTGAGTACTGACTAGTCTTATTTCATTCTTCGTCTTTTATTTAGAAAAGTTTGTTTGACCAGGTGGTATGAATTTAATCGTTAGACATGCCTTCTGGTTCACCGAATGTACAGACGCCAGCAAATCAATCGCTGATCGCTGTCAAATTTCTTTAATAGATTTTCAACTTTATCGCTAAAGCGTTCATGGTTTATTGGGAAAATTTGATATTTTTGGATAACTTGATGTGTAGGCGTCTGTAATTTGGTCGCGCGAAGAAGTATTCGCATTGAGAAAAATGAGCTCACTACACATATCCCGTATGAGTAGGCGAGACTATTCATACGTCATCAGCAACAGAGAACAAAAACATTAAAATCTTTTGAAGCATAGGTCAAATCTAAAGATTTAAATCTTTGCAGGTGGTAATTTTTATTTAGTCAAGTTTCAAAATGCGTTATCTGTTTCACTCTTAGTTTATTTCATAATCTTTCTGGCTTGCAATTTTGACGTAAGACCGTTGTAAGGAGCATGGGCAAAATTTATCATGCTAGAATAATAAACCTTTAATTTACCTTAACCTTTAAAAAACCGCCATTTATGGAACCGCTAGCTAATGTAATAAAGAAACCATAATACCAGATCAAACAAACATTTGAACGTTCACAATTCCATTTACCTCAATCAAATCAATTAAAATTAAGATCATTACGTAATCGAAGAATTGAAATCTAAACTTCCTGACCACATCAGCTAAACGTTTTTGTTCATGCGGTGGAAATAGATTGTGGTTCTAATGTGCCGCAATTGATAACTCACATGTAGATAGATATGACGCTCGACCGACTAGGATCGTCACTTGTTCCCATTTATATCTATCTATATCTAATACTTTAAACGAGCAATTCTTGTATACATATAATCTGAATCTCGGAAACGGCTCCAACAATTTTCATGAAATTTAACATGCAGGGGTTTTGGGAGCGATAAATCGATCTAGCTAGGTTTGATTTTTAGAAAACGTCGTTTTATCCGTGTTACCGTATCGTTATCGTTACCGTATCCGGTCGTCCAGGTACTTTTCCTGGTAGTTCAATAATTCAGGTGCTTTTATAATTATTGCGGCTTAAAACATGCCTAAAACATTAAGCCGAAAAAACTATATTAAGTAATTGCTATAAGAGTGAAAATGAAATCAAAATCCACTATTGATACGAGCTACTGAAATTATCACTTGTTTCCATTTATGTTTTCCTGGTAGTTTATAGTCTAGCACGTGCTTTGATCAAAATTAATGCTTCAAAAAAGGCCCAAACATTAAGTGAAAAAAGCTGAATAATAAAAGCTTATGTGAAATGGGTTGTGGAGGTCAGACAGGCAGTCGCTTCTTGTAAAATACTGGTATTCAGCTGCATACGGTTAGACCGGAAGCCGACACCAAACAATATAATTGAGAAAAAGCCTAGACAGATGATGATGTGTGAAAATAAGATCAAAATCAATGTTTATCAGATAAAATGAAAGGGACGCAAAATAAACTGATGTTTCGCAATACATATATCAATACCATATTGACTTTGGCCAGCTAATCCTTCCTGTCATTTGTGCCCATTTATTTTTCTTGGAAGCTTGATCAAAGGCGTTGGGCAATTTATGGACAGTGGAAAGTTCTTTTCACAGAATATTGTTTTACTAAGAAAAAAAGGCGCTAGAGAAGAGTTCCTGGAAATATATGGGAGAGGTCTTTGCCCAGCAGTGGGACATACAAGATTATAGAAAAAATAGAGTGTGTGCTTAAGACCGGACGGCAGAAGTGAAAACAGCTGTCTATATCTTTCTCGCTCGGGTTCACTCGGCGGTCCCGAGTTCACCCGATCGAGCCTTTCACCTCAGAGCGTGACGGATCAGCCTAACTTACTACGTACGAAGTTTTCACTTCAAAAAATTAACGAAAAATAAACTATTACACACTGTTCATTTTTCACAAAGAATTATATAAAACTACACCAGTGTGCAACTAACTACGTTATCCACATAATTGTTAGAGATATTACAAAATGAGTTAAACCTAATATGAGCCTATGATGAAGTAGAATATATCCTAAACACATAACTTGTTAGTGCGATGGAACTAGATAGCGACACTAATGTATTGCCATCGATCAATTCGATGTATTTATATGACCGACTCGTCCGTCGCCCGCGTCCTGTTCAGCCCACCGCGCAATTTTGCGGCAAATTGTTTATTTGTGACTTACGGATTATTAATCGTGTATCGTATCGTGTGTATCAATTTATCGTTTCGAAGCTGTTGCAATAGTTAATGATTCTATACAGTGAAGGATTGAAAAGTGGATGGAAAAATGCTCTTCTCTTCTAAAAATCGTGGTGTGTAATCTTAATTTATTAAAAAAGTAAGGTTGTTTGTTACCTTTTTACGCCTAAACCACTGAACCGATCATCCTGAAATTTTGCTTAGACGTTATCAGGTGAACAGAAACGTACATAGGTTACCTGACATCCCAAAGAAAAAGTACTGTTCCCGAGGAAAACAACAATATCGTTCTTATGAAAATAGATGGCGCTATGTGTCTTTGGAATCATGATTGAATTATATTATTACAAGCAGAGTACAACCCAAATTGATTGTCAAATTCTAAATTAACGTGAGCGAAGCCGCGGGCAAAAGCTAGTATAAAAATTAGCCTTCAAATTCAAGCATAGATTATAGACTAAACTGTAGTGTTTCATGATATTTCCTTACATTTAGACTTCGAAGCTTTTCCGTTGATAATATCTCAATGAAGCATGTAACATTGAGCTGACCCAAATATGTAAATTATCCTTTATCAAAATTTGGTTTTCTAGAGAATTTGAAACAAGGCTTTTATGTAATTATGTACAAAGCCCGTACCTAGAAAAGGTTAACATCGTACATTGCCCATCAAATTAACAAACGCGTCGAGGATCTCAACCACAATTATGTAGGAGTACCCACGCTTCCTAAGGAAATTTCATATTCATCCTATCCTCCATTACGTCACGAGTAAAACAAAGGAACTCAATTTTATTCAGTCGCTGCCTATATAACACGGTTCTTACGTCTGAGTGCACACAAAGTTGAATCCTTCCTTGGCTTTGACAGTTGGAGTTCTGAATTTATTAATCAGTTATTCTATTTAACAAACTTCGATGAGCCCTTTGATGCAAATAAAATAGACAGTTACGCTTAAGAGACGTCGGTTGAGGAGCTTCTGCTATTGTAGTCGTATCAATTAACTTTCTGTCACTGTTTGACAGTTTCTCTCCCCATTTCCGCTTCAATACATCCGACAGTAAAGTTGGAAGATTTTCATCATAAAAGCCAATGACCAAAATTGAAATTATGTAGAAAATAATATTGTAAACGAAATTTTGTATTGCAGTAAAGCTTTATGTCAGTCTGAGCTGAAATTATTGAATCAGATTAAATAGGGGGATTTTTTAAATAAGATTTCAGGACTAAATCTGGAAAGTCGTCTACTTCATTTTATTCGATTCAATATAATTGCAATATTTCGATACTAATATGTTTTTGTACCTCATTTTCAAGTTTGCATTCATAAGATAATGGCTGACAAGAATAACCACCACTGCCTCATACATTTTGGTATTTGGTTTTTGAAAATTCACTAGTTTCAGCTCAGCGCTGACGAGTCATTCAGAGTTTTTTTTTAGACCAAGAGATTGAAAATAAAAATTCGTGCCACTTTTCTATGCTCGTCAAAAAATAATATAGATAGATAGCATACTGGAGACAAGATAGTAATGGACATATTTATTGCTAAGCAGCTTCTGATAGGCCCTCATTTCATCATTCATCGTCATTTCAGCCAAAAGACGTCCTCTGCTGGACATAGGCCTCCCCCAAGTGTCGCCACATTAACCGGTCCCGTGCGACTCGCATCCAGGGGATCCCCGCAACCTTCACCAGATCATCGGTCCTCCTAGTGGGAGGCCTTCCAACGCACCGTCTACCGCCCTCATTCAGCCCATTCGGCCCTCATTTAGCTAATAATTATTTTACGGGCAACAAACCGAGCAAACAATACATGAAAAGCAGGCAACATTGAGTACGTATGTCATAATCATCATCTGCCTAGCCTTTTCCCAACTACGTTGGGGTCGGCTTCCAGTCTAACCGGATGCAGCTGAATACCAGTATTTTACATGGAGCGACTGCCATTCTGACCTCCACAACCCAGTTATTACTGGGTAATACGATACCCCTTGGTTAGACTGGTTGTCAGACTTTTTTTGGGCCACTGACTACCTAACGACTGTCAAAGATCTTTACTAACGGCTTAACGTGCTTTCCGAGGCACGGAGGAAACTCAGTATGTAATGGGTGGTCACCCATCCACAGACCAACCTAGGCAAGCACGGCTTAACCTAAAGATCGACCCGAGCGGCTGTAATTATTTAGCCACGAGCTCCTCCTCCTCCATTGAGTACGTATGTACATACATTAAATTACTTTGTGAGCATTTCTGATGTATATTTTAATGAACCTATAATTTTAAAATGAGGGTAGTTATTATTAATTTAACTTTGTAATGAGGTCGTGACGTCATATCTCTGCACAGCAACTAAATACGATTAAAATTATGTTACTAATCACTATAGTATGAACCCTACAAATCATTTTGACATATTAAAATTATTAAATGAAACGATAACAAACCTTAACGTCGATGCAACAATCCGTAGGTACGTAATTAATTTTATCGATAACCGTGAACAACGATTCTAGTCCCGCGCTATCGAAAGGGTAAGGGTCTCCAAATCATATCTGTTATAATATTACATAAAGACATTAATCAAAGTTTGGTTGATTTGACACAGATACTACAAAACTTTTTACGCGATTAATTCCAATCTTCTTTGCTTGTTGTCGCAAATCGACTGCTGAGCATGAGGTCCTAGGTTCGATTTCCAGGTCGGACATATTGTTATCTGGGTTTTTTCATCAGAAATCTTACAGTAGCTGCCACGGAATCTGTATAAGTGCCTAGTTGATGGTTAACACATGGGACTGAAACATAACTAGCGAAATATGGGTGAACTACTAATTAAGTACACCTCTGCCTGACTCTTTGTGGACCACAGAGTGATAATATATTGTTTAAAAAAAATTGATAGATTTGACGCAGATATTACAATTTATACGCGATCATAACAATCTTATATGCACGAATGGTCTCATACTCTCATATATCGTTCGCACGGCAGCACGAACTTGTGAGAAACAATATGCATGCCGCGAGTTTTAATATTTTATTGGGCTCCGAGATATGTACGATATCATTGGAACACGACAGAGAAATTGAAAATACATCATATTTTGTGCGGCGGAACGTAAAAGCTCTTGTTTATTGCTCAGATAAAACTAGAATTTATATTGCATTCATTCGAAGACGATATGTCGAGTTATAACTTTAAGATTGAAATATAAGGGATTACTTCATAGAATCAGGTTTTACTGTTTGGTATCTACTCGTATCAGCCAATTGTAATGTGTGATGTTTAATAGAAATTAATTGAAAAAAAAATTAGTTTTCTGTAAATACGAGGAAACCAATTTTCACGATAGTCTTATTGCTTAATTTATTTTATATAATTTGAAGGTCTCGCACTAGGTGGACCTATGACCTGGTGAAGGTAGCAGGTATCCGCTGGATGCGAAACGTACGGGACCGGTCAATGTGGCGACGCCTATGTCCAGTAGTAGACCCCTTTGACTGAAATGATGATGACGATTATGATAATTTCTTAAAATAGTTCTTAATCGTGTTTATAATTATAAACTGGGACCTAATACCGTCTACATAGGGTTTGTATACGTATGACCAAAGACTATTGTTAGCCATTATAAATTGAAAATCGACCTAGTACATACATTTCACGGTCAGCTCGCGCGTGGGTGGTTACAGAATCTCAGTTCTAACACAAACTAAGCCATTTTGTCGGGGTTTCCTAGTCTCGTTATTGCGATCAATTATTTCAATTGTTGATACCTATACATTTTAGTCTTCGGTTTTGGTTTTCGAAAGGTTTTTTTTAGTTGAAGTCAGTATTAATTTCTTATAGTGCATATGATGCGGAGGAATGGGGAAAATGTCGTGAGGAAAGTTTTGAGTATGAATGTGGATGGGTATAAGAGTAGTGGATGACCAAAGAAACGATGGATGGACTGTGTGCAGGATGATATGGCACGAAATCAGGTATCTGATGAGTTGACGCGTAATAGAGATGCATGGAAGAACATGATGCGCCGACCCCAAATGAATTAGGATACTTAGGATAAGGGCAAGCAGGGGCGTGCCGTCCATAGAGGCAATTAGGCCTAGCCTACCCTACTAACAACGCCAAATGCATTTATTAAAACTACTTAATAGAATAACACAAAATATTAAAAAAATAAGTTAAAACTCTTGTTAAATATTTATAGCAACCTGTCGCGCCCGTGTGAACTCACACTATACGTTACTACACCACTCCGTTAGGATTTATAGGCTCGAAAATTGAGGGCCTACCTTTGCATTCATAAGTTTACGCACACTGATGCATATTTTCGTGTGTATGAACGGCACACATGCATAGATTGTAGGCGTCGTCTCCTGCAACAGGAGCTGTGTTGTTATTGGCTACCTAGATTGTGAATGACTCAGGGTTCCCAATTTGTGGAGATTTCCCCGAATTACGGGGAATTCGAGAAACAGACTATACACAAACACGATAGTTTCCTTAATTACTAATAGAGACAATAAAAAAAACAGGGTGGTATTGTCGAATTTATACCTTCCAAAAAATTATAAATTGTAAGGAATAGCAAAAGCCCTTTTAAAAACAGAAACTACAATCATGAATTTTATTTTCCGTTTTGTTTTTTGGGGAGTTAGGAAAATAAATATTGGCAACCCTGTTATATAATATATACAATAAAAGTGACAGACACAGCTGTCTGTCACTTTTATTGACAAATTAGAAATTAAACTTTGAGAAGGTTTCATGTGACAATTTATTGGTTTGGATTTTTATATCTTACTAAGTTATAACAATGGCAATGTGTGATGAGTGTGAACAAATATTAATAATTATCTGTTGATCAATTTCAATTTGATCTGTTGATCAAATTGAACCGATTTGTTGTGTTAATTGTTTATTTACTTAAAAATGGTGTTCTGTTGTGAAGTTTGCGCTGATAATGTGTGTTTGTAAGAAGTTAAAAGCAGTAGCAGTTTACATAATTATCTTATGAATGATAAGATAATTTAAGCAAGTTGTGTTTAAAGGTAGATGTGTACCAAAATTATGAGAATTAACCTAAAAATATGAATACCCATTTTTCTTTTGGGTATCAGTATGCATGGCCTACCCTACGTGGAGAACCACTGCACGCCACTCAGGGCAAGAGAATGATGATGATCATTATTGCATATAGTAATTAGAACACACTCTTAGGTGTTGGTTAAATATATATTCTGTGTACATTTTTCAGTAATTCATTGTAACGCAGCTTGGTTCGTCTTCCAATTTGCCATAGTTCGCTGCTAAGTTTTTTGAAACCATTATTATTTCCCGCTAATGTACATGGAACCGGAACGTGGTTCACTATTTATTTTGAAATTGTCTAAACTGCTTGCTTTCATTTTTAACAAATCAAGTAATGGTTTTGATTCCACACTAAAAGCTTTTAGAAACATTTTATAAAATGAATGTGTCGTTAAAATTTTACACGAATTGAAAATTGAATAGTTTATTCTACGCTTCTAATGAATTGTGTTTCCACTTAACTCAAACTTTGGTTTGTTAGCCAATTATTTAGGTAATGCCTTTCAAAACGGTAAAAGTAAAGTTGATAATATCTTTTATAGTTTGTTGTTAGTTTATCTATTTTAGTTTAATAGTTTTTAATTATCAATGTATATAGTTAGTTTAACCAAATTAAATTAAATTTCTAATCACACTTTCTATCTCTCAGAATCCCTGCGACGACATCCGCCACCGTCGAATCTGGTCGAAGAGCAAATGGTGCGGGACCCTACCTCGAGTGCTGGTCATAGGACCACAGAAAACGGGCAGTACTGCCTTGTACACCTTCCTAGCCATGCATCCAGCGCTGGCACCGAACTTACCAAGCCCTGCCACGTACGAAGAGCTCCAGTTCTTCAACAATAACAATTATCTCAAGGGACTTGATTGGTAAGTCAATTCAAACAAATTATCATTACATAAGTACTACTTTTAGACACTTTTAGTAATGTTAACGACGAAAGTAAGTCTGGTTTCATTTGCTCTGTACTTAAAGAGTGCACGGATCACCACGGAATCTCAGAACATAATTTTAACCATCCGGTAACAACTTCTTATTGGTGATTACATGATTGGAAAGCAAGCTACTTGCATTTATTTTGTACAAGTTACTAGCATTTGTGTATTTCTAGTTTAATTTATAACGAAGTAAAATCCTAGAGGTTACGTGGTTGCGGCATCCAGACATTCACTCTCCACCGCTGGCTTCCTTGGTTCCGATACTCTTTTATACTAGCATGTGTTCCGAAGAGCAAGCCGTGCGGTGTTCTACCGCGGTTCTCGGCAAAGAGGCCACTTCAGACTGAAGAACCGCGCTATAAACATTCCTCACCACACACTCAGCGGTCAAAGCTTTCCTCGCTAGTCCTAAACACACGCGAAAATTCTCTGTGCAAACAAAAGTATTTTTTGTAACACTTTTGTACACCGCTTTTAGGTTCCCGATGCAATGTATATTTAACACGCGTGAAACTTGGAAATGATTATTTTCTCAAATATTTGTTACAAAATATAAAATTTATGAAATTATATTAATTTGTCCAACGAGAGTTGAAAAACTTGTTTTATACACGTAAGCGTTTGTCATTACTCACTTGTATGAAAATGTACGTACTACAGCATCAATTTTCCCTGGGCATTTCCACACAGTATTAATTTATCGAAATGTCGACCAACATAAGACTCCACATTTAACAAACATTTCAAAAAGCTGTTAAAGTTAACAAATGTCCCCGTTGTAGCCACGTGAAAAATTTCCACAATATATTTTCACTTTTTCCACCAATTTATTAGGCGCGTCCAACACAGTTTTCCGGGAAAATATATTTTAAAACAAGATATGTATCTAGGGTGTGCGGGGTTAATTATTCTATTTACTTTATTTTAATGTTCTCTTTCTACGCGATTCTCATTTGGGTAAAAAGTATGAACTGTTTAAGTATGCCAGCGGCGGTTACAAAGCCCACGTATATTTTAGAAGTGGGGTGACGCGTTACATCTCATTAATATAACAGCGAGGTACGCTTAAATTAAAGTATTATACGAGCTACATTTAAGTTAATATTCTAACGAGAGTTCTGGGGAAATACGACGGAACTATTAATTAGTCGTCATAACTGTCGAGTTCGGTTTTCCCAAAGGGGTAAGTAGGAGTGTATGTGGTATATACCAAGTTCGCAACTGTTAAGTCTTGTGTGTAAGGGGACAAGCCCATTGCCGATAATCGGGCACAATGCCAATCTTGAACAGTTAATGCTGAGAATTTTCTTCCCACAATTTTCAATAATTCCTAGTGGCAGTTTTAGGGATTCAAGCCAAAATTCCCACTTCGGTAGTTACGCTTACGACCGCGGGTCCAATGATGCGGTCACGTCAACTATTAAACCCAAACGAATAATTAATTAATGCGGCTACAAAACATTCCAGGAAATTAATATTGCCGATATGAAAAGTTTTGTGTACCGAACATTGTAGTTTTTACGGCGATATGTCTTTCCGTAATTTTTTATATCGAGGAAATGAATAACCATTAAAATTCCAAGAACAATACCCGTCCTATTCACCACGAGCATTCGCTTGATAATTATGATTTGTAAACATTCGCAAGCAGCTTCTAAAGCATTCTTAATTGTTTTTCTAGCTTGGACTTACGTCCTTTTCAAACTGTTCGTTTCGCGAATACTCGCGCAGCAAATTCGCGAAGGAAATGCTCGCGATGATCATAAATTTAGTCTTGAATTAAAATTGAGGAATGTATGTACGTGATTTATCGGGGCTTTTATTAACACGTTTTCCTAGTTTGTATTTCCAAAGAAGCAAGAACTATGTTGTGGTACATTGGTGTTTGAAGTTTATGGCTTTGAAGGCTGTTATCGCGATCGAACGGGAGACGGCAGTAAACCGACTGCAGCTATATTGCAAATAGAGGTCTTGAGCACAAAAAAAAACTCCGAAGGCCAAGTAAATTTATGTAAAAACCCAACAAGTAAAATCTCGAAGTAATAGAATTTTCTTTCCGAGGATTTCTCTTTTAGGTCTCCTTCTCACCTTCTAATACTAACATACATAAAGGATTACTTATAGTGTAGTATAGTTCTAAACTCTTAAATGATATTTCTTGAAGGGGGCTGTTATAAAATATTTGTGAAATTTTATAAGCATACGCCAAAAGAACCGTGTTGTACTATGCTTACGTTGTTTCCGTCAAGAAATCTGTTACCGGTTTGGCTATGCATAATGTCATAATAGTCATAATTATGACGGGTGTAAAAACACCGTTAGCGAAGCCAAGCGGCACGAGTTCTTCCCGTCATTGCGATCATTTTTTGTTCTGGACTGCTGGTTCTTTTTTGCATGCCTGGGAATCTTCTAGTAACGGAGATATTGAATGTCAAACTTTCAACATGTTTAAAAAGAAAAAACTAGTTTTAAATGTAATGACTTAACTTTACAAACATTCATCAGTACAATGTTTTCAGTGTGTTATATTGACTGCTACCACAAAAAAAGTCGTTTCCCAGCAATCATTTTTACGCAGTTTTACTTAGTTCGATATACAGAATGCTTGATTGACGGCTTCGTGAATGGTCCGTTTAAACCCTGTATAAGCGATAGTAAGACCTTGTATTGAGTATACCTTCTATACATATTTGTGTTCCGAACTTGATACAATCGGTCTTTACCCGTCAGTGTTATTTTACCGTTTTATTTCTTTGATTTTAGCGTCATGGAAATGGTTCCTTTTTTTGCACAATGCGTTAAACTTGAAGTTGAAGTGTTCACGTTGAAATTGATGAAACATTTCTTTTGTAGACATGTTCACATTTTTTTTCTAGGTTGTCAAGAGATTTCACGTTGCGATGTATCTTTTCCATTAGAAATCTATAGATTAAATACATAGTAAATACGAATCCTAACCAAAGACGTCGTCACTTCTCTTTCGGTTTTCCGAACAATATGTGACATATTAACGCAAGGCATTCGTATTCTCGTTAATCTAATCTGTTAAAGGGTCTATTTATAAACGCTAATCATTACTTAAGACAAGGTTTACAAATATGAGGTTTTATAATTATAAACGTTGCTTAAAGTGAAAACATTGATTTAAACGGAACCATTACACTACAACCTCTACCACTTAATCTTAAAAGCATAATATTCTCAACCTCACTCAGTTACGCTTTGTGAAAAATAACTTAATAACTCATGCGTAATCTAATATTATCAAGTATAATAACAGAACTTGCCAGCCAGTGTTCGTCTGAGTGAAGCTGAATCAACTTATCACTACGAAGGAATGGCCACAGAAGGTTTTAATGCTTTCAGCGGAAGGTTCTCCTTATTTCAATGGCGTCACAGAATGTTACAATGCGGATTTAATGGGGAACAAGTCGGGTGCATGTTAATGTGCATTTCGGTGAATAGAACTTAAATGGCTTTTACACTTACAGAAGTGTTGGTTTAACAATAATTGTTAAGCTTAAGAGTCCTTATCAATTTCGCGGTCTAAGAACAGAAAATATAACTTTTTTTAGCGAAAATTTCTTAATAACAAAAAGTATCTGGTATTTTTTTAAATTCCTAGGGTTCGCCAGCATCATCCCAAAGCTGGCCAAAAGCCTGTTCCCGTGACTTCCATTTATGTCGATCTAAGGCTAATATAAACGGCTTAGGGCTGTTCGAAAGAGATACCGCGGCCCTGGAACACAAAGGGCAAGGAAGGAACATGGATGGGTTTTAGTCAGTACCTTACACTCCCTTTTTTTTTTTTTTTTTTTTACGGATGGGAAATCATCAAATGACTTCTCCCGCTCTGGGCAGAGCGGAAGGGAGTGTCAGACTTGTACTGACTAAAACCCATCCATGTTCCTTCCTTGCCCTTTGTGTTCCAGGGCCGCGGTATCTCTTTCGAACAGCCCCCAGCCCTGGCAGGCACCTTACACTCCCTTCCGCTCCGCCCAGAGAAGTCATTTGATGATTTCTCATCCGAAAACAAAAAAGGCTAGTATAACCACTAACCACTTACATACTGCATGTATCGGAAAGCTGGTGGTAATAAGGTTGTGATTTGGTTTGAGTCGAATACGGTTCAGTTTGATTGTCCAAATCACACTCTTATATATAATCACACATTTTTGATACACGCTACATAAATACCTCGATACTAACCACAACGAATCGACTAATTAAATGTATTCATTCGAAACCACCATCAATATACTTAAATCACACAAGTTTCTCGCAAGATTCTGCATAATAAGCCCGTAAGAAGACTCATGTTTATCCAATGTTTAGCCTAGATAAGTTCTAGACCACTAGGTGAACCGAAGCACGTATATTACCTTGTTAACTTCGTACGTGTGTTGCAAACAGGCACGCACGTACATTCCTCGTTCCTTTGACAACCAATGAGAAGATTGGATCTCGATTAATGTACGGCTAATTAGGCATTCGGAACTTTTAGCCTATTTTCTTTGAATCCGTGGAAATAGCCAGTCTTGAATGAAAATTAACTCTCTGTTCAAAGGATTAAAGTTATTCTGTGAGTAATTTCCGACGCTAGATTTATTACATTGAATAAAATACGTTTAATGGTCATTTCTAAGGATGTTATTATAAGTAATAGCTTAGCTAAGCCCAGAGCCTAGACTAAGGATTTAATTACGATTCAACAGGTAGTAATGAATAAACTAGGTGCTATTATGTTGATTTTGTATTAAACCGTATTTCGTAAGTACTCGCGTCTACTGTCCTGTGCCATATTTCCCACTATACTTAGATATAATGGCTCGAGCTATTATGGACGCCATGCAACAGACAAAGGAAAATCGATTGATGGCCTTACTTACGCAGCAGCGCATAAGCTGCTCTATGAGTTAACAATAACCCCACCGCTGTATCAAGAATAATATTTTTAAAGGAAAAGATAATAGTAAGCGGGACATACGCCTTTTTGATGCGGAATCGCCTTTTATAAGCTCTTTCTGAACGAATCAAACTTATGTAATATTTAAATTTCATGTACTATTAGTATATAAATAGGCTGACTTAATGCCACAAGGTATTCTCTACCAGTCAACCTTGGGGTTAAATAGGACAACATTGTGGTAAGGTACAAAAGATAATTTTCCATTCTGCGTTTCAGACCAAATAAAAAACTAAGACACAGCACTGTCAACAATGACGTGAGCCAATTTCGTAAACATGTGTGCACCTTGAGCTTAGTTTTTGAACGTAGTTTAGTTGTAATTTGATGAAATGTGTGCGTGTGATCGTGTACGCACAGAACGAGGCGTGGTTTTGCGCATGCTTCACTGTATTGTTCGCAGTGCTATGTCTTGGTTTTTTATTTGGTCTGTGTTCTGCGTCGATAAGTGTAGTCACGTTCTATGATATATTAAACAAGGTTGGATGCAATCTGGCTGGTTGTCAAAATATCTGTATTCTCCACCAGGTACTTGAACTTCTTCCCACCAAACATGAGCAACACCACCACTCAGACCACGTTTGAGAAGTCTGCAACGTACTTCGACGGTGACCTGGTACCGAGGCGGGCGCACGCACTGCTGCCTAACGCCAAAATCATCGCCATCCTCATATCACCATCGAAAAGGTAAGAGGTTTATTTATTTACTAGCGTTTTTTAAAGATTTCATTCGCATAGTGGTCGAAAATTTCCTATGTTCTGTCTTAACCCAGGTCATGTTATTTTTGTGCCAAAAGGCAATGTCAAAAATGTGTGCCTTTTTATTTTTCGCGGCCACTAACGAAACTATATTCATATAGGAGACAAACAGAATGTTGTATGGCGGTAAAGTTCGGACTGAGTTAAATCAGTTTATCAGGGTGGTTTTAACGTTAGCTCATCAAACCTAAATATGAAACTATAGACGATAGAGCAAAGTGGTCAAAGGACCATGATCTTAATTTTGATATCTTATTTACCGAATAAAATAATTTCCCTTCATTTAAACCTTCGTGGAAAAAAGGCTTGAGTTTAAATAAACACATAAACAATCGAGAGAGAATTACACGGTAGCTGCACAAGTGCTACAGTATCGTGGGAACTGGTTTGTATGTAAATCCTGAGGATCTAGGACTTAACGCATTGGCGATCCGACCGCGCACCAGAATGCGTACCAAAGCGACTTCCATTCAAATTCTCACTTGGTAGGAGTTACCTATTAAGATTTAAGAACAAAATAAGGTTAAATTCCAAAACAACCCGCAGTATTTTATAACGGTATAGTCACACTATTTCGATGTATTTACACTCTTAATTGCCTAACTATGTACATTAATTAAAAATAGTAACATTAACTTTAAAAAGATAAATATGGGGGTAGAATCATTTGCTTGCTGGTAATGAAATTGCCACCCTGTATTCATCCCGACTATTGTACAGTGACTACTCGATCCGGCACGCGGCACTTGGTTGGTTTTTATTTTAGTAACCTAATTTCCATGACCTTTTAGTATTCAAAAAGACCTTAACAAAGTTATCTCAACGACACGTATACTTCATGAATTCTAAAATAACTTTCCTTATTTTACTTAATGAGCATCCCGTTTATTAAGATTCTGTTAGCATCTGAGCTATAATTTTGTTTTTTTTTTTAATAGCTATGGATGTCCCAGTGTTGGGCAAAGGCCTCTCCCATATATTTCCGAACCAGCCATAATTATAATTATATGAGCAAAATCTCTGAGTGCTGAACGATACGCCACACTACGAAAAGGCAGAAATTAAAACAGGAAAATGCACATCAATTTACAGTCTTAATCGTAATTAGAAGATTGTAAAATAAAATATTTTATCAGCCGCCCGTCAGGCCTCGTTCATCAAAATGCAAATTTAAAATCTGAATTTATATCCGCAAAAGTTTTGCCAAGAAAATTCATTTGAATTCCTTTATAAAGCTATTTTGATTACACTTCTTAGAAGCACCAAAATGCAGTTCGTAGCCTTTAGTATAAACTTTTCATGGAGATTGAAATAAAAATTACGCGAGCAAGTATTTAGCAATTTAATCCTAGTGGCGCGCGCGGAACGTTTAGATTAGAATGTTACATTATTAGTCAAGGCTTGGATTTTTATACCTGAATCATCATCTTCCTGCCCTTATCCCATTCTACTTGGGGTCGGCGCAACACGTTCCCTTCTGCCATTCGCGCCTGTCAAATGTCACGGCATCATTTACTCCTTTCTCTTTCATATCATTCCTTACAAAACCCATCCATCTTTTTTTGGCCTTACTCTCCCACTCCATCCATCAACATTCTTTTCGATCACTCTTTTAGTCACATTCGTTTGATCCCTCCTCATTACATGTCCATACCAAGACAAACGACTTCCTTTCATTTTTTCTGTAACACTTTTCTTACTTTTAAGGTTTTTATTCCTGAATAAAAATAATATTTATATGCATTGTGTGGCTTAAAATTCGTCTCCTACTGATGTTATTAAGAAATTCTAATGTAACCTCTAATAATGTAGCCTCTAATTCTCACATTATCTATTCGATAAAACTAAAGCACTACGTTAAAAATGCTGAGTGATCAGTATGTATTCAAATGTTTAAGTCTACAACACTGCCAACGAATCAAAATATGCTTCTCCGAATTTAAATCTCATAGACGTCTTAAATCAAACCATTTGTGTACCCAAACACGCCATGTGACATGCAAGTTTTTAATTGCAGCAACACTATGAACAACGCTATTTATGATCATACTTAAAATGCTCCATAATTAGACACATGAGAATAAAATACGTGAAGTTAGATACGGTATAATTAATTACAGTAGGTACGTGTTAAGCATCTGTGAATTGAGGACATAGTTAACAAAGAATGTGTTTGGAGAAAGAGCGCAACGTATACGTACCAACTAGCTATAGTGTATTACATACTTATCTATGGTATTTTATTTGTGCCTTCTTAGACGTCTTATTTGGTACTCTAATATAGTACGATAATCACCAGTTTTCGATGGTTAATTTCTTTTATAAAAACTTATGAAATGAACGTTTTGGTCGATTCAAGAGACGTATGGTGGGCTGCATCAATTGGGTGCCCCAGTTAGGAACGTAGGGGCTTTCAAGAGGGGTACCCACATTGTGACGCTGACAAATATAACCTAAGAACCATAAACAGTGTACCAGTCAAAGGAAATTCCTTATGGAAAAAAATAAAACACTGCCCGACCTGGAAATCAGTTACATGGTAGGATTAAATCATATTTGATTACAATACATGTTAACAAAAACACACCACCTGTACTCCTACAGCGTCAGGAGTATTCACAAATCAAACCCAAATACCTACCTAAATAAAAGAAATACATCAAGGAAAAGCTATCTCGTGTAATTCGTCATTAGTAGTATTAAGTAAATTACTGTCGATTGAGGAAAAACGTTGACCGCAAAAGAAGCTCGTAACTCAAGCCAGTAAAACTGCTTGCTCAAATCTGTAACGTTATTGCGTTGCGGTGTCAAGGAAGGGCTACCCATTTTGAGTTTATACCGCTCAAGACTTTTGCATATGTATTTTAATCAAATGCCGTAAAATATGTGCAATACTGTATTCCGAATTTTTACGATCCAACAAGACTTTCGGGCTTATGAAAAATCGTTTTCGGGGCGATTTTTCCATTGAAACTGATCGCAGTCAGCACATCCAAACTGCGTTCAAGAGCTGTCACATTCATCATTATGACGGAATATTGATACTTACGGCTCTGAAACTTCTTTTTCAGAGGTCCTATTCGGGTTCAGTTGCATTAGTACAATTTGCACTTCGTTTGAATTGAAATAATGAAATTAATTTTACTCCTCCTTCTGAAATAGGTACTATAAGCATTATAAGGTACCATAATATGTAAGCATAATAAATTACCAACCGTAAATGATTGTACACACAAACATCAGAAGATACTGAATAAAAGCTCAGGCCAACAACTAGAAAAACGAAAAAAAAACATCCGCCTCCTACAGAAATTAACAAATATTTTTAATATCACAGTAACGTGTCGTGCTCTGAATAATTCAGATAAAGATCCGTGTGTTTGTTGTGCAGGGCGTATTCGTGGTACCAGCATATTCGGTCGCACGGCGATGCGGTTGCGAACAACTATACGTTTCATACAGTCATCGCGGCGAATGATTCCGCACCAAAACCCCTCAGGGATTTGAGGTAAGCATATTTTTAAATATTATTTTAGGGTAGTAGGTTGGTTTATTTACGGAAATTTGTATTTTCACTGGTATGCATCCGTTGTATTTTTACTTGGTCTACTTGCATGTTTTAATTTTTTTTATTCGTAAGTTGGGAAGACATTTTGAAAACATTACGAAGATGAGTATTTTAGTAGGTACTGTATACTGAATGTTTTCCTTCCACGGCGATGTTTATGGAAATATACTAAACTTGTCGTGATTTTAGTAATGTTTCCAAACACAACAGTAATTAGGTATAGTAAAAACAACCCAATGTGTCATGTCTTAAGTTCCTAAGTGTTTTCCTCTTACAACGAAGTCACGTTCTATTACACCAGTGAACCATTTAAACTTCAATTTACTGCAGAGGTCAGTGTCGAAAACAAACATAAAAATACATGTTCTTTGTTCCACACTGTAATAAAACATCTCGTAGACATCGGGAGCAACTACGGTTTCTTAATATAGTATTTTTTTTCGATCTCCCGCAAAGGCGTATATTTTACGTCGTCCTTCGACCCTCTCATATTGGATCACAATTTTTGTGCGCGAACCCGGCTCTTGTACATTAATAACAAATGTAATGCGTTCACTGTACTTTTATTTCATCCCTCTACTCGTTTATGCCATTTGGTTCCTTAACTTCACGCAATAACGGTGCGGATGAAGTGGGGGGCTTATTGACTTACGTAATCCCATTTGGAGGGCCAATAGGCATGAAAACGATTTAGTTTCAATTAACAACCGAACTTGGGGATCGTGAAATATGTTGTGCTCAATCGTGTTCAGCGATTGCGCTTTCCTGCTAAGCAAATTATAATCAGCATGTATAGAAACTCTGATTATATAGCAACTTATAATCAAAATGTATTGAAATTCTGATTATCGAGATCAGAATGTACCATACATTCTGATCTCGATAATCAGTTTCATTCTGATTATTAAGCAAATTATAATCGGAATGTATAGAAATTCTGATTTCAACTTGCTTAGTGGAAGTACACAATGCTGTAAACGTTTCCACCCGAATAAGATTTGTTCAGATAGATAACAAGACCCTTCAGTGCGGAGTTTGAAGTACAGATAGCAATCTGGAGACCGGGAAGAGCCACGTCGTTATTATTTCATTTTTAGATCAATTGAAAATGCTTTCTTTTTTTTATTGTCAGCTTTTTACATTGAATTGATCAAGATACTGGATTCTTAAGGAGGACATGATTGTTCTTATTATTTTAATCGATGAACTTAATTTTCAACATATTTAACACATAACATAACATCATGTCTTTGGAGATTAGAGGTTAGGCAGAGGTATACATATTTTGCCAGTTAGGTATGTTTAATAAATACAGTTGCATGATCAGACCATAAATGTATGATACACAGGGGGACGTCATTACGTCACTGTAAATCTAGACTTCTGAGTACGACTGAGGCATCAAAATTCGTAGTTCCTAACTTACATAAAATAACACCTTATATTATAACATTTCTAATCCAGCTCAACTTCCTCAAGACTACGTGACGGTACATCCACGAAATCCATTTAACATTAAAATAAGCCAGTTATATTTGTGAGCGTGCGCCTCAAAGATTATTGTGTACTTGACAACGCCATGAATTTATTATCAGGCATCACGCGTATTCCCTCCGCAGGCTAATGTGCTCAGAATGGATTATTAAAATTGATATTGTTTGCGCTTTCTACCTTAAATATTATTATTTCGTTGAATGGAAAATTGAGGGTTTTTTATGAAGTTTTGAACGGTGAACAACTGATATAAATAATATGATATGTAACACGTTTTTGAAAACATTAAAAAAATCACTTGAATGAAAATTCTAGGTGACCATGTAAAGGTACGGTCAATCCGGACTACGGAAAGGAAAATGGACAGAAATATTTGTCAAAGGCCGCTGCCCGGTCCGTGTTTGACCGCACTTTCATACAACTTTCCACAAAATACCACCTTCAAACAACCTATATTTCTATAGAAACCGTTGCCTAAACCCGGGCAAGTACAGCCACTACCTGGAGCGCTGGCTAGCGGAGTACAGCAGTCATCAGCTGCACATCATCGACGGCTCGCAGCTGCGATCGGAGCCAGCCGCCGTCATGAACACCCTGCAGAAGTTCCTCAAGATATCGCCGCATATCGACTACAATAAGTTGCTCAAGTAAGTGCTTTAAGGGAAAAGATAAAATTATCTTCATTATGTACACCAAACAGATATATAATTTTACATAGGCGCTCTAATTGCTAAAAACGACCTGAAATGTATGTCGATCTGCCTTTAGATATCACGATGTTACGATCTATAATAAGACATGCGATCTTTGATAAAAGGCGGAGGCGAAGTAATGCAAGGTTCGCGATATAACAGTATTTTTCAAGATTCGAACCAGTTGAAATGACATTCAAGTACTAAAGTTGCCACCTACATACCTACAGCTATACAAAAATATAAAGGTCATTGCGTAGGACTTCCTACTCACATTATTCAACATTAACAGAAGTGGAAAAAAGCAACTATCCCAAGTTGTTTTTCCTGTCAAATAACTATCCACTTTTGTTAAGTACACCAAAAATAACGACGTAAAATTAATGTAAAAGATAATGCTGCTATAAACATTAAGTCACGCCGCGTTTTCGCCCAACACTGTATTGTGCCGAGACAACAAACTCGAGGAGATACGAAGACATAAAACTGGTCCACACCTTGTAAAGTGATATTGTACGGTCGCCGGCGAGACCAGCAACCTCTGCGATTGGCGATAACTTAACTACAATGGCCCCTTAAACTCTAGGCGCACAACTTCGCAGAAGCAACTCGCTGGGACTAATATCACTGCATAATGCCCTATCTACATAAAGCAGCTTGTTGCAATTCTAAGCCTTCCTTAGGAAAATAGCCTCTCGTTCCCCGCCGGCGGAGTCGCCTCCAATGAAAATTCTCTATCTGGTACTCGCAAATGTTGTTTCATTTAATACTGAAGTAGAATAGTTTCGATTTAAACCACGTCAAAAAGGTCTTTGCGCTCGACGCGTCATATCGATATAATATGCATTGAATAATATATGCTTTATGAAACTAAATAGTACGTTGGTTTGCAACAACGGGAAAGCACGTTCCGTTGGTTCGGACGCTTCGAGCAATACGGGTGGATGAAATTATTGAAAGACTCACGGAATAATAGGTATGAGCATGAGAAAGGGAAAAAGATTCTAAGACAAGGAATGTAGGTAAATAATGTACAAGATGGATGGTTTCTCCGTCCTGTAAATAATAGTCCTGTGTACATCAAACGTCAATAGGACAAAGGCGCTCCGTGATTTATGAGTAGATAGATAGGTTTCAATACAAATATTTTCACAAAGTTTTTGTTTCAGGTACGATGCTAAAAAAGGATTCTTCTGCCAAGCAGTAGGCAACGATAGGACAAAATGTCTTGGTAAATCAAAAGGTCGGATATATCCGCCAATGGAGGAGAAGTCTGCCAAGTTCCTGAAGCGTTACTACACGCCGCACAACACAGCCCTGTCTAAACTCCTCGTGAGGATAGGCAGGACTGTTCCGCAGTGGCTCAAAGACGAACTGTCGTCCAACGGATAGCATATCTTTCAACCTATAAGGTTGAGACAAAACAAGAAAGTGTTGCACGGCTTGATTAAAGTCTGTGTCATCAGTATCTCTTGACGAGGCCAAGGGTCGGCGATACGGTGGCACTCCTCCAGTTACAAACTGCGGGCGTCGCCGCCACTCGCGCACTACGCAATGTTGTTCTTTCAAAGTGTTTCAGTGAGAGAGTATTCTTGTTGAACATTATCTTTGTCTATCGATCCTTGTAATATAATGTTTTTAAAGAGTGATATAAAACGACTTAAAGTTCTTGGATCTGTTTGAACGAGATGAAGATTCATATTATTGTTTTAATTTTGACTCTGTAGGGTGTAGTGAATGACTGTGTTTTCCCAGTGAAAAGGTTACGATTCGACTTTGCTTGCCTGATCACGTTGTTTCTTAGCCATATTTGTACGGACAGCGCCCGGCACTCATGCGCCGGTCTAGGTGCTATTTGTTAGTAGTTTCATTCAACTGTACTTGTTCGGTTATTACGAATTCGTCTTGTTTGTTTTACACGCTATTATGTTGTTATGTCATCATGATTTTAAGCTTAATTGATAACGCTTCGTAATTAGGTATAATTATTAATATTTTATGTTATACATACGAAATGGTAAACTAACCGACCGTTGCTACACGCTTATTTTAATACTTTAGTTTAATTACAATGTACGTACCTGATGCAATTTGTAAATTTGTAGTTAATTTTGTACGTTTCATAATAGTGTAGGTCTTAACTTTATTTTAACAATCTGCTTGTCTTTCTGAGAGAACTTGCACGGTTTTATTTGTTTACTTTTCAAAGTTGACACGAAAACGCTTACGGACTTGACATGACGTCACATTTTAAAATGTAAAGATATCAGTATAAGCGTAAAAAGGATCTTTAGCGGGTGTGGAAAAACGGAATTAATATCAATTTTACAAATATTTACCAACTGCGCCCCCGTCAACGTGCTTCCACTGTCACCTAACAGGAATTTACGTAACTTATAATTGAAATATATCTGTTAAACACTGTATTAAATTTGATCTTGATGCAAGTTCCCCATTGCAAGTGACACTCAAATATTATGTCTTATTTTAATGTCTACAGATATTTTACAGTAGAACAAAACACTAGTCTTTTATGTAATGCGGCAAAAACACTTTAGTTAAACACAAGTGGACATTTCCTGTGCCATTGACAGTCGAACACTACTATGACTTAATATTACATCCGACACATCACTTTTTATGTTTTCAGTTACCCAATTAGCCGTAAGAATTTTTAATATACATATTGAAGATGTCGCGTTATATTTTGAAGAAATGATATCAATGACGACCCAGCGAATGAAAGAAAAATGTATTTGGTATATATTTTGATATGCATAAATTTATTAGCCAGATTACTCGGCAAGGAAAATGTAAGTTTTTGTAAAAACTGATTCATTATAGAACGTTACTTACTCTTTGTTGTGGTAGATGTCGGTACTTAAAAAAACTTGTAAAAAAAATCTTTTCTCGTGAGAAATACATAGAAGAGTACAGAAGAATTAATATAACGAAATCGATATTTGAATATAGCGTTAAATATTAATATTTTTATGGTACATACGTTTATTCTCTTTCTGTTGTAATGTTTGTCGAGAGGCTTCATATTAAATTTATATAAAACTTCTGATGTTCTTTATATATTGTGAAGATGTGTGTTATGTAGAAAATGGCCTTACAATGTTTAGAAGCGAGCTATGAAACTTGTTACAGTGTTGCAATCTGTGAATATGTCTCGACATATTGGGTCGTTTACATCAGTCATTGGGTCAGCCACGAGGTCCCATAGTTAGTTAACTATTTATGTTTTACTCGAACATGTTAGGATGAATGCGAAATCAAGTAGAAAACGCCCATGTTAATTTCTCATAAATCCATAATAGATCTTATTTTATTTAGATAATCCTTTGTAACGATACAGCCAATGACTGCTCTTAAAATGTGTTCTTTATAAGAAATTAATACATCACTTATTTTATTAAATGATTTAAACCTCAAGTGTGTTTATGTTCAACCCACTAACAAATTCCTGTGTGCACTCATCTGCTTAGCTTATTCCCAACTATGTTGGGGTCGGCTTCCATTGTAACTGGATACAGCTGAATACCAGTTTTTACATGCCTATCTGACCTTCGTAACCCAGTTAGTACTGGGTAAAACGATACCCCTTGGTAAGGCTGGTTGTCAGCCTTTCAGGCCACTGACTACCTGTAACATCGGTCAAACACCTACAAATAACAGCCAAGACCAAAAGCTTAACGTGTTTTTCGAAGCACGGAGGAAACTCGGCATGTAATGGGTGGTCACTCATCCATGGACCAAACTAGGCAAGCACGGCTTAACCTAAAGATCGATCCGAGCAGTTGTATTAAGCCACAAGCTCCTCTAAATTCCTGTGTGCTCTAACTCGAATTAATTCAAATGATTAGCAGTGTAATGGCTTCTACAAATGTTTAGATAACGACGTAGGTCTGCGAACTATACCGTTAACTGAGACGTAGATATATTGGATCTCTTAAATATCCTTCCGTATATTTGCTGTAATACGTAACACTGGCAGTCGAGTGCAATTCTGAAGAGATACAACCTAACCGCCCCCGAGCGCCTTGAAAAATGTATTACCTAGCTCTCGTATTGTTCGATAGTCGATACAGAACGTCGGGAAATATGCTCAGCCATAAGTTGCGGTTTCGATATGTGCATGCTTAAACAAAAGAAACGCATTAGCTGCGATCCTTTGTTCCGTTTTCTTTTAAAGGGAAAAATGAAAGAAAATGTCCGTGAAATACAATAGAACAAAAGTTAATAAGAAACTTGGGACTGGTAATAATATATTTTGTTACGCCAACGCAATAAAAGATTGAAGAATATCAGTGAAACACGAATGGCGTGACAAGCATAGAACTGCCGACGTCGATAAGATAATGGCAAATTAGAGAGAACATAATATTGCCATTCTTTTTCCTAGTTATGGACTTATATTTTCAAGTTAGACAGTTTGTGAACGTGGCTAATTTTCCAGGAGCAACCTAGTATGAGATAGCTACTGGAAAATTTGTATTTCAAAATATAGATGAGTACCTAAGTTTCCTAAGTTGGTTAGCACTATAGATCAGGGCTGAGACCTTTGAATATGGTAAAAAGTGAAAAAAAAAATTGGATGATACCCATTGAAAAAGGACGAGAATATAACAAAAATGAAAGGAAAAGTAATTTACAGGCGATCTGAGGTCGGGAAGTGGATAGGGTGAGCTTTTAAGGGTATTTACAATTTTGAGCTATTTATTAAAATGTACACTTTAATTACTCGAAATTAAAGTGTGAATAAGCTATTTATTAAATTTACACTTTAATTTCGAGTGTAAATTTTAATTACTCAACAACTTTTTTTCTTAGGACTTGTAGTTTTGCCGGGAATCGAGATAAACCATTTTTTACCTACCTTAAAAACTCACCCCATCCACTTACCGACCTCAGATCGCCCGTAAATTATTTTTCCATCCTACTATTATTTTTTTTTGGTTTAAATATTATCGACCCTGGTCTACTAGCAAGTCCTGGAAAAACTAAATACTTACTAATTACTTACCTACATGAGTAATAATCACCTAAGTACTCAATTTGAATTCATAAGGCAGTCTGATTGTACTATGTGAATCTCGACGGTCTCATGACACTACTGTGATGATACTTAAGTATGCTTTAACGAAAAAGATACTAGACGCATATTTCGCCAGTTATGTAATTAAAAATCTTCTATGACTAAAATTTAAAAGGGCATTAGGGCTATTGCTACCAACAAACACTCATTCGGAATCGGAAAATCGAAACCTGATGAAAAACTTAACACTGCTGATCTGCGGTTATTCCCGTTCGCCACCGCCAGTATTGCCCCCTCCGGTGGCGACTGGGAATTATTCTAAAAAAATATCCCAGTCGCCACCTCCGGGGGCAAGCGGGATTGTTGGTAGTAAAAATCCCAGTGGCCACCCCTAAATATAGTTAACATAAAAACTAGGTATGCTACCTATTATCTTAATTTTTTGTTTTGGAATGACAAAGAATGTTAATTTTATTAAATTTCTAATTAAAAAATAGAAGTACGTAGGGTTAATCAAACGAGAGAGTTACAATATTTATAAATTGGTAGAAAATTAAACAAACATTATTTTTTACTATTTTTATTTTCAAAATCAACTATTTTAAACACAAATCCAAAATCACAGATAATTAGGTACTTTCAATAGAATATAAAATATTTCTTAAAATATACTTGAAAAAACAATTCTCCGCCTTCTTAAATCTACATTTTCATTTCCAAAATCAACAAGTTTTATACAAATTCTAAACAATCACATCAACAAGTCAACAATCATTTCTATAGGAAAAAAAAATATTATTAGAAAATATACAAAACAAATAAAGTATTACTCTGCCCTAATAAAAAAATATTTTTAACAAAATTAAAAGTATGCACTAAGCATAATGAGTATTTTCAAATAATCACAGACATAACGAGACTCTACCCTACCCTAATCAGTATTAGAAAAAATCACAGATGCGTCCTCTCAATTAAATTCGTCATTAATGTACTCGTATCACAGAGTATTTACAGTAATTGGGTTTTATATGTAAAAAAAAAACTTAGAACTAGATATTTTGCTACTTTAAAAAAAAATACTTAGGTAATTTGTTATGACTGGCACAAATCAACATCATTATTTAGGCATAATTGACTACGTTATTCATTGATCGTCATCAAGTAATGAATAATTTGTTTAATTTACCATACCTTATGCTTTTTTTTTACCTTTTTTTATTTATTTTCATTGCCAAGAAGCCTTAATGCCTTACAGTTTCTAAAAAATGACCTACTGATATATTGCCATGTAACAGCTCTAACTGAATTTCCAAAATAAATTGATCAGTAAGGACATTATTTTTCTTTCTTTTTTTAAAAGGTGTCATTTTGGTTTTATTAATGTTATCACAAACACTGAAATATGCAGAATCTTTAACCAATACATTTAATAAATGAATAATATTAGGGTTCTTTTTTCCAATTTCTTGGTTTAATTTGTGATTCCAAGCTTCCAAGAAGTTAGTGGTCCTATGCTGCTCTCCGTAAGCACACCAAATTGGAATAAATTCTTCCTTCAGCCATTGTTCTTCAAAGTATTTTCTGAATTTTTTTAAATCCTCTTGTGTACTGTAGCGAGTAATATACTTCCAGCCGTTTGAAATTTCGTGTGCAGGCAATAACGGAAGAACTGCACTTAGTGCAACCTCTCTTATTTTCTTCACATCTTTTGATTTTGTAATTTGAAGTTTACGGGCCTTCTCCCAAACCGCTTTATTATAGTGATAATAGCATCCTTTTGTGTTAACTTGCGGAAATAAATCCTTTATAGCAGTCATTGCCGCTTTTTCGAAGTCAGTTTTGTATTTAACCGGATTCCAGCCGGGGATTTGAGCTTTTATCATGGAAAACAGAATGAAGTACGATTTCACGTTTCTTTCACTCATAAGAGCGTAAACAATAGGCATTAAATTCGTACTATTTGATGTACTTCCCATATCTGCATGTATAACATATAGCTGCGAAAAAGGTTTCGGACAACTTTTAAAAGTTCCGTCACTGTAAAAATCAGTCGCTTTGCAAATTGAAAGTTTAGCTTTTTCTGTGCAGAAAATTAGAATTCGGCTGTCACCATCAGCATAATCAGCTAGTAAAAAATTTGTGAATTGGTTCGGGACTTCAACGTTTCTTACTAGCTGCGGCTGTAGACACTGTACTCCAGCTTGTACATTCCTAAATCTGTACAAGGATGATTTCACGCTATTGAATGTTGGTATCTTGCACACCAAATCTAATCCGCTGTTTTCTAATGTTGCAATCATATTATTATAAGACTGAGGAACTGCCGGGTAATTCCCTTTGATAATTTCTTGTTTGCAGGAATAAAGCCGCTCATCAATTTCATTTTTTAGGAAATCTGGAGTACATAAATGCGGCGTTTCATTTACGATATTATTATTCTGCGAAGAAAAAAAGATTTTATTAAACATTTAATTTGATTATTAAATAAGAGTATAGGAATCAGGGTACGAAATTATAATCGATCCAGTAGTTTCGGATCCTATTCGTTACAAAAAATCTCTTTATAATACAAAGCAAAAGATATTGCTTACGATTAATAGGCATACAAGTAGACAAACTTACACGAATCTTTATAACTCCTTTGCATTTCTTTTTTCGCTGGCTGCATTCCCACACACTTAGTCCACTTGGGTATTTTTTTTTCACATAATATTGGTGGCCACCGTGAAGCAAAACAACACCATGTTTTCTTTTAATATAAATTAATGACACTTCACCCGAGGTAGTACACGATGTACTTGACCCTGACATGGTTAGGAATGCACTAATAATGTTATGATTAGAAATGCCACAACGCATTGCCAGCCGATACTTGTTTTACATTTTAGATCTAAATGCATTGTACTTAAAGTTTAGTTTTGCAAGAATCACTCATAAAACCATCCCCATCAAGCCCAATAAAAAGCTGTTTTGTGTTTTTAAAGATTTATGACCTTCTGTCTATTGTGTCTGTTTTGGCTTTTCGGCATGTTTGTTATAGGTAAAACAAAGCACACGGCCTATTTTATGGTTTATTCCGAGACGTGAAATGTAAACAAAGGACATCGGCATCTTCAATTGAGCTACTAGAGTTTAAGTAGCAAAACAAAAGGATTAGTAATCCTTTCTCACGATAGTTTTGGCTTTTCGGCGCTCGTGTCATCGGCGGGTCGCCGCTGCGCAAGGCGCTCGCGCCGTTTCCTATTTTATGGTTTTAAAGACGTGAAATATTAACAAAGGACATCGGCATGAAGATAAAGCACAATAGATTATTAGTACATATTTTGTTACGTTATCCCAAAAAATAAAATGACGACCAGCCTGAGTAATTAGTATGCCAATTGATTTCATACAAAATTATATTTTACGGCCATTTCAGGAAAAATATTATAGTGAACCGTACCTATTGCCTAAATTTCAATGCATATATATCTAGATACATAAAGGTACCTAACTAAACAATTCATTTACTTTAAACATTCTGTGACGTCGGTAATTATTTTAAAATCATTCCAAAAAAATATAAAGATATAGCATTTATTTTAACTATTATTAGGGGTGGCCACTGGGATTTTTACTGACCAACATTCCCGTTTGCCACCCGGAGGTGGCGACTGGGATATTTTTTTAGAATAATTCCCAGTCGCCACCGGAGGGGGCAATACTGGCGGTGGCGAACGGGAATAACCGCTGATCTGTGTATCAAACTCAAGAATCTACATTCTCTACAATCGGCAGTTGCTTGTTACCGAGCAGCGACGTAACGAGGTAGGCGATTCAGAAAATTCCGCCTCAGTTAGTAGGTGTACATTCGATAAACAAGTCATGCATAAACTAAAGTTCAGAAACAGAAATTCAATTTTTCAGTAGTTAACCAACTTCTAATCAATAACTATGCAGTAACAGGCAGAGAAATTTCGAAACGCTTATTACGCATATATGTGAACTCACCTCGGTAAGTAAGCACGTATCGCGCCCCAGTTCACTACAAGCATTGAAGTTTTATTGGATATTACCTTACTGTATTGGTAAGGTTCAAAAGTGATTTTTCAGGATTTTCCCGCTAGGCGAATAATATTCTCCCAGTTTCAGACATTCAGTAAGAAAACTATTATTTTTCTGGCAGGTAAGCATTATGAGTTGGCATTACGATGCTTACTTACGAAATGTCCATTGCGATATTTTTTTGGGGTTGACTTGAGTTAAAGGCTCACTTCAGTCGATCGAAAAGACTAGTCGATTTTGTTTTCAGTAAGCACTATACGTGCAAAAAAACATAGCGTTCCTAAAAGAAATCATAGAAAGACAAATTGGTAGAGTCATAATCAAAAACCAAGATTATCTGTCTTCTGGTGTTTGTTAAGATTTAAAGCATTAGATCATCTTCACGACAGCACCATAAGTCAGCTGATGAAGCAAACTCGCATCATGGCTTCTATCTTAAAATTACGACAGTGATGGATGACTGGTGCCTACATAATTCATTTATCTGCGATTAAGGGTCCGCCTGATGCTCGGCACGGCTGCTCCATCAAACTAACTATAAATTGACACGTTAAAATGTTGTTGCGCTAACGTCTTGGGTAAAGCTACTAAGATATTTTGGCATGGACAGAGTGTACTGTTGTTAAGCATTTCTTCGTACCATTTTATGACATATATTGAATAAACAAAATGACGACATTATTTCCAATTTTGGCCAAGCATCAAAAAATCTTTCTAAACCTCTAACGGTGTCGATGTGTTCACAGCGCTGTCGGCTTGACTTATAAACATTTGAAGATCTAATTGTGTGGCTAATAAACAAGTTAAAATACCTACTTAGGTAATAAAACTAAAGTATAATTAGGGAATAATTATTTTAACTTTTAAACTCGTGACCCGCTTTTGAAAATTCATTTGGGCAGAGAAATAAGTTGTTTAGTCTTGTGAGACCCATGGGTCTACAATATTTTATATACCTACCAAGTGACGTAACAGTACAGAAGAAAATTATTCTAAATTGCATAAAATCTGTCCAAGTAAACCATAATAGTAAAAGTATTTTTCATGAAAAGCTTAGGGGGATACTGTTGCATTTCTAGGTACACATTTTACAAAGTGCATCTAACAGTAGCAAAATTAGACGCGCAAGAAACTTCCATTCCACCCAGCTATTTTTATGAATAAACGGATTTAATAAAGGCAGAATAAAAATGAAATTAAGCTTGCTAAAGCATTTTACATAAAGTGATATTAACTCTTTCCCGGGCGTAATAAAAATGTCTTAGAATGTGCAAAGGAGCGCATTTGCATCAACCAATTATATGGGGAGCGGCATTACCTACTTACTTATTGCCCGGATGTTATGCACCTAGATGTAGTTGCTGAATACGAGAAATTTTGCCGTTTTATGATGTGCCGACGCCAGTGAGCTTTATTACAAACATCGAGATACCGTCGCTCCAAGTTCTGAGATGTTTCAACTGAGATGTGCCTTACGGGGTTGCAATACGGGCTGCAGGATACGCCCATTCGAGAGCAGTATTTGGAAATAGGTGAGAGACGAACGCGGGCCCAAATGTCTAGCGTTTGTTAGTGCTGGTGATAACGCGAATTTGACGAGCTCCTCAACTCGTAATAGTGTAGGGTAGGAACCTAAGAATTCAGTATGTATGTAGGTATCTCCTTACTTACCTCCTTTTTTATTGAAAAAAAACTTACGATAAACAATCAACTGGAAAGATTGAGCATACAATAGTAGGTAGGTAAATTTTCATGCCAGATTTTTTTTTTGTTTTTTTTTTTTAAACGGACTTATTACAATTTGAATTGTAATTACAGCCTAAAAATAAAAAATAAAACTGAACACATACTCGTTTCAGCTTAGTAGGTTAATTATACTGTGAACATTGTGAACCTAAAAGCGATGCAATAAGAGCCACTATGAGAACAAGTAAATAAACAATGATCTCCAATGTTAATTAATACATTTGTGTAGCTTTTGTTAATGAAAGCAAATGAAACATTTTTATTCCGATTGAGCTTTGTTTTTTAAAGTAACAAAATAAGCAGCAACGGAGTGTTTAATTAGTTCGAATAGATTAAATTGTTATTTAGTATTACCAATACAAAATTAATGATGTAGTAAATTTAGAACACAACAGTTGGATACAGAGGGTCTGACAAGATAAACAGTTGATTGTTGCCTACCTAATAAATACGACAGCGTGTCTTGTGGCGCAAGGATGGCCAACAAATAATACTAAGTTTGTGTCGCTTTGTCGTAATATTTGCCAAGATTCCGCAAGCCCCGGTAGAGTTTGAGCGACCTCTCGAGCTTATTACTATTTGTGTTGTCAAGATTCCCGTCTCCTATATTTTGTGACGAAGGCATCCATCTAACAAGGCGCGCCGAAATGCTCTTTTCGATGCCGTGTATATGACTTAAAAGTTCTTTTAAACCTCGACAACAATACAGAACGTATCATTTAAAAAGGGACCTCTTTTAAAAATAGAATTTAAATAAAAGTTGGCCGCCATCGCGTATTATGACGCTAAGTAATGGCCATAATCTTCCCGCTACATAAAAAAGCCTCAACGACAGCTCCCATTAAACATCTCCCGAATATAAAATATACGGAACGCACATAGTACCTACTTACTATATAAGTCTCGTTCTCTTTATTTCGCTACGTATCGGGTGCTGGAATGAGCGGCATGTGTTTACGTCACACTAAGTAAGAATAATGGGCGCTCATAAATCAGTGGCATCTTCACGTCGTTTTGAATACTCACAAAAGATGTCAACCCGGAGTTAAGTGCGACTCCATTCGAGACAAACGGCACGAGCAACCCGAATTGTATTGTATTGTATTTTATTTAAAATACAACAAAGGTTAATTACACTTCATTTTCACTTACGCTTTGGTAAAGTTACGGATTCGTAGCACAATGCTACGCCGTAGCGGGCTGCTGCTTGCTGTAGCGCCGTAGCACTACGACGTAGTATTGTGCAACACGCAAAGGTGCGGTCAACCAGTTTGACAGATAATGTACTGAAATATCTGAGTTCAGTGTCAATTTAAGCTAAGTTTTTTTTTAACAAAACATCACGCCTGTAGCCCCGAAGGGTAGGGCAGAGGTGTACCTAATAGTTCCCACCTAATAGGGGGTGAGCCTATTCCCACCAACCGGGCACGCATTGAGACTCCATGACAGCTACTGAGAAATTCCTGATAGAAAGACCCAATAACAATAATTTGCCTGACCCCCAATCGAACCCAGGACCTCATACTTAGCAGTCACGATTGTGACCACGAGACCAACGAGGCACGAGGGGCGAGGTTTTTTTTAACCTAAACTAAAACTAACAATCATTTTAACCATTTAACACCCAGTAAACCCTCCTATTTCCCAGTACTACAGACTATCGTGTGAGCGCATGTCTCGGTAATTACAACATCAACTTTTAAAGCGCCGATCCGGCTAACCGTCGGTGACATCTATCAAATCAATGCCAGCGTTGTTCGCTTAACGTGAACTGACATTAATCGAGAGAGATTCAATTTTAGGGACACAAACATGCAATGTCCAAGGTTCGTAATTCTCTTTTTAATTCTAATTAAATTGAGGGTCCTGTGTACACTGTCTATTGGAAGATTTGTTACGCAATAATAACGTGAAAGGCGCTTCCTATTAAAAAAAAATCATGCCGTTTTCCCATAAAGTGTCTCTCTATTAGTATATATATAATTTAAGGTTCTATTATTATTTTGCTATTCAAATATAATGTTTTGTTCTTTCCATCTAATATCCATATCTGTATACCTATAATTAAAATAACTAGACACCAGTATACCTAGTTATTTTAATAACCAATGAAGAATGTATATTTTGCCTGTAGGGGGGAGTCCCTGGTGTCCTGAAATACAAGTTTAGGCTTAGTTTAGGCACCAGTCTCCCACAAATAAACATAGTGATCATTTTCAATCAATTTGCATGTGTTAGTTTATAAGTATTATTTGTGGAAGAAAAATAAACATTATTATTATATCCTTTATTTATTTATATACATATTCTTTTCATTTTTGAATATTTAAATAAAAAACAACTTAAAAAAACATTTAAAAATATAAAAAATAGTAGCCCACCAGCATTGGGAACCGGGTCCGAGCTACCGGTGGTCAGGGCTGTTGAGAGAGGAACCTCCTGACAATACGCGCCGTGTCCAGAAGTACTGCTTTCTGAATCAAGCCCTTGATCCAGCTGCCAAGCGAGAGCCTCCTTAGATGTTGGTCGAGGCTACTAGCTATTAATCCATTGGCTGACACGACTATCGGCACAATAACTGCTGTACTCACATCCCACATGTCGACAACCTCGCGAGCCAGATCTAGATACTTGAACTGCTTATCTTTTTCTGCTTTCACGAGGTTCTCGTCATGCGGGACTGTTATATCAACAATCATTGCGCGGCGCTCCAATCGATCTATCACCACAATGTCAGGCTTATTGGCAACAATAGTCCTGTCAGTGGTGATAGGTCGATCCCAATACAACGTGATATTACCATTATCGAGAACTGGGTCGGGCGCATACTTATAGTATGGCACTTCTGATTCCACAAGGCTATACTTCAAAGCAAGTTGCTGGTGGATAATCCTGGCAACGAGGTTGTGTCTATGCAAGTATTCTCCGTTAGCTAGACTAGAACACCCAGAAATAATGTGTCGGATCGATTCTCCCGGCCGGTGGCATGCCCGACATATGTCAACCGTGCCATCCTTCACAATGTATTTCCGATAGTTATTCGTCATCATAACTTCGTCCATTATTGCACAGACAAAACCTTCGGTTTCCCCGAAGAGGTCACCGAAGCGCAGCCAAGATACGGACGCTAAGAAGTCTACATCGGGCCCATGTAGGGCCCGGTAAAAGCGTCCGTGAAGCTCCTTGCCCTGCCATACCTCCTTGCGGTCATTAGTATCTAATACTCTAGGTTTGCGCCAGCTCTCGTTAGCCAGGGAGAGCGGGGTGAGGCCCTTGTCCACTGAGACCACTTCTCGGTGCATACCCACGTCGGCGTCTAGGAAGTATTCCCTGAGACTGCATACCTCACGGTTATGCAGGGTCTTAGCATTTAAGAAGCCACGACCTCCGCATTTCCGTGGGATATACAGTCTCATCACCGACGACCGTGGGTGATGCATCCGATTTGCGGTCAGCAGTACGCGGACCCTCCTATCCAAGGCATCAAGTTCCGTCTGAGTCCATTTGAGTATGCCGAAAGAATACATCAAAACCGGCATGACCCAACTGTTAAAGGCGCGCACCTTATTTCCGCCTGATAAAAGACTATTTAATACTTTTTTCAGGCGGCCAAAGAAGCGCTCCTTCAACGATTGTTTCATGTCGGTAGTGTTGATGCCTAATGCTTCCGACATACCCAAATACTTGTAAGTTTCTGTTGAGGAGAGGGATCTAAGGTGTATGGATTCCGAGAGTTGAATTCCCACGGATTCCATAATCTCCCCTCGCTTTACATGCATAACTGCACATTTGTCCACACCAAATTCCATCCTGATGGCGCTACTGAAAGTTTCTGTTACCTTCAGTAGCTCCATCAGTTGCAAGTTGTTGGGGGCAAAGAGTTTCAGATCATCCATGTAAAGAAGGTGAGATACGACCTGACCATCTCTCCTCAACCGATAGCCTAGACCTGAACCCTCCAGCAGTGTGCTGAGTGGGTTCAAGGCTAGACAAAACCACAATGGACTCAGACTATCGCCCTGGAATATACCGCGCTCGATCCTTATCGGTTCGCTGTTCCTCTGGATCTGTCGACATCCTGGATAGCAAAGGACCGTTCTCCAGTGGCCCATACATGACATCAGGAAGGTACGCAGAGTTGCATCAACTTTGTACAACTCCAGCACCCTCATGAGCCATGTATGAGGCACAGAATCATAGGCCTTCTTATAATCTATCCAACATGTAGACAGATCCCTTCGGGAGCGGCGAACCTGTTGGCTAATGGCCATATCAATGAGGAGCAGCTCCTTAGTACCACGGGACCCGTTCCTACATCCATTCTGAGAGGCAGACATGATAGAATTAGTCTCAATATGTTGGTTGATTTTAGCTCTCAAAATGGATGTAAGAACTTTATAGACCGTCGGTAGACAAGTGATTGGTCTATAATTTTTAGGCTCCGTAGTACTACCTGATTTATGGAGCAGGTGGGTAATTCCTGTCGTCAAGAACTGGGGCAGCGACCCTGACTCTAAGGCTGATTGAAACTGGGACGCCAAGCAAGCGTGCGATCTTTGGAACCACTTGATCCAGAAGTTGTGCAGTCCGTCCGGCCCAGGAGATTTCCAGTTAGGCAACGGACGGACTGCACGAGCTACGTCTTGGGGGCTGATGATGATTGCCCCCATTTCTGGTATTGGATCACACGCTTCTTCAACCACCCGGGTCCAATCGCCCTCAGTGTGACTGACAGGCACCGACCAAATGCTGCGCCAAAATGAACACATGGCGTCATCATCCGGCAGGCGCGTGTCAGTTACGCCTTGGTCCGGTCGTTCCTAAGCCCTATATACCCACCTTTCATCGCTTTGGAATGTGCGATTCAGAGTGTATCGCTCCACTCGCCTCTTGTACCGACGAATACGGCTTGCCCACGCACAGATCTTCTGCTTCAGGAAGTCGATACGCTCTGTGATGCGGGTCAAGTAATCTCGATAACTAACATCGGTTCCCGAGAACGCCCGCCTCACAAAGCGCATCACTCGAGGGCGAGTATTGCCCTCCCTGAAGCAGATTAACTTGCCGATGAGTGCTCTAGCCTCACCGATACGCCGCTCAATCCTGCACTGCCAAGCTGGAACAGCTAATTTTGGTCGTGTAGCTCTGTCGTTGTTTGGAAACTTGACATGAGCTACACGACATGCCGCTACAGCTCCACAGTACAATATTGAGTGGGTATCGGCGAGGTCTTTGCTGCTGTCAAAGCTGTTCGACAGCTGCGAATCTAGAGCACACACCAGCGCCTTGTTTTTCTTGTGCATAGGCAAACGAGGTAGACGTGGTCTAAGTTCAGGCGGTGTGGAACGGTACTCCCGGAATGCACCCTCCAAAGCGCTCCTCAATTGTGTGTTGCACTGGGTACTCACGGATATAACTTCGTCATCGTCCACTTCACCATCGCGGTCGGATCGCGGCGGAGCACTGGATACATTTTGTAGCTGCACCGCAATCATTGACAAAGCAGGCGTAACTTGGTTACTCCGTGATTCGGAGCGTAGCCGATCAAGTACGTTGTCATCCAACATACGGTTACGCTGGATAACCCGTACCTGATCCGACAGTCGTTGCGCCGATACGCTGACAGTCGGCTCAAGCACCTGAAACAGAGAGAGCATCTGACCACGGTACGCAGTCAAGTTGCTTCCCCCCTCAGTAGCCCCATAATATGCGCGCATGACGTTCTCATTCATGGACTGAGTCCATCTCATGCGCGACACATTTCCACCGGCAGCGGGAACCCTGTTCGGGGCCTGTTGGCCTCGAGGTCCCAAGCCCGCTGGTGGCCGTCCTCTTCCTCGTCGTCGTGGTGGTGGCGGAGTCGACGGCGGGGAGAAAAACTCGTCGCTCGAGCTCGACGCAACTGCAGCGACCGGTGACACGGCGCTCACGGATGTGGCGCATCCCAGCAGCTGCGAGGCGGAGCTCGGCGACGAGCCCGGAGATGATGGGTGTGCTTGCTGTAGCTTGGCTCGGCTTCTAGTCAACATTGGTGACATTTTGATTCGTTCTATTTTTCATTTTTGGTTTTTCCGTAATAGTATTTCACTTTTATTTGTATTGGTTTCTTTTTTTTCTTCATTATTTTTATAAGGTAATCCGTTTTATTGGTAAAATTATGTGAAAATATTAAAAGATGAATTTGATGAAAAAATTTTTTGTCACGTCAATTTGACATCCGAGCCACAGATTATATTATTAGATTATATAATTATTATTATATTATTATTAGTATATATTTATATTTTCTACGAATCACTCAACAAGATGATGACACAGGTGTTCACGCTTTGACATCGCAAGAATATTTTTCTTCAAATTAATAATTTCAAATACATTTACAGTAGGTAGGTACATTTTTGTTAAATAACATAATGCCAAGTGATAGAAAGTGCTTCGTCAGTGAAAATCAGAGACGCAAAAAAAACAAGAGTGTAGTAGAAGAATTCTTGAAATCTTCATAACACGACCAATTAATTAATTAATTCTTATTCTATTACTTCGGCACGTCAACTCATTATTTTATCTATTTTCCTTTTTTACTAATTAATCGCGATTCTTATACAGGGTGTAAACAGACTCTTCACGAAGCCGTTAACCTAGCGTTATGGACATCAAACTAAGTAACTTTACGCAAAAATTTGTGCTGGGAAACGACATTTTTTTTGAGGTGAAAAATCACGTTTTACTTTATGACTCAATGTAACGCTCTCAAAACATTGTGCTGATGGATGGATTGAATAGTACGGGGTTCCTGGAGGTGTTTGAAGTAAAAATCTTACATTAAAAACATGTTTAAAAAAAAAAACTTGTGAAAAAGTTGGAACTTTGACCCCCAATATCTCCGTAACTAGCAGGTTCCTAGGTATGGTCTAGAACAAAAAAATGATCGCAATGACGGGGAGAACAAATGCCTTTCGGCTTCGTTAAGAGTCTGTTTACACCCTTTATACCTAAATGTGTAAAGATTTTGTGTTAATAATATAATAGTTTTGTTTCAGATTGTCGCTCATAAGTTTAGAATCAAGATCCGCTGAGTGACCAAGCTCATTTGAATCCCAGTTCATCATATACTAGGCGGTTAGACTGAAAGCCGACCGTCTAAAGCCTAGCCTAATGCAGCTAAATAAAGGATGTAAACAGACTCTTAACGAAGCCGAAAGGCACTTGTTCTCCCCGTCATTGCGATCATTTTTTTGTTCAAGACCATACCTGGGAACATTCTAGTTACGGAGATATTGGGGGTCAAAGTTCCAACGTTTTCACAAGTTTATTTTTTTTAAATACATGTTTTAATGAAAGGATTTTACTTTAAACACCTCCAGCACTCCCTTACTATTCAATCCATCCATCAGCACAATGTTTTCAGGGCGTTACATTGAGTCCTACTGTAAAACGTGATTTTTCAGCCCGAAAAAAATTCGTTTCCCAGCACTAATTTTTGCATAAAGTTACTTAGTTTGATGTACATAATGCTTGATTAACGGCTTCGTGAAGAGTCTGTTCACACCCTGTATTATTTTACAAGGAGCGACTGCCTATCTGACCTCCACAGCCCCGTCAATACGAAACCCCTTCCTAAAACTGATTGCCAGGCTTTCAACTTTGATTCCCAAATTATACGTATAAAAGTAAATGATGGGTTATTTATAGACCATAACGGGGAAAGTTTCGCCATTAGTGGCACCAAACATTAGATACCTATTAACGAAATTTCCTTATAAGTAAGTAATGCCTTTAGCTGTTTAGCTACTATATTTATATCTTCTGACTTCGATATTATTTATGGTCAATGTTTTACTTATATGTTTCATATTTAATGTGTATTGGTTTTCGAATCTACGAGGAGTTGACAATATTTTGTATCATAAATATTTCCAATTACTTTCGTACTCGTCGTTATTTGAGCAGTTTTATTAGCTTTGGTATTGCAATTTGTGTCGAAGAGGTCGTGGAAAATATGCTCGCAAATAAAACATTAACAATAAAGTTGTATTGTTAAGGCGAATATAAAAATTACAAATAAGTCATGAATAAAATGATAAAATAACATAACATCACACTAGTAACCCCCGAAAGGTTAGGCGTGCGTAAAAGTGTGCGTAGTCTAAACGGACGTCCACATTTCCCAAGTTATTTAAGCCCCATGTTATTACATGTGGATGCGCCTGCTGCTGCTGCTGCTGGGCGTGGGGGTGAGCCTATTTCCATCAACCGGGTACAAGTCCTACCTCCGGGCTGCAACTGAAAAAAACCTGTTAAAAATACCCAATAACACTTTAACAGATCTGGAAAACGGACCACCAAGAAAGTCGCGCATAAACTGATTAATAGGCTCAGCAACTGACCGTCATACTGTCCAAGAAGCCATTCCATAAAATAATGCTATTTACAACGGACACTTAGCATTTTCCTTTTTGTAATGTTTTCCAGTTTTCCATCATAAAAGGTTTACAGCGGGTCCGCGGCAGTTCGTTTGCTGAAACAAAAATGTCCGAGGCCCGTGCATGTAGCTAACTGGGATTAAGAGTTGAAACATTGCGACAGGCAGTAATAACGGTCATATTTACTGTACAACTGTGCAACTTGTTTGTACTTCGTAAGCGACATTAGGGGATTGCATTGAGCGCCGGGTTGATTGGCTGATGAATGTGAGTGTTAGCGAAATAAGAGTTAACTCTAATTTGTCGTGCTATTTGATTTATTTGCTAGGGGATGTGCGGGCCAGGTCTGTAGAATACCGTCGTGGCCTGAAACGCTGTCGTGTTCATTTAGGGTTTGAACCTTGTCTCACAGTACTGAATCTCACGTTTTCACGCTCCTATCTTTTTCTGTCACTCAGAACCATCATTTGCTAAAGCAAGACACAGAGTGGGATTGCTATCGCACGCGGCAGCATCGACGCGACGGTGCGATCGACAGCACGCTCTGATTCTTGCTCAAGCAAATGACGGTTCTGACCGATAGAAAAAATAGGCAGAAGAAAACCGCTCATAATAACGAGTGGAAGGCTAAGACTTTTGCCCAGCTGTGGGACAACCCAGGCTGACAAAATACAAGATCTAAACGGTAGGTGAAAGAATCTAATTTAACATATTTCAGACAAGAAAAAAGAAGGTATCTATAAAAGTGCGAAAAAGCACCAACAGAATGAAAAATCATTCCGCCAAACTGTCTGTAACCGCACGGATATTCTCAAACTTCCTATCTTGAACAATGTTGTTCTGATCTCCGCTTACTGCGATCTATCTCTGAAGTAATCGCAATCACAAAACTTACAAGTCATCTCCAACAACTTTGTCCTATTTTGGAACAACGATACATCTCCCAAAATGTTCTTTTAGTAACACTACATTGAAGTTTAAACACAATTGTGTTTAGGTATTGATCTACTTTCAGCTAGAAAACGCGTTCTTTCGTAAGAAGATGTTGATCATACATTTTTTTGTTTGTTTTTGTAAATGTATTTACAAAAACAAAAAAAAAAAAGGTGTAATGAATAGACTTTTCACGAAGCCGTCAATTAAGCATTCTGTACATCAAACTAAGTAACCGTACGCAAAAATTATTCCTGGGAAACGACATCTTTTTTTGGGAAAAAAATCGTGTTTTACGGTAAAACTCAATGTAATGCACTCTAAACATAATGCTGATGGATGCATTGAAAAAAGGGTCATGGAGGTAACTAAAGTAAAATCAAAAACTTAAAAAAAAAAATTGCAAAAATTTTAACTTTGACCTGCAATATCTTCGTAACAAGGAGGTATGGTCCAGAACCAAAAAAATATCACAATGACGGGGAGAACAAGTGCCTTTCGGCTTCTTTAAGGGTCTATTTACACCTTTCATAAATGTAACAAATACTTTACAAAGAATTCTTAAATTCAATCATTCGCTGACAGAAATCGTATAGTTTAAACTGCTTGGTCTAAAAAACCAATAGTTGTGAATGAGTTTCTATAAAAGGGAATGAAAGTTTGAAAGGCAATTCCTCATATTAGTCGATAGAAAATCCCATCAGCCAACTGTTTGTAATGTTATAAAATTAAACACCAATATAATTCTATGCTGGAATCGGTAAATATTTGTGACAGTGTGTTATTTGTAATTAATATAATTTATGACTGTTGCCGTATTTTGCGTAATTCCGTTGTAATATTTGTTTTATGCAATTGAAGGTACACACCATTAATTTATCAATATAATTATTTATGAGTTTGATGATCCATCAAACTCATAAATAATTAAATACTCATAAATTGGAGTCAAATACAAAACTCGATTTCGTTTGTGATCATAGTTTTAGTGCTCTATTGTTAGCTTTTCTCCCAAACCACTGCCATATCGCGAACTTAAATCGAGGCTTAATTCCGTCGAGGCCTCGCAAATTACAAGCACCAGGCCTCTCACATAAATCCAACCTTTTCAAGTTAATAAAAATGATTTAAGCACGCATTAAAAGGATCTTTTTCCCGCTGAGAACACGGAATTTATAATGGTAATAACTTCACCGATTGTCCCGTAATTACGTGTTGTAGCTACATAGAAATATTCACAGCGATACGGTCGCCGGCGAGGGTTAACGTTTACAAAAGACTTGATAATTATTATCGTTGGAAACAAATTCTGTGGTTATGATCCTTGCGAAGCATTTTAATTGCGCTGGTTAATAAATTAATAATAAACTGGAATATGAAACTTGTTTTAGGCACAAACAATAGTGGGTTATGTTGTGGGCCTTAAACGGTAGAGATTGTCCCCAGGAAATATCTGCCATCAAGAAAATATTGCCGTCCGTTCATTGTAAGAGTACTTTGACTTGCTTTAGTTGGTCTTATTGAAAATTATTGTGGGTTACCCCATCTGAGGAAATCTCTGAAAATCCCTAGATTTTTATTGGAATGCCTGCAATTTATAAGGATCACCCCAAAATCTTTTAAGCAGACCTAGCGAGGACGCCCTAAAACCTAAGTTACTTACTGATATCTACCATCAGCATAATATACCATACACATAACATCACGCCTGTAATCCCCGAAGGGTTGGGCAGAGGTGAACCTAATAGTAAACCCACATTTTGCCAGTTATGTTTTAAGTCCCATGTAATAGTGGGCGAGCCTATTGCCATCAACTGGGCCCACATCCAGACTCCGTGGTTGCTAGTAAGAAATTCCTGATGGAAAAACCCAATACCACTTTGCCCGACCTGGGAATCGAACCCAGGACCTCATGCTCAGCAGTCGCGCTCGCGACCACTTGACCAACGAGGCAGTCACCAATCAATCTACCACCAGCAATCATAGTTAAATTACATTAACGCAGTTTACAGCTCAAAATCCACGAACAACTTTTCTCGCAGATAAATAATAATTCAGATGGGTCAGCCGCAGATTGAAAGCGCTCCGATAACAAATGACCCTCATAATGCGCTCGACATAAATTCAACAAGGTAGGTAAGTTCTAATCACTGTCAATCTCTAATGACAATACCGTTTGTCTTCCTGATGGAGCCATTCATTTCAAGTTCAACTTTAAACTAATTTAATATGATTAATTTAACAGTTTATGTACACAGGTACATACATAAACTAACGTACGTTTGTGTACATCTTAATGTGAGTGTACTATTATGATCCGTAAAAAAAAAAAGTGTGCTATTATAGGTACACCTCTGCTAACCCTACGGGGATTACAGGCGTGATGTTATGTTATGTTTACAAAGGTGATGCTTATTTCTAAAGAAATCTCTTCCAGCATACCCGTGAAAGGAGAGTAGATAAAAAGACACTGTGTAAAAAAAGAAGAAGAGAAAATAGAATACATAAAAACACAAAGCAAATAACGAATTATCGTGTTACTGGAAGAAATAGGACACACATGACAACTTACATGACGATGCATATGTGATAGGTTGGTATATCTCGTAAAGTAGACTCATCCTTCATGGTACTGTTTAAAATGTTACAATAAAATACCTCCCCACATTCTACAACTAAACGAGACGAAATTTAAATCTTGTATAAAAGGCACACTATGTAGGCAAGCATAATATAAGTTGGGGGATTACATTGATGATAAAAATGCTTGGCTCACTGCTGGTCCTGCTCCACAAGCATAGGGGCAAACTAATTTATTACCATGTGAAGTTATTGTGGAAGCTGCAGAAGATTGTAATAATATCTTTGCATTGTATAAATTCAATCTCTTAGTATTATATAATTGCATAGCACATGTGTGATTACTATGTACTGTAAAGGTACCATTTACATTTAGTTATCATTAATTGCTTGCTCACTCAAATGTCTCGCTGATGGTGGTGGGTGTGTCGGGTCATTTAGCTCCCTTCAATATGGTTGAGCTGAATGGGGCTGATCCATGCGTCATGTTCGTGAACGGGCGCTGTCAGTTGGGACTGGTCATCTCTAGGCTGCCATGGTTTATTTTAACTACTTACTTTGTTTTTAAATTGTTGATATAATCTTTTACTCTGGACGCTCTTAACGTGCACGTATTTCTACATCGTTTTCACATATATATAATCTCAACATGAATGATGTAACCAAGATGTTGTACAATATTTTGATTGAAAAGAGTGTCCATGGAGTTTCTTGCCCATTCTTCTCCATAGAGATCTACGCTTTGGAATGGGCAACTACAGTACTTTCACAAGTTATTATGCCTTGTGTCTGTGACTGACTTAGCCTTATTTGTTTTTCTGACATTCAAAAGTGCCTGTAATGGTCTAATTGAAATAAATGCTTTTGAGTTTTGAGTTTTTTTGAGTTTTATCATCTGTTCTGGGTTGAGAATATTGAATATAGAAAAGATCTTGGTGCATTGGTACATGGCCTCAATCGAAACTAACACCGCCGCCATCTTGGTTTTTCAATACAATGTCCACAGAGAATTTCACCAAGGTTTACAATGCTTTAGAATTTGTTTTGATAATTGTTATGACTATAATTATATTATGATATTATAGTAAAAAAAAGGTGTGTGTGTACTTATGTACACGCGTTAGATACTGATACTTCTTTGGCGTCTGAAGAAAAATTAAAAAAAACAAAACTGCAGTAAATATCGAAGAAAAATGTTAAAATCAATCAAAACAGTATAGGTATACAGTAAGTACTGTATATTCAGTTTCCTTACTTATAAGTTAAGTTAGTCATTTAAAGAAATATATATTATTAATTCTATTCTGCAGCCAACTTCATCATGTCGTTTTTTTGGGACATCGAGCGCGCGCAGGTCATGAATTCACTCTCATCCAAACGCGCCAAAAGAAGTATAACTTCAAAAAAAATAAAACACGCTCTAGAGTGACGTCATTTTAATGGTCATATTTTCGTTAGTAAACCCTTTCATTTGATACCCATATCATGGGAATGCATAAAATTAAATAGTCCGTCTTCTTTTAGAGTATGCTATTTTAGATTATCAATGATGCCACATAACTAGCCATACATTGTCATCCAAACTGAACATGGATAGTTTTCAGCTCAATCGGAAACCAAAAAGCAGGTACAACTTAACTTTTAAGATTTTATTTACATAGTTAATTTCATGTGAAGCTAATAAAAGCATGTTAATACATACATATTTGGAACAGTAGCAAATCAATCATTCATCATACAACATGATACCGACCTGTAAAAACGTAAGAAATATTGAATTTCGCTCCCATTCCACAAGAAGTTAGCAAACAATGCATGCTGTACAATTTAAAATGAAAGTAATAATGCTCCGTGTTATAAACTGTAACAAAAATATTTTCGTTCCTCGACGTATGAACGTATTAAAACTAAATGAGATTTTGAAACTAAATTATGAGAGAAGAATATTATTTTCGTATTTGCATAATCTTCACGTTATGAAGATGAAATTCACACAACGATGATTTTTGCAACCTTCCGGAGAATATGATTAATAGCATAATTAGCCATTATATATAAGCGTCTAAGTACTCGAGATGATTTCTTATGAATTAGATATTTTTTATACTTTCTTTACCAATTTGTCAGACGAAAAAATTTACATTGTCCTAAAAATACTGTCATTATTCGTTTTCATTTACACGAGGTGTCTGTTTTTTTTTCATATTGATCTGTTGTTTTTTTTTAATAAATAAACTCTTCCTAACTTTCTAGCCTTTCCTCAAAGTTGGTCACAGTCGGAGCTATGGCACCCGGACCAAATAGGTCAGGTTAGGTGTGAACCGAGAATGAATACGGATATGGATATAGGAATAAAATTATATCGGTTTCGTATACGGTTACGGATATGTAATTAATTCTAATTATCCATTAGTTTCGGATAGTTTCGGTTACGGATATAATGAAAAATTAACTAGTTATGAAAGAGGTTATGTTATGACTTGAAATAACAAACAAACTGCAAGATTCACGTGGCGCGCGAGAGCGGTGGCGGTGAAACAAAAACCTGTCGAAACATGTCGTTTTATTTAGACTTCGCTCTTATACGAAACTATCCGAAATTTGTGAAACGGATACGGTTACGGATATATTTTTATTTCGAATACCCGATAGTTTCGGTTACCGTTATGGAGCTCCATAACATCCCTGATTTTCATTTAAAACACAAATACCTCTACGGTACACATTACGATTAAAAATAAATTGCTCCATTTAAAGCTTTTCAGCGGTCGTAATGTTTAATCAGTCCTCTATAGATTTGATCAGCTCCCGATGATAAACTGGATAGAAACTCAGTAAAACCCTTCACTGACAAGGGTAAATTACCGGGATAATCTGTTTACGTGGGACTCAATTAAATATAGTGCCGTCCATACTGTATTTACTGGTATTTTTACTGGTTCCAACGGAGAAAATATTTTTAGATTTTTTTTCTCTAATTACTACGAGAACTTAAAGGCACGAGATAAGGAAAGAAAAGTCATATTTCGACCAATTTTCTGGCAAAATTCATTTACTTATGACGTGTGGGCTTGCTCCAACTGCTTGCCTTAAGAGGTGCTCGCTTCGCTCGCTCGTCACAAAACTGTGCTCTTTACACAGGCTAACGCCTGAAAACCCATCGTTTAGTACAGATGGAGACATAAGATACCAACCAGATATGTGTATTGTGTGTACCAAAGGTTACATGAAAATATACGGCGCTGACTCGACCACATTTATTTTGATTGGTATAAAACGACATGATAACGGATTGTTATACATGATACCCCGAGGTATAATATCTATCTGATGGACTTTTGGTTTTCGACGTACACGCCATAGGTCCTGCGGCTATGGGCTACGGCACATTCTCAACACCGTAACGGTTTGTTATTGAGTTGGATTTATCTCATTTTTGTACTTAAAATCAGCCAGGTCATTGCAAAACGAATATATGTATTATCTCAAATAACACAACCTACATACAGCAATGCAGTACAGTTGCCAAGAGCTAATAGAGTATTAGCAAGGCAGAAATTAAAAAAAACATGTTTAAATAATGTAGTAAACATTAAACTATAAAAAAGTTCACATATAGCATATCACATTTTCAATTTCAGCAACAAAGTAAGTATATCGCATCCAAACCGATGCGCAACACATTTTTCAAACATTTTACGCTCACAATAAATTCTAACCCTGACTTTTCTGACCTCAATGCCCCTAGGAAAAAAAGAAGCCTACCAGTACTATGTATACAACTTAATAGAAAATATTTTCAGTCGACCCGGTTGTATATAAACTACGGCAAAGAGATACGAAGAAAACAAACTCGGAGCCAGAGCTGAATCTCATTAGAGAAAAGAAACCCGGGTAACGTCAACATCGTTTTCTTTGTAAATCAAACACTTAAAAAGCGGGTGAATACGTAAATAACGAGCGATAAATAATAGACCAATGGTGAACACAAAAGAAGGACCTATCAACGTACTCAACTTTTATTAATCTCGGTTAAAATTCTTGAGGAGAGCCTCTTGACCGATATGTTTGACGCTCGCAGTGAGCCGATCAGCGCTTTATCCCCCCGAAGTTCCTTGTGTACCCGCGTAATTGCCTGTAATATTTTAATAAGCCTCTGAGATAACATTTCTGCGTAACGTGACTCTTTTAGGGTAGGTACCCCTATACAGATATTAAACGAATAGCAGTTCCTAGTAATTTCACGTTATTATGCGAACATGATATTAAAAGTTTATGTTTGTGGTTTATTTTGTATTTGGAGTTGTGGAGTTATAGGGATTGTAATACCTGGCATTTTCGAACAAAGGTCGTCTTCGGGAAATTTTGTAGCCTTCGAAAATAGCGTATTACGAATTACGAAACTAGTTTTTGAACACAGAACCGCCCACACGGTGTGGTTGGTAATTTTCCTGTTGTAACTTACATTAATAATTAAATAAAACATTACTTTCCAAGCGATTTTAACGAGCGTGTGCTTTTGTACAAAGGCTGAATAAACAAATAAATTTATCCATTCATCCTCTTACCATCACCCTGAACTCCTTCAGGGAGAAGTAACTCTTCAAGATGGGTGGTGCATTCATTTCCACATATCCTATTAAAAATACGCTGCATGTCATTGATAATCCGCATTGTTACTGCTATTTTTTATAGATTTCACAGTAAACAGCTTTTGAGCAACAAAAGACTTCTCGGAAAAAGACGTCTATCATGAATCATAAAGCAGCGTATGAAAGGGGGAATAATAAACCAGAATAATGTTGTGAAAATGCTTGCCTTTCGAAAAATGAATACTCCACTCCATGAAAAATCTAAGCTCACCCTAATTTATGCAAAATTCTGTGGGTGATGTGACTCCCTTATAATAAATAGCAAATTCTAATGAGTTTCCTTAAGTTCTTATTACGGAATTTACAGACTAGCTGTGCCCCGCGATTTTACGCCGTTTCTCTTTTTGCTTGGCTCCTAAGAGCCGTGGTGTGATGTCAAATAGCTAATAATCTTCGTCAAGTATTGGGTTATCGAATGCAAATAGAGTTTTCTTTAATCTTTTTCAAATCTGACTGATAGTTCCAGATAGTTCAAAATAATGTTCTCACTGCTGGGATACAGGCCTCCTCTCTATGAGAGGGAATGGCTATAATCCACCACACGGGCCCAGTGCGGATTGGAAGATGTCACATGTCTTCGAATTTTTGGTTCTAGGACATGCCGGTTTCCCCACGATGTTTTCCTTCACCGTTATTGAGAGCAGTGGTGATTAAATAAATTACACAAAGTAAAACGCCTGCCTGGGTTCGAACCCACGACTTACTGTTCGTAAGTCGGGGTCGCTACCACTGGGCCACCGCTGCTCTCAACAAACAAACTGTTCAGTTTTATTATATTATAGTATATTTTTATCTAGATGAATGTACATTCAAATTATATAAAAGTTAGTTTATTTCCCCTCTCATCACCTGTCCTTTAGACGAGCAGCTAATTAAAGCCACCTTCCCATTTTAATTAAAAGGGTTCCGTTATTTCAACACCACTGAAAGAGAGTAGGTCGACGATAGAACCGATTTTGTTGATATTCAAATAAACAATCTCACACAATGTGAATGAATAAATAAAACAGTAACCGATACCTCTCAATTCTATTCGTGGAATTTAATCAAGGATTTAGAACGAATACGGAAAGTACTACCGATACAGTAAATACCGCGAATCTGACATTCACACACACTGCGGAATTTCATTCGCTGTGTTCGATAGATAGATAGACATAACATCACGCCTGTAATCCCTGAAAGGTAATACAGGTGTACCTAATAGTACACCCAGATTTCGAAACTTATGTTTTAGTCCCGTGTTAGGCGAGTCTATCACCAGCACCCGGGCACAAGACTCCGTGACAGAGAAATTCCTGATGAAAAACCCAATAACACTTTTCCCGATCCAGGTATCGGACCCATGATCTCATGCATATATAAATAGAGTACACATTAAATAACATAACATTACAACTGTTATCCCCGAAGTGTGAGGCCGAGGTGTACCCTATAATACACCCACATTTCGCCAGTTTTGTTTAAGTCCCATGTCCCATCAAGGTTATATTCAATGGTTTTTGTGAAACCAATATAAAGGATTTAGGTCTAATACGGTCAGTGTTGCCGCGCTGCCGCAACAGTAAATACCGCGAACTGACACACACTGTGTTGAATTTCCAAGCGCACAGCTTCCAACACGGCTGATCGACTACCAGTGTCAACACTCACCAAATCAGAGGGACGAGCCGCACTGTAAGTGGATATGTATAGCGTGACAAAGCCGGACCCGAGGTTATTTTATTGGATTCACACTTTGAATAAAAACAAAACTAAAATCGCACACATGCGACATCCGATGGTAGTGTATTAAATAGATTTATATAGTATACTAGCGACCCGCCCCGCCTTCGTACGGGTGCAATGTAGATATAAACCATCCTCTTGAATCACTCTATCTATTAAAAAAACCCGCATCATAATTCGAAATTTTAAAGATCTAAGCATACTTAGGGACAGACAGCGGGAAGCGACTTTGTTTTATATTATGTAGTGACGAAGGACTAGGCAGAGGTGTATCTAGTACACCCACATTTCACCAGTTATGTTTAAGTCCCAAGTATCAGGGGCGAGCCATTTGCCATCAACCGAGCACAAATTCAATCTCCGGGCTGCTACTGAAAAATTCCCGATGGAAAAACCCAATAACATTGCTTGACCCGGGAATCGAATCCAGGACCCCATGCTTAGTGCTTGCGTCCACTATACCAACGACACAACAATTGTAACACAGCCTCTGTATTAAGTAAGAACAATGTACATAATAGAATGCTGAAAAATCTATATAAGTTGGGCATTCATGAAAAGGTCATTGCATACATAAGGGGGCCAATATGAGTGCACTGTCGGTGGAAAGCTAGTTGTTACGTAAAGAAACGAGTTTACGTTAGCGGGGTCCGCAGCCCGGCATTTAATTCTCTCAGCCACTTACATACGCTCATATACTTTTCATTACCTTACGACTGACAGACTCCCTCAAAAATTAACGTACTCGTAACTAAACGCTTATTAATATTAAATTGAGTTTCAAGATACTTGCTTTAACATTATTAGATTTTCAAGGGTTATTCTAGGAAAATGTTGTCTCTTATCAAGATTTTGACTTTATAGATAATTATTTAGATAGGTAGGTACCTAATCATTTTTCAAGGGGAATGGGCGTTTATGTGACCTACATCTCCAGTGCTGTATCAAGTTGTGGAATATGCCCAGATTTCCCCTCGAATTTTGTTCTTTGTTTGAGATGGTTGGAGGAACACAGGTGCTTTAATATTAAATTGGCTATTTCAAATATTTTCATAGATAGTTCCACCCAGTATTGATGAGACAAATATCGACAGTAGATGTCGATAAATTTGAAGATTATTTTATGGACTTGTTTTTATTACAGTCCGAATATTAAAATAAACTTCTTGTTAAAAATATCATTAACATCAGCCTTTAGTAGGCCACTACGGACATGGATATCACTCGGTTTTCGGTAAGTTTTATCCACTATTGGAAGATCTGCCGTCCTCCAAGACTGAAGGCATCGCACCTTATGTTTGAAAATTATTGTCTCCACTCAAGAACACGTATTACCACTAAAAATCAAAATAGCAAACAATAAATTAACGGAAATCTAACGAGTAACGAATCAATTAGAAATGATATCAAACGAGTTATTGTTCGATTCCAACAACATTAACATAGCAAAGCTGGGTTGCTAGGCAACGCGACTAAACCGACTTATCGTATTTATTTGCAAGAATATTTATGTTGATTCAATTGATCTGGAAATATCAAATTTATACGTTCTGTTATAAAAATGAAATAGCTAGCTGCCAAATACAATTTAGATTCTTTTTTCTGGGACTGGTACTTACTGGCCCTAACCTCAATCACAAACGCACAGTCAATAGGATGACAAACACAAATTACTGACAGATTTGTAACAAATCAATCACATTCAAAGCGGCGTTGAAAGTTTGAAACCCGGATATGTCTGTACGTCAGGAATTTAAACGGAAACATGGGGCTATTAATTAAGAAAACTCTTTTTGAAAGAGACAACCAGGACCGCTGTATTGCTTACTAATAAGTTAATTACAAAAACACGACGAAAAGTTTAAAGTGTTTTTTAAATCAACTTACAGAAATAAATATCATTTAGTGCATGGCATAACGCTTGAAAAGTGTTCCTATTTTCAATCTGAAAGACACAAACCGCAAACGGAACACAATTCCTGAGCGAGGTGACGTAAAGTTGAATGAAGCTTTCTGCCAAAAAGTTGTGCCAAAAGCTGTTATTGTAGGTAGTACGTCGGAAAGCGGTGCCGCGGCGTGCGGCGTGCGGCCGGCCTAGGGTGAAACTTGTGCGGCCTGCGAGCGTATATTGAGCGGAAAGCGACGGGGGCTAGTCGCTGACGTAGCCCGCCACCACCTCACTGTCAAACTTTATTCTGTTCTGAAGTTTTGCCTACACTTTTTGTACTCGTAATAACAGGTAAATTGCTACTGAATGACATTGGCAGGAGGATGCTGTTGGTAAACATTGTGAAATTGTCGGTGGAAATTATATTAAAAAAATAAGATGGCGGCGGTAGTTTCGATTATAGCCACACGTCAAAAGATTCATGTATAACCCTTACAGTTAAGGTGGTAGCGGCAGGGTTAGCCCGTGAAATTCAAATTTTCTTACGTTTATTGTAATTTACCGGTCAGTGTCAGACTGTATGTTAACACTACTACACACTAACACTGTAACACCTATTATAAAAAATTGTAATAATTAAAATCATCAATAAAACCCTTTTTTTTCGGATGGGAATTCATTAAATGACTTCTCCCGCTCTGGACAGAGCGGAAGGGAGTGTCAGACTTGTACTGACTAATACCCATCCATGTTCCTTCCTTGCCCTTTGTGTTCCAGGGCCGTGGTATCTCTTTCGAACAGTCCCGCAGCCCTGGCAGGCATCGGCCCTTGCGGGGCCCTCCCTGATCAATAAGACCCTCAAAGTTCATTTAATCCCATTGAATGACTTTTTCATAAAACTTGAATTTTTTCGGGCTACTCCTTAACTCGCCACACAGAAATAGAGTTTCACAATAGACGAGCTGGTTGTTAAAATTGATTTTGCAAAACATTGGAGCTCAAATATTGTTTGGAAAAGAAGCAATTTCGCGCGTGCCTGCCGAAGGCGAGGGACTCTTAATAAACATCGGGCACCGGCAAACTGCTGGTGCCGTAATCTCCCGAAAACATAAAAGCGTATGAAAACCTTAGTGTCCAATAAATTTTGTCAATACAGGCGAGACTATCGTGTAATATTTCAACCTAAGCGTTTTAGCCACATTACTCCTTGTCATTCATTAGCAAAAAACCACTTTTTACAAGAATTTAAGCGATTTAAATTGCTTTTATATTGAAATACAAACTGTTAGTTAAGGTGGTTATAAACCTTAAATTAAACTGCCACCCTCTTATTGCTCTCCCCTTATCTGCATAAATTAAAAAACCGTTTTAGGAAATCGCAGCGAAAATATTATAATATAACAAAGGAAATGTAAAATTGTAGTCTATCATCATAATTTAAGGGGACTGCCTCGTAGGGGTAGTGGTCGCTAGCGCGGCTACTGAGCATGAGGGACGGGGTCGATTCCCAGGTCAAAACAAACGTTACAAACGTTATTGACTTTTTCCATCAGAAATTTCTCAGTAGACCATGGAATCCTGATTTATGCCCGGTATTGTATTGTATTGTATTGTATAACGGGCTGGTGTCCGCAACTCCACGTCCATTGCGCGTATTTTGCGTGCGGGTGGGAAATTTATTCGATCCACCCCAACTCCCCGAGAAAGGCCAGCAGCGCCTTGATGTTGCCGACAATCTCGCGGAGAGTACCTGGGTTACCGAAGTACTTTGCCCTGTATGGTGCAACCTCTGGGCAGTGCAGAAGCACGTGGGCTGCTGTTTCGTCTGCCTCCATGCAGGCTCGGCACAGGGGGCTGTCTGTAACTCCTATGACAAAGAGGTGTTTGTTAAAAGAGCCGTGTCCAGTAATGGCGGCTGTAACTGTGCGTAGCTGTAATTTGATCAGCCGAAGCGCCTGTTTGGTGAGGCGGCCGTCGATAGTAGGAAGAGCTTCCTTGGCCTGCCTGCACTCACCGTGGTCTAGCCAAAGTTTGTGGTGCTGCTCAATGGTTCATTTCCTTACCAGTGTGCGAAGATACCCGAAGGGGAGCGGCACGATGGGTTCAGGCCCCACAGCTGCCATACTCGATCCCCTTCTAGCAAGTTCGTCCGCTGCATCGTTGCCCCGTTTTTCGTTCGTCGTTGCCCGGTATGTACATACATGGAACTTAAAACATGAACTGCCCTTCGGGGATTAAAGGCTTGGTATTATAATAATACTAGCTTTTGCCCGCGGTTTCTTTCGCGTTAATTTAGAATTTGACAGTTAAACTTTTAACACACGCTAAACTTTCTTATAATATTATAATTCAATCATGATTCGAAAGACACATGGCGCCATCTATTATTATAAAAACGTTATTGTTGTTTTCCCTCGGGAACAGTACTTTTTTTCGGGATGAAATGTCCTATGTCCGTTTCTGTACACCTGACAACGTATATGTAAACAGTGATTTAGTCGTGAAAAGGTAACAAACAAACTTACTTTCGTATTTATAATATTATTATTATATTATTTATAGTTTGGATTAGTTTATAATAAACTCAAGAAAATATACCTACATATAGTAGAAACAACAGATGTGTATTTTTGGTTTAATTTAGGTACCGTTTGGAGTGCATTTGATTGAGCGAACTGCCGCTGACGTAGGGCTCGTCAGAGCTCAGCTTATATTTTCTGACAGTCGGTGGGAGAGAGCGCTCGCCGCTCACCGCTTGACGCCCCAACAACTCATTAATTAATTATACGTAGGTACTCCTGATGTAATTAGCTGGTCGTGCCATCAATCGGCGCACGATTCTCGTCCATTTGCATTTAGTTTGATCCTGTTTTTAGGCAGTTTAGTAGAGATTCATTCAGTGCGAGTCTGGAATAATGGCATCATATCCGTGCCACATGACTTTTGGTCATTCCATAGATTTGATTGATTGTGATTTTTCCTTATTACTGTACTTGATTTGCAAATAGGACGTTCTGCTATTAGGACCTCCAGGATGGCATAGGGCGATTTGCTCAAATGTTGCTTGTGCTACAGTGTCGTATTGTTTTTATTAAGTTTAGAAGTAAGGACTTTTTGATACAGAAGAACCATAGCTTATATTCTGCAAATAGCCCTGCATCAACCGGGTGTTACCCTTGAATGCATTTGCATAGTGCAGAGATAAATAATCGTTGGTAAGTAGTTGCCTCTTCCATTTCTTGTAGTACGAAAAGCCAAAATCCAACTTCTCGTAACTCTCCCATAGGTCTGGGATCCCAGAGTCCCGAGATAGGTAAAAATATTTTTTGTTGAGTAACAGAAAATTAACAGAAAAGATAGTTGAAATCTTGATTTCTCTCAGCTACATAAAAGCCCGTGAACAGAAGTCAGTTTGTTCTCCCAGTATAATTGCTAGAACATAAATTATCAAATAACCCTCCTTTTGGGCTTCGCCGCATTCGGGTAAAAAGCAGCATGACATTGTTTCACCTATTATGTGTTAGAAATTGATTATGAATAATTATTGAGGTTACAATCTACATACAAGTATTCCTAAACATATTATACTGATTGATAGTGTTGAAACGGTTGTATGATCCGTGCCCCGTGTATCACTTTTCGGCGGATTTTTCGGCCTGAATTTCGTGGGTACGTCTATTAGCCGAGGGACAGGCTCGTTCACAATTTGCGGCTGCGGATTGGCACGAAAGGGGCGTGCAATATCAAAGTTGCGGTGGTATATAGGTTCGAATATTGATCTCGATTGCCGAATGACGAACCACCAGTATTCCGTAACCGCAGCTCCGCACCGCAAGCCCTCGCTCCGCTCCGTTCGCCTCCACACTATGATTTGTAATTCAATGATGACTAGTAGAGACCGCAATTCTTCCTACAATCGTCCGTTCTCGACCACGGCGCGCAATAAAATTCATGAGACTACTGTTACATTCATGAGACGATTTGGGAAAAAATACTGTGTTAATACATTTGCGATACACGTGAGAGGAAGATTTTACGAGCGTGTTAAGTTATTCATATTTATGCTGAAATTGCCTGATTTTATAACATCAAAATAAATTATAAAGACCGAAAATCAGAATCGATGTGACTTAAGCTGCTGGGACTAGACGCGTGTCCGTGAAAGTTTGTCACGGAGCGATGCGTACATACAGTATGACGGTCAAATTCATATTTACTTTTTTTCATACTCAAATTCATACAATCATGCATTTTTTTATCCATACTTTAGTTTATACAATCATGTTTGTTTGCAAAAGTGCATACTTTTGAAATATTTGGCATTTTACGTTATGTTCCTATTTTGGCAAACAGTGATTTACCATATAAAATATATTTTCGGGACTAATTTCCCTTCTGCTCTGCATGATTCACAAGCACCTTGTAAGTCAGGGACCGGCACAAAATGGCGTCCCTTATTGCGTTAACATCTAATTTACCTCTCAAGTCTCTCATCTTGGGGATAACTTAATTGACTCCGCGCGATCATTTATGTAAGTAATCTAATAGCTCATGGTAGCGCTATTAAAGTATTCGGTATTTATCTTAGCTTTGATTCAGGGTGGACGCCATTACAAGCAAGAATTAGGGCTTAAAACATGCCACATTATATACCATACCCAAAAACGATTTTGTTTCTAGTTTGTCACGGAAACTAAAACCAATAATAATTATATCAGTGACGAGAAACGATTTACAAAGCCAATGACGTTGTCAAATACACCTGTCATGTCGGTGACGCACGCACACCAACGCACACAAACTTATTACCTATCTTATGAACTTTTGTCGGGACATACATCTACTATAGTTTTTAAATATTCAAAGAGAATGCTGTAAATGAGCTATTAGTATACTAGCTAGTAGCAGACTAGCACGTTTTTTTAGTACGGCTACTAGGGTACGGTTTCCAGGGCTTTACAGGTAGGTACGTTCAAGAGGTTTCACCGTGGGTACCTCCCGAGGTTTAGAGCAACCAATAAAATTTTAGACGCCACAAGAGCGGCATAGAAATGACGGTAATTGAGCCCAGGCAGGATTTGAGAGGCGACGTTACAATGACGACGGGCAAAAACTGATAAAAGTTCCAAACAAGACTTTCATAAAAGCACTTAAGCTGTTTTTTAGGAATGAAGAAGCCTTCATTGATTTAATAAAAATATTGGTTAGCTGAGTGAGAACTTGATGAGAGTGTACGCGACAAACGTACAAGGCAATCGCAGTTCTTTTTAGGTTTCCGTACCCAAAGGGTAAAAACGGGACCCTATTGCTAATACTTTGCTGTCTGTCCGTCCGTCTGTCTGTCACCAAGCTGTATCTCATGAACCGTGATAGCTAGACAGTTGAATTTTTCACAGATGATGTATTTCTGCTGCCGCTATAACAACAAATAATAAAAATAAAAAATAATAATAATTTAAGGGGGCTCCCATACAAGAAGCAGGTTTTTTTTCGGTTTATGGTACGGAACCCTTCGTGCGCGAGTCGGACTCGCACTTGGCCAGTTTTTTTTAATACGTGAATCACATTACCATTTAGGCTTGAACGTCGAAAGGTAAAAGTTTAAGAGCGGATTTCAGCAATGAAAGTGAACGCGATCAGCTCATCATTGACAAAGTATAACATAACATCACGCCTTTAATCCTCGAAGGGTTAGGCAGAGGTGTACCTAATAGTATCTACACCCAGATGTCGCCAGTTATATTTAAGTTCCATGTAATAGGGGCGAGCCTATTACGATCAACCGGGCACAAATCCCGACTCCGTGGCTGTTACTCACAAATTCCTTATGGAAAAACCCAATATCAATTTGCCCGACCCGGGAATCGGACCCAGGACCTCATGCTCAGCAGTCGCGATTAACCTCTGGACCATCGACAAAGTATTTCTCTAGATTAAGGGCACATGACTCTCATACAGCTCGAAAACATGATATAATAATGATGACGTCACGGTGGAGAAGCTGCACGACTGATGTTCAAGTTTGGGGGCAATGTGGAACAGGGTGCAGGATTCCTCATCGTCCATAGAAATGGTTATATCCTCCAAAGTGTGTTGTGTCCCATGGGGATGTAGGCTACTGGCCAATGGTTGTTGTCAGGCTGTTGTATTATATATTAAACCCCTTGCATACTCTGCTTGGGTGACATGATGTCAGGTACCTGACGCGTATTTCGTAGGACACCACGTAATGACTGGATGTGAACAGCTAAAACTGTGCGAAGTGTTGGCTTATGTATAGAGGAAGCCAATAGCAACTTGATACAGGTGAAAATAGCCATAAAATATGCAAATTAAATACGCCGTTGTATAAAACGCATCGGAATTTGGTATTTAAAATAAATTATAAAGCGCAATATCCATAAAAATAGGTCAGTCATAAAAATGTTCAACGGATGTGTGAATAAGTTGACATATGGGAACAACCGGCTGTATCGTCATATTCACTGCATGTCATAAATCAACAGACATCAGCGTGTCTGTTATTCCGTACTGCGCTTGTTGCTATGTATAATATTTATATTACATTACGTAACATTACGCCTACATTCACCGAAGGGTTAGGCACAAGTCTGCCAGGGCTGCGGGACTGTTAGAAAGAGATACCGCGGCCACGAAACACAAAGGGCAAGGAAGGAACATAGATGGGTTTTAGTCAATACAAGCCTGACATTCCCTTCCGCTCTGCCCAGAGCGGGACAAGTCGTTTGATGATTTCCCATGCGAAAAAAAGGGGGTAAAAAAAAGGGTTAGGCACAAGTGTATCTACCTATTAGTACGACCACATTCGACCAGTTACGTTTAAGTCCCATGTAATAGGGGTGAGCCTATTGCCATCAACCAGTCACAAATTCTGACTCCAGGCTGCTACTGAGAAATGGCTGATGAAAAAATGCAATAACACTGCCCACCCTGGAAATTGAACCCAGGACCTCATACTAAGCAGTCCTGCTTGCGACCACAAGACGAATGAGGCACTAATATTATTACCATTAATGTGTCTTTGGGGTGAAGATATTCTCTACTCTACATCAAATATTATTTTACGTTTGATTAGACAGTCACATTCAACAAGCTAATAGTGCACCGCGCTGGTTTCGTTACTGTAGCGAGCTCGAAACAAATTCATGGAGACCGAAGCATACTCTCACCACTCCCGATGACATCATAACCCTCTTCTAGGAGCATGGGGAGCCTTAGCGAGGTCCACCCACCAGAAAAATATTACATTTCTTCATTGAAGTTTTAACAACAAGTCATTTTATGAGGTTTTGATTTCCGAGATTTTTTTTAATTTGGGAGAATCGGATGATGCGTTGTTTTAGGCAATAACAGAAACAAGCAACGTCTCTATCTAATTTGAATTCATCACAATTTATAGAACGGTATTTTACCATTACATGGTATAATTATGCAGTTTTTTCAAACTCCTATATAGTTGCTATTTTTGACTTACATGGTATTAGAACTTTAACGACGAATTTTATTTCACCTTTCTTTCTTCATCAATTTAGTGCCGGCACTCTCCGAGTAAATGACTATAAGTAAAACATCAAAAAATAACACATATTACAACTCAAGAACCATCTCTATAAACCCACAACAACATCCAACTGCAATAATAGTTCAAAAACAAATCACATTCACCATAAACAGAGCCATAACATTCCCGTACAAACTATACGTGTATCATGCATTATTAATGTCCACACGACGGCCAAACGTTGCCAATTCCTCAGCAAGGTTAGTAGGCCAACAAATGTTTTTTACCACGGACTATTGGGCTTGCAGGAGTGTGAGATTATGTCCAAATGATGTGCTGGTTCCTGGAGGACCGCCAAACTCGAGCGCCTCAGTAACCGCGCGGCGTTGCCAAAAGCTAACTGATCGATGGGCTTAGGAATTTGCAAGCGGACTAGAGGACCTATAGATAATGCCAGGTTGTGGTGCAAATTGGGTTATTATAATATTGTTTATTTATATATTTTATATATAATCCAGGCAGTCCCAGTAAGCCATTACTTCAAATAATACTTAGTTGTGCGTGTGTATAGAGGACAATTAAATATCCAAGCTGTTGCTGAGAATTTTGGAGGTAAAGTTCTCATTTTACGATATTTACCTCTAAAATTCTCGGCAACACACGTCTTTAGAGCACCATATCTCCGGATATTTCTTGTTTGTTTAAGTATCCTCTACCCATGAACATCAGTTTCATAGTGTGCCGCAACTTTGAACAAAAATCTTAATGCCACATTAGTTTTGCCTTTTAAGAGTTTTTGGTTCTTTGGGTAACAAACAATGTATAGCGCCAACCCGAAAAGTACTCAAAAGCAGTGGCGTCCAGTGGTTCTCCACGTAGGGTAGGCCATGCATACCGATACCCAAATAAAAATGGGTATACATATTTTTAGGTTAATTCTCATAATTTGGGTACACATCTACCTTTAGACACAACTTGCTTAAATTATCTTATCATTCATATGATAATTACGTAAACTTACTGCTTTTAACTTCTAACACACACTCATTATCAGCGCAAACTTCACAATAGAACACCATTTTTAAGTAAATAAACAAATAACACAACAAATCGGTTCAATTTGGCGCGAATCGCGATCAACAGATAATTATTAATATCTGTTCACACACATCAGACATTGCGAGTGTTATAACTTAGTAAGATATAAAAATCCAAACCAATAAGTTGTTTGTCACATAAAACCTTCTCTAAGAAAAGTTTAATTTCTAATTTGTCAATAAAAGTGACAGACACAGCAGGGTTGTCAATATTTATTTTCCTAACTCCCCTAAAAACAAAGCGGAAAATAAAATTCATGATTGTAGTTTCTGTTTTGTAAAGGGCTTTTGCTATTCCTTACAATTTATAGTTTTTTGGAAGGTATAAATTCGACAATACGACCCTGTTTTTTGACAATTTTAAAGAAAAATGGCAGTACCGACTGATAGATGGACGGGATGACATTTTGAGAGATCTTTTTGTGGCTACGGAACCTTAAAAAGGCTCGAGTTGAATGAATTCCTGGAAAGATTTTCCATTGATATAAGTAAATGTACCTTTTTCTTAGATACCCAACTTTTTCATCCGCTTTGAAAGTAACCCTTAGTATTTCTAGTAAATAAACAGTTTCCAGCCCCTACTTCTTTCTGCGCCACTTACTTTCAACAATAAAGCTCACCTATCCATCCGTCTGTCAGTTTGTCCACTCGTCCATCTCTCGATCTGTAGGTAATGAAAATATCCAATTGGAATGTTTTCCACATGACCACATGTTCTCATGTAGGTAAATATGTTTCAGCTCCATGTCGCAGCTACCTGGTGAGAGTCTTTGACACATTTTTTTTTTTTAATTCACAAACATTTTCTTGAGTGGCTTTCACCAAAAACCATGATCAGCCTATCGTCGTTGAAGTTCTAACACCGCGTAAGTCAAAATTAGCAACTTAATGGTGGATTTATAAAACTGCAAGTAATGGTACAATGCCATTTTATAATTTGTGTTGTCTTCAAATTAGATAGAGACGTTCCTTGTTTCTGGTATTGGCTGAAACAACGCATCTTCCGAGTCGGTAAACGGTCTCAAAAATCAAAATGTTAAAACCGCCAAAAATTACTTATGTGGAGTCAGAACTTCAACGACGCTATCTTGGTTTCATGGTGGGGTTCGCGTGGCTGAGTTTTGGGCTAAACATACTATTTAGACGTTTTGCCATCGATACGCTAAGAAGAAGATTGTGGGACACACATTCTTCTTTATAAGAGAGAAGGCTTCGAAAAGCAATTTCCTTTAAAATCCCCTCCACATTACACAAACCCCCAAAGATGACCATGCAAAATTGATAGATATCTACAGCTACATTTCAGAATGATATATAGTAATAGTGACTCCCCAAAAGAGATCAGCAAACGTATCCATCTGTGCAGTGAGTCCGCATTTGTATGCTTGAAGATTTACACGGCTTATCTCAGTTCCCTTTGTGTCTTGTTCGGCTTTTCATGAAGCCGCTGGCTATACAAGCCATTTGATCGGAAACAAACTGATGCACTGTATTGATATGAAAGATCATTCTTCAGGTTTACGTTGTTTGATCCGCATAGTGAGCTCAAAGCCTTCCTAAGCCTTCTAGTTTATTCTTCGTATCAATATACGAAACTAAATCAGTATTGATATAAAACGAAATGTGGCACGGAACTAATATTTTGGTAGACTATACTTGGACGTCGGTGTTATGTTGAGGGGAAAAGAAATCCAATATGGAGACGTACAGTCACCGACCCTAATATGTATACATGTAGCAACTTTTAAACGTAATATTCTCTTTTTGTATGATTGGTTATACTGTTATGAAAAAGGTCTTTTCTCAAGGTTGCAATCGTTATTCCACGAGAAAATCTCTTATGAATATTGCTAAATGGATACATGTTAGTGTTCGTAACTGTACCTTTATGAGTCAATGATGGATTTATACACGTTATTTCCTAATCGTTCATGAGATAGACGTACTCGTATATACCACAAATTTTTTTTACCGATAAAAACTATTTATTAAATCGTCGAAACTATTTTTTATTTGAGTCATGTGTTTACTTTTGTTTTTGAAAGGTAAAAAAAAAAAAACAATAAAATATTCAATAGTGTTTTGTTCAAACGTATATTTAATGTGGACGAAACACGCTACAACAAATAGTGGACGCTATATGTTTAACGGAACTAGCGAAGCGAAGCGATGTAGCATAGTCGATTAGTCATTCCATCGCCATTTAGATTTTTTTTTTCTAAGTTGTAGCGCATGTTGAGAACTCTATGAACAGAGGACACTTAAACAAATAAAAAAAAAATTAAGGGATATGGTGATCGAAAGTGACACGTTGCCGAATATATATTATATTGATTGTATTTGATTGACCTGTTGGTCTAGTGGTTAGTGACCCTGACTGCTAGGGCGGAGGTCGTGGGTTCGATTCCCACACAGAACAAATCTTTGTGCGATGAGTACGATTATTTGTTCTGTATCTGGGTGTATAATTTATCTATAATATTTATGTATTTAGAAATATATAAGTATGTTTATCAGTTGTCTGGTTGCCATAGTACAGGCTCTGCCTAGTTTGGGATCAGATGGCGGTGTGTTGGTTGTCCCAAGATATTATTATTATATTATTAGATATTATTATTATGCTAAATGCTTAGGTTTTAGGGCTTTTCGGTAATTATATGTTCGACTATGCTAGCTTCCATGAAAAAAAAGTTCAAATCTTTTTAACAATAGTCACTAACAGTTACCACCAATAAAATACACACAAAACATAAATAAAAACGAAACAGACTTTATAAAAAAAACAACGAATTAATACAAAACTTTTTTTCAATATAACTTCCCCACAAAAATAAAACCAGCGAAAACTCAGACCTCCTATCTCTTTCAAATCATAATGTATCGGAAAAGTACGGACAAGAAAATCCCGAGAAACATAAACGCTTAGCTTCAGAACAAACATTTAATTTGAAATGTACTTTTTCGAATAAACATAAAACTTTTCCATGCCCTGCTTTGGAAATGGCGATGTTTTAATTAAACTTGCTTGATGTTGCGTAAAGGGAAAGAAGAACTGGAAAAGTCTGAAAGTTGTACCGTCGAAGGCATTCAGGGAGGAAGGCATCGGAACAGCTTCCTCTAGTCTGGCTTTCATACACTAACTCGCCGTAGCGTAGCCCAACTCTGTAATAAAACTATCCGCTATTCAGCGAGGCTCATCTTGTACCGACCTAACTAATAATAACGAAACAGTATTTCTCGTAAACTTGATGAAAAATAAGTAGTTTCACCACAGATTACCTACCTTATTTACGAACTGATTGAGCAAACACGATAAAATAACTTATTTTCGCAATAAAGTGGGTATTTTAAGGGATATTTCGCTTGTTTGCGACTATAGTGACATACCACAAAAAATAAGTAATTCAGAATACCGTTTTTTTATGTTAGACTAAAAATTTCATAACGTTTGCCAATATTTCTTCTATAGAAACCTTTAATCAAAAGAGGAAAGGTTTTCTTTTACTAATTTCGTTACTTCATTTACTTTCGTTAATTTTATATTTCACTACAAACAACATCTAAAAATCTAAATTTTTGAGTTATGTCATTCTTGTCACAGATGAACGATTTTATGATAGAGTGGAAACTTGTGCGTAATAATTTATACTTACTTAGCAACTTGAGATTCTGTTTCAAAGAAATAAAAAACTCGGAGGGCGAGTCGGGTTCGGGCAATTAAGGCTCCGTATCAAACTACACTGATCAGTATTTAAAAAAGGTCAGGTCTCAGCCGTAATTACTGTATTGAGCGTAATTAATACACCTGCAACTAAACTAATTCATCGAAAAAATTGCCAAGTGAAAAAAAAATACCTGCGACGAATGTTTTTTTTTTTACTTGACTCCTTTATAGTAGGTACCATTCATGACTCTTTCTTTTAAGGTTATTTTATGATGATCCTATGGATATATTTTCTTTGACACAAAAAGATATGGTCCATTTTCCCTCTGGTTCGCTGTTCATATTTTTATAGGAAAATAAAAGGCTTAACGCAGATACATTTGTTATCAATGGAGTGGTATAAAAAATATGACTCCATATTCTCGATCAACTGACCTTTATGGTGAAAATCGTTCCAAGAAACGAGATCAAAACACTGATCGTGTGAAAAAATAATCTTACTTATATTATTTACTATTATTATAAATACGAAAGTTTGGATGGTTCGACGTTTGTTACTCAATCACACCGGAACGGCTGATCGGATCTGGATGAATTTAGGCACACAGGCTATTCCGATTCCGTGAGCAATTCCCGGACTCCGCGTGAGCGAAGCCGCGGGCGTAAATGCTAGTATAAGATAAGAGCTCACAGGTTATTGATATCTCCAGACCAACTATAATGTCGGGGGAGCGTGACGAACTTTGCAAGTGCTCCAGTACCCAGCCAAAGGTAGACGAAAAATACCCATCACAGGACAACCATGAGGATTTCCACACGCAAAAAAAGCCAACTATAATGTGCTCTGTTATGTGTTTATGTGCCAAAAGGTAGTCACTGTCTATGAACTACTAATGTACGTACGAATTAAACTCACATTTCCACATTATCATTGTCCGCACACCCTGCCAAGATCTTTGAAATACTACTCGGCGAAAGAATCTCGGCATACAAACAGTCCACTTAAAAAGTAATGTGTCTCTTCCCTGCTGCCTGCCCATTCTTAACTTTTAGGTAGCATAAAACAAATAAAACAATTTTATCTAGGCAAAGTAGCTCGCTCCAAAGAAAGAAAGTACTAACAATTTGCATATAAAACTATGTGCCTTTTGAACTGTACGAAAAGTATGTACTGCCAAGTTTTATAAGAGTGGCTTCCGTTCGATATACTTAGTACGCTCCGGCACTGACAAATATCTGGGACCAGAAAGCCATTGAGTGCTGGAACTTGGAGCGACGTGCTTCGACTGCCAAGCAACACTACACGGTACACACAGACTCATCACAAATCACTCCATTTTCATATTCAGTGATTTATTTATACGCGCCTGTGCAAACCTCTGCACTAACATAGCTGTAAAATATTAAAAAAAAAAACATTCTGAATATAACATAACTTTGCGACTGTAGTCCCCAAAGAGTTACGCAGGGGTATACATATATATATACTGTACCACACCTTTCACCAGTTATGTCCCATGTGATAGGGGCCGAGCCTAGTACCACCAACCGTGCACAAATCAAGACTCCGTGGCTTATACTGATTTTTTTTTTATAAAAACCCAATCCCATATTGGCCCGGCCTCAAATCGAACCCAGGACAACATACTCACTTGCGATCACTAGATCAACAAGATCGAAACATTTTTATGGTACATGAAGTGCGTATACATATTTGTTACCGTAAAAGCTCAAACTACGGTAAATCCTAAGATTTTTCAGTAAAACCTAAGTTAGTCTTAACTAACGTACGTACCATGTAATGGATAGGCATCCATTACACAACTTTATAACTTTCTGGGTACAAGGAGTTGGACGAGTGCCGACGTGATAATTTGGAAAAGAGGAAAACGTAACCAACTTTTAATTTACTTACACACAAGTTTGTACTCGTGAACAGAATACAAGTGATTTACATTTATCACCCAACAACCATAAATCGTGAGGAGCTATAAACACGAGGCTGCTTTGGTCTAATGGTTGCAAGCGCTACTGCAGAGCGTGATCTCCTAGATTCGATTATAAGGTCGAGCAAACAGTTATTGGGTTTTTCCAGATATTTCTCAGTAGCAGCCTTCGACGGAGTCTTAATTTGTACCTAATCGACGGCAATAGGCTCCTATTACATGTGGGACTTAACTGGCGACGTGGGTGTGCTATTCGGTACACCTCTATCTAATACTTTCGGGATATCAGGCGTGATGTTATGGTATGTTTAAGTACAACTGGCGCCCGTAACGACTGTAATGCGTGTGTATTTGGATTCTTTACCATCTCCGTGATATTGGGCAATTTGACACAAGCACCTTTACGTAATTTCCCTTGCGACTGTGATCTCGCAAATATACCAACCTATGTAAAACAACGTAATATAGTATGAGGACGGGAATATATTGTGACAAGTTTGACAAGTAGGGCAAAGAATTCTTACTTGGTGCAGGGCGAATGACACTTGCGATAACTTTTACAGGCGTCGGGCGATTCTCCGCTGAAAGTTGACTACGTGCCCTGCATCAAACGTTACTACACCCGCTTGACAGAAAAGAATAATGGCGGATTATTGAAATCCTTTGTTACCGTAACAAAAGATACGCTTACATTCAAATTATAGACATTAGGACGAACATCGATTGAAAACTTAATACGGACGATTACGAATAAAATGGGTCCCAATAACTGCTGACAAAGGTCGTAGAAATATTCGTATATCAAGGGAACACGTTAAGTCGTATTATACCCTTGATAACAAAAAAATATGCCCGAGGAAAGGGACCGTATTGTCAACATTTACGTTTGTAATGGCAATAATACCATTTTTTACTATTATGAACAGAGATTTAACGACAATTCGAAATAACGAGTGTAGTATTTATATCAGCACTCAGCATTGCTTTTGGAAAAATTGAAAAGTATATTAGGTACTCAGAATATTTCCTGGAAACATGCAACTATTTTTAGTTTCCTTTTTAATGGAACAATTTGTTCGTCATTGTACGGTTTCCTGGTATAAAACTAAGCTATCACATTTCAAAGTTGGTTATTAGAGAAACTGTTTTAGTATTTAATGAACAATACAAAACATTGTGTTGTGAAACTAAAACCGGTGAAATATGAGCCAGTTTTCAAATAAGTGTGTTGAAAAACAATAGTTTAATGTTTATTAAACTTTATTTATCATATTTTATTTATATGTTTACAGTTTTCTTTGGTGAGATGGCACTTTACTGGGATTAAAGAAAATCCCACATTTTTGACATGATATCGAGCAAGTGTGTTGAAAAATCTATTTTACATACAAAAAATACCTAATAGAGGGTAACCCTATACAAATTTGAACAGCAAGTCGTTAGGATTTGAGGGACAGTGCTAATGTCCTAATTACTAGGCAACAAGTACAAAGTAGTCGTGTTACAACGGGGCAGCACAGCGGTTGTATATCTACCAACTTCTCTTATTACCGCAAACAGAAGGCGCTGGCTTCCACTTAAAGCTCAGTTTACATTGGTCGAGTAAGTAATCCAGTAGAGTAGGAACTGAATAACTCAAAGAGGGGTCGACTAACAAAAGGATAACAGAAATCATACAGAGAAGCCTATTTTGTAGTACGCAGTAGAATGTCGTATTGTGTTTCGTGATGGCTGAAAATTTCAGTAATAGACTAATTGAAGAACCTTGCTTCAGTTGGCGATTCGTTCGTCCAATGAAGCAAGGTTCTATATAAAGGGTGTAAACAGACTCTTAACGAAGCCGAAAAGCACTTGTTCTCCCCGTCATTGCGATCATTTTTTTGTTCTAAACCATACCTGGGAACCTTCGAGTTACGGAGATATTGGGGGTCAAAGTTCCGACTTTTTCACAAGTTTTTATTTAAATAACTGTTTCAATGATGTTTCGGAAAGATTGCTCGAAATTAACATACATTCGGCCATCACAATAATTCGTTACTGCTGTTTCAGTCCAAAATTGACGTATTTCCTTCGTGCTTCCCCTTTATGGAAGCACACTCCCCTTTTGGACAAAATGGATGAAATTATCAGACATACTCTAACGTCAATTTTAAATGTGGCTTGGGACGACCGAGCTTGGGCACAAGCTACTCTTCCTATTCGCATGGGAGGACTCGGCGTCCGCAAAATTTCCAGTATTAGTTTACCGGCTTTTATATCCTCGGTCCACGGCACTAAGAAATTAATCAGGAATATCCTGTCTTCCACACTGATTGATTTTGATGTGCCGTGCATGCCCGAGGCTATCGATGCTTGGAAACTCGCTTGCCCGAATACTGAAGAACCCGACCATCCATTTTCCCAGAGACGGTGGGACGAGCCGCTCTGCAGAGTAGTTCAGAGCAATCTGCTGAACACATCTGCTACTACTGCTGAGCGTGCGCGCCTGCGGGCTGTGGGTGAGTGGGAGTCGGGTCTTTGGCTTCACGCACTACCGTCGTCGAGCATAGGCACATTGTTCGACGACACAACCTTCCGCCTCGCTGTTTCTTTACGCCTTGGTGCCGCTTGCTGTTCTCCTCATCGCTGTCACTGCGGTGAAGCTGTCAACAACCTCGGTCACCACGGCCTGTCATGCAGCCGAAGTGCGGGCCGTTTTGCACGGCACGCAAATATAAACGACATTATCCGACGAGCTCTTGTCACCGTCGGCGTCCCAGCTGTTTTAGAACCCAATGGCTTGGCACGCGACGATGGCAAGAGACCGGACGGCATGTCTTTGTTTCCTTGGAAGATGGGTAGGCCTTTAGTGTGGGACGCAACATGCGTCGATACTCTTGCGCCATCCCATCTTCCAAGCTCATCGTGCTGTGCTGGTGCTGCCGCTGCGGCTGCAGAGAACCTCAAGCGGCGTAAATATAGAAACCTGTGTGGTAACTATATTTTCGAGCCGTTTGGGGTTGAAACTCTAGGGCCGTGGGGTCCGAGTGCTCATAGCCTATTTAAGGAAATTTCGAAACGCCTAGTTGACGCTTCCCGTGACCCAAGGGCTGGCTTTTACTTTGGCCAGAGGCTAAGTGTTGCCATACAACGTGGCAACGCCGCCAGTCTCTTGGGCACATTACCATCTGACAGCGTTGAGGAGGAGTTTTTCGATGCCCTTTTATAGTTTGTTGTTAGTTTATCTATTTTAGTTTAATAGTTTTTAATTATCAATGTATATAGTTAATAACTGTTTTTAATGTAAGATTTTTACTTTAAACACCTCCAGGACCCCCTTACTATTCAATCCATCCATCAGCACAATGTTTTAAGTGCGTTACATTGAGGCCTACTGTAAAACGTGATTTTTCAGCCCAAAAAAACAGCGTTTCCCAGCACTAATTTTTGCGTAAAGTTACTTAGTTTGATGTACATAATGCTTGGTTGACGGCTTCGTGAAGAGTCTGTTTGCACCCTGTATATAGGCCTATCTGCAGTCAATGGGGTCAACGGAATATTTCTAAAAATTCTGAATCCTTATCAATTGCCTGCGTATCACATAATATCACGGCTGTAATCTTCAAACCGTAGCCAGACGTGTACATAACATAACATCACGCCTTTTATCCCCGTAGGGTTAGGCAGAGGTGTACCTAATAGTACACCCACATTTCGCCAGTTATGTTTAAGTCCCATGTAATAGGGGGCGAGCCTATTGCCAGACGTGCACCCATAGTAATTAAATTAAGCTACAGTACAGTAACATTTTGTTAGTTATGTTTTGCGTGCTATGTAACAGGGGATAAACCTATTACTACTGTTAGTATACGATAGTCTGTTTACAAGCAATAAAATTGGGCAAGTTCAAAACTGAACTTGTTAGCCAAGTACTCTCTCGCTCGCTGAACCACTAACTCTCCCAATGTAAACCAGACTTCAGTCCAAGTCGTATGTAAGCCAAGCTAAGTTATTACTTTTATTACTACTCGATACTTAACTATTCCGTGCTCCTATTGTGATATGAGGAGTTGAGGACGACAGACGTGAACAAAGAAAATTGAGTTAGGAGTTTGTTCAATTGTATTTCTTGTAGTGTTAAGTAATTTAGATATAATAATGTAGATATCAATGAATTCTAGGAAAACGACTTAGTTGATTTTCTTATAAAAGTAATAATATGTGAGTTTTAGTGTTCCTTAGTAACACCAGGAACTCTTTTCGGTCACAAGCGCGAGATATAAATGGGTTTTTCATAGAAATATGTACTTTAAAACACAAACTTATTTTTTTTTTTCTAACTGACAAAATTAATACTGTGCCAACCTTTCACTGTGCATGGTCCGACCGACACACATTATGCCGATTTTATGTTTGTGTGTTCATTTTATGCCAAATCAAATCAAATTGAAATTATTCGTAAAGGTAGGTTTACAATAGGATGTGATAATAATATGCTCAGTTAGCTATATACATTTTACTCGAGAGCATACAAATAATGATAAAGTTACACAAACACCAGTAAATACTAACACACAATTACCAATGTCAACATAATAATAATCAAAAACAATTATCAAAGAACAAGAACATAATGTAATATTAATTTTATAATCTAAATAATTATATAAATCACAGAACATACAAATCACACTATTACATGAACTATTTCGTAATTTACTCTAAACAATGACAGGTAAGGGAATACTAATAGCAAAAACATATTTTAATTAAGTAAATGAAGTATATGATCGTATTGAAATAGTTTCTAACTCAATTTCATTTTGATTAGCAAGAGGAGTTGGCGGTCTCTGAACCTATGAGGAAGATAATGAAAACTGAAAGACAGAATAGAATCCAAGGAAATAATCAGAGAATAATATAATAGTTATTAAAGTCTTACTTCGAACTTGGAATGTTAAGTTAACTTTATGTGTGAGTATTAAAGCTATATTTTCAAAAAAAAACGGGTTGCACCCTTGGAGTACCGGTAGAAGTGAAAACTTGAAACAACGCCATCTAGCTTAAACTACACGCACAGTCGCGCAAGCGCCCTGCGCCGCCGATTCAATCTGACGATCTGACGCGAGTTTAACAGTTTTTACCCATCCCAAAAAGTGCACAACGCCGCTAAAGAAGTTTTCACTTCAAAAACATATTTGTTTACCTGTAAGGATACTACAAATGCAGCACGGCGTTACTTTGACTACCCTACAAACCCACATTAATCAGCATTCATCAACGCATTACGTCGAATGCTGCAGCGCAATGACCGCTACGCTGAACAGCTAAAGAGCAAATTGCTGTAATCATCACAGTTGGTAGACGCATTAGTAATCGGTTTATGTAACAAGTGGAGAGTACTGCCTAATCTCCTGAAATTCTCAAGCTGCGGTCTAACAGTCGACATGATTCCGGACTGGCTGGGGACAGCGGAATTTGACAGATATTTTAGTACATTATTTGTTTATTGTCTTAAGTCCGGTCCAGTATGTTTGGGTGCCTTAGACACAATTAACCGAACTGACTGCCTCGTTGACCTAGTGTTAGCAAGCACGTTTGCTGAGCATGACGTCCTGGGACGGGCAATGTGTAAAAAACCTAATTTTTTCTCAGTAGTAGCCACGGAGTCTTGCTTTGCGCCCGGTTGATGGCGATAGGCTCGCCGCCTATTACATGGGACTTAAGCAAAACTGGCGAAGGATTAGGCAGTGGTATATTAGGTACACCTCTGCCTAACCCTTCGTGGATTACAGGCGTGATGTTATGTTATGTTATTAACTGAAATTAATACTGAGCTTTAACTATGTGCTTCCATAAATCATTTTCATTATTCCCAAATAAAAATTTGCTGATAATACAGGCGCGTGTTTAATTTCGGTCACTCATGAACACTTCAGTCACCGACAGTACTCCATTCAAAAAGAAAACAGGTAGCATTAAAACAGACATTTACGAATGAAGTCGAATTTTTCATAACTCTCAACAAAAACAATAGCTACATGAAATGAAGCTTGCACTATGATATAAACACGTACTTTTGTTCCTGGAACAATAGATACGCCGACGAAATTATGTACGACTTTTATTAAAACGAAAATATTTTTATATGAAGATTCGGCAGCGGGTTTATTGAAATGACATCGCAGGGACAATACGGGTTTGTCTTCGCTGTATAATGAAACCTGCGGCTCACGCTTATTTAGAACGATGTCTTGTGATTCCACACTTCTTTTTTGAACAGTGATAGTGTAGTGATGTGACCATTGGACTGCCAAGTCATAGGTCTCGTGTTCCAACCCAAGACACGCACCCCTGATATTTCGGATTAATGTGCGTATTGTATAATTATCACTTGCTTCATTGAAGGACAACATCGTGAGGAAACCAGCATGCCTGGGAGATATTTCTCGACGGCATGTAAAGCCAAACTGAAGTGGTACTGACAAATGTTTTAGTATTAGCGTATTCAATACATAATTAGATACGTTAGAAGTATTCCCATTACCAACTGGGATGTAGAGGTCAGATACGCAGTCGCTCCATATACATTACAGGTAAGTCCTCAGTTGCATCCGGATAGACTGGAATCTGACCTCAAGATAGTTGGGAAAAGGTTAGGCAGATAATAAACTAGTAAATAAATAAATAAATAAATTTCATTTATTGCAGGTCCGAGACCCATATAAAACAATGACAGATAACATACAAATCGCACACAAATTAAAACACATAAATTATTGCTACAATCATAAATTAAACCAAAATGTCAGAATAACACATAATGATTTAAAATGAAAGACTTGTCGATGTAGTTTATTCGCTTAAAAAGTAATAATGGAACGTCACAAATATTTTGAAGACGAAAACTTAAGATTAGTACCTAGTGTTTTTCTAGAATTTTGTATCGCAAGTGTTGGAGGATTAATTAATATATAGTAATTTAAATATAAATCTGGCAATTGTGCACAATAACCAAAGAGCAGAAAGTGGACATGTCCATTATTTATACAGTTTTAATAGTTTAAACTGCCTCGTTAGTCAGGTGGTCGCAACCGCGACTGCTGAGCATGAGGTCCTGGGTTCAGTTCTCGGGTCGGGCAAATTATTACTAAGTTTTTCCATTAGGAATTTGTAAGTAGCAGCCACGGAGTCTGGATTCGTGACCGGCTGATGGCAATAGTCTCGCCCCTAATTACATAGGACCTGGCGAAATTTGGGTGTACTATAAGGTACATCTCTGCCTAACTAACCCTTCAGGGATTACAGGCGTTCTATTAAAACATATGCTTCGCGACATTCTATTAAAACATATCCTTCGCGACATTCTATTAAAATATATCCTTCGCGCAATTGGAATGGAATTTCAGAATGTTGATGGATTTATTTACCCTCAGTATGCCATCCCAATTGATAACTCCATATGACCGTGAGTACTTAAGAGCTGGATCTGACCTCATATTGAAAGACGGCCAGGTATCTCAGTATGTAAGCTATCCTGAAATTACTTTACGAACTTGTCTTTCCAGACCCCTTGTTTACTCAATTTAAGCGCTCGCTGAGGCTCACTGTCTATTTTTAGTAAAAGTTAAAGGTATTATTTTTTTGTCAGAAATGGAGACATTATTCTTTGTTGAAATACTAAACATTTTTACTGTACGAGAATTTTACTCGACAACTTGTAATTTTCAAATTTCGCAAGTGAATTTTTAAAATATGACGAAGAAGAATTTGGAGCATTTTATTAAAATTATCCTGTTTAAAATGTTAGTAACAAACTTTTTCTAAATTAAATTTAGCAGAAAAAAATATGTATACCTATCTACATTGAAAATATTTGCTAATATAACAACATCACACCTGTAATTCCCGAAGGGTCAGGCAGAGGTGTATCTAATAATACACCCACATTTCGCCAGTTATCTTCTAATTCCCATGTGGGCGAGCAATTGTTAATGTAATTAAAAAACTTATTTTTTGTTCTTCTCCTTCGTGTCACTGGCAAGATAGAGATCCAACAAAATCTGAAGTATATACTTCAGATTTTTTTTGTTGGGTCTAAACTTCTCCACTTCCCATGGAAGTGGCGAAGTTTAGTCATCGGCACTGAAGAAATCAAAGCATTTAGGCCAGTTACAGGCTTTTTTGAACTATTGAAACAAAGACAACAATGAAATGTAACTGCAGTCGCAGGCATCAAAACTGTGAAATTACTGTAGTTACCAATTCGTAGATCTCTATGGAGAAGAACGGGCAAGAAACTCCATGGACACTCTTTCAAATCCGAAAATTGATAACATCATTCATGTTGAGATGGTACATTATGTGAGAACAATGTAGCAAGATTCCGCCGACAAACTGTTACGCAGTTTGGTGGGTGCATAATGTAATGTGCAGATGTACAAAATGTTTGGTACTAATTAAATGTATTATTTAAAAAAAAAAAAAGATGTGCACGGTTATTGATGACTCCATGGAATTCGGACTACCTCAACGAAACGGTATCAAGGTGCGGACATGTCACAAACTTTGTTCCACGTCCTGGCTCATGTGCCCTAAAGCTTTCAATAAAAGTGACCTCTGCACTTATTTTCATTAAAAAACATAACTTACACGAACGCTACAAACCTACACGAACGCACCACCCCCCAATCCTATGGCATTAAATTATTTTTTTTCCCAGTGTGTTGCCAGTCATTTATCAGAACAAATGACTTGTACGAATCAGCGCACTGTGCTATAATACATCGACATGTAACTTTGTTTCGCATAGTTCTTTCATTGTTATTTTACTTGTAATTTTGCAGTACAATAACCTTTATTATTGTTACTATAAGGTTTATGTTATAACTATGGACCGGATTATATGCAAATTAATATTTGCATATGCGTTTGCATGTGTGCGCGTGTTTGCGTTTCTAAAAAAGGTATTTTCCTTTTTAACTATATTTCACCGGAAAAATGCATAAATGCACCTAAATTCAAATAGTGTCCGATGAGCTGATATAAGTTATTGTAGAACGATCGTTTTCAAGTTATGAATAACTGATAATTCGAAATAAAAAGAAACATTATTTTATAGTACTTACTTATTTAAATTTTATGTTGTATATTTTGGCACTTTATTTGAGCATTTATATGATGAATGTTTGAATTATTTTAAGTTGCATACAATTCGATCTCTTGTCATAACTACGAAATTACTGTTTACAATATCTTCATGTTACTTTGTTTCGCAAATGGCCGCCGTTGACCCGTAAATCAAATCGGCGGGAGCACACTCCGGGAAATCGAAAAATATACCCAATAAAGATACCGCGGCATTAGAATACCGCCGGGAATGACTCCTGTTAGTAGCTACGGAGTACCGCGTTCGAGCGTGACCTGTGCTTTTATTTTATTTCGACACACTTGCTCGAAATGTAGCTCTTATAGTACTAGTTTCATGTATACAATGGCTTATAATTATATTTTTAACACACATGATTTTGCATTGTCGCACTAGTGCGGATAAGTACGTTACGTCACATAACTATACATTCTCAAATCTCATCGGTCTAAAGAGAGCAAAGTAAAATATAATATGATTTTTATTTAGGGTCAATGACCACAGGTTGAGTACATGAAATTATCGTGATCATTCTCTTGCCCTTATCCCAATTCATTTGGGGCTGGCGCAGCATGTCTTCTTCTTCCATACTTCTCTATTCCTCGTTATCGCTTCAGACACCTTCTTTCTTGCCATATTCTTCACACACGCTACTAGGTACTTGAAATATTAGGTAGTTAAAAAAACCAGTTTAAAATACGGTAGTTTATATGAAAACTGTAACAAACAGGTGAAAAAGCAGTAATACCAAACGCCATCTTCTTCCTCTGGTGCTTAAAAAACAAACGTCAAAGAATAAAACAAACGTCAAAGAATAAAACAAACAGCATAATTTATCTTCAAATCTCACGCACGAATATCAATGTAAGTATGGGGTGACTTCAGAAACAATTCATTTTCCCCACCCGAAACTGCTATCCCTAAATAAATTGAAAGTTTTCCCATAGAGGTGTTCAGGGGCATTTAAACGATATAGGACGAGACAGGTCTTTACTGTGGATAACGAACGATGCGACGAGGATGCATCGGGTGCCAGCCATCCGTCTGGATCCTGGATGACTGACTTTGATAACGGCACTCGTGTGGCACTTAAATCGGGGTATACACTCGTTGTATACAAGGGACATCGACGCTCAAACGGTTACCACGCATTCAATACAGACGCCAGCACATCAAGCTACAACAATCTGTCAAATTTCTTTAATAGCTATTCAACTTTATCTCTAAACAACAACAACAACAAACAACAACATAACAACAACATACATTTATTATCAGGCTACTTTGGCCCATAGATATATACCTTACAGACTAACATACATATGATATAATACAAATTTTATTAGTAAATAAAACCTTAAAACTATGTTAGTAACACTTCACTTGTGCACTATGTCACTGCGCTGTATGTGCTGTGCTAAAGTATTAAGTTCAAGGTTGGTTGGTACAATCTGACAGTTTCGGATAGCTTGACCTGCTGGCGTTTGTACATTACTCCAAACCCCCATGGCTGGCATAGAAGTTTTTCATCGGTAATTAAAAAAAAAAACTGCTGTTCCATATGTTTTGACCGTGTAGGTAATGCACTTTTGTTGGGAACAGCAGATTTTATCTTTATTTCTGATGAAAAATTTCTATAAGGAGGGGTTCGGAATTACGTTTGTCGGTTGATGTTCCTTTCACCTTCCGCCCTGTTTAGGCAAGGAAAACCAGAATACTAAATTTTAAGTTACACTAGTTTAAGCCCGCGGCTTTAAACGCGTGGAAATTGACCCTCAAGATCATTTTACCGGTATAAAAGTATCCTCCATGCTAATCCGGGTTATAAGCTATTTGTGCGCCAAATTAAATCCAAATCCGTTCAGTAGTCTTGCGCGAAAGAGTAACAAACATTCATCGACACAATGATTCGCATTAATAAAATTGTAGCAAGATTTTTGGTATCGACTTAACATGTCTTTAAGATAGATTCCATTCAACATATTATCATAAAGTAATCAATCTTCAAGTCTTATAACTCCTGTTAGCCAGTAATTGGAGGTCTTAATAGACAGTCACTCCAAGTAAAAGCCGCTTAGACTGAAAACCGACACCACAATATTTGGAGAAGGCTTGGCAGATGATTATGTTGCATTTCTTAACGTGTGTATTGGCACCACAATAAGTACCAAGCAACATAATAAAAAAAATACTACAGCGCCATCTATGACACAAATTAAGAACTAATATCAAAATTCTGAATTAAGATCTTATAGAAAACCGAACAACAACTGTCAGGGAGTAGCCCAACAGACACACCAACCGTCGGGTTGGAGGATCCTTTCTTTTCTATGGAGTATTGAGGAATTTTATACCCTGTTAGTCAAACTCCGATACGTGGATAAACCATGATAAAATAAAATGTTCATATCATTATTTACTTGCACACTATATATTTTCCAAGTAAATACTCTACTAAACTAGATAAACTAACAACAAACTATAAAAGGGCATCGAAAAACTCCTCCTCAACGCTGTCAGATGGTAATGTGCCCAAGAGACTGGCGGCGTTGCCACGTTGTATGGCAACACTTAGCCTCTGGCCAAAGTAAAAGCCAGCCCTTGGGTCACGGGAAGCGTCAACTAGGCGTTTCGAAATTTCCTTAAATAGGCTATGAGCACTCGGACCCCACGGCCCTAGAGTTTCAACCCCAAACGGCTCGAAAATATAGTTACCACACAGGTTTCTATATTTACGCCGCTTGAGGTTCTCTGCAGCCGCAGCGGCAGCACCAGCACAGCACGATGAGCTTGGAAGATGGGATGGCGCAAGAGTATCGACGCATGTTGCGTCCCACACTAAAGGCCTACCCATCTTCCAAGGAAACAAAGACATGCCGTCCGGTCTCTTGCCATCGTCGCGTGCCAAGCCATTGGGTTCTAAAACAGCTGGGACGCCGACGGTGACAAGAGCTCGTCGGATAATGTCGTTTATATTTGCGTGCCGTGCAAAACGGCCCGCACTTCGGCTGCATGACAGGCCGTGGTGACCGAGGTTGTTGACAGCTTCACCGCAGTGACAGCGATGAGGAGAACAGCAAGCGGCACCAAGGCGTAAAGAAACAGCGAGGCGGAAGGTTGTGTCGTCGAACAATGTGCCTATGTTCGACGACGGTAGTGCGTGAAGCCAAAGACCCGACTCCCACTCACCCACAGCCCGCAGTTTATCTATTTTAGTTTAATAGTTTTTAATTATCAATGTATATAGTTAATACTCTACTAAACTAATGTTCATATAGCACACAAGTTCCTGGGACATTACAAACATCGACCCAAACCCCTATTGTTACATTACCAATACATGGTACGAGTATTTGTCATCGTAATTGAATAACCTTATTCCAAGAAACGCTATTCAAACCAAACCGAACGACTATATCTTACTTAATAGACAAGAAATACGCTTTTAGATGATAAGTTATAATGCTACTCGATAGAATGTTCGATCAACTGAAACTTCACTATGAAAATCGTTAAAAAAATAATATTACATCAGGCCTGTAATCCCCGAAGGGTTAGGCAGAGGTGTACCTTATAGAACACCAACATTTCCCCAGTAATGTTAAAGCTCCATGTAAAAAGAGGCGGGCCTATTAACATCAACCGGACTCCGTGGCTGTTACTGAGAAATACCTGATACGGTGATACCTATAACACTTTGGCTAACCTGGAAATCGAAACCAGTACCTCATGCTGAGCAGTAGCATTTCCAACCATTTGACCAACGAAGTAGTCGATTGGAAAATGGGGAGCCATTATATCAACTATGCACGAAAAAAAAATTATTGAAGATAGAACACGGCACCAACAAAAACAAATGCAAAACGGTGGAAATATTGACGTCATCATTCCCAGAAATACGAGGACACACCGCAAACAATGAGTTCGCGGAATCTGGGAAAACGTAGTCTCATGTGCGGCCGTGTTGTCGTGACAGAAAAAGCCCTCCATCAATCTGCACAAACCTATTTCCTAACGCTACCGTCGGCGTCCTTTCATATCACGCCATAGAGCTTGGCATTTTTCAGATATTGGTGAACGTATTACGAGTATATTTCGAACTTTTTCTTGAGGATCGTAGAGGCGTTTTTCTGTAATACAGACTAATGTGGATCGTACGGTCGTTTTGTGTGAGGTGAGAAATGATTGAAGAATAAGTTCCGTCCGAACCAGGCTTTTAGATTTGACTGCTCGCAAATTGGTGGTTATTTTTACCCGAATACGTCGAAGCAAAAATGAGGTTTATGACATTGAATGCCTATTCTAAAAAAACAATACATTCTTACTTCTAACAGTAGTAAGGGTTCAACTTTAGGGCAAAGTGGGATACGACCATGGCTATCCTCTGAACATTACTGTGAATATTTATTAATTACATTAAAATATATAACGTGTAAGTTGTTTATTTAATAAATGATAAATATTAAATGGTTTGTAGGTACATAATTCTTTCAGACGAGAATATGTTCTTGTTTTTTAGAGCGTGATTTTTCAGTAGTCAGGTGTTTTGAACAAATTTTTAAAGCGATAACTTCTTTTGGCGTATCGCACACACATTTTTTCGTACGTAGTAAATTAGGCTGATCCGTCACGCTCTGAGGTGAAAGGCTCGATCGGGTGAACTCGGGACCGCCTAGTGTAACCGAGCGAGAAAGATACAGACAGCTGTTTTCACTTCTGCCGTATGGTCTTAAACACACACTCTATTTATTTATATTGTACAGACGCCAGCATATCAAGCTACTACAATCTGCCAAATTTGTTTAATAGATTGACAACTATATAACTGCAGCATTAGTTTCAAGGTTGATTGGGAAAATTTGAGAGTTTTGGGTACCTTGATATGCTGGCGTCTATACATGAATTTGTCTTGATCGCTGAGTTACAATCTGCAAAAGAATGAAAAAGTCCCATCTGTGCCGAAAGGTTATAATATTCCATCCACACTTGTAAGCATTGAATAGTAAGCCAATTGACTCGCTACCTAACCCATTGGTAATCGATTTCAATATCCCTCTATGCCTCTATGTAAGCCCGCTCCAGATTTCATATTTATACATAAGTTATATAGGCATCATTGACATTTGACGACGTAATGGCACAGCGATGACCTTTGGTCAGGGACGTCATGTTCACGGGTCGTGGATTCGATGCCATTGTTGTTGCTGTTTTGAGATTCTGCACCTGTATGTATGGCATTTGTGTAGCGATATAATGGGGTCTATAAAAATAGAAGACACAGACTGAAATAGTATTGAAAATGAGTTGAAATTTTATCGAATGGATAGATATAGTAATGGCTAGACATAATAATTTGTAATTCAATTGGTTTTTCAGGACATAATTAAGTTATAGACACGTGGCGACAGGTCACTGGAACAACTTGTGACCCACGGATGCCCCTCAAGCTAAAGGGGAATATATACAAGTCCGTGATTAGACCTGTCGTACTGTATGGGTCAGAATGCTGGGCTGTGAAGAAGATGGATGAATAGCGATTGCATGTAGCGGAGATGAGAATGTTGAGATGGATGTGTGGAGTGACAAGAATGGATAAACTAAGAAATAAAGGAAGTTTGAAAGTGGCGCCTGTTACAGGAAAATTGAAAGGAAGTCGTTTGTCTTGGTATGGCCATGTAATGAGGAGGGATGAAACGCATGTGACTAAAAGAGTGAAGGTCATGAATGTTGATGGATGGAGAGGGAGAGGCAGGCCAAAGAAAAGATGGATGGATTATGTGAAGACAGACATGAAAGAGAAAGGAGTAAATGATGCCGTGACGTCTGACAGGGGAGAATGGAAGAAGAAAACGTGTTGCGCCGACCCCAAAGAGAATGGGATAGGGGCAGGAAGAAGAAGAAGTTATAGACACATCTATATTTATCTTTTTTTTTTTTTTTTTTTTTTTAATATTATAAAGGTAAAATTTGTTTGTTTTTTTATACGTATGGAGTAATCTTCGAAACGACTAATCCGATTCCGAAAATTCTTTTACTAACGGGTACCTACATTTATCCCGAGTGGCATAGACCACATTTAGAACGTTCCCATGGGTTTCCATACACAACGGGAGCGAAACCGCGATTAAAAGCTAGTAGTAGTAGCTAGTCTCTTTTGGTACGTGGTCTCAATCAGAACTAAGGCCTCATCTGGTCAGGGCTGCGGGACTGTTCGAAAGAGATTCCGCGGCCCTGGAACACAAGGGGCAAGGAAGGAACATGGATGGGTTTTAGTCAGTACATATCTGACACTCCTTTCCGCTCTGCCCAGAGCGGGAGAAGTCATTTGATGATTTCCTATCCGAAAAAAAAGGCCTCGTCTGGTGTTTTTAAACTCAATTTCATTTTCAAAAATGTCTACCAACGAACACCCCTCCCATGAACGTGATTCATACGAACTATGCAGTATTGCACATGAGGGACGAGAAAAATCAATTTTGTGACGCCTTTTTCCTAACATAAAGCACAGCGAACAATCACAATAAATACAAACTCTGTGTAACAAAACCGAAACTAAAAACAGATCGTTGGCGCGTATCGAAACATCAAAATATTTATTTACACTTGTTGTTGGATGTAAAGTGTTTTTTTTTTGACAATACCTATACATACTTGTCAACACGTAAACGTACATCTAAACTGTTGTTTTAAGATTTATTTTATTGAACCCTACAGAACATGTTAACATGTCCGGCATGACACGTCCTAGAACCAAAATTTCGAAGACGTGACATCTTTCAACCCGCAGTGGGTCTGTGGTGGACTACGGCCCACTCCCTTTCATAGAGAAGAAGCCTGTGTCCCAGCGTTGGGATTAAAAGCTAATTATTCTTTATATTATTATATTGACAGTTGGTCTAGTCATCCTCGTTGGTCTAGTGGTCGTAAGCGCGACTGCTGAGCATGAGGTCCTGGGTTTGATTTCCAAGTCGGGTAAAGCGTTATTGAGTTATCCCATCAGGAATTTCTCAGTAGCAGCCACGAAGACTGGATTTGCGCCCGGTTGATGGCAATAGGTTCACCCGCTATTACACGGAACTTAAACATAACTGGCGAAATGTGGGTGTACTATTAGGTACAACACTGCCTAACCCTTCGGGTGTTACAGGCGTGATGTTTATGCTATGACATAATATATGATCGGGATCAGCTCAAACTCACAAATCTTTTGACATAAGATTTGTCAAACAGAATTGCTCCTGTGACATACAACCTGGGACCTTTGCTTTTCTAAATTCTCACTGCCTAACTCTAGCATGTCTGGCATGTCGATTGTAAAAAGTTCAAATATATTTGGGCCAAAATTCAACTAACTAATGCAGATATAAGGTCATCAAGTCCGTAAGCATGTAGAGAAAGAAGAATAAAAGGACGATGCGTTAAAACGTCCCCTCAACCCTTACATCGACCAACAGATTTAAAACGTATCTCAGTCAAAACAGCTTAGTAAGGTGATCATTTTTTATTATGGCGACAACTCTCAAAAGCGTGGGGTTTCCGAGAAAAATCATGTTTGAATAACATTTAACATTTCATTCATCTTTCATTTTGGTACAAAATAACTGTTTATAAACCATACTTTTTGATTTTCAAAGTATTTTAATTATTTTTTACATTTATGCATATTACTTAAATTTTTTAATATTTTTATCATTTTATAATTTAAATAATATTAAAAAAACAAAAAAAAGCAATACAAAATTATATTGATTTTATAATTTTTTGTTATTTTTAAACCCCATGGATTTTGAAGTTAAAATTGGTTGCTAGTCTTTTTATAGATCTTTATGAACCTACTAACACATACGAAAGATCTGTTGGAGGGGGGAGGGGGGTCTCATACAAACTTGGTCATCATCCTTTGTCTAATTGCATGAGATGGAAATTCTATCTTCTGATGGAAATTCCATCTTCTGATGGAAATTCTTCTTCTGGATATATTCTTCTTGTTTTTTTTTCTTCTGTTTTAAACGTGTTTATAGGTTTTAAAGCATATTTCTGTATGCTTTAAAACCCTGCAAATGAGTGGGCTGCAGTGTTTTATCCCTGGTGTCTAAAACACTGCATGAAACAGAACTCTATCCGCAGTCCAGCCCGCATAGATCCAAGTCACAATTCAGATTGATACCATGTTGACCATGTGACTTTACTTTATGGTCGTATTCGTTTGCTGCCGGGCTAGGTGTCCGCGCGAGTAACATATGGGGCAAAAATGACGTAATGTATGGCACCGGAGATCGATAGGTACTAACATGAACGGTGTTCGTAGTGCGTAAATACACGTACATACATAAACTCATGGGGGAACGCAGAAACTACGCAATAATAACTTACTTTTTTTTGCTTTGTCACGGTCGTATAGATACAGTATGTCATAGATTAGCTGTCAGTGGCGAAGGTTCCATACAACTCGATTCCTACCGGCTTCCTTTTAAACAATGGCACAGTCAGTATTCTATAGACAAATAATATAATTATATGAAAGACATGTACTCCGGCTTACCTCTTACAAAAATGGACCCTTCGCTACTGCAGCATACCTATGCCTTACACTTCAACCAACCTATAAGTGCAGGTGAGAAACACAGAACTATAATAAATGTCCAGTGGCGCGCCACAGTTAAACCTTGTTTGAACTGTCAAATGTCAAAAGTGTCACTTATGTCATTGTCAATAATGCCATGTAAGCGTTTTTTATTGGTGGGTACCGTAGTACCCGCTGGCGTTTGAGTGGAGTTACTTACCAAGTTTGACATATCGATGGTCTTTTCTTGACCAGCGGCACCACCTTGAAGTGCACACTTGAAGTGGTCATACCGTAACGATAGTTTTTGATAGTCACTTAATTATATTTATATTGAGCATCAACAACAACCACAACAACAGTCATTTATTCTCAGGCAACTTTGGCCCATAGATATATACCTTACAGAGATGCATTTGGCGCCTAGTACAACTGTGGTGATCCAGCCGAGCTGGCAACGACCCCGACTCCGATTGGAGATCATGGATTCGAACCTCAGCCGGTACTTTTGAGTAAATTTTATGCCACCAATGCTGAAAACGGTAAGGGGAACACATGTTCCAGAAATGAAAATTCAAAGGAATGCAACATTCACCTTTTTATTCATTCATTCATCCACTCGCATTGGGCCTAAATGATGGATTATGACTCACGTGAGTGAAGGCCTTTGTCACAGGCTGATTAAGCTGTGGGTAATGCTGACGGCCCCGCGCCCGTTGGCAGGACGAAATTATTGCGAGACTGGGTAGCCACCGCATCACATTGTGACCTTTTAAACGCTCATTCGGAACTGTGTGCCTCACAATACATAATATTAATTCCATACACAATAAATTAATATTATTTTGTGAAGATTCCATTGCTGTAAATATCTGAATAAGAGAGTATATCAGCTAAGCGTGCATCGTGGTATACACAGTTATACAACAATGCATAATGTATGTACGTATATAATATATGAATGTATGTACGTAACCTGCAAACCGGTAGTGACGTAACATCCCGGCGCCAATCCCATATTATGATACCGAAGTTTATACGACAGTTTGAATAAATATGAGTTACAGTCGGAATATACTAGTTTGTATAAATTGTGAAATGAACAATTCACAGTTATTAAATGACTGGGCTAGTTTTTTGACTGCTTTTGTTATTAATGTCTCCTAATATACTACTTTAACTACTTACCCATAGTAGTCAGTGGCCCAAAAAAAGTCTAACAACTAGTCTTACCAAGGGGTATCTTATTACACGGTACTAATTGGGTTGTGGAGTTCAGATAGGTAGTCACTCCATGTAAAATACTAGTATTCAGCTGCATTTGGAATGAATTCTGGAAGCCAACCCCAACATAGGTGGCAAAAGGCTGATGATGATACTACTTACCCATATTTGAGCAAACGAATGATTTGATTTGATTTATTGAATCATACACAACAACGTTGTTTAATAATCTCTATACCTGTAATGCGGATTTCTTTAAAAAAATACTACAATTAATGGCGATACAGCCATATACTTCACCTTGTTTTTATCAAGTTTAGAAAGAAACTTCTCCATAAAATCACGCCTATAATCTACGAAGTGCTGGGCAGAGGTCTACCTAAAGCATACCCACATTTCGTCAGTTATGTTTAAGTCCCATGTAATAGCGCGCAAGAACTCCTCCATACTTATTCTTATTCTTTATTACACACAAAATTACAATATATAACTTATATACAACGGCGAGCTTAAAACAGAATTGGGTTTTCTTACAGCAAACCTTAACTCGATTGCGAGATACAAAAACTAGCAGAATTCAAGAACTTACAGATACTTGTGCAAAAATTATTCAAAATACAGCAATAATTCACCCAAAATTGATAACGCAGCATAGCATAGGGGCACGTATCGACACAAACGTGACTGACGTGAAACTAGAAACCGTTAACAGCATGTTAACAGGCCAAAACTTGGGGGCACATTGAAACACATGACCAAGAGACTGTTGTACCGCGCACAGTGAAGGGTTCCGTACTTAGTCGGGGTGATATTTACACATTGACAGTATGAATTTTATCAACCGTTTAAAATAGTTTATACACGGTAACATCCCATAATCCATTTGACTTAAATAAAAAAGTCACTTGAAATTTAGAAACATCATCATATTTTTAATTATGGGATCTAACAATACCTCATTTACTTAGTGCAATGTTTTTCATCCCTCAGCTACATGTATCAAAAGTGCCACCATTAATTAAGTACTATTTTCACTGCACAATTGTTTAGCGGTGCACAGAACATACCTCTCCAATTTTCCTCGATACATGTAGTGACAATAATCTCCAAGTACATAATTAAATTACAAGGGTTCCATTTCTGCCGTACGATCACGGAACCCAAAAAAAGCACCACATGTACAACACTGACTGATAAAGTCCAGTCATTCGTTTTTTGAATTTGGTTCACAAACGACCCCTACGTACGAGTATCTGAATTGTACGTGGCTCTGCGTTGACATGCAGTCAATAAAAGAGATTGCTTGATTAATGCTCTACACAGGCAGTACAGGGTTACATGAACATACTCATGCAGCTATACATGCGTGGTGATACTAGCCTGACCTGGAGGACAACCCTGCAAGACGCTCGCTATCATCTTGTTGATTGGCTAACACACAAAATAATATTAAATAAATAAATAAAATAAAGCAATATTTACAACACAGCATGAGCTATCATTTGCCACACTCAGATAGGAGATGGCAAAGATTGAATTAGGTCCTTAAGACACACATGTGGTTTAAATAAAAATCTTTTTGCTTTTATACTAATAACATAACATAACATGAGGCCTGTAGTCCCCGAAAGGTTAGGCAGAGGTGAACCTAATAGTACACCCACATTTCGCCAGTTATGTTTAAGTCCCGTGTAATAGGGGCCAGCCTATTGCCTTCAACCGGGCGCAAATCCAGACTCCGTGGCTGCTACTGACAAATTCCTGAAAGCCTAATAACACTTTGCCCGACCTGGGAATCGAACCCAGGACCTCATGCTCAGCAGTCGCGCTTACGACCACTATAAAAATGAGGCAGTCCTTTATACTAATCAACTTCGTTGAATATAGAGAAACCTATAGCAATTATGAATATAACCTACCTGTTCGTATATACATACATACATTCCCACGGTTGGGACACAGGCCTTCTCTCTGTGAGTGACAGAAGCCTTTGACCGTGGGCTATTTCCAGAGTACGTGCATTGAATAATTTGAGGTCGGACTTTGAATCCTAGTACTGACGAAGTTTAATTGGGTTTTGCTACTGGCAATCGGTTACAGTCTCCCAGTTAGAGTTATGCTGATAAACGAGGATACGGTCTCTTGGGAGCAGACCGTCATCAGAGTGCCGGGATCAGTACCGAATTATAACATAACCAGCTTAACCTTTTAGGGGTTACTGACGTGAAGTTTATGTCATTTGTGTTGAGTTTACAAATGGCTGCTTCACATCAAAAGATAGATGGAATATCCTTATTTAGATTCCACCATTAGGGCCTGCCTTAAAGCCCTTTTCATTATGTTGCTTTATCATCCTACCTAATTAGATGTTTCCCTTTTCATCAATACGATAAATCCACGTATTCTGTATATAACGTTATATATGGAAATGTATGTATCAAATGGGAAGATGTATATTTGATTTATACAAAGGTGAGATGTAACGCGATATTCAAAGAGCCATCAGAAACTTGAATATGACCCAAGACTCCCACACATTGGAAATACATATTATACCAAGATGTTTGTATGTTTAGGTAAAAGGTAATATTTAATAACATGTAGGCACCTAATATAAATTAATTCTCTTTGATTCTAACCCCATATTACAACGCAAAAATATTTGTTTATACCTTCAAGGTTGTAAAATATAATATTAAAGCTTTGATGTAGACTTCATAAACAAAGATATTTACTTTACATTTATTACATAGTATGAATTACTCACGTAGCCCTTTTTCCAATTCATTTTTATAAATAATTTAGTGGAAACTTAAATTATTACTCAGCCTATGTATTTTTAACTTTATTTAAGATATGTACGTTCAAGTGAGCTCATGAATTGAATGGACGTAAGTTTCCTTTGACAACACTGAATATGAAATATCATATTCTAAATCAAAACGAACTTCTCATAGAACTCAAAAGTAATATTGAAATAAAACTCAAAAGTACTGTACCGTATATTTTAATCTACGAGTATGTAATGAATTGCTACGCCGTAGGCTCGGCTCGTAGCGGCTACGTATCGTCGTAGCACCAGTCTACACGCATGGCTTACGTAGCGTGCCTACCGGAACACGACTCAAAGGCCATGGCTGTAGGCCCTCCTGTCTTTTGTCGCGGCGACGTGAGATGGCTAATTACAAGCGACGTGTGTTTGCCCTCGCACAGATTACCTGCGCTGACTCTCTGTGAGCCGTATGTCGTATTGTCCCAACGAGACAATACGAACTGAAATGCGAACGAGCCGAAATACTTCTGGAATAACACCCGAACTTTAGCATCTGTTACTGTTATGTACATGACCGTATATTGTACCTATAAAATGTAAGTACCACGGTTAGTCGAACAATGGATACTTTGATAGATAAGTTACGTACAAAGAAAACGAAGTAAATGGCACGTTGAAGACGAATAACATCGATAATTAAGTGCGAGGAATGAAATAAATCGAAATAAACCCTACTTTTCTGATAAAATTGATGATGTTGATTTTTTTTTGGTATGTAGATTTTTACAATCACTTTTACAGGTCACTTTACTGAAACACTTTTAATGGGTAAATAATACTTTCTTCGACTGCTTTCTTGCCTAGTGGTCGCAAGCGTGACTGCTGAGTTTGAGATCATAGGTTCGATTCCCACGTCAGGCAAAGTGTTATTGGGTTTTTGAAGTGAAAACTTTTTTAGCGGCATTTTGGGATGGGTAAAACTGTTAAACTCGCGTCAGATCGTCAGATCGAATCAGCGGCGCAGGGCACTTGCGCGTGTGAGCGTGTAGTTTAAGCTAGATGGCGTGGTTTCAAGTTTTCACTTCTGCCGCCACTCCCGGAGTGCTAAAGTGAGTTTGATAAAGTGTTTGGTACGTACACCTCTGTTTAACGTTTCTCTTCATTTGTACTTTTTGTTGTTCATGGAGCGTATAAATTCAAATCCTAACTTATATATAATAATAATATTTTAAACGCGAAAGTTAGTTTGCTGGTTACCTTTTCACGCCTAAACCACTGAGCCGATCATCCTGAAATTTAGCATATTCGTTGTCAGGTGTACATAAACTGACATAGGGCACCTTTCATCCCGAAAAAAAGTACTGTTCCCGAGGAAATCAACAATAACGTTTTTATGATAATAGGTGGCGCCACGTGTCTTTCGAATCATGATTGAATTATACTATTACAAGCAGAGTACAACCCGAATTGATTGTCAAACTCTAAATTAACGCGAGTGAAGCGGCGGGCAAAAGCTTATTATCTATAAATTCAGTATTTCAAAAAGCATCTTGTGCCGCCTCGGCTAATTGCAAATAGGAAACATTAATTAGTTCCTTTTATAATGATGTTTATTAGAGAGTGAATTTTTTATTGTGATTGACCCAATGATCGATTGGTGTCAGAAAAGACAGGTGTTATTTTTTCCTGTATTTGAGTTGGTTCTATTCAAATATCTGTTCACAAATAATTTATAATTTTAAAATATTATATTTTTAGCCTATTTCGTCCCACTGCTAGGCAAAGGATTTCCTTTCTTCTTTTTAATTTTCCAAAATATGTTTCTTTTTTTAGTTTGATTTATGTCATCCTTGCAAGTGAGTCGATTGCCAGCACAAAAAAGTTCAACTCTATAATTGCATTATTATTTCACAATAATGGCGGGAAGCAGCAGTGCTCTCGAACGGGTCACGACTAGGGAATGCACCCTCGATCGAAAAGAGATCTCGAGACTCTTTCGAGATTCAATCTCGTGGGAAGAGTATCTCGACCGTATGTACCTATATATAGGTTGAGATTACAAACTAGATTTTTAGAAGAAGCACTTAGCACTGCTGCATGCTTCTTCTAACATTCATGCGTTTTTATTTTTTTTAAATTAACACTTTGGCGATTCTTACACGACACCGCTTGACTGTAATACCCTGTATGTTAATAGGTTAATGATTAGAAAAACTCATTACTTTTAAAGTAGATAGGAATCAAATCAGTGGATTCAGTGGTGGCCCAGTGGTTACTGCACCGAGTTACGTATCGTAGGTGGCGAGTTCGAACCCACGTAAGCACTTTATGAATTGGACTTTGAACAGGCTGACTATAAAGGCGATTTCGACACAAAGCCAGATGAGATCTCGATAGGCCAATCTCGACTCGAGTTAGCTTTCCCTCACTACTCGCGTCTAATGGTTAGCGAGGAAGCACCCTGCCACTGCCTCTCAATACTGAATGCCTCGTTATATCTCGATGGTCCTTAAGTGTAGAACCATAAGGTTGGTAATTGTGCCTTTTATATTTTCTCGTGTTAAGGTGACATTTGTGACGTATTCACACGCACGCATCACACATTGTGCTCTCACGAGAAGAATGATTTCTGCCCGAAGCTTTTCTCCGCAATAATGAGTCACTTGACGTATTGTCCCGTGGGCGCCATCTCGTCCAAATTACGAAGCCATTGTTACTGAGATATTGTTCGTCGCCTCGTGAATATGTGCGAGAGGAAATGAAACTGTTCCCTTGTGCCAGTCACCGTTTGTTGGCTTCCCCGCGCCGACACACCCCGCTATATTTCCATTTCAGAGATCCGTTAAATGAGAATTCCGTCATATGTGTGATGATATACCTTTGTATGCTAATACGTAACGCTTAGTGAATACGGGTTACACTACATTATTAATTAGCTTGCGCTTAAGTTTGTGTTATCAAGACTACCAAAATTGTGAGGCGAATAATTCTGGAATTGAATTATTTTAGCTTGGTAACAGATGTGGGCCTTATTCGAGTCCGTTGGCAGCATATAATGATTTGTTTAATTATTTATTAACTCCGAAAATACGTTTAATACCCAAATAGTAAAATTGAGATAATTTCTACATTGTAGAACGAGTAGATACAATTCACCAATGAACGTTGTAAGAGAAAACAATACGTATACTGATTCTATTTTTTTCAGTACGAGAAATCGAAAAATGTAAGATATACCGGGAGACATTGTTACGAGTAGGAACCATTAGCTCTTTTTATGAAAAAGTTTAGGCACACAGTCTACTTAATGTTTTGGTCAATGAGTAACCAAAACAATTTTTATAGTATTGTGCGAATCGACTCTTATTTCATATAGGGATCGTTTCATTGTACCGGAAGAAAAATGGAGTGGGTCTGTAGTAGCTTAAAATTAATCAATTGTTCATACTACAATTTGTACGTAATGTGAAGCTTCATAAAACGTTTTGTGTATGCACTATTTAGTTACGGAACATGGAGGAGGACCACAGAGCAATATTGAGCTAGGTAGCGTAATTACAGAATACTTTCAAAGGAGGCCATAGCCTAGTTTGAATTGATTGATATTAAATCACCTTCCTTAATTGGACCATTTAATGAATTGCCTTTTGGAATAACTGCCATTTGTAGAACTTTGACAGTCGTTACAGGTGGCCCGAAAGTCTGACAACCAGTCTTACCAAGGGGTATCGTATTACCAACTAGCTTATGTAGGTCAGATAGGTAGTCGCCCCTTTCAAAATTCAGGTATTCAGCTGCATCCGGTTACACTGGAAGCCGACCTCAACATAGTTGGGAAGCGGCAGATAATGACGATGAATTATAACATAGTTTTAATAATATGCTTTAAGTGTAAATACCCTTTATTTCGTCGCCACAAAATTGAAGTTATATAAAAAGTGCAAGCTTCCGTGATTAACAAGCCTTTGAGGTCCGGGGTCCATTCCCGAGCCCCGGCAGTAAACACAACGGGACAATATTGTCCAACGTGACACAGGACAGAACTACCCTGGGACACCACATGACGATCACGGAACATTATTTTGCTACAATAAACGTTATTTCAAATAGGTCACCGTACAGTCGCCAGCACCAATATGTATTTACTAAAACTTTATACACAATTTTGAATTCATTCAATTTTCAATAACTATTTCATGAAAAAGTCATTCAATGCGATTAAATGAACATTATATGTTGTATTGATGATTTTAATGATTATAATTCCGTAACTACATACGTGTTACTTGTGCGAATCATATTTTCATCAACGTACCGACCAGCCAATTGCAAAAAACGTAAGATAACTTGAACTTTCCGGGCTACCCTGGCGCTTCCCACCTTACGAGAAAATCACTGTTAGAAGTTTCTAACTGCTCTTGACTGTACCGCGTTGTACTAAAATAATAAAGATATAAAATCTTGAAGCACCTGAATTTGTAAAGCTGGCTAAATAAATAAAGTTACAGAGCTGGGGTACCTACCTACAAAATATTTTATGAAATCTATGTTATTTTAGGCTCCACGAGGCTTTTCATGACAACTTCATAAACCTGGGAATTCCGGCAAGCATATGCGTATAGATGACGGCCGTTTATTTAAAAAAGAACTAATACCTACGGATTATGCTACGTGGATCTAAACACCTAACCGGATACAAAATAATATAAAAATACATTTGAAACTTTCGTTATTTTTATTCTTTTAATACTGATTGAAAAACATATTTTCTCTACTGAAAACAGGGGAAATCGTTTGTGTGGGCTGAACGCCTCTAGCCTTTCCTTTTTTTATAGGTATGGTTATACATTGAAATATTTTGAAGTTAAAAGGAATAATAATAAAGGGGAAAACTCCTTGCGAAAAATAATTTCAATTTGTGCTCTCTCAAATTGAAAAACAAAGTTAGTAAAAGAAAATGTTCGTGTTACCTACAAAGAGCACATACCTACCTACACAGGTAACATTCTAAGAATTTTCCTTGATTACGAATGTTGTACATATGTATGTATATTATTTTTCTGGTCTTTTATGATTTTCTTTTTTCGTAACCTAATTTTTGAACTTTTTATAAACACACTTTTTGTGTTAAATATATAAATGAGGTAGGTCCCTTGGCACGTAGAACTAAGGGATTTCGCCCACGGCGACTTTTTGTAAACAATGCTAATGCGCGTTAGTCGCATTTGCAACACGCGACTGACACGCAAATCGCGATCGAAATGGCACAGAATCTTGGTCACGTCACACATCACGGACAGCAGCGGAGTCTTAGTTGAACCAAGTCATCTCAGCATGATGCCGAGCGCGTCGTCGATGGTACCGCGTGCGATTTTGGTTATGGATGTACAATTAAAAAGAAGTATTGATGTAATGTACATGTTAACATTACAACCTAGCTACCCAGGTAACCTAATGAAGGTTTGAAAGCCAGATTGAGAGATTGAAACTAGAAAGATTAGGTTAGTTAAACAACTGTTTGTATGTGTATCTTAAATCCAGGTATGTACGTATGTCTACAATAAAATATTCACTTATTGGGAGTATAAGCTTTCGAAATTCCTCCGATATACTCCTCTACCTGGCCTTTTATGACACCCGTGGGCGGGAAAGGGGTTGCCTACTAACCACAAAGTGGTCTTTAAATTGTTCAGCAACTTAATTGGTATAGCAGACAGAGTACCTACACCTATAAAGTCCTTAAACAACTGAAAATCTTTGGACAGTCGAGTTTTACATAATATTTTTATTTTTGGAACATGATTCTAATTCTTCGTTGTTTTTTTATTGCCTCGTCTATGGTCTTGTTTATTTTTTCTTTTAAATTCATAGGACCAGTTCTTCCAATGATTGATGATGTAGTTGTAAACAAGTAACATTAAGTAATTTCCGTCATCCATGCATAGGTAACTGAATTTAACAATTTAAATTAAGTTATAAAACGTTTGAAAGAGCCCGTTGAAAATATAAGAGTACATAATCCTACTATTACACCACTCTAGTAGGTTACAACACCTAAAAGGCTATCAATTAAGAAAATAATAGATTAAAATCAGAACTGATCTTTCTCCGTGCACATTTCTATTTGGCCGACCTTTGATTGCAATCTTATTAGAGCGTCGCCGCTATATCTCGCTGTAATTGGATTGTCTTTTGAGTCACAGCCCACGACCGATAGTGCAACAGAACTGCCCAATACACATTGATAAAACACCATTATTTATTACACCATCCCCCTTCTTCCTCAAACGTTAGAGAGAGATGGGAGATGGTCGAGTTCGATTCGACTTTTAAGAAAGCGGTAATACTCAATATCGGAGACCAGATGTACAAAACCATTTTATTCTTTAATAGTTCAACTCTCGGTCCGCCTTGTTAACTTTTTAAAGTTCTTTTCTTTAGAGTTTACTTAATAGAAGTTCGACGGTTGTTGTTTGTATTTAACAATGAGATTGTTGGTTAAGTTTACTCTGTATACGTTCATAATAATAAACGGGCTTCTCGTTCTCATTTATATTGTAAATCAGTTCTGCTTATTTTAAGTTAAGCATGAACTTTGTTTGTACGTACATACCACACTACTCTATGAATACTTGAATAGGGAAATGTATTCATAAAGTTTGTTCATTACTATAAATTCTTGCTGTTTGTACCAGAATAGTAGCTCTATTCCACCGAAAACTAAAAGATTTTATTGCCAAACCCGTTAATTAAAGCACGTGCATCAATCGTAGATGCCATGCAACAAATGTCCGGAAAAGTTCCCGTAAAGAAGTCAAAATCCCAGAAAGTTAAAAACAACGAGCAACGCTTATATTCTAATTTTATCTACTTTTCTACTAACTAAGCAACTGCCAATATTTGTTTCGAATAGTTTCAATTATTCCAATCGTTCGATAATGGGGCGGACGCACTTCGCGTGGCGTATTGTAATACTTTCTATGCACTATGCACAGCTAAGAGCGGTTTCAGAAGCTGCGACCGTAACCCACCATTGTTCGTTCACTCAGCACCGACTTATTGAAGAATCGAATATTAAAAACTCTATGGTTTCTTTTGTCGAAAACCTTACTGTAGCTAAAGCAGGTTTTATTATCGGTTCGCTATTATCTTGTTGAGTTGCAGATTGTGAATGTGCTGTTGTTATTCACAGAATGTTGTTATTCATAGACTGCTGATGATGATCTTCTTCATGGTGGTTGTTTAGAAGTAATTTTGTTTAATGTTTTCTTTTTATTCTTTTTAATTGTAATTGTAACCGAACAGCGACACGGGGTCGCGGCAGACCACGTAGGAGATGGCGGGACGGACTGGATGTCTTCCTTGAGAATTGGTAAGAAGTAGCACAGAATCATGACCGTTGGAAGGAATGGAGAAAGGCCTTCGCCCAGCAGTGGGACAATTAGCTATAATAATATAATAAAAAATGTAATTGTTTCAACGTGTTGTATTTCAATATTGTTATTGGTTCCAACGGTTGTTATTTGTTAGTAGTTGATATGGCACATGGCAAATGCTTATTACAGGGCTGGGGGGCAAACTCAAAGCATTTACTTCAATTAAACCATTTAGGTAAAGACACATTGCATTGCCTAAGTTGAAGCTACCACCCGTTCCAAAACTTATATCTCTATAGAGAAACTGGCAAGAAATTTCATGTACGCCTACATACAGTATGATAAATGCTGAGCATATACAGGGTGTAAACAGACTCTTCACAAAGCCGTCAACCAAGCATTATGTACATCAAACTAAGTAACTTTACGCAAAAATTAGTGCTGGGAAACGACTTCTTTTTTTGAGCTGAAAAATCACGTTTAACAGTAGGACTCAATGTAACGCATTCAATACATTGCGCTGATGGATGGATTAAATAGTAAGGCGGTCCTGGAGTTGTTTAAAGTAAAAATCTTACATTAAAAACATGAATTTTAAAAAAAACTTGTGACAAAGTTGGAACTGCTCAAAGTTCCAACTTTTTCACAAGTTTTTTTTCCCAATATCTCCGTAACTAGAAGGTTCCCAGGTATGGTCTAGAACAAAAAAACGTTCGCAATGACGGAGAGAACAAGTGCCTTTCGGCTTCGTTAAGAGTCTGTTTACACCCTTTATACGCTGACCTTATTGGTGATGTTCTAGTTCTTCAGATAAGTCAGGCGTAGTATGGTATCCGTGTGTCTATGACCAGATGTTTAAACGTGGACATAGCGAAAGGAGTATGTAAGAATCATAGCTAATGGAGTACCCTGGTTTCTGCTAACCCCAGAGGAAGAAGGCATGACTTATTTATGTACGAATGTTAATGCGGAGCGTAAAGTATTTTATTGATTTAAGTATACTTGTGCAGTAGCTTAGATTTAGTCTTTAATATTGAAAGAAAGAAAAAATATTTATTAGATTCATAACTATTGGGCAGAGGTGTACCTAATAGAGTAAACCCACATTTTGCTAGTTATGTTTTGAAGTCCCGTGTAATAGGGGGCGACAAATTCTCACAAAATTAACAGAGTTTATTTAGTTTAAGTTGCTTTTTTTCTATTTTGTGTTGAAGCTCATTTTGACCGACGTTGTTAGTTCAGACTAGCGGTTTATGATTACCCAAGAGGAAAGCAGCAAGTCTAAATGCTTCCGAACAAATAACTTCTTTCTGCGTACCACAGAATTAGAATCATATGTATAAAACAACTCGGATTTACTGTTGTATTCCGGTTTAAAGTTAGTGTGTTTTGTTGTTCTAATAATAAACGTTCATTTGCTTTTTTCAGACGATACTTAGAAGAAGGTCCGTATGTAGGTGTAGAGGTTGGTATCTAATAACTGGATGAAAGAAAAAGGAACCAAAAACAAGTAAAATTTGACACGGGCAGAAAAAGGAAGATGATATAAAAACGCTTTTTGGGCGTAAAAAAACATCAGGTCATATCTTTTGATCGCGTAGACTTACAAGTTTGATTTTTTCACTGCTCCAAGGGGTAACAGATTTGAGTATTTGATATTAATTTCAGCTTTATACCTCCACGTGTTCCTGAGAAAAAGGGTCTTGACAGACGGTGAGACGGACCACAAAGTAATCCTATAAGGGTTCCGTTTTTGCCGACTGAGGTACGGAACCCTAAAAAAGGCTAGCCCTCTCGTTAATCCCAGTGTCCACTAACCGCTTAGCGATGTCTGAACCATAATAAAGAAAGACTCCACATCCGTCAACATTCATCGTCATTTCACAATTAATTTGAAACAACAAAGCGCAATCATAGCAGCGAGGAGTAACTCAACTTATAAAGTAGTGTGCATGTGAGCACTTGAACAATCTGCCGGCTTTGTTCACGAAACAGTCTGCTTCTATATCGTTTCTTAGTATCTACAACTTGTTATAAGTTGCATTTCTGAAGTATTGAATGAGATGAAGGATTAAAGATAAATAAATCTTTTGAAGTTACTGTATCTGTTGATGAGAATTATGGCTCACAAATAGTGTTGCCCAAAATCTGCGAAAATGCAAGAACAAGACCAAGACCGATTTTTCCCTTTAGTCTTCAGTCTGTAATTTATTTCTTCTGTAAATATAAAAGTGCACTCAAAGCACGTAATGTAAAGATTTATCGAGTTTAAAGCCCAAAATCGGTCTTGGTCTTGCAGTCTTGGTCTTGTTCTTGCATTTTCGCAAGACCAAAACCATGACCAAGACCGATTTTGGGCGACACTAGCCCACAAAAGGGATGAATGAAAGGCATTCGCATGTGGGTGAGATGAGAATGCTAAAGGGGATGTGTGAGTGTGATGTTACGTGAATGATTAAAACAAGAAATGAGTACATAAGATGAAGTCTGAAAGTGGTGCCGGTGACTGAAAAGTTTTGTGGTAATCGGTTGACGTGGTATGTGTAATGCGGAGGAATGAGAATAATACTGTGAGAAAAGTTTTGAGTATTAATGTGGATATAAGAGTAGAGGAAGACCAAAGAGACGATGGATGGACTGTGTAAAGGATGATATGGCACGAAAGGAGGTGTCTCATGAGATGACGAGTAACAGAGAAGTATGGAAAAAGACATGCTGCGCCGACCTCAAATGAATTGGGATAACGGCAAGAGAATGATGAAATCTGTTGATGTTAGGTACGTACTTGTGCTTTTGATGCCGTGCTTGCCTAGGTTGGTCTGTGGATGGGTGACCACCCATTACATACCGAGTTTCCTCCGTGCCTCGGAAAGCACGTTAAGCCGTTGGTCCCGGCTGTCATTTGAAGATCTTTGACAGTCGTTAAAGTAGTCAGTGGCGCAAAAAGTCTGACAACCAGTCTTACCAAGGGGTATCATATTTCCCAGTAGTAACTGGGTTGTGGAGGTCAGATAGGCAGTCGCTCCATGTAAAATACTGGTATTCAGCTGCATCCGGTGAGACTGGAAGCCGTCCCCAACATAGTTGGGAAAAGGCTAGGCAGATGATGATGATGATGAAACCATATCAGAGATTTTAAAAAATTCTATTATTCCTTTATCTAATCTGTGGCGTACTTTCCCACACTAGTTCTGAAATGCAAAGTAAAAAGCACGCCTGTTAATACACAGCAATATGATCCTAAAAACAGTGTTATAAGAGCGAAATTTCGAGTAAATAGATGGATAAATTGTCAGTGCGATCACAGAGTGCGATAAACCCTGCTCACGTGCCCCGATGGTTTATGATTAGTGTAATACATATAGATGGCGCTACCTGTCGCCACTGTCATATGAGCTACGGTGTTTACTTTTATAGAAAGAAAATTCATTTATATAGCACCTACTAAAAGATACGCAATGTATTATGTAAGATCAGTTGATGCATAATAACTCCAAGAACGTCTAAACAATTCAGGTTATTGAGGTGTTCGAGGATTTCTGAGATGCCCCCTTAATTCTGCAGAAGAATGACCTGCTCAAATTTGTCTTATAAACAAATACATAAATAAAATTCTAGTGTCTGTACGTAATTTCAAAACAATAACTTCTTACTGAATGCATATCAAAGTATATACGGGACTTATAGCAAAAAACCTTTTTTTTCTGTTGATCTGTCTGTCTGTTTGTTTACCTGTCTGTCTGTTGTACCGATTTTGACGGGACTTTTACTGGCAGAAAGCTGATGTTATAAGAACCAACTTAGGCTACTTTTATTTTAGAAAAAAGATTAGGGTTCCGTGCAAAAAATTAAAACTCTTGAAATTGGGAACATAATCGGACTCAAATAGAGAAGCAACATTTTTATAATAATTTCACACGGACGAAAGGTGCGGGGCAAAGCTAGTCTATTAATAAAACATTAAAATACAAACCCCTTTTTTTTCGTATGGGAAATCATCAAATGGCCTCTCCCGCTCTGGGCGGAGCGGAAGGGAGTGTCAGACTTGTACTGACTAAAACCAATCTGTGTTCCTTCCTTGCCCTTTGTATTCCAGGGCCGCGGTATCTCTTTTGAACAGTCCCGCCGCCCTGGAAATATAAACCCCTTACATATTCCTTCCTTACTTACCTACGGAAGAAATAGCCGGTTAAAAGGCAATCACATCCTTAATACTCTAAAATCAAAACTAAAGGGTAATGCTTTTATGAAGTAGCATATTGGCAAAATTCTATTTGGCGTAAAATGCACCCGCTTTAGTCCTAACCCTCGCTTTTATTATATCAGAGTGGGTGGGGAAATTTCACACTAACGCGAATTGTATTACCCCAGCCGTTCTCCCAGTAATATTAGCCTCCAACATTGATAGACTATGTTATATTAAAATTTCAATATGTTTGAAAAGACTGACGAGATTTTGGTTGAGAAGTTTTTCGAGAAACTGTGCGCTGGATTTCATTTCAGGAAATGCTTCTGTAGCTAAAAAATCCAGTAGCGTGCCCTTTTTCTGTTTTTCTTTTCCCAATTACCTAGGTATGATGGTTACTGCTGAGATCCTAGGATCGATTCCTAGTTCCGTGAAAATGTTTTTGCATTTTTCCATTAGGAATTTCTCTTGAAAATGGAATTTTTCTTTTGGGGCTTGATCAAGGCTGGTAAAATGCGAGTATACCGTACTATAGCACTTTTCCCAACTATTTTGGGGCCGAATTCCAATCTAATCGGATGCAGCCGAATACCAATATTTTATCTGTAAAAAAAAACTTGTCAAACCTGTAATCTCACTAACACTTTGCGCGACCTGGCAATCGAACCAAGGACCTCAAGTTCAGCAGTAACGCTTGCATATACGAAGCAGTCCACACATGAAGCGACTGCAAAGCCCAATTACTCGATAACACAGTATTCCATGGTTAAGACTGGTGTCAGACTTTTGGGCTTCTGTTTCCGTCATTCGTCATCTCTCTGCAGAAATTAAATCAAGATTTTTTTTAAAAAAAAGCTTATTCTATCGCATACTTAGTAACAGCTGTTTGTATTCTTTCATATAATTATTATAAATAAGCCATTACAGCGCATCTCAGGCAAGCCTTTATTTTAGTTTGTTCTAGAACTAAACACATCTTGTGGAATATTGGGCATATTATGACTTGCAATTTGTCATTGTACTTAGCAGACTAATTGTATCATTTATTTACTCTCTTTTAGATTTTGACTAGATTTTTCTCAAGACTTCATCAGCGAATCAGAGATCTAGATTAAAAAGTTTCTTTTCAAAAGTTCCTTCTTCACGCTACTACTTGTATCTGTAAAATTTTATAAAGATCGGTTCAGTATAGTTTAGACGTGAAAATGTAACAGGCGACCAAGATATTCTCGCGTTCATAATATTGGTGAAGTCTACAGATTTCAATTTTTCGATTACAGCGGCTTATAAATGTCGTGGAAATAACGTAAGATTACAATTTATCATTCTTTAATGATATCTGGCGGTGGAGGAGCTGAATCATTATACTAGCCCTTATGTAATATAAAAAATCAAGCTTTATAGTATGACGTAACTTAGCAGCTATTAAGCACAACTTTGTCACCGGAAATCTGTCAATGCTAATAAAACGAATGAGTTGTCGGTTGAGAATAGACAATTTTTATTGCTTTTACTAAGCTATGGTACAGTCTCTCATATCTCATATCTTTATACATGTTTTAATCACTAGCTGGCGTTAGTATGAAGTAAACTAGTATTATTTTGATATTAATAAACATATTCTAACAAAAGCCACCACGGCCGACTTTTCCTAATATCCAATTGTATCTGTAAGATATTATATTTCTACAGAAAAAGTGTTAGCTTTTATAAAATGACGTAGGTCTGGCGGTCACGGGATCTCCCTCTATAGCTACCACCACCAGTTGTGCACCAGCTTGTGTCCAAGCGGTAAGATGGTGTCTGTGGAGTGTGGAGTTGTTGAAGACCTCTTATTGATGAACTGCGTTCGGTATGAGTATGAGAGAAATGTCCTGTTTAGGGTATTGAGGTTGAACAAAATTGAAGTAGGCACATTTCATAAAATCCTGGTTCAACCAAATAGCGATGATACGAAGAGTCAGTTTAGGTTCATGGCGCAGATATGAACGATGTGTATTTAGGGCACGATGGGACTGACATGATATTTATAATCGCAATGCGTATTGCGATTATAAATGTCACTAAATAAATTAAGAAAAAAAAATAGTGTCGGGTCTGACGACTTAGGCATAGGCGCTAAACATACACACTTACACGCCTTTTGAATAGCACATCTGCTATGGTGATGCTACTAAAACCTCCCCTGTGTAATCATGCTGCCAATAAATACTTACCTACCCTATTTGTAAATTATTTACAGCACAAAGTTAGATGTTCATTAATTAAGATCGACATAGATACAAAACAATTTATGCCTTCATCGGTGCCTGCTGTGCCCACTGTGCCCAATTTAATTACGGAGCGATCGTTATCAATAACGAATAGTTTATTTACAACACCTATACAAGCTTTATGGCTATGGGGAGGCGATGGAAATATTGATATTACCTTCAAAAATTACAAATTGAACATTTTGTTTTTAAAGGATAGGTTGTTTTAATAAGCCATTGTTAAAGAAATATTTAAATAAAAAGTAAAGTTTATTTTATGTATTGGATTTTTTATTACCTTCATACTAACCATTAGATTAGCTGTTGCCCGCGACTTCGTTCGCGTGAAATTATCATAAAAAATCACCATTATTATAGGCACTTCCCTTTTTTAATGGAATTTTGTTACCAATTTCAAGGGTTTTATTTTTTTGCACGGAACCGTAGTAGGCAGAACCGAAAGTAGCTTATGTTAGACCTTATAACATCTATCTATCTTATCTGCCAGTAAAAGTCCTGTCAAAATCGGTCCAGCCAAAGAGCCGGAACAAAAATTTTAAAAAAAATGTGCTTTGTTACAAGTGCCGTATATATTTTCATATGCATTCAGTAAAATGCTGTTATTTTGATATTACAAATAGATACTTCAATTTTATTTATTTGCATATTATGTATTGTATGTTTTGTAATTATGTATTGAGTATGGATATTAGTCGATTCTAGAAACCAAGTTACCATCATTATCTGCCTAGCCTTTTGCCAACTATGCTGTGGTCGGCTTCCAGTTCAAGTGGATGCAGCTGAATACAACTATTTAAATGGAAGGATTGTCCGTCTGTGGCCACTGTTCAGTTTCTGGATAGGCAACACGAAACGTCTTGATAAGACTGTCGATGTCGAGCTTCAGACTACCCGTACGACTGTCAAAGCTCTCCAAATCTTGACAGCCAGGACCACTAAACAAAGCAAGATAGAAAGCGAAGCAAAGTAGGAACAAAGTTAGAAATGAGCGTTTTATTATTTCTGCGCTACAATACCAATCACCAACAAAAAGGAAAATTACTAAACCATCACGCATTGCTAGTTTTCTTGAAGGAAATTCTTCTAATAAAACCGCACAATCGGGCCGACTCGCTTCGCAAACCGCATACTAACTGGTCCCGTAAATTATCCTCCAAAACGGACTTAAATTCGCAGAACTTTGACATTTTTTTAAGTTCAGATATGTATTGTTGAATTGACTCCCCGGCATTCTGTCTTCTTTGGCGGAAACGGTATCTCTCCGCCATAAACGATGGCTTGGGTTGTAAATGATCTGCCATAAGCCTCACCACTCGGTATTATTCCCGATACGACAATAAACAGAGAACAACACTATAACATAAGTGAGTACGTGCCTACAGCCGCCATTTTGAATCTTATAGGTCTTTCTTTTATGTACAGTTAAAGGCACTTGCATTTATCGTAAATAAAAACAACTACAGCGATTTTTTTCCTACACCTATTGTTACGTGAAGAAAAAGTCTGCTAAGCTAGGACTGGTCGGCCATGTATTTCGCATGTCAGACAGTGGCAACCAGAATGGCTGCCAAAGGAAAGAACTCGATGTTGTCGTAGTAGGTCCAAGCGAAGATGGCGAGTGGAGTTGACTGCTACATGAAAAGATCGGACTACAGCCGCAGGCAGCCACGAAAAATGGAATGAGTGGATGGAAGTCTGACACCATGGGCTGATTTAATAATAATATTGTTGTAGGCAGTCATTGTGCCGATAGTCGTGTCAGCCAATGGTTTAATAGCCAGTAGCCTCGACCAACATCTAAGGAGACTCTCGCTTGGCAGCTGAATCAAGGGCTTGATTCAGAAAGCAGTACTTCTGGACACGGCGCGTATTGTCAGGAGGTTCCTCTCTCAGGCGCCCTGACCACCGGTAGCTCGGACCCTGTTCCCAATGCTGGTGGACTACTATTTTTTATATTTTTAAATGTTTTTTTATATTGTTTTGTATTTAAATATTTAAAAATGTAATCAGTATGTATATAAATGAATAAAGGAAATAATATTGTTGTAGAACAAAATATTCAATACTAGCTGTAGCCGCGGCATATAAATGTAAGGAAGGAAGTGTGAAGCCACAAGATGAAGACACGTAAGAAAACTCGCGTTAAGTTAGAATATATATGATTATGTCATCACAATTTGAATGCGTACCTGCACCCCATTTGCGTAACAAATATACTTTCCAAGCATAAGCCGAAGGATTTTGAAATAAATTCATTTTACATTGTTTTGCTAGGCTTGAATACTTCGTAAGCTAATTTTTGTTCCCGAAATGTGCTGAAGTGTGTACACAATTTACAAAAGGGCCTAAATAACAGTAACAAATTGTATGAAATATAAATAATTTACTAAAAACTTTTCATTTAAATAAGATTCCGTCGATCATGACTAGTCTCAAAGAAACGTCGATTCTTATTGAGTTAGAGCTTATGGCTTATTTAACTTGATAGAAAGTTGAAAACTCAAGTTCTGTAGTACCGTAATATAATGGAAAACTTTTTCAATTTGTTCTGCTGGAGATATTCATATTTACATCTTTATACTTTTGGAACATTCATACCGAGGTACAACTGTAAATAATACCGTTACTGTTACTACTGGCCTGTGTCATTCACTGCTGGGTAAAGGTGACTTCCAAATCCTTTGATCCAGGGCCAATGTGGACGCCTGCCAGGGCTGCGGGACTGTTCGAAAGAGATACCGCGGCCCTGAAACACAAAGGGCACGGAAAGAACATGGATGGGTTTTAGTCAGTACAAGTCTGATACTCCCTTCCGCTCTGCCCAGAGCGGGATAAGTCATTTGACGATTTCCCATCAGAAAAAAAAAGTGCCAATGTGGACCACTGGTCGTTGGTTCTGTCTAGCTCGTCCCGCTATCTTCTGCGAGGTCTACCGCATCGCCTTCTGGCTGTGTCACACTGCACTCCAAAACACATATTACTGACCTGAAGTGGGACTGGGCTGGCCATGTCTGCCGTATGCACGACGAGCTGTGGGTCAAAATAACTACGATATGGACAGCCCTGCAAATTATAAAATGTCAACATGATATGTTTATGTCATTTCTTTTGATTTCTAAGTACATGGGGTATACATTATCATGGGCCCAGGTTCAGTAACCAATGGAGCAACAGTAAACCATGAGAATGTATAGCTATGTTTGTATTTTAGTTATTAGTTAATCATCCAAACTCAATGCTAATAATCCTAATCCTAACTTGTAATTAATGCAAAAGTAAGTTTGTTTGTTACCTTTTCATCGTAAACCACAGAACCGATCATCCTGAAGTTTTAGATAATTGTTGTCAGGTGTATAGGAACGGCCGTAGGGGACCTTTCATCCCGAAAAAAGTACTATTCCCAAGGAAAACAACAATAACGTTCTTATGATAATAGATGGCGCCACGTGTCGTTCGAATCATGACTGAATTATATCATTATAGAAACTTTAGTAGTGCGGCGAGCGAAGCCGCGGGCAAAAGCTAGTTTATCATAAATGCGAAAGAAACTCTGCCTGTCGGTCTATCTGTCTGTCTGGTACCTTTTCATTCCTTAATAGCTGAACGGAATTCAATGAAAGGCATACAGGTAGTCCATTGGACAGATACCATTTGTTACCGGTAGATCGTCCGTGTAGGATTTTGTTTAAGACTCCACATTGGGCTCCATATTTCCAGTAAAAAAAAGCTAGTTAACAATAAAGCAACTATTAATTCACTCCGTAAATAGTTGTGAATTAATTATTTTCTTACATTATTAATATCGCGTTAGGAATTATCCTAAGAGCAAGAAGTTGCGCTTCTACTGGTAAGATGTTGTGAAAGCCGATACGATTACACGAGATCCAATAAACGCAGTGAGCAACGTGTTACGTGAGATATTGAGCCGGAAATAGGAAGCTGGTAACAGTCGGGTAATTAAAGTAGAACAGGATATTATATATTAATTGGGGACATGTTGCGTGTATTTCTGTTAGAACACAAGGCTGCACATGAAACTGTACAATTCCAGTATAACGTGGCCTCGCTTTGTATAGATTTTCTATACAATGAGAGATCCGCATAAACTGGTTTTGTATAGCTTGATTGGCCGTCGTGCGTATAAGTTTAAGGCAAGGTTATGATTAACTCAAATATCTGGGAAACAAGCGCGAGCTAAGGGCCGCGAACCGGAAGACGTTGCGTTGGAAGGCCTTCCACTAGGTGGACCGATGACCTGGTGAAGGTTGCAGGGATCCGCTGCGTGCGAGTCGCACGGGACCGGTCAATATGGCGACACTTGGGGGAGGCCTATGTCCAGCAGTAGACGTCTTTCGACTGGAATGATAATGATGATGATGACTTATATCATAATTATCTTAGTGTAGGTAATGGTTTCTTACACAGCTACTTTAATAAGTAACGCATAAAACTGTATCATATGAACCTTTTTATAGTCTAAACTGTAAAGTAGGCTGTCTAAAGGTTGTGCACAGGGTTGTATAAACGGTGTGGTAATGTGGTTGTGTTACAGTCCTTGCTTGGACTGCTTGGCATCGATCCATCCTCACAAACTTTCGGATTTGTAATAGTAGTAAGATTCTGATCATTTATCACAAAATGTGCTGATCACAAATAAATTGAGAAAATTGCAGAAGGATGATAATGATGAATTATGAAACTTTTTGTCTTAATAGGTATAATCATAGCCAAAGCTCCGCATCAGACAGCCACTCATCAATTCCACATTATTTCCATTCAATAACCAATAACTGAAGTAGGTCATCCGAATAAATTAAACTATCATTACGTTGATACTGTGAAGGGACGCGATAATTAATCACGCAACTGTCTCGTCTCGCTGTCGCTGTGTGCACGCTATCGATAGTTTATAACCCGCGTGACGTGCGATAATACCTTGTCATGTGGTAGTTTAGACTTGTCAGCTGTCATTGAAGAAAATTTTGGACATTTGAAGAAAATTCCGGTGTGTTCAATCAACAGTGCCCATAAAATTGTGCTATTTTTTAACAACAAATCGTTCAAACGAGTTTTTAAATTATTAATCGAGAACGGTTTGTTACAAAACGTTCGATGTGCTAAAAGTGCAAGCCAGTTCCACAATCCAATGCTGCAAGCTAGTGCTGCAAGCCAGCGCTGCAAGCCAGTGCTGCAATCCAGTGCTGTAAGCCTATGCTGCAAGCCAGTGCTGGAATAAAGTGCTCGCTCCAGTATTGCATTCAAAATATTTAGGGGGTATTACCTTATTCCATCACTAGTTCGAGATGTAACGCCCCGTCCTTATATCCAGCGGGTGCGACTTGCGACTTGCATCCAGCGACACGCGCGTACGTCGCGATGTTTGTTTTGCTTTGCCGCTACACGCGTAGCTTGCGGCCAAGAGGTTAGGTTTAATACAGGTTGTAAACAGACTCTTCACGAAGCCGTCAACCAAGCATTATGTATGTACATCAAACTAAGAAAGTTTACGCAAAAATTAGTGCTGGGAAACGGCTTTTTTTTTGGGTTGAAAAATCACGTTTTAAAGTAGGACTCAATGTAACGCGCTCAAAACATTGTGCTGATGGATGGATTGAATAGTAAGGGGGTCCTGGAAGTGTTTAAGTAAAAATCTTACATTAAAAACATGTATTTAAAAAAAACTTGTGAAAAAGTTGGAACTTTCTAGTTACGGAGATATTGGGGGTCAAAACCGCCAATATCTCCGTAACTAGAAGTTTCCCAGGTATGGTCTAGAACAAAAAAATGATTGCAATAACGGGGAGAACAAATGCCTTTCGATTTCGTTAAGAGTCTGTTTACACCCTTTATACACATTCCAATGTATCGTCACGATGTACATACGTGTCTTGACAATTATGCAGTCGTCGGCTATATTGGTAGATCAAACCACTAATGTGTGCTTTGCGTTTACTCACCGACCTTGCAAAGTGGCAATACTATGTACCTCTAAACGGTATACATAGGTAATTATTTCTAGGAACAAAATCTTTTATTGTTACTTTAGTTTTTCATCCCAAGTCGACATACGACGTAGATATATATATTATTATGTCGTGGATTGATGGCGCCATGGTGCAACAGACAGCGCCATCTAACAATTTATTTTGTGAACTAATAATATCGTTACTGGAAACGCAAGCGCGCCCTACCGCTTGGACACGATCGTCGGTAGAGGGGATGCAGCGAGGACTGGAGAAGGGACCGAGTGTTACGATTACGACAGTCGAGCTCCTACAGTCTTGGTAGACACTCAGTACCAACGCACGTGTTTGTTTCTTGTATTGTGAAACCGTTAGTGAATTTAAATAAAGTTATTTTGATTTAAATTATCTTTCGTAATTTCGTTCGATTACCCACGACAGTGCCCACATCTATTTGAAACTATGTCGGATCGTGAAGAAGACACGGTCCTTCGCATCTCGGCCACCCATGATGCGACATATACATATCGATTCTGTTTACTTAGGTCAGTTAAGCATTACAATTATCAACTCGATCAACTTGTATAACATTGTTCAAGATTACATCACACATTGGCTTACCATCCGTTTGAATTTCTATGGACATGCCCGGCTTTTAGGTTTTGGGACTTGTCGACTTAATGGGATTTCTTTTAGAAAATAAAAACGTTAAACGAATATTGAAGATTTTTTGTCAGTGTCTTTTCAAATGGCGAAACCCTAATCAGATACCGGTCCTCCTCAGTTTATTAAACGGTTTAGCAGCTTTTAATCTCTCCCATTAGTAGCGACCTCTCCTGCGCGCCATTTTTCATCAATATTTGTGACAAAACATTATGTAGATAAAAAAAACGTAGAGTAAAATCGTGACTGGATACATGTTTTGCGGACCTGCCTCAAGATGCACTATTTTTGTAGCCATGAGTTGTCAATTCCCCAAAGTATTAAAAGTACGGGTCATAAAACGCAGTCTGCGTGCAAAACTTACAATGTTGAAAACGTTAGTAGAAAACATTTCGAAAATACATTGTTTACAGTATATCTTCGAGATTGCTACCATCCCATTCGATGTTATAGAATTTCTACAAAATCGCCGAGGACAATACTGTACCAGGGTTTTGCAATTTGTAACGAAATTTTTGGATAGGTGAGGTAGCGTGGGACCCAACCTATTACTAGTAAGTGGATACCGAGAGAGAAAAGGTTGGAAATAGGTCTTATTTAGAGCGAATTTCACCAATAAAACTGAACGCTTTCTGAACAAATCTAAGCCGCGTTTAAGAATTGTTAGTGACAATATTCCAAAGCAATGATGAAAGCAGTTTAGATATGCTGATCTTGTTCAAATGTCGGTATACTTACTAGTACACTCACATTTCGCCAGTTATGTTTAAGTCCCATGTAATAGAGGGCGAGCCTATTACCATCAACCGGGCACACATCCAGACTCCGCGTGGCTGCTACTAAGAGGTACCTAATGAAAACCTAAATACAATTTACCCGACCCGGGAATCGAACCCAGCAATCAGTGCGTTCCATTTATTTACTGAAATTCTCACTTATAAACTATTCATCGTTACGGTCAAAAACCTGTATACATATATAATAAGATAATGAAGCAAACCAATAGGTACAACATAATTATGTAATTAACCCGAAAAGCTAAACTGAAACTTTTAATAAACAAAATAATTAAATAAAAGCGCCTATTAAATAAATCAGAACTTTTTAAAAGCATTGTTTTGTTTCGTGTATCAGACCTTTATTTATATACAGGGTGTATAAATGTCACAGCGCCGATCGAGTGCCTTAAGCACTCATAAAAAATGTATGGACTACGAACTTCGTCTCCCTAATATAATATTTAAGACCTTTACATTCGTGCATCCTGCCTGGTTATCGTCTGTAGATCAATAAGTAACACTTTTGGATCGGTTCAATTTATTATTTTAAGTTTGGTTCTGTGATTCTGGTTATAGGTTGTAAAATAATGTGGTTTTGTTTGTTTGATGATAGTTTGTAGATGACACTTGACATGCATCAATAATGTAACACAATTTAAGGGGTATTATAATATAAACACGTGTTAAAGAGAGCAGCGTCAGGTCGCATTAAAATAGATGGACAAACTTTTACAAATCATTCAGACCACCAAAATAAGGACAATGGAAAAAAAATAAGAAAAACACATTAAATAACTTACAAGAAAAAAAATCAGCTAACGAAAATACATTAAAAATGCAATTGAAATTTATTATTTTAGGTCAAAATAAAATCACTTTAATCAGTGTTTTTTTTTCCTTGGATATCTTTGGTAAGACGTACTGAACGCTGTGTCAAATTATTACCATGTACGTGCAAATGTCTATCTAGTAAAACCCTACCATGTCAGCTTGATGATTTCAGAATACTTTTGAACCTGACGTCAAGGAAAATTACTAAAAGGAACCATATTTTGCCTCCGCAATTATCAGTCCTTTGTGAAGATAGTAAAACATGAAATATCAAAATACCCAATGGTCTTCGTATCCGGTGACGTGAACAATGACTTACTGCTGCTCAAGATTTTAAGTCAAATCAAGAAAAAAACCGGACAAGCGCGAGTGGGACTTGCGCAAGGTTTCCGTATCTTAGTAGTAATTAGTTCCGTATCATAGTAGTAGGGAGCCTTCTTTAATTTATTTTGATTATTCGTTGTTATAATGGCAACAGTACTACTAAATCTGTGAAAATTGCAACTGTCTACCTGTTACGGATCATGAGATACAGCCCGCTGACATACAGACAGACGGACGGTTCTGTTGGTTACCCTTCGGATACGGAACCCTAAAAACCTAAAAAGAAGTCATACTTTCTCACCGGAATTTAATTACCAGAATGGTCGCAATTACCAGCCCCAGAATACATATGAAGATTCCAGTACAGCAGTATAAAAGTCGTGCTGTCTCCTATTCCTGAATTGCAAAGACAAGGACGTTCATTTATTAGGTGGCCGCCAATGCCCGCTCAAGTTGAGCTCGGAATTTTAACTAAATTTCACGCCACTGCAAATTGTAAAGTAGCTGAATGTTTTAAATTACACTTGTTTCGCTTTTCTCTGTATGTAAGGGGGATCTACAGGGTGTTGGATTAAATGAGGGAGATATTTTAAGAGTGTGTTTACTCATAAAATGGATAAACTTTTGCTATGGAACCAAACCTTAAATATGAAAAATGATCAGTGGTTTACTACATTGCGTGGAGTTAAGCGCATATAAATGATTTACATTTGAGTTGGAGTTGTTTTCTTAACGATTCCAGATTGGTCCCGTAGCAAAGTTTATTCATTCTTATTAAAACTTTTTGGTCAATAAGCCTTAAGGGTTTCTTTAATTTCCTGCCAGGGCTGCGGGCTGTTCGAAAGAGATACCGCGGCCCTGGAACACAAAGGGCAAGGAAGGAACATGGATGGGTTTTAGTCAGTACAAGTCTGACACTCCCTTCCGCTCTGCCCAGAGCGGGAGAAGTCATTTGATGATTTCCAATCCGTAAAAAAAAAAAAGGGTTTCTTTAATTTTAGGGGCTGGCATAAATTGTTCCACTATTAAATGATTCCAAATATTTTCAAACATTGTTCAGATTCATACCTATACGTTACAAAGCTATATCTACTCTATACAAGTATCTATAATTATGTATGTAGTTTACTTGCATAGTTACCAGACCTATGCTAAAACAAAGAGCATATCAATAAACTTTTTCTCATATAAAATGTAAAACCACAAAACAACATCAAATGTACATTTGCCATTATATTGTTTGGTTTTTCGACACTAACCACGACGAGCGCCCCTTGGCGGCCGCAACGAGAAACCATGCAACGACTAGCCCGAATACATGCCAAATTACAAAAAAAAAGTAGTACCTATAAGTGGCGAAGGATCCATACAACTTGATTCCTACCGGTTTCCCTTTGAAAAATGGCACAGTCAGTATTCTATAGACAAATAATATAACCGCATGAAAGACATGTACTCCGGCTTACCTCTTACAAAAATTGACCCTTCGCTACTGCTACCTATACTCTAAGAGCCACAAAAAGGCACAGTAATGTAAATATCATATTTTATTTACTTACACAATTATTAATGTACTTCATACAGGACGTAAACAGACTCTTCACGAAGCCGTTAACCAAACAAGTGCGGCCTATCGGCTTCGTTAAGAGTCTTTTTACACCCTTTAGATCCACGATATTTACATGATTTTAGCTTTAGCCGAGTTATTGCCTGATGTTAAAAAAAAAGCACATCTCTGACTGATAGGTATAATAGTGTAATTATATATGGTGGTCTTTTCACACTAGTGCAGAAAGCACACGTTGTAAATACACTGCAATAACTCCCTTATCGAGCAAGTGGTTAAAAAAAAATTTACTTTAATGTAACTGCATATTTCTTTAGACACTGGACACATAAAATTCCTCTTAATGTGCATATTGTTTGCATTAACCAGTTTAAATGCGTATTTTCGGTAGATTTTATTTTCGGAGTCACTTTTGTACTCTGGGGAAAACAATTGAACTGTGCCAACTCCGTGTCACATAATAAAGGTATTTAAGTAAATGCCAATATTGTTTAAAATGGGTATTATTACTTTATTTTCGTTGCTGATTTTCGTTTGTATAGTTCATAAAATCTAACCAGATTAAAATGACAGCTGCCGAATTAAAGGGACTAGAATATGTGGTCATATTAAAATACACATAAAAACAAAAAAAAAACGACAACTAAGGAGATAAGTAAAAAAGACAGTCAGTATTTTACATTTTACACTATGTATTTATAGGCATTAATTCGGGCCCATTAAATTAAACTTTAAATAACAAAGTCTTAATATTATTCTTCTTAGCGTGTCGATGGCAATCTATATTGTGTCGGCCCAGAACTGAGCCTGTTTTTTTAAGAACTGCCCATTATTATTAATATTATTATCAGCTTAAATATGTACATCCTGACTGCTGCCATTTTAATCAAGTAAAACTATATAACATCTCGTTCACAAGCATATGTATTTCCGGGTATTCTTACGATCATCTGCCTACGCTTTTCCAAACTATTTTGAATAGTAGTATTTTTCGGTTTTCCCCGATTATAATCTATAATCCGAAGTCGTTATTGGTGACCTTTTTTTCGGATGGGAAATCATCAAATGACTTCTCCCGCTCTGGGCAGAGCGGAAGGGAGTGTCAGACTTGTACTGACTAAAGCCCATCCATGTCCATCCTTGCCCTTTGTGTTCCAGGGCCGCGGTATCTCTTTCGAACAGTCCCGCAGCCCTGGCGTTATTAGTGGTGACCTACGTCCTTCTTGATACCTCGATATTTTGCTTATATTTTTCCAGTTAAGGTGAAGCTTAGTAAATTTTGCACCTTGATACTATCAGTAAAATATCAAGCCAAAGTTTTCTCACAGATATTACAACTTCGATAATTTCTCCTTTCCTTTGCGCATCCCAACTTCCAAACGACTCATTACGCAAGTTCTTTCAGCTCAACTCCTTAAAAAGCCCGATGTGTTTATGGTCCATTACCCAGGCTATCTCGTTCCACACTCGCTCCTAACAAAGTGCATACTCCTGGAGCCGTGGAGCTCTCAAATTAATAGGTAATTAGCTCACCTTGTTCGTAGCCTCGCAGTCTAGGGCACGATCCGAACACTTGGTATTTGAGTTCGCTGCCTGTTAGAAAGCGAAGTCCTATTGACGGGAACTTTGGAAGTGATATAAGGACGTGTGTAGGTGTGTGTCAAGGAATGGCGATGTGTTGAGCGAGTGGGAACTATGGGAAGTATTAGAAATTACAGTGAAGGTTTGTGATGCCGATGAATTCAAATTGAAAGTGCGAAAATCTGCCTGGCTGGTTTGGCGACGACTTTTGGTAAGTAATTTATTACTGCATTGGTCAGCTTTACAACGTATTGTAATGTGACCTTTCGAAGCTTCCACGTTGGTCAGGATATTCTCAGTCAGTGAAAACATAGAAACCTATGTGGATTTAACGACGAGCTCATTGCACACTTTTTAAGCACTACACCGTATGGCAATCACCTCACCGAATTTTTAACACGGTTAAAAACACACATGCAACTAACTATGTAAAAAACTTGGAAGTTTTGGTCTCACTTCCCGGTTTCCGATTGACCTGAACTTTTGCATACATGTTTAGTTTGGATGACAATGCATGATTAGGTAAGAGTCCCAAATATGGTGAACCAGTTCTTTTTTATGCATTCCCATGATATGGGTGGGAAAATTACGAGAAATAAAATCACGTCACTGTAAAGCGTGTTTTTTTTAGTTTTTTGTTACCTATCCGAGGCGAACGAGGCGCTGCAAATTCCGAATGGTTCCAGTTGAGGTTTTTCTGATCCTGTGCAGTGCTTATAACTTACGATGACCTCCCAAATACCTTTCTATCCTTTATTTATTCTAAGCCAACAAAAAACAAAACAATATCTCAACTAAATCCCCATTCCATTACGCTTGGTTAGAAGTTGAATACAAGTTGCAGAAGTAGTTTGAGTGCCGGCTGCAATGTCACCGGCGCCGGCGTGACTTACACACCGCAGTTGCATGCCGTCATTAGCGTAACCGTGGTTTTACTGCCAGGCAGTTTGCTGCGCGAAATATAATGTGCGACTTAGGTTGGGAATATAAAAATGATAAGGAGGTAGCGTTTTAGTTTAACTTGGAGTTATGACTTTTAAATGCGTATTAAAGTGCATGACTACATGTCTAAGAGGAAATGCCGTAGGTATTTGAACAAACTATCGCTGTTGCTCTGCGAGCGTGATTTCGACATTGGTGCGATAAGGACCACTATAATAAAAAGTGATAATTCGAGATTTGGTTTGACTATTTCCTCCTCCAATATTCGGCAAATTAAAAAGATATTTCATAAACTGAATGAGAAAGATATATACTGTGTCCCTATGTTTTTCGTTTTTCATGAATAGTTGTCAAAGTACAGTAGGCCTCTGTTAACAGGTGATCTAAATAGGCGATTTTGAGCATTTTTAAAGGTTCTACAGCTTATACAGATTATGTATCATCAAAAAGGAAAACATAGGGACATAGAAGAGGTTGATATTTTTATGTAACTGTAAAAAATCGTAGCTCAGAAAGAAAACAGGCGAGAGCGTTTGTATAGAGAATAGACAAGCCGCGTTTCCTCTTAAGACAACACCCTGACCCTCTAATTATGGTTGAGGATTTCAGAGATTATAATGACTAGTTTTTTTTTTAATCAGACGTACATGTAACTCCTTATTATATCGAAAACTGCATTAGATATTCGGTTTTGGTTTCTTAAGTGACTTCTAATTACTAACTAATACATCATCATTAGATACTGTAAAAATATGTACCTAAGTATGTCGCTACATGTATGCCTCTCGGCGCCTCTTTAACTGAATGAATAGCTCATCTTCATTTTATTTAAGCGTTACTAAATCATTGTGTGTTTACTTTGGAGGTCCAAGGTGTTTCACAGTTTAATTTATGGGGAAACTTTTCATATAAAAGGGTAGCCTGCCTTCTGTTCGCCAACCGGGTCGAATAAACTTTGAGGACTATTTTCGATCCTTACGCATAATGCGGGAGTTATTGTACTTTCTTAGTAGGAGTTGGATGTTACGGAAACTATTCTAATATTCTCCAACGTGATCTGAGGCAATAGAACGGTGACTGTACACTTTCGCTCTCTCCCTCTCACTTTTAATAAATTCTAGCTTATGCGGCTTTGCCCGCATGAAGTTCGGCAAATGTCACACGGGATCATAAGACCGGAATAAAAATATCCTATTTGTTAATGCAGGTTAAAACTATTTACGTTGTTTTTCATCCAAATCCGTTTAGTAGATTTTTAGGGCTCTACTTTACCGTTTTTTGCCATATGCTTACTCCATAAATTCTCATTACCCCTCCAAGGTAATCATGGACAAACCAATATGCATAAACCCATCATCTTGCAAAAAAAAACAAAAAAAAAACTCATCTGGCAAGCCCAGTTTTCTTCCATAAAAAGGCAGATGTGTATCAAAAATCCATTAAGAAAACCAAATAACGGGGGCGTAAATCAGGAAGGACCCACAGTAGATCAGAGAGGCGCCGAAGACGCCACCCCGGGCGCCAGGCGCGGAGCTTTGTACTCTTATTTTCCACTCAATATGTTACCTTTTTGAATAAAGAGGTTGAGATTCCCCCAATTTTGAATAAACAGGCGTTTGCCGACGTTGGAGCCAAATTCTGTCATCAACTATTGAAGATTTCTAAAACAGATTCTTTTTCAATTAAAAACCTACCAACAGTCACTTCCTTCTTTTCCCATTGATTGGTCCCTGTAAACTGAAAAGCTTTTCAGCCTTTTAACAAATTACGTTTAGATCTTCTTTTGTTCTATTACTTCAACCATTAGGCATAATATATTGTCATGAAAGCAAAATGCTGATATTTTAAAAACGCAGATTTCCTACTAGCATGTATGTATTAGCTATCTGAAGCTTACTTTTCCGCACTGGTAAATACAGTTTTTAAATACACTATAATGTATATTTCGGTCGGTTGATAGTATTTGCTTTTTTATTTTATTTTAACAATCCATAACTCAACAGAAACACAAGTAAAGTAGTCTATAAGTTGCTTAACATAAGTACGTAGCACTGTCCGACTTAGCTCTCTAGTTCCCGGTCTCAGCTCTGATCTTATAAATACTTCGTTCACGTGTAGCGGGGTGTCTTGTAATTCAATTCGAATGCTTTCGCTACGGAAGTGCGCACTCGCAGAGAGAACAAGCTTCATTCATTAGATCGCACACCGACACTGAGTCAGAGAACGTACCTACTTATTGAAACTTTGCACTAAAGCTGGACGGATAATTCGTTTTAAATTTCGTAGGAGTGGATTATGTTGCTGGTTTGAAACTGAAGGGGAAGCTTATAAGATAACATTATGGCGTCTACAGAATGCATTTAATATCTGGATAACTGAACACAAAGTAGATTTGTTCATGGCAATGAGACCTATGGTCGGTTTGCAAGGTTTCTGGTGAAAGCGTAAAACAACTCTGACTTCATCCACACGAAAAATGACGCGTCTAGGTACATCTTCATAAAATACTTTTGGAACAGATCAACAGAGTATGTACCTATATATTTCAGTCCTCGTCAAGTAGGTAGAAATAAAACCTCAAGAACCTCAAATATTCTTAAATATTGAGTTTTGTGAACGTTAATTCAGTTTTCATGTATTTATTTGTATTTCAAGCTGACTGGTAAATACTGTAAAGGAGCTCGTATCTCTAAACGCAATCGCGTAAAGTGGCATAAGACTAGAGACAGATAGTGTCATCTATCACTAGCAGCAAATCCTGTACTGGCGCTTTGTGTGTGAACGTAGCATCCATCGACTACAGAATATATAGATAAGTAGTCTGTGGTACAGTCCACTGTACCCTCTATGGTTATACTTTGACATTGAGCTAGTTTAAAGTAGTACGGAATTCCAATACTATTTTGAACCATTTTTACATTATTCGGAACATGAACCGAACCGAACTTTGGCCGAATACCGAAAATCAATAAAAGCAGCTTTATGTCAGTATTATCGCATGTGAAACGATTGTTTATCTTAACTTAGTAAACTTATTGGACTTCTCAATAAAAACTGCTTAAACATTTCGGGAGTCAATATTTATTATCGTTTTAAATGTAGAAGTAAATACCACCCAAGCGTATTCGATCGTGTAGAAACATTTCGTGGCTGAAAAGTGGAATTCTGCGAAGCCGCGCTCTTTTCTTGGGTAAACAAGTAATAACTTTGTTACAGTTTCTGAGAAAAGCAACTTCTATGGAATTTTCTTATTATTTTATCTGGAAATGCATTAAGTTTACCCACAATAATTCCGAGAGCAAAAACAAGCAGTCGAGTAGGACTACAGTCTCAGTTCAAAAATTCTTAAAATGATTACAGATGCAGTAAATATTATGACTAGCCACTTTGTAGCCATTTTACGAATTGTAACTTAATTCATATTATTATCCTATAATTCTGCTAAAACGGCCATTTTAGTCCCTCAAAAATATAAAACTGAATCTTTATAAACTTATTGTTGAGGTACTAACAGTTACCCCATAATCTTTGTCTAGAATGAGAGAGGATTTCGAAAAATTCCCGTTTAAAACACCCTTTCGATCGACAAATCAATGAAACCTGTAAATAATTAGAGCTTGTTTATTTAACTAATGCATGCCTGCACCAAATAATAGATTAGACTAATTGCTAACGCACAATAGCATCAAATATTTGCCTTCAACTAAATTAACTTTCATTGTTAAACCAATATTTGTTAGCTGAAGCTGTACCAAATTAATAATCTCACATTATTAATTTCAGCCACATTTTGACAAAATGTTAACTTATGAAACATTTAAACATAATTTTAACTGGCAAAATGTGGATGTATGTACTATTAGGCTCACCTCTGCCTAACCCTTCTGGGAATATGTTCCATAAAACATTACTAAGTAGTAGAGTAACGTTCACTCCAAAAAGTGACTTTAAGCCAAAATGATGTGTACAAGCGAAAGTTAAAGTCACAATACTTACACTGTAAGCCAAAAAAAATAGAGGCTCAGCTTTTGGGCCCTCGTACGAATGATCTCACGAAGTAAACAAATATTTGTCAATAAATAAGGATTTATGTGTACTCGGCTCCCAAAGCGTCGCTCAGTATTCTTCAAGACAAGACAACACAAGCTGATTTATATTCAACCATTATTTTTATCAAAGCGGAATAAGCACATGCTGTTCAATGGCGGATGCAGCTTATTATCAGAACCTACGCCTTTTTTCGTCTCGACTCGTTCGAACGACGAAATTATCTTTCAACCATGTTTCTTTTCTTGAGTTTCTTGTTAAATGATGTCGAACTGAACGTCCTCATAACATAAAATGTAAACAAGGCTGTATATTCTGTCGTAGGATTATTGTAAAATTAGAATCTTTGCAAAAATTCTAGGTTTTATTGCAAAAAACTGAATTGTTGGAAACATAGAACGATTTCAAACAACAACAACTATGACCAGGATTACAGAACGTCACTCAATACTCAAACATTACTTAAAACTAGATTCAAGTCATTTGATTGGTTGAATTGAAACTACATAGTTTTATTAAGTAATGCTTGAGTCTTGAGTATAGTATATTCTTGAGTGACGCATTGTAATATGGGATTAGTATGAACACAGATTGTATACCAAATGAACGTTTTGCATTGACGAAGACGCTAGAGCTAAGTAGGAACTAACGCGCTCACTGACGGTGGACCACTTTTCAACCTTATTACTCAGAAAATAAGGTTGAAAAGTGATCGACCGTCAGTTAATTCGGTGGTACATCTAGCTATTACAATAATGATGTATAGAATTAAATGACTAACAAGCATCCAAGTTGCCAATCATCCTAAACGGGTGTTTTCGAAAATCCTGGTTCGAAAATATTACAAAAATCTTTCTTAGTTACCCAATAATAAAAAATCCTAGGATTTTACAAATATCCCATTTTTGCGAACTATCCAGCAACATATAAAGCACAGGATATGAATCATTATCTTGAAGCACATTTTCAGTATTGGATGAGAGCCTGAATTTATTTAACGAGAATTTCTTAACCTATACAAAGAAAACCCATTGTCGTGGGCGGCGTTTTATGTAGGTAGATACTCGTCTTTTGTATTCCTTTAAATATATTTTTTCTATTCTTCATCAGTAGTGAGTAGGTACAGCCTACCTTAGGAAATTGATTTTCATTTTTAGGATAAACCTTTCAGTAAGCATGTCTTAAAATGAAAATCAATTTCCTTGAGCTGAACGTGGAAGCACTTTAAGCATTTGATGACCCAAAACATATTTGTGATGTCGCTCTATGAGAGGAGTGTGTGTGCCTAGCGATAACCAAATTCTAACCTAGATCTACACATGTAGGTAGGTATTGTAAAAGGCTGTGATGAATAGAAGACTATTTTAATACGCACTAGAGATAGATGGATGTACGAAGTGAAGTTCTGTGAGCGGTAACTATGAAGGAAAAGTAAAATAGTACATTTTGCTACAAGTGGGCAAATTTTGTCATTGTAGCTGAGGCGGAATTCGCACCCGAGCCGAAGTCAAAGTTGCAATTTGTGTGCCAAATGTCCACGTGTATCAACATCGTTTTTAAATACACTGATAAAGAAACAAAATTATAAAACAGAAAGTATTTTGTCATTATTCACAAACAAACTATTATTTAATTTGCTTTTTTTCCGCGCTTTGCCTTCGCAGGTTGAGGGAGAAGCAACGGCATGAAGCCGAAAAACAGCCTAATACACAAAATATAGAATTCTAGTATTTTTGGATTTTGGACACGAATAAATGTAAATTTGTTTATAAAAGCAAATATTGTTATAAATAAAGGTTTTTTTGTGATATTCTATAAATTAATTAATACAAAATATATTGGATTGATATAAGCTACTGAAAGGCTTATGTAAATCCTGTCAAAAGTCGTTGCAAGAATACGAAACTGAAAACTTTGAAAGCAATTTGCTGCTTATCTGACCCTCAGATATTTTCTTCTTTTTACACATAACTTTAACTCACCAATACATCAATAACTATAATAAAAAGCTCCGTTCCATCTTTTTTTTTTTTACTCTCTGCTCTGTCCCACTCCTGGGCAACGGCCTCCCTCCACTTCTCGCGAACCCGCGCGTCTTCCTTCCTGTTCTGACGGAACTTATCCAGTTCCTCCCGCAATCTACTTCGTGGGCTGCCGCGAGCCAGACTCACTGTGTCAGGGCATCAGTTTCCAGCTATTTTCCATCTTGCTTACAAAAAATCGGGTCTCTCTCCCTTGCATCCCTCTCTATACATACCTACTTAACTATATACCTATATACTACATATGACAGCAACAAAACTACTGAGTCAGTGTAGCATGATCCGGAGCAAGTTTCCTTCCGCCTCGCTCGGAAAATACAAGCGAAAGTACGTATAAAACTTACCTAGACATAACAACACTAACTTCCTGACAGACTCCTGTATCTAATCCCAATGGTATGTGAGATTTTGTATCCATTTACAACTATATAAGTAGGTAAGTATGTTTTGTCACTATTAGAGAGCTTTGCGCGTAGACTATGGCTGCGTTCACAGGTTCTGGACACTTTTTAAAGTAAAATGTTGTGATCATAATACATAGAGGGTTATATAATGTTTTATATAGCATTTTTTACCTGAACGCATGAACGCACAACGTAAACTCGGTCTATTTTTTTTTATTTTTAACACGCTATTATTATTTAATTGTAAATACTAAACTATAGTATAGCATTTTGGTTTAAATTTTTGCAAACACAATCACTATAATATCATTCATAGATACGAATAAAATCCTAAAACATAAACATAACATCACGCCTGTAATCTTCGAAGGGTAAGGCAGAGGTGTACCAAATAGTACGCCCACATTTCGCCAGTTATGTTTAAGTCCCATGTTATAGGAGCCGAGCCTATTCCCATCAACCGGGCACAAATCCAGACTCCGTAGTGCTGCTACTGAGAAATTCCTAATGGAAAAACCCAATAAGAATTTGCCCGACCTGGGAATCGAACTCAGGACCTCATACGCAGTCACGATAAAATCCTAAAAATTAAGTAAATAATAATTAAGTGTATTTTTTTTTCAACTTCTAAATAGTTCGAGCCACTGCCACTGAACTTAGTAACAAACATTTATTTAGATACTTATTGAAAAATACTATGATGTAAGTACTGTGAAATTTTCCCAATCAACCTTGAACCTAATACTTTGGCGATAAAGTTGAAAATTTATTAAATTGACAGACAGTTCTTGATGTGCTGGCGTCTGTACATACACCAAAAAATATCAAGTAAGTAACCTAATTACTGGCCCACTTTGCAAAGTACAAAGGGCGTCCGTAAAATAAACTGGAACGAAATAACTCTCCAAAGTATCACATAAAAATCGAACAGGGACCCTGGTAATTGTTTCCACTAACAGAATTACTGTTGTGTAACATTTAAACAGCTTTACAAATGGTTCTGACAACACAAACATGTAGCTACGGTGCAATTGTGACGTAAATCGAGTAAGTATATAATGTGTGAGCGTCATTGTCCGGAGTCCTAATCACTACCTCGGACCACTCCGCTTATGTGGTTCTGAATTCGATCCCAACGTCCAAATGTAATTGCGAATTCCTATTAGGAAATTCTCACTATTAGTCTGTGATTAGGACTACATCCGAGTAAATGGCGATGGACTCCTTTTTGATACATTGGGAGGGACCTAATGTCGTCATTAGCAAACTACGAGTAGTAGTAGCAAGAGTTAACGAAAGTTCGCCTTTACCCGTTCTACAGAATATAAACGTGACAGAGGGAGGGAGTGATTCCACAAATTGTTATTTTTATATTCCATCTTCAAGTTCTAGAATGTTTTCGAATCTTTCGCAAATGCATTTTAAAACTCTCCTCGCATTCTTTTAGACGAATGCCAGGCATATCTTAGCCTATTTACTTTAATGCGGTAATAAACAAACCCGCGAACATGCAAGAAGTAGTAATCGTAAATCTAACTAGACAGGTTCAAAGATTTTATCTTTCAGCCCTTTCTGTGTTCTGTTTGAGGCCGTGACGTTAGTGTTACGTGTTACTTTCAGCGGTAGCGTAGTTTCTTTGGAAAAGCGCAACTATGGATTAGATAGCCTGGAAAACTACTTACTTCACGCTGCGAGCTTGAAGAATCCAAATCTCACGCGAATACGAAATAACAAGTAACTATAATACAACTTTGATAATCTTACTAGCTTTTGCCCGCGGTTTCACTCGTGTTAATTTAAAATTTGACAGTCAATTCGGGTTGTAATCTGCTTGGAATAATATAACTCAAGCATGATTCGAAAGACACGTGGCGCCATCTATTATCATAAGAACGTTTTTGTTGTTTTCCTCGGGAACAGTAGTTTCTTTAGGAATGAAACGTATACCCTTTGTCCATTTCTGTGCACCTGATAACGTATATGCAAAATTTCAGGACGATAGGTTCAGTGGTTTAGACGTGAAAAGGTACCAAATAAACTTACTTTTGCATTTGTAATATTAAGTTAGGATTAGGGTTATATACCTAGTTTACAAAAACTCTTATCTTAACCGATAATCAGGGCATCCAATACTCGAGAAATACTGCAATTTACAAGCTGTAGGTATACACTCTATTGTACATTTTTCATAGCGACCTACCATAAAAACGGTTCCGAGAAAACTTGCAGCGAATAAAAAACTCCAAGTTTTCCGGGCATTTCATTTTTATTCCGAGTGTTAAATATGCAGATAAATCCTTTACCTGTCCACTAACTAGGAGCGGTTGGTTCGTTAGGCTTCTTCTTCAAATTAACCACAATGCGGCGTGCCAATTAAAAGTGGCAACCGGCGGTGTGGTCAATTATCAATAGAACTACAACAAGGGTTTCGTTTCTCAGCAGATATGACTCGTTCAGGTAATTTCATGTTTCAGATTTTGTTCACTTAAATCTGTTTTTTAGTACTTTTCCGCCGTAGGTTGGTAATTCGAGAACAATGAATAAATCGAATAAACTTTTTAAGTTAAGATAATTTTGAATTTGATTTGATTATTCGGGGTTATAATATATTATAAGTAACTTAGATGGTTTTTAAACGCTTCCCTACTCGATACTTAGTCATTTGAAGACACAAATTAAATTCAAAGAAGACTTATAAATAATCCCGTGGAAAACGCAAATTTTCACCAACCACTCAAATGAAAGCTCAAAATAAATAGCAAACGCCAAAATATTTAAAGCACACACATACGGACGCAGTCCCTAGTTTTCAACAGCTAAAATTAATATGAAAGTTTCGCTTTTACGGAAGGACAGAAGTGGATGAACACACTTGTAAATTATCACGTCATTTAAGCGAGACTCGGCGGTGCAATTTCATGGTCGAGCGAACTACGCTCGCTCGGTCCCAGCGGCGAAGCTCGCAGACTGGTTACTTCCGACATTAAACGACCCCTGAATGTAATCATGCAGAAAGTTACCAAAATTCTTTTCGAGACAGAAATAATAGACAAATATGATGGACATGCGGGATTGTGGGATTGTTTTGTATCATTCTCTTGCCTATATTATTATCTTGTATCTTCTATTGTGTTTATCTTGTGTTTCAACTGTAAATAGAAGAGTGACGTGTTCTAAAAGGACATCGTTGATGGGGGCGACGATCACTCAGATCCAGCCTGTCTCTTTGCTGCCCTCAGAAGCCAGCATCATACCTTACCTACGAGGTTGACCTACGAGGTATCATACCAAAAAGAAAAAAAAAATTAAAAAATTGGTTGTGACCTGTAAAGTTGGTTTACGGACGATCGTTTAACGTGACAACGTCATAAAATCGAGTGGAAGAGAGATAGATGCGGTGCAAGCGTACAACGAGCGTAACGGGACACTTTTTCGTGCACTTCATCGATTTATTAGACGTTGTCACATCAAAAAAAGAAAAAGGGGGCGACGATGTCAAACAACTGTAATAGACATTTTTGCTAGAACAAACATTTTTAAACATCACGTGAAATTAAACCTACTTTAAGGTTATTATTATAAGAACTATATTTCAAAGACTGCTTAAAACCATGAACACAAAATATTTGAATCCACTATGTTCAAAGTTTCATACAAAACCTAACAGCAATGACTTGTGTAATCAGGTAATGGATATCGTCAGGTCCGTATCAAATAAATCAAAGTAAAGGGTAACACTAGGCAAACATATTTTATATTAGGCAATCAATAGAAACATCGCAATAAAATCCCTTTATCGAACGGATAAATTGAGACCATTACAATAATGGAAATTGAGCACTTACGTAGTTATGTGCCTATCGATTTGATATAAATGTCAGCCCGTATTATGTCTACTGCTGATCATAAGCATTTTAATGACTGCCAAAATCACCGTTGACGGAATCTTTTTAGGTTTAATCTTTTTTTTTTTTTTACTCAGTGTAAAAACGGGACCCTTATATTACTTATAAGACTAGCGGAGTCTTATAAGTAATAAGGTTCCGTTTGTATGTGTGTCTGGCTGTCTGTCACCAGGCTGTATCTCATGAACCGTGATAGCTAGACAGGTACAAATTTTCACAGATGTATTTCTGTTACACAAATACTAAAAACAGAATAAAATAAATATTTAAGGGGGGCTCCCATACAAAAAACTTGATTTGTTGCCATTTTTTTGCTCGTTGATAATTAATAACGGCGACAGGTAAACGCTTGAAATATTCATAGAATATTTAGTTGTATATTCATTCACTTTAAAAATAAATAATTAAAATAAAATAAATATTTTAGGGGGATACAATGGTACGGAACCCTTCGTGCGTGAGTCCGACTCGCACTTGACCAGTTTTTTCTAACTCAAGAAACCTACAATATACCTAATTACATAATTATGTTGACCGTCTCGATAGTCTAATGGTCGCACGCGCGACTGCTGAGCATGAGATCCTGGGTTCGATTTCTGGGTCGGGCACAGTTATTGGGTTTTTCCATCAGGAATTGCTCAGTAGCAGCCACGGTGTCTGGATTTGTGCCCAGTTGATGGCAATAGGCTCGGTCGCCCCCTATCACATGGGACTTAAACATATCTGGCGAAATGTGGGTGTCCTAACAAGTAGGTAGGTACCTACCCCTCTGCCTAACCCTTGGGGGATTACAGGCGTGATGTTATGTTATGTTGACCGTTGACAACTCCTATTGTCAGCAACTGGTTTCTAAATGCTAGAATAGCTCTTCTCGCTAATCGTAGCGGTGGGACTGGTGCCTCTCGGGGCAAAACTCAGAGCAAAGAATATTTTTTCTCTGTGGACCAGGATAACTGCCAGATGAGTGGATAATTTACAGACCAGCATGCCACAAAAACTAGGATCTAACTACCATTGGACGAAACTATCAACTGTCACGTAAAGTATACATCTTCTATCCATTGTCTGCATAATTTATACACCTACTTAATTCTCCAGTCAGGTGGAAATTAGGACTCATTACGGAGAATACATACTAACACCTCGATAAAATCGTTACTGCTTAGAAAACGTAGTGAAAATTCAATTAAATTCTCCTTCATTTCCCGGTGTGGCAAAACTCCAAGAACCATCAACGTTATGGCGCAAGTTGTTAGGACTTAGGTAAGTAAAGTGGTAAGCTAGTTATTTATTAAGAAATAACAAGAATTAGCAAAACTGGGCTTTGAAAGTTGCGTTTCAAAGTAGTAGCTTAGCTATTAGTAACTTCTCTTTTGAGTTTCCTTTAATAGCAGTTTTCTGTCCGTGGATAGGGTTTTTGATGGTGTTTTACTTAGCTATTGTGTGTCCGTTTTTAACGTCTTGGTCATGTCTTCTCGATGCCTTAGTAAGAACTAAATACAGGGTGGAAGGTATACCAACGTTAAAACGGTTACCATGTATTCAGTATTTCATTCTGACCCCCCCTCATATAATGTTTCCGTCAAAAAACAGCTGTTTCCTATAAAACTGCAATACCTACACGGTCAAAATGTATGGTTTAGGTCATTAATTGTATGGACATCAAACTAAGTATCTTGACGCAAAAATTAGTGCTGGGAAACGTTTTTTTTTTTTGGGCTGATAAATCACGTTTTACAGTAGGACTCAATGTAACGCATTCAAAGCATTGTGATGATGGATGGATTGAATAGAAAGGGTTTAAAATAACAATCTTACATTAAATACATGTATTAAAAAAAAAACTTGTGAAAAAGTTGGAATTTTGGGGTTATTGTACATTCGCCACAAAGTAAATTCTTGACCCCCTATATCTCCGTAACTAGAAGGTTCCCAGGTATGGTCTAGAACAAAAAAATGATCGCAATGACGAGGAGAACAAGTGCCTTTCGGCTTTGTTAAGAGTCTGTTTACACCCTTTATAGTATCTGATCGTAGTAGTATCATGCGAAAAAAAAAGCTATATCCATTTGTCCAACCCTACTGTAGTTACCTACTTACTTCGACAAAAACTAATGACTAAAATATGAGCAAAACCAAAACACAATTAAAGTTAAACGATCAAACAAACTTGGTCAATGCTATTTAATACGGCCAGTGTTGTTTCGTACATTTGCTAAGTTTGTAAGGAAGCTCTTTAATCAGGACTGAAATTAGCCAGCAACTCCGAACTGTAAAATCCGTTGCTGCAATAAAGTCCGACCACGGCTGAGACTACAAAACTGGTTTTGTTCCATGGAAATGCCTGATCTCGGTACCACCGTTCCTCCCCCTATTGTGCCCTTTCGCTTTGTCTTTGAAAAAGTTCTGTTTTTCACCGCAAAGATAAAAAAGTATGATCATTTATAGGCTACTCCGCATTTTGCTGAATGCCTGCAGCTGTCAGCATAGTATTTGTAAATCAAATTAGGTAAAAGCAATCATCCGTACATACATTCATTATGGTTTTTTTCGCGCCCGTTGTGCACCATTTTCATTTTACCTGTATATAAAATTTATGGTGCACTTGTAGATGAAAAATTCATTAGCAGGATACGAGAAAATGTGCTTGTAGGATTTATTTTTGTAGATCCGCATCTCTTTTGTGATATTCAAGCTCGATTGGACTGTGATAATCTCGAGGTATTTGGGAATTAAATTCGGTGGATCGGATCAAAACCATTGCTACAAATTGCCATCGATACAATCGACATAATAATATTATCTCCATAGAAAAGGCACTGCCAAAAGTGCATCTCCATGACTCGTGACTAAGGGTATTAAGTGCTTTAGTTGCAGAACCCAGTGCTAACTCGATTACGGCAATTTGTACATTTGCCTTCTTCAAGCTTCCAAGGTGATAAGAATCTACGATAGGCAGGTAACCTAATGAAAGTAACTACAACTTAGCAGGAACGTAAGGCAGTTAATGGGAAATGCATACTTTTAATCAAGATAAAGAAACTAAAACCCTACCAAGATAGAAAACAAAGACGATACTGAGATACCTACTACGCATTGGACGTGAAGTTCTGGACACCAGCCCGTTATACAATGCAATACAAATACTTACTACGATAGATCTCTGCTTAACCCTTAGTTAGGAGAATACCTACTGCTTAAGCGTTTTGCTATGAAAGATTACGAAATATCGCTATATATATGTACATGTAAAGTCGGTACTGATACCCCACCTATCTGCGTAGGTGCTATGTATGAGGAATCAGCAAATAAGGTGAGGGCCAATACTCTCTATTCGCTTAATCGCTTATTCACCTTCACAGGTGAGGATAACCTTAATTTTACACAGTCAACGTCATATCTGTCCCGTCGCATTTACCAGTATTTCCCATCGAGGGTGTTCGAGACGGACGTCCCTAGAGAGAAATGGGGTTAACAACGTTGAACGTAATTTCTGAAGAGGGGTCATCAGGAAGATATAATGCCATTTCTGTACCCTTGATGTCTTTTTAAGTGCGGACCCACTTAACCCTAACGCGGGGCGGAGTTTGCTGCTATTCGCTGTCAACTCGGAAAAACTAATGGAATTCACGGAGCTTTTAATATTTTCAATTGTGTGTATTATTGCCAACGACACCGTGGTTCGTACGATTACGGAGTTCCTTCGAAACGATTACCGTTCTATTTATTTTCATATTTTCTCCTGTTATTTTTATCAATACTAGTTGAGGTGGGACTTCTTGTTAGTAAGTGAGTATCTAATAAATACCTATGCATTAAACGTTTTTTAAAGTAGAATTACGCAGGTTCCCAAGCATCAAATGCTCAATTCAGAAACCGGAATAATGAGCCACCCTATTGGATTACCTACCGCATAATTTTCTATTTGCCCACGCTGCAAAAGATGTTCAAAATTTATTTAAAAAGCAAACTCTGAATATTCTTATTTAAGCCGGCGTCTTTTTCTGCGATTCAATCTGCAGTAACTTTTCATCGTGCCAGGTTTTGCAGAATAAAGAGGGCCATTATTTTTCAAAAGACACGACTATTTGCTGAAAGAAATCACGAGAAAACTGTTTGTATCAGGCGGAAGGATGCTGGGAAAAGTTTTGTGTGCTTCCTGACGCAGACATGTTGGACTTGGTAAACAAAGTAAACAAACTTGTATCAATGTAAATAAGAAAGGTTGCTCTTCAAGTACTTCTTACAGTAAAAATAGTACCTACTTAATATCTCCACAAATCTATGCAAACACTTGATGAAATATCTAATAAACTGAACTTCGTTACCTTGTTCCAAGAACAGGAGTGCGTAGACCAGCGCGCCCAGACCGTTTAGGTACTGTCTCCAAATACCAGCCAAGTCCGTCACTCTAATGCTGGTTGTTGCGCCCCTCTGCGTCAACTTGTGGATTCTTATAACCATTGAGACATTATTTAACCTCTCCGATCGATACCTTTAAGAATATTGTAGTCGAATATAAATTAGATTCGTAATTTTGTTTTCTTTTTTGATAACGTTTTTTCTTTAAAATTAGAATGTCGAACGTAATCGCTGTTTTTTTTTAACCGAATTTTAACTCGCATAGCTTTAATCATAATAATCATTATCAGTAGTTAATGGTGTTGGTTATGCAGTACGTGCTATTATTTTAAGTTTATTTATATCTTTACATAATATAAAACAAAGTCGCTCCCGCTGTCGATTTTTTAAATAGATGTGGATCTTTAAACTACGCAATGGATTTTAATGCAGTTTTCAGCAATAGATAGAGTAATTCAAGAGGAAGGTTTATTTGTATATACATTTAAAGTATGTACAGTCGCGGCATTTTCCGCCTGATCAGTTAAAAAAAATCGCTTGAATAATGCGGGGGTGCCCCGTTCGGCTAGAGAGCGCTTCATGTTGTGAGTGCAAGCAAAAATGAGCTTAGTGGTGATCAGGTGGGAGTGTCCTCGATTGTACATTGCAACTGTGCGAAGCCGGGGAGGATCGTTAGTAGTGTATAACATGTGATTGTACTACTGTTTTTAACCCTAATAAAAACAATTTTGAAAATAAACAGTATAAATGGTCGAATTTTCGTATTTGGGCGTATTTGCCGCTCAAATAAGACGAAGATAGATTATTATTGTAGATTTTTTTTGCTATTTGTACGTTGCCAATCATAATATTCTAGAGTGGGCCCCGCCTAATCCCTTCTTCCTTGTTATGCAGGTATCTTGTTTAGTTGAGGTGTTCTAATGGCGACCTTCCAGCTCCATCATCACATCTTGAACTGCAGTTGGGCCTAGCGTCCTTGTGAAGACAAATCTAATCAGTGGAAACATAACGAGACTATTATCTTGTTTATTCCTAAAGCCATCTGCTGGCTGCATCATTAGTGCCATACATTTCCATTGTCAATTTGTCACGGATATTACTGAAGTATGCCAAGTTTAGTTTATGCTAAATAGGAGGCCAGAAAGTACTTCATAAATTGGATTGCTCATTTGTAACTGGAAATATATGCTATTTAATATATGCTCATTTATAACTAAAATGCTTGTGTTATTAATAATGTCTACTTAACCATGATTATGACGTTGAATAAACCCCTACGATAACCAATAGCAGTGGCGCCATCTACACTAAATAACCTGAACTCGGTGAACACGGCCTTGCCTTTCCAAGTTGGCTGAAGTCCGTGGAGCCACCAATACGAAAATACTGCCTATATTGGTACAGACGCCAGCACATCAAGTTACCCGAAACTGTCAATTTTTTCCCAATGAACCTAATCCTTTAGAGATAAAGTAGAAAATCTATTAAAGAAATTTTTGACAGATTTTTGACAGATTGTAGTAGCTTGATGTGCTGGCGTCTGTACATACATTTATGCATTAAGTCCGCCTTTGTACAGTTTTAACTTGTGCATAAAGTTTTAATAAATAAATAAGCAGTATGAGCTTGGCCATATTCATTATTTTGGTTACAGTGATCCGTATTCAAAATGTCATACTATAATATAACTACAAGGTGTAGATTATACATTGAAACGCCCTTCAAACCAACCAGAGTGATTTTGGTTAAGTCAGCCCTTAAAATGTGTTGTCTATAATAAGTTGTTTTTTGTGATACTTTGTTGGTTGAAATAAATACTTTTATTCTATTTTATATCACTAGTTATCAGTAAGTAAGTTGTAAGTTGGCATTTCCCGTGAGCCAGGGGCTAGTTTTTACCTTGGCCAGAGACCAAGCGTTGCCATACGACGTGGCAACGCCGCCAGTCTCTTGGGGTCGTTTCCAGTTGACAGCGTTGAGGAGTTTTTTTACGCAATTTTTTAGTTTATTTATTAATTTAGTTATCGTTAGGTTATTTTAATTTGTGTTTCAATAAACCTTTTCATTTAACATAAGAATGCCAGTTGTTTTACTTGCTCAACGACCGTCTTTCTTCCTCTGATGCTGACGGTACGGTACGGTATATGTACAGACGGCACACTTCAAGATACTACAATCTGTCAAATTTCTTTAATAGAATTTCAACTTTATCGCTATTACATTAGGTTCAAGATTGATTGGGAAATTTTGACAGTTTCGGGTAGCTGTGCTGGCGCGTCTGCTGTACGACGAATGCCGAGGGATTATACTAAGAGAAAAGCAGAAACCCTTTCCACCTTAAAATAACAACACTACACTAACAGTACTATACGAAATGCAATCGAGAGTTGCAAATACAACAAAATTAAATCTCACTCAGATAAAAACCGGAACTAAACCAAAAGTACTATCTAGTTAGTATATCCTTATTCGGCGGAAACAGCTGTGTTGCCATAGGCAAAGCACGCATCAAATTTGATTTGACAGTTCGTCGCGTCCCAACAGCTGTTTTACCAATTGCCTCGAAAAAGCACGATTTTAAATTCAGTTGAGCTGTTTGCACGTGTCTGAAGTTTCATTTGAAAAAGTATTGTTGTTAATGTTTGTAAAGTGTTAAAAATGGAAGAAGAGGTCGGCATTAAAGGTAAATTTTAAAACTTAACAACCAATAAATGCGGTATGGAAGCGTGGTATGCTGGGTTTCGTGATAAGACGATCACGCTACCGGTAAATCTAAAGCATTCTAGAAGCTGTATATTATGAAGATGTAATTATATCTAGTCTTACTTGATTTTTTCTCAATCAGGCTAAGTAGATATGTGCCCACATGTCGTAATAGCATTTTTGAGCTGCACTTCGTAAGCGACGCAATTCACTGTTGCGATGTTATTTCGTAATATTATCAGGTGCATTTTACTTCCCAGGGTGCTGTTTTATGCCTTATTCTAAATATTGTCTTCTAGACTTGCGAAAATCGATTGTCGCATAGAAATAGTCACGCAACGCGCACGCTTAAACATGGACACAATGCCCACCTTCAAGATTTAATTTTGATAATACTTCTACGACTTGAAGGGATACGTTAGCCATTCCAAGTCTTAATAACTAGTCTCTCGATAGTATTCGGGCTGTAATTTCACGGTATTTTTTCTGTTGTTAAATAAATATATCCTATTCCAAACATTCAAAGTTATTTTTTATAAAGTTTACTAGCCTCAATTTTAATTTATTAGTACTTTAGTGATATTTAGCATTTAATTGTAATTAATTTGGTGCCAAGGAATATACAGAACATTACCCAAAAGCCAGGTTTTCTTCACACAAGTAGGCCATCTTTAGGTCAAATAATGTTTTTAAGAGCAAGAGTTATGTTGTTCAAAAAATGATACTAAGCCATGTATTTACAGTAACACGGCTAAGGAGAAGACTGTCAGTGGAAGCTGAAGATGTGAAGTCACCCTCAACACAATCCACACCAACAAAGAAGAGAGGTGGCAGACTAGCAGCCAAGCCACAGCTGGAACTCATTGATGAAAATGGTAAGATATACAAACCAATTGACTGTTTGGCAAATGATTTATACAAATATGTTTTATTTATTCAGTATGGTTTGCTTATTCATGTAAAATTTTATCAATATGTAGCCAATGTCCTTAGAAGTTATATTTCAACAGTCCACTGATAGTAACAAGCACAATAAGAAATCTAAGGAATAATGGTAAAATATTTCTTCAGATAATGACAAAACATTAGGGTTGACAAACAACTAAAAAAGTTCAGGCACATGACATGTGTTTTTTATTTATACCACACACAACATTTATGAACAATTTTTACAATGGAAAGAATCCTGAAATCATATAAAAAAACAACTACCGTTTCCTCCATTTTGGACACAATGTAAAGGACAACTGATCTATTGTTTTTTTTTTCATTAATGATGGCTGCAATAACCGATCTTAAAAGGTTTAGTCTGAACAAAAACTAAGCTTGTATACTGCTTTGCACTTGTTTTTAAACTGCATTTCCATTAACAATGACCTTTATAATTTTATTTAAAAATGCAGCATCTTTATAGATTAAACTTAGTCACCTATCTCTGGCATAACTTTTGAAATTGGAACTCAAAACCTTTCAGCTCCAGAAGCAGCCCCTAAAAAGACAAAAAAGTTAACAGTCAAAGAGGTAGAGCCTGTTGAAGAGAAAGCGATCACACCATCCAGGCGCAGTACCAGGATCAGGTCAAACACCAGCATAGTATCTGAGACTTCAGGAGATGTGGCTGAAGACAAGGGCACACCATCTAGGCGTAGCACTCGGATCAAGTCAAATACCAGCCTTATAGCAGAACCTGTCAATGTTAACTCGCCCAGAGCAAAGAGGGCTGCTAGAAGAACCTCACTAGTTGGTAAGGAATGGCTTGATTTTTCTTTTCTTAGCTCATGCTGTCAAACTGCTGAGAAAAGTCCTCTTCCAAGTCTTTCCAGAGAGTTTCCTTGAATATGATGTTTCTTTTTTAAGCTACTATTTACTGATTTGAAGGTCATTGAAATATTTTTGTTGCATAGTATCACTTATGTAAAACACTGGTATTCAGCTGCAGCCGGTTAGACTGGAAGCCAATCCCTACACAGTTTGGGGAAAGGCTAGACAGATGAGTAAAACTTATTATCAGCCTCATAATTTAACACTTGATATTGAGGCTTATTTAGTACTGTATGGTGTCGGACGTAAAGAATAGCAGCATCCCGTGTCTTCCCGTGGCTGTCGTAAGACTAAGGGACTTAACAGAGAAGGCCTGCAGCGTTCTCTGTGCTTTTGTAACAACCGAACTGCGATCGCCAACCCGCCTGCCAAGTGTGGCGATTATGGCAAAACTTCCCCTTTCGGGGAGGCCTATGTCCAGCAGTCGTCTTTCGGCTGAAATTATGATGATGATATTGAGGCTTTAAGATAAAAGAAGGTTAGAGTTATTAATTGTGATGAGTTTACTGTGTATACTGACCATGGTATGATTTATGAAAGATGCATAAATAAAAAAAAACAACACATTGCCATCAAATCAATGGACTCCAATCAATACAACAGATTGGTTGACCAATTGAAAATTGATCAATAAAGAATTATGTATAGAACATTCGTCTGATCAGTTTGATATATTGTTCAATAGTTGGACTTGTTTTCAGTGTGTGATAGTTTGATAATTTTTATTTTGTTTTGCATATTGCATCTTAAGGCCTTGAAGACATGTGACATCTACCAATCCGCACTGGGCCCGCGTGGTGGATTATAGCCCATTCCCTCTCATAGAGAGGAGGCCTGTGTCCCAGCAGTGGGAACATTAAAAGGCTGATGATGATGATGATCTTAAGGCCTTGCATTCTAAAAGTTGCCAATGTCGCAAATAGCTGCCAGTATTTTGCTATTTTGGTTAATAAACCAATATAACTGTATTAAATTATGTTACATCGCTCTATGTATGTTCCACTACAATTTTGGTTATGAATTGCATTGAAACCTCTGAATCAAGTGTCGTTAAAGTTTTAGGGATAAAACGTACTGTAAACATTGCTGTTTTTATATCCATTTGCTTTTTTACACCTATATTCAGTGTCCCGGTATTGATAATTGCAATTAAAATCAATATTTTATTTCAAAGTAATCAGTCATAATCTCGTTCTATACAAACAGTAGTGAATTGATGAAAACAGAGGAATATCTGTTAGTTTTACGCGCCATTGCCAACTTTCAGAACGCACCCTTAAAATAATATTAGATTTGCATTGTTAGATAGTTTAAAAAAAATAAAAAATAAAAATAATGGTCTTTTTTGTATAAAACAATCTAAGGTTTGCGATTGACAAACTTTTCGATGAAATAAATGTCTAAAAAAATATTCAACATGAAATTATAATATTGACAGGAAGTGATACTGAAGCTCCAATTACTCCAGCCAGATCAACCAGAAGAACTAGGAATAGCTCGACTTCTAGTATTGACAAGCCAGGTAATTGAAATTTGTATTTTTTTTAAGAACACTATCAAAATCAGAACCTTTGTGCTCTTCTATCTTTGTGTTATTTCCTGTTTTAAGTGCTTTTTGCGTCAATCACCTGTAAATAGGTATTAATAAATAATACACTTGTATTTGCAGGTGATAAAGTCAATATTTGCAAGCATGCATAAATAAACATCCTGAAAAAGTAACCCATCACTGTGCATGGTCATACATAGCATTAGTCTGTTTTCAATTACAACTGGTGCTTCATAACATGTTATTTTTTTCAGTTGAGCTTATTGCTGGTAAATTAGGCAGTGAAATTAAAGAAGTCATTGTAGAAGAATCTGAGAACAACATCAAAGAAACCCTAACTACTGAAACATCTAAAAATGACTCACTCTCTGTCAGAAAAAGTCCCAGATTGGTTGGCAAATCTGATAGGAAGAGTTCTTCACTGGATAATGAAAACAAAGAAAATGAATCCCGAAGTGACAAAGAAGCAGGTGACACGACCGTGGCTGCTGATAAATCTGTGTCAAAACCTGAACTTGAACAGACAACTGAAGTAGTAAACCAGAAAGCATCAGATCAAATCAATCTATCAGCAACCAGTAAGAATCTCATACAAGAATTACAAGAAGTACCCAAAAAAGCCAAAAGCATCTTCAATAAAAGCACCACAGCTGTTGAAGAACCACATATCAAAACTAAACGGAACAGAACCAAGTCATGGACCACAATCTCTGTCGAATCTCCTCAGGAGAGCAGCTTCAGTAGTGATAGTGAGGCCAGCAAGAAAAAGAACAAAAAGAAGGATGATAGCCTTAACTTTTCCAACATTTCTGGTTCTGGTGATGGTATAATGAACACTAGCAATAAAAATAACGAAGCTGGCAAAGAACTAGATAATGTTTTTCTGTTATCTTCAACTTTGTCTAACAAGAAGAAGAAGAGTAGGCATGAAACTCCCATGACAGTTGAGACAGAAACATCTGTACATGAAGTATCGATTTTAAATACATCTGTGAACAAATCAGCAACAAAACTTACTGATATTAAAGATGATTCTGAAGAAATCAATAACCTAAATTCACCAAAGCAACATAACACTAGTGTAACTCAAAAATTATTTGAACAAGCACCAAGTGGTGTTGTTCAATCTTTAGTATTTATTGAAGATTCAGACTCTAATCAAGAAAAGGAGAATGACAAAGGTTTTGATAGTGGAGATCAGTGTGTCCCAGTTGTAATCCATCAGTTAGAAAATGAAACAGCTAAAGAAACAAAAGTTAATCTAAGTTATGAACCAATGGATATTGATGAGACTATGCCAGAAAATGTGTCACTTACAAATTTTGTAGAAGAAAATGAGTCCACATCAGAGAAAAAAAAGTCAATATTAAACATGTCTCAAGTTAAAAATGATAGTCTCAATAAGTCTAAAAGAAAGTCTGTAATACCAGATTTGAGTTCAGAAAAAAACATTGAAGAGTCTACTAAATTACCAAGAAAATCTTCCATATCAGAGGTGATCAATAATGGTGTAAGAGATAATAATAAATCTAAAAGAAAATCGTCTATTACTAATGATGTTTCTGAAGATACTACAGATGGCATTGTCAATGTATCTAACCGCAATTCTTCAGCAGTTGACCTGTATAACCACAATGATAGTATTAATAATAAGGCCAATAAGTCCAAAAGAAAGTCTTCTATATCAAATGTTGTGACTGATAATACAGATGAGGATTCCAATAACTCTGCAAGGAAGTCATTAAGTGCAGAAAATTCCAATGATGCTAGTATAAATAAAGAGTCCAATAAATCAAAGAGAAAGTCTTCAATATCTCGTATTGTTTCTGAAGAAAATACTAATGAAATCTCAAACAAATCAACAAGGAAGTCTTCAGCGGACCTGGCTAATGATGAGAATATAGACAAGAGTTTAAATAAATCTAAAAGAAAATCATCTGTGACCGCTATGGCAGTTGAACTTAGTGCAGATAAAATAAAAACCTCTATTTTAACTGATAATGAGGACATGATAAGTAAAAGTTCTAACAAATCTAAGAGGAAGTCATCAATTTCCAATATGCCTAATGATGACAGCATAAAGAAAAACTCTGATAAATCTAAAAACAAATCTGCTCTCTATCTAGATAAGACCGAAGACGAAAACGAAAATAAAAGTACTTTGGTATTGTCTCAACTAAAAGATGTGTCCGAAAATGAAATAAATGCGGAGTCCAATGTGGCTAAAGATGATTCAGTTGAACAATTGTCAAAATCCGTGAATGTGCCAAATGTTGTCACAGAAAAAGATGACAAGAAGAATCTATCACTTACATATTCCACAAGTACACCTCTTCAACAAAAAACTATGCAAAAGATAGGCCTGCAGATCAACACTTCAATAATTACCCCTAACAGTGTTAACAAAACAGAGAAGAAGGAAAATTTGAATAGGTCTAAGAAAGAAGCATCTATCATGTCAGAAGAGGAATGTTCGGATTCCTCTGAAGAGGAAGAGGATGCCGAAGAAGAATCGGAAGAAGAAGAAGCGTCATTGAAACAGAGCAAAATGCTCGACGATGAGGCTGAAGAAGCCAGCGATGATTACGAATCGGGAGACAGTAGGGATGAGGAAGAAAGAGAATATGAAAAAGAAAACCTGATAAGAGAAAAGGGTGAAACACTAGATTCAGATGAAGTTGAATTTTCTGATGACTCTGATTACGAAAAAGACTCATTTATAGTAAGTTCTGATGAAGAAGATGAAGATTTACTTAGTGGCTCCGGCGATGACCTGTCCATGAGCGCTGACGAACTCACAATGACAGCAAAATCTAAGAAGAAATTCAACGAACGCAAAATAAAAGAACAGAAAAAAGCTTCCAGAGAAATGTATGAAGCAAGACATCAATTGAATGAATCTGATAAGAGCAAATCACCCAAGTCAAAGAAAAATAATCGCCAACGTTTTGACACATCTTCGTCAGAATCAGATGATGAAGCTACCGCACAGCCAAAGAAGAATAGGCGTCAAAGAATCGATTCCAGTCTTGAAACAAGTGCTTTGCAATCAGAAAATGATAAGTCGCTGTCAAAGAAAAATAAAGCTAAACGCTTGTCCGAGTCAGTGTGCGATGAAGATGAAACAAGTGAAAAAGAAATCACCATTTGTGATGATAACCAGCCAGACAAAGATGATCCTTTAACTTTGCTCAATGTTATCAAGAAAGAGCCAAAGACTCCTCAAAAAGACCTCAACATTTCGACAGTAACTATAGCCAATATTGATGAAGTTGAAGAAGTAAATGTAGACGAAAACACATCAATCATGAAATCAAATCAAACATCTGACCCATTACTAGCAACGATTGGCGAAAATGATAAAGAGGATATCAGTGATGAAGGTTCAATAAGTGAAAATGAAGAAATAACTCAAAACTATGAATCTGTTCTCAATAATTTGAACAAGTCTGGCTCAAAGAAGATCAAAGCATCAAACATTTCTTTGGATCTTAACAAGAAAACAAAGCAAAAATCTAAAGAACCAATTGTAGACCAACTAAATCTTACACAGGTCAAAAAATCTAAGAAAAAGAAATCCAATGCAGCTGAAATTCTTGCCGAGACTAAGAAACAAGACAAATCTTTGAACAAAAGTGTAGGCAAAGTCGCTGAACAAGACACTACACTGTCTGAAGGTTCATCTGATTCTATTGACATGAAACTGTTGTTCCCTGAAGATAGCAATGACAGTGAAGTGGTAACAGCCAAGAAGAAAGAGGATGAAGAAGAAGCTCCCGGTGATTACATACCTCTAAAGAGAACTCCAGGCAAAACAAACATTTTTGAAAATACGGGTATGTATATTTATATTTTGATACTTTAACAGTATTAATTTAACTCAAATTAAATTAACTCAATTTGCTATTACAAGTGGTATTTCCTCATCAACATGTTGTTTTCACCAAAATATTGATTGACATGATAAACTTTATCAGCCACTTTAATTTGCACTGAAAATATTCAAAATACACACAAGCTTTATTTACACAAGTGTTACAAGTTTTTTGGAAATAATTGTTTTTCAGATATTGCCAACAAATCGAAGAATGAATCTATATTGAATGTAAGTGGCAAGAAGAAAAATAAGAGCAAGTCTATCCAGTCTCAAGATACTTTAGAAATTGGTAAGTTGAACCATCTTTATTGTAGAATATTAGTAAAGCCCTTTGTAAAATATCTGATCAAGTTCAATCCCACCACACATTTTTGTCTACACAGCATTGTTGTTTTCCAGATTCCAAGCACATAATATACATTCCTTTGTCAAACACCAAAATTAGGCAATAGATCACTACAAACTGGAGTTTTACGATTTTTCATGTTTTGACAATTCCAGGTGCTCCTGAAGATGAAAACTTAGGGTTCTTTATAGACACAACTGGCACCCTCACAGACGAAAATAAGACTGATGCAAATATTTCAATCAAAAACAGTGCGAAGAAGAATAAACAAAAGAATGCGTCTTTCACTGGCAGAGAGGAAATTCCACTTGATGGTAGGTTTATTTTATTTGTGCTTGTAGAGTTAGACTTGATTTAAAATATACCATTATGCTCCAGAGCACATTTTTAATCATATCTTAACTTCTTAAATAACTATTATATATCCTTACTAGAGTAAGTTACCTTTTCACGCCTAAACCACTGAACCGATCATCCTGAAATTTTACAAATACGTTGTGAGGTGTACAGATACGGACGGAGGGTAGGCTTTTCATCTCAAAAAAAAGTACTGTTCCCGAGGAAAACAATGATAACGTTCTTATGATAATAGATGGCGCCACATGTCTTTCGAATCATGATTCAATTATATTATTACAAGCAGAGGACAACCCGAATTGATTGTCAAATTCTAAATTAACGTGAGCGATGAATTTGCATAACAAATATTATCATTTGAGCAGTTTTTTTTAGTAGATTCGTTTTTAATTTTCCAGACAATTCTAACGAAGCTCCGCTTGAAGTTTCATACTGCAGGGAGAAGAACAAATCAAAACACGATTTAAATACTACTCAAAATAACGATGGAACTCAAGAGAATAGCCCCGCTGTTGGAAGTCCAAACCAAAGCACCAAAAAGAAGAAAAAGAACAAGAAAGGACTGAACAGTTCGCAAAATGTTGCAGAGATTAGTGTGATTGAAACTGCAGGTGTGTTGTCCTTTATTAATTTGTTGCGTATTTACTATTTACTCAAAAAGGATGCCTAATACTCAGTCATTGATGGAACAAGGCTGTCAATGATGACTATTGTTTTCTCTATGATACTCATATGCGCAAAATATTTCGAGTTTCACTTAATTCCAATAGTCAATTATATTTATGTTATATTTCAGATGATGTTGCAGAAAGGTCAATTAATGTATCGTTGACCGATTTAGAAGGCAGTGCCGAAAAGAAAAAGAACAGACGGTCTGAATCTCAAACAGCCCCAGAAACAGGTAATTACCAATTTTTGTTTTATCTTCCAAAAGTTAAATGATTCAAGGTTTTATCTTGATTTGTCGCATCTATGAAGTTTTACCAACAATTTTCTTTGCCTTTGATCAATTAAAAATAATGTTTCACTTACAGAAATTGAGAAACCCTCAGAAATTATCCAGAATGTTTCTTTAGGAAGTGCTAAGAAACAAAAGCAAAGAACTATTTCAGAAAATAACTTAATTGAGACCGAGAATGTTAATAAAGGTTAGTAGTATTTTTATTTTATTGAGGAGCTTGTGGCTAAATAATAACAGCCGCTCGGGTCGATCTTTAGGTTAAGCCGTGCTTACCTAAGTTGGTCTGTGGATGGGTGACCACCCATTACATACCGAGTTAACTCGGTGCCTCGGAAAGCACTTTAAGCCGTTGGTCCCGGATGTCATTTGAAAATCTTTGACAGTCGTTAGCTGGTCAGTGGCCCAAAAAAGTGTGACAACCAGTCTTACCAAGGGGTATCGTATTACCCAGTACTAACTGGATTGTGGAGGTCAGATAGGCAGTCGCTCCATGTAAAATACTGGTATTCAGCTGCATCCGGTTAGACTGGAAGCTGACCCCAACATATTGGAAAAAGGCTAGGCAGATGATGATGTAGTATTCTTATTATAACGGAGTGAAAATGAAAAATATGGTTTACTTTAACAAGTAAATACCTTAAATTGTTATTATATTACCATATGTTTTAATCCTAATTTACGTAAAATTAATCTGTTGCAGAAAATGAAGTAGATGTAATCAATCAAGACTTGGTCGCAAAGAAGCGCAAACGCAAATCATCTGCCAATCAAACAATTGAGGATATAATTATTAAAGGTAAATAGTTCAGATTTATAACCAACCCTTTTTATAGTGGTTTATACTTGCACTACACTACAGGCTGCGGAGCCCTGTTTTCAGAACTTAAACTATTCAGTTTAAGTTCTGAAAACAGGGCTCCGCAATAATTCTATTATATTATTTAAAATGAGCCACCCATTCACATAATTCAGGCGTAGTACAAATGTTCCTGGGCGAATGAGCTCTGCTCGGTTGAAAATAGAGAAAACTAATTTTCCCAGATATGAGACCTAGCTAGATCAATTTTTCACCTTCGTAAAGCCCTATATTTCAAATGTCATCGATATAGTTCGAGCCGTTTTCGAGAATGTGATTAAAAATATTGTTTATTTAATTAAATAGGATATAAAGAGGGAAAGTTATTCACCCGATTTCATAAAATCTTCCACTGATGAAAAGCTGCATGCGTAGGAAGTCGCGGGCAGAAGCTAATTTTATTCTAAAATCATTTTATTCCAGATGACGTTAAACTTACTCATGATGAGTCTATACTGACAAAGAATCAAAAAAAGAAACGGAAAATTTCTAACAATGACGAAGACAAAACTCAAATTGAAAGTAGGTACCCCAATAACATCATTATCATCCACAGCCTAACTTCAGCCGTATATAGCATGGGCCCCTCTTTTTGCTTATGCAATCATAACGTAACATCTAAGAAACATGTTTGGATCTTTTCATTTAGGACAATGGAGGGTTCTCCATATTAATTCGGAATTAAACCCAAGTGTTTTTCATGCTACATTGGAGGTGCGCGGGTACTCGTTATTCTAGCTGGTGACTCTGAAAAATGAACCGTCGCAACTCTCAAACGAGAACCATTATTACTGATTCAGTCCCGATCGCAATGACTTTTTCATGAAATTTTCATTTAATAGGATTAAATGAACTTAGAGGGTTGTGTTGATGATTTCATGATTGTAATTCTGTAAATACATACGTGTTACTGGCGCGACTCATTTTTCATTAACATACAACCTTACAATGACCATCAAATTGCAAAAAACACAAGAAAATTTGAATTTCGCGGGCTACCTTGACGCAGCCACCTTAAAAACAACATAATTATAGCTGTATCTATGCTTCCGAGCTTCCGGTAGCAGGTTCAAAACCTAAGGTTTAGTAGCCGAGGATTTATCCCCAAGGCTCAACAGATGTGCCGGACGGGCGTGATCGCTGGACGGAAGCGAGTATGTTGTAGCTGTGTGTGTGTGCCTTTAACTCAATTTAATATAATTTAACCAATTTTAGATGTGGGAACCGAAACACAGGACGAAGGAATCACAACAGCTGTTGAAAATACAAAAAAGAAAAATAAAGTACTACATCTAAACTTGAATGAATTTGATGAAGGTACCTATTATTATTATTTTTACTTTTTTATCAAAAATCTTAATAAGGTACCAGGGTAAATGAAAAAACTTAGAATAAATAGTAAAGGATATAATAAAGGAAAAATAATAATCTTTTATAGTTTCTCCGACATTATATAGTAATAAGTACATGTTATTATTAGTTTCAGGAGCAACCAAAAAGAACAAGAAACGGAAGGAAAGAGATGAGGACAATGCCAGTAAAATATCAAAGGTCGAATATTTTTTTTAAATTATTATCTTTAGCAAACACATTAGGTACTGTATTATTATAATAATTATCTTTCTTTTCACAGGTTCTTAAACTAAATTCGTTTGACAAGGTTCATGTTCCACGATTGCCTCCGAATGTTATAAAACAGCTAGATGACAAACCTAAAAAAGATGCGGTTGAAGGAAAGAAAACAAAAGTCGTAGCTACATCGGAGTTTGTTGTTGAAGAAACGAAAAGAAGAAGAAATAAACCTTCGAACTATTTGGAAGAAAGTGTTTATTTGATTAAGGACGATACGGATGAGAAAAATCAAAAACGTTCCATCAAGAACCCTAAAGTTTTGCCCTTCATACCAACAGCCTCAACATCAGACAGTGGTTTCACCACTAAATTTAAAGTCAATGTAATTTCTCAGCAAACACAATTTGTTGCTCAATCTAGCGATGTTTCCAACTTCAAAAACGATTATCTCCTCAAGAAAAGAATAAAAAAGTTAGGCACATTTGAAATGTATAAAAGACAAAGGAATATTAAAATTGCCAAATTCTAACATTCTCCAGTGGATTTAAACAATGTTGCAATGATACCGCCTGATTATTTTCCAGTGTTAATTTAGTTTATAGGCTGTTTTTATTTTCTACTCATTAATTTGGCTGTAATATGTCTTTATTGTTAGATCTTTATAGACATGTTAATGTTACAGTAGGTAGTTATAAATTAAAAACTTCCAAAAGTAAAGAAAAGTTTTGGAAAGCATCGTCTAAAAACGACTATATAAAACTTATTGTTGACTGACAAGTTGTTTCTTCTTGTGTCTAGCTTGGTTGATCTTTTGCTTGTTTTTCTACGTTAATTTTATTAATATTACTTTTTTGTGTTAGATAAATAAGTTTTTATTTGAAATGCCTGGAATCAAAGATGTGTTGTACTGAAGGCAGTATGGAAAGCTATGATGCAGGGCATAATATTTAGTTGATACTTTTCTGTGCGATGTCCTGTCTATTGTCTTTAATCACATCAATTTATCATTTCAAATTAATATTTTTTTAAAGTATGAACAGTGCCAAAAATAATTATGAATTTTAAAGGATTCGATAGTTGATGCGAATGAATGCAGAAAGAATGAATTTGTATGTTTTAAGTTTACCGCCAGAATGTTCAACGTTATTGTGAGTTGCCGCTAGAGAGCGCTGGCGTCAGAAAAAAGTGGTATCGCCCATGTGCCTTCAGATTCCCATTTTATTTGCTAATTTTTGGACATTCTATTATTTACTTCAATAAAAATATTCTTTTAAAAGAAATGATTATTTTAACATAGACTTTCATCGGTATACATTTACACACACGGCAGAAGTACTTCCCGCCTTATCATGCCGGTGTAAACAAACCGCCATGTTGTTGTGAATGGACGAGCCATGTAACCGGTAAGTGATGTCGTAAGTATAATGAAAAATACATTTTAGGGTAAAGAAATACAATAATAAATTATCATTATAATTATCAAATTTGAAGAAATACTCAAAAAAGTTTTTGATCAATTATATTGTAAATAGTATGTCAATTGAGTACTGACGTCAATTCATTTTGAGGTGATCACCAATAGAAACCGTTTACGATTAGTCACGTGGGTTCAGTCCTCCAATAGAAGGGAAGACCATTCTTTGTGTACCTTTTCACAGAATAGTAAAACAGATTGTGATTTTTATACGAGTGAGTGGTGTATATCTGTCAATCTAATGACGTTAAAAGCGTAAATGTGTGAAATTCAGGATTATTCTTTCGAGCTTAAGGATATTTATAACAATAAATATTCGGTAAGTGAAGTTACAATCATACAATAAACCTATAATTCATTTTAATTCGAAAAACAAGGGATTTATAATGGGAAAGTCCAACGAGCAAACATGTCCCGCTCTTTTTGATGTCATTTATCAATTTTGTTGTCATCAGCGAAACGAATTATGTTATTTGTGTGGTAAAAAATTATTCTAAATCTCCACCTTCGATAATTACTGATTGTTTTTAGTTTTGTAGTAACTCTGTCAAAGTGGCGGGAAATCATTCCAGCTCTTTCTCATGGACATTGTATTATCTGACTCGTACAAAATACCAGGATTAGGTAATGTCTGAGAACGTACAACCTATAAAAAAGCTGATTACTTGTTTTTAAAACGTGTAAAATACCATGCGCTAAATGATAAATTGTATTTGTTTCCATGAACCCAATTTCTCTAAACAAACACAAATAACGGACATTCATTATTTTATATTCTGTCTCTTTTCCTCTCTAGTCTTCATGTCTTGTTGATAATGAAACAACGTGAAAATTATTATTACATATTTTGTTCGTGTTGTATTTGTATTTTAAAAACATGTTGATAGATTAGATAATGAATGCTTATTACGGCATGTTGGTATCTTTAAAAATTATAGAAAGGTAGCAGTTGAAAACAGCGGCAATTAGTCGTCAATGAACTTACAACAAGCTCACACGAGCAGTTGTAAAATTGTAGTACGTATACCGACGTAGGTATTCCTGTTCTATTTACGATCTAGGGTTGCCTCGTTTTACATGTAAAGGAGTATACTTATAGACTTATAAGTATCATAATGTAGTTTCCTAACTCGATAAGTTGGTGTTTGGTAATTTCATAAAATTAATAGGTAGTATTGATTAGTACCAAGCTAGGTACTTCAGTTTCAAAATAATGTATAATTTATGAATTTTTGTATTAACTGTTTATAAAATAATAAATAAATCTAAATACCTACGTAGGTACTTTTACCATCGTGAGAAAAAAACCTACCCTATTTTTAATTAGGTGTACTTAAACAAAAATCAATATATTATCTCATTACTATAAAACTGTTTAGCTGTTGTATAATGGTAATAGGTATAACATACAGAAATCCACGAACCGATTTGTTCCCACGGCCGGTTTTGAGCGAGCGAGAATTTCAAAACGTTGAACAATGAGTGCAACGTGCTCTTGTAGTTGTGAATGCACGGATCGGTGTGGCATTACATTGTGAGCGTGTGTGAGTGCCGTAGTGCACTCAGCGAGACGGGCCGTGGCGTTTTACTGCAACCTATGAATGCACTGAGTTTATCAATGTATTTCTGTGTAGGTATAAACAACAAGATGACAATTTACAGTAAATATTTTGATGCTATCTATCAATAACAAGCTCTCGGAAATATACTGGTATAAATAATTCTTGCAGATGTAAGTACCTACTTAGGGAAAGTTACATAAAAGTAAAACAAAAAATAATAATTAAGTAGTCTCTGTCACCCCTATCCTTAGCGAACATAAAAATTACATAATAGGTACTGAAGTGTAACTATTTCACCTACAAAATGAACACAAACTGACTACCTGCCTGCTTTTTAGAGTTCCGTTGTCAAATGGCAAAAACGGAACTCAAATAGATTAGTCCTGTCCGTCCGTATGTCACGTCCATTTTACTGTTGTTGGAACCACACAGTTGAACTTTGGTGAGCAGGTGTCTTTTTATGTACCGCTACGCAAAAGTGATGTGAAATTACGATTGTTATAACAAGAATTTATGTGGTATACCTACTACAACTAAAAACCCGACTACTGAAAAATCACCCTCTTCATCGACTCCTCCTGTTGTTGTTAACAACTTACGGCATTTCATACAAACTTTCAAATCGTTTTATTTTTCGAAATGATTGAACAGATTTTAATGAAACTTCATACGCATAAGCAGGATACATAGGTCTAAAAAGTTGACAGAGGACTTTTCGAAAAATAGTGTTACAGCTAAATGTCAACTTTTTAGACCTATGTATCCTGCTTAAGCGTATGATGTTTCATTTAAATCGATTCAATCATTCCGAAAAAAAAACGACTTGAAAGTTTGTATGAAACACCGTAACTCGTTAACGCTATTTAAATGTATGTTATATGTAATAACGAATCGATTGACACCTTATTAAAAAAATCGGATGAATAGTTTAGGCGCTATGGAGGAACATACGTAAATACATACATACATAGACTGCTAAAATCATAAATTCATAACCCTTCCTTTTGGCTTCGCCGTGGTCGGGTTACATACATATTATATGTAACTGTATAAAGCTCTTAAAAATAATATCTAGGTTTGTATCATCTTCCTGCCCTTGTCCCATTCTATTTGGGGTCGGCGCAACACGTTTTCTTTGTCCAATCTCCCCTGTCAAACGTCACGGCATCATTTACTCCTTTCTCTTGCATATCTTTCCTCACACAATCCATCCATCTTTTCTTTGACCTTCCTCGGCTTCCTCTCCCTTTCCATCCATCAACATTCATGTCCATCACTCTTTAAGTCACATGCGTTTCATCCCTCATTACATGTCCATACCAAGACAAACGACTTTCTTTCAGTTTTTCTGTAACAGGCGCCACTTTCAAACTTCCTCTAATATTAATTATTCTTCCTTTAATATTTTATCCATTCTTATCACTCCACACATCCATTCCAACATTCTCATCTCCGTTACATGCAAACAATGTTTTTCATCCATCTTTTTCATAGCCCAACATTCTGATCCATACAGTACGACAGGTTTTATTACGGACTTGTATATTTTCCCCTATAACTTGAGGCGATATCTAGGTTTGTATAAGATTTGAAACTTAGTTTTTGAGATACGGGTATTTTTCGTGAAAGAAGCAGTTTTTTTTTATTGAAATACCCTCAGACCAAGTAAAAAACTAAGACACTGCACTGTCAACAGTGACGTGAAGCCGGTTTCGTAAACATGTGTGCACTGTGAGCTTAGTTTTTGAACGTAGTTTATTTGTAGTTTGATGTGATGAGCGAGGCATGGTTTTGCGCATGCTTCACTGAATTGTTCGCAGTGTTACCGTCTTGGTTTTTATTTGGTCTGAGATAATACTTTGACTTTTTAAAATCCGGATTTCAGTCAAACCTGATATTAACTGATTATATTTATCCTCAAATTTTCATTGTATGTAATCGGTAGGTCGATATTACCTACTCTAATGCGCAAATCCGAACAATATTTGAATTGGTAAGATTAGGTGTAGCATTTTTTGCGCGAATATGGCGCGAAATCCGTGATTGTTTCAGTTTATGCATACACTAAGCAGCGCGGCACCACGCCACGCTGTACACTTGTTTGGATCTGATCAGAACTACGGTGGAAGTACTCTGCCGCAGAGATGCCATTCTAACGGCCGATACAGCTTTAAAATTTTTGATAAAATCATTAGACAGCCAAGACACGATATCTGCCAAGCAAATGGCAAATTCATTAAAAAGGAGAATTAAAGAGAGACGGCTCCATACTGTTGTCGGATCCTTTTTTTTCCGATGGGAAATCATCAAATGACTTCCCGCTCTGGGCAAAGCGGAAGGGAGTGTCAGACTTATACTGACTAAAACCCATCCATGTTCCGTCCTTGCCCTTTGTGTTCCAGGGCCGCGGTATCTCTTTCGAAAAGTCCCGCAGCCCTGGCAGGCATCGGCTCTTGCGGGCCCCTCCCTGGTTGCTAACATCTCTTTGAGACGCGCGTGGAACACGAACGCGCCGTCAACACGGACTGTCGTCAAAAGACGGACGGACGGCGAGCTAGCCCCTTACTCACCGTCCACCGTTTACGGTGGCCAGAAGCCACCACGTGACACCCGACGCCCGGGGCGGCTGGGACGAGAGGTTCTCTCCTTCTCACGCTCCGCCATCGCCACCTCCTTCGCTAGCATGATTGCTTCGCAGAAGGAGGTGACGACGTCCTATTCCCTCTCGCCCCGGACCATGGATTGAACCAGGGCCGGACGCGATATGTAGTCGGTGCCTTACAATACTTACACAACCCTAATCAATTTTTGAATGGGAAGATTCGCTTAAAAAACCTACATAATTATGAAGAAATTAAAAATGTGTTCTATCAAGCTGCATCCATGAATGTTGACGACTGTACAACCACGTCGACGAATATGAACTCTATGATTGTGTAAATTTATAACGGGAAAAACGACTGATTCCCAAAGTTTTGTTGATTATTTTAGTTGTTTTAATTTTGTCGTGCTGTGAATTGAGCGAATAAATGCAGATCTACGCTATTTAATTTCAGTTTTATCAAATTAACTTAAAACACTGAAAAGTTCGAAAAATCCGGATAATCCGGATTTTAATCGGACGAGAATACAGAAATCCAGATTTAAAAAAAATCGGATTTTGCAATCCCTATGACAAACAAATTCAGTTTTGCTGTTGAGTGTAAATTGACTTATGAATGAGGGTTAAAAATATTGTTTGTTGCTACGGAAACCTTTGTGTGCGAGTCCGACTCGCACTTGGCCGGTGTTTTGAAAATTAACTACCATGCAAAGCAGACAATGGTTAACTTAGTACATTCGACCGCAAGTCTGTGGACAGTTTGACCTTGTGCTTGTGCTGGCCCACGGTGGGCTGAAAATCGGCTTTCATAGACTTAGGGATTTCAATTTGCAAGTGCTTGTTTTTATGCCGGATATCGCTTCTATTAGTCATTACTATGTACAAAAATGACACCCGAGTTAATTCTACCCAAAAACGAAGGAAATATAATTTTTTTACGAAAAATTTGTATGAAGCTAGTATGAAAAATCGAATTATCTCCTAAACGGCATGTTTAACCGTAATATCCTTGGAGATGGTCATAGTGCTAATTATTTATGATTTTTTGGTTGGCGATTGGACGAAAAATTTAATGCCGTTTTTTTTTAAAAAATCGTCAAAATATTTTTATTTATTTTTACATGTAAAACGATCCCTTTTAGTGTCTAAGTTAAAAAGTTCGATATGTTATTAACCCAAATATTAAGAACACACGAAACAAAAAAAAATAAAATAAAAAAATTGCTGTTTTTGACACATTTATATTAATTTAAATAAAAAAAGATTTATATTGAAGTAACATATGAAGTTATATTTTATACAAAATAAGTTAATTTAAGGAATTAATACTAAGCATTCGTAAAATAAAGTAAAATAAATAAAAAAAATAAAACATATTTTGCATGTAATTTTACAACTGTAATTTTACAAGCAATTACATCTGGAGAGCAGATCGATATAATAAAATTTAGAGATTATGCTCGCAAAACAGCAGAAAAGTACGTATTACTATACGACTGGTACTACATGTCGTCAACCGTTCATAAGTTACTAATCCATGGGGCTGACATAATCGAGAAAAATAATATTGTGCCGATTGGGACTCTCTCGGAAGAAGCCTCAGAGTCTCGAAACAAAGATTTTAGGAGGTTTCGAGAACATCATTCGCGGAAAAGAAGCAGGCAGGATTCCAATCAAGACATTTTAAATATGCTTGTTGTTTCTTCGGACCCTTTGCTAAGTGCACAAAGGCCTAAGTTAGATGCCAAGAAAAAGCAGAGCTTTTTTGCTGAAACTCTCGACTTAATTCAATTTCAGGAAACTGAGTTCGAATTTTTGGATATATCCAATCTGGATGCTGACTCAGAATTGGAGTCTGACAACGAGAGTGATAAGGAAAATTTGTAAAAAAGATATATATGTACATATTTGTAAATTTGTATTTGAGTGTGTTTGGGTTTTTTTGTAATATTTAATGATATGTTTTATTTTTTTTATTTTTTTTACTTTATTTTACGAATGCTTAGTATTAATTCCTTAAATTAACTTATTTTGTATAAAATATAACTTCATATGTTACTTCAATATAAATCTTTTTTTATTTAAATTAATATAAATGTGTCAAAAACAGCAATTTTTTTATTTTATTTTTCTTGTTTCGTGTGTTCTTAATATTTGGGTTAATAACATATCGAACTTTTTAACTTAGACACTAAAAGGGATCGTTTTACATGTAAAAATAAATAAAAATATTTTGACGATTTTTTAAAAAAAAACGGCATTAAATTTTTCGTCCAATCGCCAACCAAAAAATCATAAATAATTAGCACTATGACCATCTCCAAGGATATTACGGTTAAACATGCCGTTTAGGAGATAATTCGATTTTTCATACTAGCTTCATACAAATTTTTCGTAAAAAAAATATATTTCCTTCGGTTTTGAGCAGAATTAACTCGGGTGTCATTTTTGTACATAGTAATGACTAATAGAAGCGATATCCGGCATAAAAACAAGCACTTGCAAATTGAAATCCCTAAGTCTATGAAAGCCGATTTTCAGCCCACCGTGTGGCCTAGCGTAGTATTGTAGTACGAAGTTTCTATGGAACCCGTACACACGGCGGCACATCAAGCTTTACATTTCCAGTGCCTATAACGTGCCCCCTCGCTTTGTAAAAAAATTCTGTACAATGAGAGATCCGCATAAACTGGTTTTGTATAGCTTGATCAGCCGTCGTGCTTACCTACCTATCGAATCCCAATTTTATTAATTAAGTTGGATATTTATAAATTCAGTCCTTTATAGTTCTCCACTCTTTACAGTCGGTCAGGTGATTTTTGTCCCGGACTCCTCTGAAAGAAAATATTACCCGTCTTTGCTGTCGCGCAGTCGACTACAAAAACAGACAAACAAACAGACTGCTTTGAACTTATTCCCGGATTCAGTCTGTTCGCACAGTCCCTGAATCCGGCAGAATGCTCTATCGAAAGGTTTGAAAGCTCTCAAAACGGCCGCGGCAGTCGAAATTACTTAAATAATTACCTAGTCCACTAGAATGATGGATTGTAACTACTATTAATTTTGGTTTCCTTCGCAATAATCATGCTATATAGATAAACCATTTATTCAGTGCACAAAAAAGACAGCACAGCACACAGAAACACAATTAAAACGTACAAATTACATGACTAGATAAAAACAGGGTGCCAATATAAAAAAAGAAAAACATATTTACTTTAGGTGGAAGCGTCAGTTATTCAATGAATATTTCATGAAAAAGTCATTCAATAGGGGTATTATGAACTTACAGGGTTATATTGATGATTTTCATGATTGTGATTCTGTAACTACATACGTATTACTGGTGCGACTCATTTTTCATCAACATACAACCTGAAAATGACCTGCAAATTGCAAAAAACGTAAAAAATAATAATTTCGTGGACTACCCTGACGCTTCCACCATAAAGAAGTATAGTAACACCATAACATACTTCAATAAAATAAGGAGTAAGCGTCTCAAAGTTGCACCAAATGAGAGTCCAACTCAGCATGTGTCAGGCAGGCATAGGTACCTATCGCTGATATTCTGCTGGATCCCTGTAGTGACATACGGACGTCGAGCAAACGAGATAAATTGACGAAAAAATTTTTTGTAAAGGATTCGATACTAATCTTACTTATTTCTTGTTTGCCTTTGTTACCCAGTCATTGTTGTTACTTGTTACCTATAATTTTATGAACTCTGCTCTTTATTTATGTATACTATTAACCTAGTCTGCCTGGGGTTACATACCTACCTACTATAAATATTTTAAGGTCACTGTGTTATTCAAATAAATTTCAAGCAAAGCGATCGAAACATTCGATAAAGAAAATATCGGCCACTCAATACTAGATCAAAGGAAATTTTACCAATGACTAAACTCGACTTTATTTTCTTCATCAAACCTTATGCCACTACTCTAAAAAAATGTTATTCGCTAAAACCAATTATAATTACGAAAACTTTTAGTTCGGAAAATGTGAAATAAAGTAGGTAGGTAACTATATACCTATTCATAGATCGCTGTTGAGTCAGTAATTTACCAGTGAGGCCGTTGAACTCCGCCATCTGTCTTTTCCGCCTGCCTGACGTATCTTGTGCAAACTCTAAATAATACCTACATAATTTCCAAAGTGTAAAGACTATGTTTCATGAGCAACTTAAACATCCCCCCCTCTCTTCTAGTATTGAAAGATTACTAGGTAGATTATAAATTTCAAATAGACTGCAAAAAATTGCTGTTAATCGTTTACCATCTCGTTTTCTTCCGGTCTAGACTTGGCTTATGCCTGCATAAACAGCTTCAAATCTAGCTATGAAAGTTGGGCTGAAATATTTCAGTTTCCCTCCCCGCGTTTAAAACAGGCAACTTCGAGAAAGCTGGGGCGTGAGGGGACAAACTCGCGCAGACGCGCATGCAATCAATACAACGGCCCCACCCAGATGCTTTCGTATTGAGGTTGCGCGCGCAATATTATCCCAATGCGTATTTTTCGCGCCAAATCATTTCATAAAATAATTAATGATACTGTGGTATGGATAGGATTTATGAGATAAAGACGTAAGGTAGGAAGCGTAATTTTAATCGCTAATTTGCAGGATTCAGTGGCGAACAACTACATTTATATTAATTTATTGACTTTACCATCTAGCTCATCTCCATGCAATAATAACCTAAAAAGTGAAAAAATCATTCAATAGACTACATTTTTCCGAGACGTCGAGTTTCCGCGGCCCGTTCACGAGACCGGCCATCGGCGCAAGAGCCGACCACGATGAGTTCAAGGCGAACGCGCGCGGTCAGGTTCGAGGACACAGCGGCGGCGGGCGGGCCCCTTGCGGCGCCTCCACATCTCCCCACCATTACCCACTATCTACTCTGCTGAAACTTGTAGGGCCTGAATTTTAATCGACGAAAAGTACATGGAATCCGGAAAATACTTTTTTAGAGATTCTCCTCGTAATGAAGATTTCTTGTCGTAACTTCAAAGGTGAACGAGGTGCTAGTGAAAACTGCACCTACCATCAGCCATCATGGTTTCAAAATCACTAGCTGATGCTGTGCTAACGTATTATTTTCGGAGTTAGTTCTAAACTCTAATGTAAAAATTGCTGTCCATGCGTTTTTAAATCAACTTAGTTAGCCTGTACGCACGACGAGCAATCAAGCTATACAAAACCAGTATTTGCGGATCTGTCATTGTACGGGAAATCTATACAAAGCGAGTCCATGTTATACCAGAAATTACTAACGTGATAAATGTCGCCGTGTGTATTATATTTTCGTAATAAGATAGGTACGTAAACCTATCTGGCATTATACTTAGCGATTTCTATTTGGCAACTTAGCACTAGACATGATGTTACATCATTATACATTTATGTAGACGCATTGACACATCAAACTTGTAAAACGTGTAAACTTGTGTCTTGTGAGAGACTTACCTGATATTACCTACTTACATGAAAAAAATCTAACACCATCATAATACCTGCTTAGGACATTTAAACAACACCGTCTACCTGACTTGAAAATCTGCCGATGTATTTTCAAGTCGTATTCATATAGCACGTTGTCGGTTGTTCGTGACTAAGATGAACTCGAGAAATATAAAATGTTGAGTTCATGGTCTTCAATGACACGACATCAGTGCTTCGCGATGAACAAAATTATTTTTTAAACTTAACCAACAATGTATCTATCAAACCAATTACCTGCCTCGTAGAATTTTATCTCATACTTAACCTATTTATCAACTGGCCACGTTGCCTGCAGGATGTTTTCATCTGTTAAAATGAATGCCTACCTCCTGTACCTAACTCAAAACAAAATGTTTGCGTAAACTTCAAAAGAGAGCGGCGCGCTTGGCGTGGCTGCTATGTATCAGGGGTTGATTCACCCCTCTTTCGATCCTATATCGCTATCTCTTTTTCTCACCCCATTTGTACCCTTCTCGTCCTGCCTGCAGAGTAAGGTGTGTCCAATTTTCGATCCCGTTATCCTGTTTGGGCGGGAAAAGTTGATACTAGGGTAGGTACGACTTTTGGGATAATGAATAATCCATGAACTGTTTGACTGTAATTGCCTTTTTCTGACCTGTTCCAAATTATCTTGCTGCTAACCATGTATGTATTATCGAAATACTTAACTGACTGTCATATCGGACTGCCAAATTGAATAATGAATAAACAAAATTTAATAGGCATGGGTACTTTGTTGATATGGCATGGCGGCTAGGCCACTTAACAGTCACTGCACTCGTTCATATGGATTTAGCTGGCATGTAAATGAGAAAATAAATAAACTTAAGTATACCAAATGTGTATTATATTAATGAAGGAAATGTGTTGCCGAATTGCCGTGTAGGTAAACGTAGATCAGACAAAAATTAATAATTGTGTTGAATAACGACTGATTTGCGAGGTGTCTGATATCTTCTATATCCTTACGAGCTATCGATGTAAGTATTAGGTATTATTATTACCTCAATCTAAATCAGTTCATAGGCCTGTACTTGCTACATTTCAGATACCTAAAGCAGTAAGACTTGTTTGTGTCAAGGACTTTAGTTAGTAGTTGCATTGGCAGTCCCAGTATTCACTACATTCACTTAAGTATGTAGGCATTAAAAATAAGTAAATAAGTACTTAAAAAAAAAACATTATTTATATAATACATTCATACTTGATGAAAAGAAGGTGAAAGTTCTGGGTTACTATTACACACCACATGTAAATATACAATTTAATGGATCACGGTCATAATACAACAGCATACCAGAACAAGTTATTTAAAGATACGAAAAAAACTGCGTCCCGAATGTTGGAAGCCTTCCGTTAGTTTTTTTATACCGGCCCAGTCCGGACTGCTCGAACCCTCGTCCAAGTGTTCGTGTGTTGGTGTAGGTCTTCATAAAAAAAAAGTATCGAATGGGATACAAAAAGGTTTCTATCTCACGTGATAATTATCGATTTAAGTCATTTTGCTTTTCAAATATGCACAGCTAAAACAATGTAATGAATATCCTGCTACGTGAAACAAAGGAATATTTAAAAATGACTGTTTCATTATAGTGTAAACAAAACAGTTGTACTCCGTCGCTGTTAGGGTAGCGCATACCTTAATACAAAAACAGGTTTCTGTACTACGTAGTGGTTTCATTGTACCGCCTCTCCCGTACCACTGTCTAACTCGGCTCAGTAGATCCAAACTGTATTCTATACGAGAAATGGCCGCGAAATCCAATCCAATGTTTAGGAAAAACTCATGTCGATCATGCATAACACATCATTATTATTTTTATTTGGCGATCTGTCTTATTGTACGTCTACAATAATGTTTTTTTTTTGTTTCAGTGGTGCTCAGACATGGATTTATATATCACAGATTCACTCCAGGATATGCTGGACATGGATATAAAAAATGAGATAGCAACGGACCTTAGCAGTATGACAGATTTTGCCGTAAGTTTATTGTTTCATAAAGTAATTTATTTAAATACATCATTTGTTCACATTCTACATGTATTTTACCTTACTTTTTTCTTTTCAGGACACATTAGGATCACACTTTTCGGAGTTGCCACCTTTATTAGACATGGACACCGATAATTCTGCAACTTGGCTCAATAATAGTTCTAGTTTTGTTCATAATCTGGATTTGTATGGATCGGAGGCAAACGCAGTAATGGTCAATCCAAATTCTGTTATGCCTTCGACTTTTGTAGAAACTCCAGTAAAAAGCATAGTGAAAGAGGAAGCATCGAACTTATTGCTAACATCGGCGGCCGCAACCGACGATTTAAGCAGTAATAGTATATCACTTCCGAGTCCCAAAGAAGAAAAGAGTCACTTAACGTTTTCGCCCAATGCGATAAAAGTATCAAAAGTACAGGAACCTGAAGAACCAAAAACCAAAAAAAGTGCGGAATTAGAAGAAGCCACACAAATGGTGATTTATGTAAGGAAACAAGAGAAACACGTTGTCAAGGACTTGTTAAAAGACTTGGACAAATCTAAAGTATCAAGTTTATCAACACCAACACTCAGGATAAAAAGTCAAACAGAATTAATAAAAGTTAATAACAAAAGCTGTTCAATTTTAAATACGAGCCAAAAGGTTGCACACTCATTAGGAACGAAAACTATTATTTCTGGCAATATACACATACTGGACCCACAACAAATCAACAATTCTAGAACAATTTTAGCTAATGGTAACAAAAACCAGGCAACAATTTTAATTGATAATTCATTAAATAACAATAGGCAAATTATTAAAACTTCAGTAAGTGGAGGTTTTACGTTAGATACTAGCCATACGAAGTTTATAAACGCTTCTAGCAAAAGTAATGTTGGAGAGTTTCCTAAGCCAGCATACTCTTATTCGTGTTTAATAGCAATGGCGCTAAAAAATTCAAGAACAGGTAGCTTACCTGTATCAGAGATTTACAACTTCATGTGGTAAGTTTCACACTGTTAAGAACATCAAATAATTAATAATTTGTCGTTAATTTAGCAATTAATAATAAAATTCTTGTCATTTTCAGCCAGCATTTTCCTTATTTCAAAACTGCACCAAATGGTTGGAAAAATTCAGTCAGACACAATCTTAGTTTGAATAAATGTTTTGAAAAGATTGAAAAACCATCGACAAATGGAAGTCAAAGGAAAGGTAATTATCTTGGTCTTTGTACTTATCTTGCAAAATAATCCGTCGCCTGCTGTGAAAACTAAATCCAGTTATATTAGCTTATTACGGGCTGCGAAACTCCCCGAATGAGGTACGTGCCTGGCGCACGGTTATCAGCCCCGTTTCCAACCAAAGCTGTCTGGCCTCATCTTTTACCCACTGTAAGCAAATCTAGTATAGTTCGTCATACCAAAGCCAGAAAAGAAACATAAGAGAAAGTTCAAAAACTCAGAAACTATAGTTTTCTTAATTTTTTCTTACAGGTTGCTTATGGGCTATGAATCCTTCAAAAGTAGGAAAAATGGATGAAGAAGTGCAAAAATGGTCAAGGAAAGATCCACAAGCTATCAAGAAGGCGATGGTTTATCCAGGTATAGTTTTGCTTTCTTATATGTTTATTATCCAGAGAACGACGTGCTTTGTGATGTCTACCATTTTCGCTTTTTAGTTAAATTTAACCGCACACAGCTTTAAGGTCTTTTTAGGGTTCCGTACCCAAAGGGTAAAAACGGGACTCTATTACTAAGACTCCGCTGTCCGTCTGTCTGGCTGTCTGTCACCAGGCTGTATCTCATGAACCGTGATAGCTCGACAATTGAAATTCACAGATGATGTATTTCTGTTGCCACTATAACAACAAATAATAAAAATATAAATTATTTAATCATTAAAGGGGGCTCCCATACCATAAACCGAAAAAAAACACGGTTCTTGTATCGATACATTATATTTAGGAAAATATGTTGTCGACTATTACTCGTAAACTTGTAAAGCATACTTAGCCGTGATAGTTTTCCTGTAATCTATAGGCAAAGAAATATTTTTTGTTTCTTTTTTTTTTCAAAATTTTCGGCCCTGTAGTTTCCGAGTTAAGGTAAATTTTGGTCAATGGTCAATTTTCGCCTATTTTCTTAAATAACTTCAAAACCATTTGTCTTAAAATTATAAAAAAAAATATATATATACTCACAATGAACCCTTTCATTTGATATGTAACACGATATAATTTTCAAAAACCTTTTTTTTTTTTTTTTTTTCTAATTTACCCCCAAAAGTGGCCTCCATGTTTAAAATTCATTAATTTACATTACACGTCCATATTAGGGTCACTGACAATTTTGATATTTGAACCAAATTTCAACTCAATCGGTCCAGTAGTTTCGGAGTAAATTGGCTGTGATAGACGGACAGCCAGACAGACACGCGAGTGAGATAAGTCCGTTTTTTTCCATTTGATGTACGGAACCCTAAAAATGAATCACTGCTGAATGTGGGACACTAAACTTACTCTGTCGATTGACAGTTTCGTCACTGGCCGTCAAAACCTTTTCTTCAGCCATTAAAGAGTGAAAAAGTAAGTTACTTTCGCATTTAAATTTAATCTTATTACTAATTTTACAGAAAACTTAGAGGCTCTAGAAAGAGGCGAAATGAAGTACAGCGGAGTAAGCGGGGACAATGACGCGGATGATGATGCGGATGTTGACGCTGACCCGGAACTGGACGCGGACGTGGAATTAGACCCCGAAGTCAAGGAAGAAGTTGAAGAAGAAGAGGCTATTATTGAACAGGTGCGTTATCTCAGAATTCTCAGACGTTTTTAGTCTTTTATCGGTACGAACATGAGTAATTTGCGGCCGTTGTAAAAGTAAAGGCCACCACTGCGCAGCCAGGGTACACATGCGCCGCCGTATGTATTGCCAAACATGGATGTTCTTTTATGCACCGTATCGTTTTGATAAGGCGTAATACGTTCCGTATGGGGTTCCGTAAGGGGGGAGATGGGCTGCGATTTCTCCATACAAATTTTGACGAAATCAACGTTTCGTATTCCCTTTTTTCTTCCTGAATAATGCTTTTAGAGCCATGTTTTTTTTTTTATAAAATCAAGGACTACTGTGGACACGTCCGTGTTTCCTATAAAGAAATGTATGAAGAAATGAAAGAAAATTGACAAAAATTGCCCCATTTTTACGGCCGTGATTAGAGGACTACCAGACACAATCTAAAAGTTTTTAAGAAAAAAGAAATTGATAGAAACCTAAACATACTCTTTCTTAAAATGTTAATGTCTAAAATAATTAAATCGGCTCGGTTTTCGGGGAGAAAAAGGAGAACTCGAAAAGTCGATCTCGTCAAAATTTTTGTGATATAATCAGTCTGAGCTGCAGCTGTCCCTATCGCACTGTACGGGGGCAGGCTTGACGCAGCGCGATGGCAATAGTTTCTTCAAATACCTATTTTTCCTCGCAGGCTAAGTCTCCTCTTAAGAAACTCAATTTTTTTCCTTTACAAAATTATTGTTCTCTTTGTATAAGCTTTACCATACCATAGTATGTTACGAATTCAAATATTTATTTGTAAAGAATATGTAAACGAAAGAAAATAAGATCTAGGAGCGCCAGGTTCATGTATCTATTAGATACCATTTTAACAAAAACTTGAGCAGTTGCCTGCAGACAAAATATGCATACGCATTGTTCTTTTAAGTATTTCTCGGAACGTTAGCCTCAGACCCAAATTAAATATACTTTTCTTAACAACATGTTTTTATTTTCGCGGCCAAAGACCTCACTTAGGAATTGTAGAAACAGGTGCACCGAAATGTCAAATCTTTATCGTCTTTTTTTATTTTGCCCTCTGTTGATATGTCACTGTGATCTTGTTTTTGTGTCATTTGAGTAACCTTTAGTAATTTTACGTAGGAGGTGTCTGATCAAGAGTTGGAAGTTGAAGAAGTGGTTGAAGGGACAGGCATGGTCGGTGGGACGTACCGACTACTCGCAACGGGACCATCATCTCTTACCTCATATATGACCGACGTGGAATCTGGTGAAGAAGTCAGCGATATTGAAGTGAGTACAATTGATGCTCAAATGTTTCAGATGTTACACTAGGCACTTGATCAATTTGAAACATTTTTCTATTTCTGTCAATTATTTGAAGATGATTTAAATACAGGGTGTAGACAGACTCTTCACAAAGCCGTCAACCAAGGATTATGTACAGACGCCAGCAGGTCAAGCTACCCGAAACTGTCAGATTTTCCCAATCAACCTTGAACCTAATGATTAAGAGATAAAGTTAAAAATCTATTAAAGAAATTTGTCAGATAGAAGTAGCTTGATGAGCTGGCGTCTGTACATCAAACTTAGTCATTTTACGCAAAAATTAGTGATGGGAAACGACCTTTTTTTTGGGCTGAAAAATCACGTTTTACTGTAGGACTCAATGTAACGCACTCAAAACATTGTGCTGATGGATGGATTGAATAGTAAGCGGGTCCTGGAGGTGTTTAAAGTAAAAATCTTACATAAAAACATGTATTTAAAAAAACTTATGAAAAAGTTGGAACTTTGACCCCAATATCTCCGTAACTAGAAGATTCCCAGGTATGGTATAGAACAAAAAAATGATCGCAAAGACGGGGAGAACAAATGCCTTTCGGCTTCGTTAAGAGTCTGTTTACACCCTTTATTTATTTAGTCATTTGTGGTGCGACTCTGCCTAAGTTATTCATAAAATATTGTCAACTTAACTAACATTTCTTTATCTTTCTAGATACTAGATCAATCGTATGAAGAAATCGACATTGATGTTACAAAACCTGTGAAGTTAGACTTGTCTATGACGGAAAATTATACAAGTAAGTTAATTATGATGTTGGTTACCAAGATAATCGTTTTGTTAAACTCTTTAATATGCAATCGCTTATGAGCTAAATTGAACTATCATGCTCCTTAGTACAATACATCACGAGAACTTAATAGCACATTACTATAATCATATTATATATAACTTGTCAGGTACTAAATTGTAGTTTTGCATACACCTGTGAACTAGTTACAAAAATTAATGCAAATTAAAAAAAATATTAGGCCCTTATTTACAAATATCTACTTAAATTGAGAATTGAAAATGGTCTGGTATCTTAGGTAAATATACAAAATATTTATTTATTTGATTTTATTTTCCAGTACATCAAACAAAACGAGCAAAGACAAGCTTCATCTATCAACCTGTGACAACTCAGACGCACACTAGTAGAAGGAAAACGCCACTCGTCAACCGAGTCGCATTAATTTAAGCGAAATTCCTAAACAACCTAAAAGACTTGTATTCATATAAAATTGTGATCATAACGTTATGGGGTCAACGATAGAACATAGCGTAGTCTCTCCAGTGATTGTTCCATTGTTAGATAACTAGATTACGTTTAATAATTCGAATCTTAATGATTAGCTGTGAATGTGTCTCAGAATGCTGAATGTTTGTATTATGTATCAAATTCGATCGTGATAGTCTGTACCAGATAAGTGTATTTACATGTTTTTTACAAAAACGGAACACTTGTTACATATCTTACACTGTAAAATAATATTATTTGTTAAGTGTAAACCTGAAAGAAGATGTAACCCGATTTTGATGTGTAAGTAGGTTCTTATATGTCACCATCGGATGCTGTCGATTTGTGTTGGTTTGATTTGAAGAAGTGATGTTGAATACTGCCCAATAGCGTTCAAAACATGATGTTATAAGAAAAGTTTGTTTAGCTTAGCAAGTTACTTAAGGCTTAAGTACGCAATATTTCATATAAGCGAACTGACCTTTTATTTTTCTTTTTTTATCAAGATGGAGATATTTTTCCATTTTGGAGACAGGGCAATCTTTTATTTTATTGTTAGTTCGCTTGTATGGACTGAAGTATGAAAAGCTGTTTAAATAAAATAGGAAAGTACACATAAAACAATGTCTCAATCTAGCAGCAGGCGCTATAGCAGGTATGTGAAGTTCCCACCGCTGATATATGTACATATTGTGTTATGTATTCTATTTGCATACTATTTGTTGTTAGTGGCAGCTTTATTCCGGAATTCATAATATAATTTGATTAATGCCGTAAGTCTAAAATAGCTAACTATAGACATAATTACGAGACATTTTTATATATTCTTTAAATAAATGAGAAATGATGCCAGGCGCTAAGTAACTTCTGCCGCTAATTGTTGAATAAGTTTAGTTGGAAGTCCTATGCAAACAAGGATTTTCATTCATTGTAATGAACCTACTGAGCTACATAGTGACAGAAATGGTTTTATTTATAAAAGAAGTATATAATAAGAATCTTTTGTTCTTATGTCTATGTTTACAGCTGACTTCGACAATACTCTGCTGCACAACTTATTTTTAGTTACTTTACGTTGTACCTGTTAAAAATAACCTTGTCTACATACATTTATTTTATTTTTGTACTGTAGAAACATACCACATTGATTTTTATTATGTTGCGATTTTACAAGTAAGATGTGCAATTTCAGTGGTTAATACAGGTGTCGATGTAATTGGATAATCCAACATCAATACAAAATGCATAGATTTAGAGAAAAAATATGTGAATGGAACATTTGGCAATGAATTCATTATGTTTTCTTAACAGCAATTTGTCACATTTTCAGGAATTGAGTAAATTGTTATTGACGAAACAATGAATACATTGCTAAGTACATACATGCTTTGATTAGTGTATTGTGAGTTTGTGAGATAAGAAGATGGCTTAGAATGAAATAGACTTGGTCTTTGTAGTATTGGTTGTGTTAGTGGATCTCTCGAAGGTAGAAAATGAAATTGTGAGTTTAGAATAAATTGCATTAGTTATAAGTTTGGAAAACGACACTAGAAGATGAATCGTAATGTTTCATTCAATGACTTTAAATACTAATTTTGCATTGTTATATTGACGCCCGTCGAGGTAAGGTATAAGTTAGAACATAATAATCATTCAAATCGATTTGTAACCATATTGAGACCTGCAGGAAATGCTTGTTTGGCCTCAGTTGTGTTGTACTGACAAATGCGCCAGCCTTGCGAAATGTAAGTCTAGATACGGATATAAAGAGCAGATAGATTTACAGACAATCAACATGTTTAATTCTAGTACCGGCTACATATATTTACTGTATACATATAATAACGAGTTATTTATCAAAATATAGTCAAATTATTCCTTAAATACATATTAGATTAGATGATACTGTGATATGAAGCAATATTGAAATCACCCATGGCAAATTAATCATATTTATCACAAGTTATTATAAAACTCAGGTTTAACTGTTTGTAAGTTATCTGCTTTGCAGTTAGTATAGTTTACGAGGCGACAGGCAAAACTACATTCAATTGTCGAAAAAGGCACCAAAGTAAACAGATGTAAACAAACGAAGACAGTAAGTCTTTCGTCATGTTACAGCATAGTGAGGAAACGCTACGCTGTCTTCGTTTTCCTATCTATTACGTTTCATGTGAGACGGGTATGTCACATTGCCTATTATTGCGTGAGGTTGCTACTTTTGGTGAACGATTTGCTAGACTTCGTATTTATTATAAAGTTCAGAAACGTATGTTTTCAGGTTACAGTGTAGGGGTGCTAGCACTACAGAAAAATGTACAAAATACTGCTTTATATTGTAGTTTAGAAGTGTATTATTGTTGTTGAAATAGCGATTATGAAGTCTTACAGGATTAGTAAAATTACGCGCACCCTGCGAACCTGCCATTTGGTGCCCGTCATCCGTTACAGATTACCTTTGTAATTGGCGTATTGTTATCTCAGAGTAATCAACAAGCTCAAACGTTTACTCAAAGCTCACAGCGGTTAAAAATCCAGGTGCGGTCGATCTTTTACCATTAGTAGCAACCCTTAGTTGGTTATTCCAATTTACATAAATAAAAAGTTTTGATTCAATAGTTAGTAAGTAGGGATAGATTATACTTATAAAACTAAATACACAACCGAAACACCATGGAAGAATCCTCAACAAATGCGTTTAAATTAGGTGCTCTATGTATACTTAGACACAACAGTGCAATTGTGTATATAATATTCTATTATAGTGCGTTTTGATATCTCCTGCTATAATTCGATAGTGTGCGTGTGAATCTAATTAAATAAATTAATCGTGTTTATGGTTGTATTTGTAGATGCCATTTCCAAAGTAATGTAATAGTTAATATTATATGGTACCGCCAGGGTGTAAGGGACGCTAAAATGGTTACCACGTACTCAGTACATCATCCTAAACCCCCCACATCGAAATTTTTCATCGGTCATTTTATAAAAAATCAGCCTTTCCACACATTTTGACCGTAGGTATTCCATTTTAGTAGGAAACAACTGTTTTTTTTTTACTTTCCGACGAAATATTTCTATGTGGCGGGGCCGAAATGATGTGCTGAATATGTGGTAACCGTTTTCGCGTCGGTGTCCCTTCAACCCTGTATAGTTGATAATTATACTGACTGCATCCACGCTTTAGGAACTCCAATGCGATTAATTATTAATTAAAGAAATAGATTTGGATATTACCCACATTGAAAGTTTTTCAACAATTTGTCACTGGCCGAGAATTAGCTGTAATTTTGTACAATACAAAATAGTTATCGTATTTTTCCACTGCCAGTATTGCAACATCCAAGTAATAAGCATATAGAATAAGTATAGCCATTAGTTTAGCTTTTAGTAATACACATAAGGAAACCTAGATGATTTGAACGATTTTTCATAACATTTTTGTAATAAAATTGATTGATCACCTAAGTTCAGTTGTTTAATTTAGAGTCTATACCTTACAGCACCGTTTTACAGCGTCACTACGCATCCTCGCAACAATTAGCGGCGTAACACGTCTGGTGGAAACGCTCACACCGTTCCACAGCCTCACTACGCATCCTCGCACATCGCACTCTGGTGAGAGATGTATGTTAAAATATTTGAGCTGACTTCGCTCGCTCTTGGAACCTTGCTTTATTCTGTTCTTAAATTGTCTCCGTAAGTCGATTGAGTTAGAAAATACAATAAAACTACTAAAGAAAAGCTAACTTGTCTGGAGTGGAGAGCTTCAATTTTATTTTAGTTCCTAGACTTTTCAAATAACTCTTCAAAACGACGTTCCTTATACAAGAATCGAAAATCTAACCAAACCGAGGTGGTAACATTTTTGAAGTACCGCGCAAACAGGCCACCGACAGCCACCGGTGGCTGTCGCGCTCCACTACCTTTGGTACCACGCAAACGAAGATGGTCAGTAGCTGCCACGAGTGGTCGATGGCCGCTACAATTTGTTGTAGCAGTGGTTGCCAGCCACTGCGCATGGTTGGCGCAGTGGCTGAGCGATTGACTGCTGCGCTGCGTGTCGCGGGTTCGATCCCCGCACGGAACAAATATTTGTATGGCCTACAGATAGTTGTTCCGGGTCTAGCTGTTTGTGTATGTGAGTTTAAATGTTTGTGAACGCATCCACGATACAGAAGAAATTCCTAGTGTGGGTACCTCCTCATGATGGATTCCGAGACGGAAGGTTTGATCGCGCTCCTAGTAATTCGCCACCGGTGGCATGTCGCGAGTGGCCGTCACCCGGTGGCGTGTCTCGAGTGGGCGCCGCCAGTAGCTACACATGTGCGGCGATTTCATTCAAAACTTTTTAAAAATCATGTAAACATCTTGTCACCAGCCACTGGTGGCTGTGAAAAGGGGCCCGTTTGTGCTGAACCTTAGAAGAACTTAAGCTACATCCGTAAATAGTAAACATAGAAATCTGTTTTTACTCGCACCCGTCTGCCCTACCCCCCAGCCCAAAAGCTAACACTAACGATGCCCTTTTGAACGCCAGAGCATAAACACATGCGCGTGTTCTCCACGCCAAGCCACAATTTCACATACCATTTTGTTATATAGTTGTGTCGTTTAACGTACAGGGCACGTTCTTGCTGCTTGCTTGTCACGTATATGTGACTATGAACAATAATATACGTCATTGACTATGACTATGTTTAAAAGGTTAAAGCTTGTAACAAGATACAGAGCAGAGGCCCTAGCACGAGCGCGCGGTGTAAACGTAACGCAAATACGTCGATCTTTGAAGTGAAAATACAAATATTTATTTATTAAACTTTATGCACATAATGTACAAAGGCGGACTTAATACCTTGGTCATTTTCTAGCAGTCTACCTTAGTCTGTCTTTGATGCCTTGTTAATTTCTAAACATTGAAACCTGCTATTTATGAATTTACGTTGGGCAAAGGTAAAATGCCCTGCCATGCCGTAGGCCCTGGCCAAGCAAGTAACATATATATCTGAATTAAGGTGGTTGCGTCACGGTAGCCCGCGAAATTCAATTTTTTTTAAGTTTTTTGCAATTTGCAGGTCATTGTCATGTTGTATGTTGATGAAAAAAAAAATAGTTTAAAAAAACTAAAAAGCACGCTTTTTATAGAAAACCAAACTAAAAAATAGAAAATAAATTTAAATTTAAATTAAGAATAGTGCTAAAAATTTTGATGAATATAAATTAATAATAGTGTAAATAAGAAAAAAATAAAATCTTATTTTAAAAAAAGCGTGGCGTGCATGGTGTCAATAGTTATAAATATTTTATTGATATTCAAATTCTTGATTTCAGACATGAGTCCATACTGTTAGTAGCAACAAAATAACTTAATAACTAGTGTTAGTAAGAAGGAAATAATAAAGAACAAGATTAATTGGTATGGATCCTCACCCAGTGACGCAGCAGAGGGGAGTCCCACCGATCTGAGAACACAGAAGAGCTCAGAAGACTATTAGTGGCGGAGCGTAGCCGGTTTTGGCTATGGAGGCGGTCCTTTTTCTTATAATGGCGTAAAAATCGTCTGTGCGCGCCTCCGCAAACATAGTGGACGCACTACAACGCCACGACAGCCCCAATAGTATGCTAAACGCGTTATTATATTGGACACGCAGATCGCTGTATGTCCTCTGCGTAAAACTGGTCCAAAGACTGCACGTGTAGAATGACTAACAGAAAGCTTTGAAAAGAGTGACTTTAACTTGATTTGTATGTACAACGTGCAAATCTTCGAACCAGCATGTTACATCGAACAGCCAACGACCTGCACTCCGTCTCTATATCTATATTGTCCTACAGATCATCAGTGACCCAATGACCCAAGTACTTAAATTTAGTCACCCATGCTAAAGGAGTGCCACAGAGCGAGACACCGGGAACATCACAATAGTTTATGGCACTCGCCTTAAACATAATAATTTCACTTTTTTTAACGTTGTACTTGAGCCCATGGGACACTGCATAGGACTCACAAATAGCCACCAGTTTCCTCAAAGCGCCGATCGATGGGCTTAGCAGCACCATGCCATCCGCTTATCTAATATTATTCAAACAAACGTCATCAATATGACATCCAACTATGGTGCTGCTAAGCTCACCGAGTCGGTTTATGTACAAGTTGAAGAGGCGTGGTGTGCTTAAGCCGGGGCGGGGTCTCTCACCCCGCACTCCAGCTTGTACACATCCGATTGAGCCTCAGCCCACCTGACACTATTCCTCTGGTGGTGGTACCAATAACGACCAAGGATGTAATTTCATTCGGTAGTGTTGTATCACTCCGCAACTTATCCCATAGTACAGACGCCAGCAGGTCAACCTACCCCAATCTGTCAGATTTTCCCAACCAACCTCGAACCTAATGCTTCAGAGATAAAGTTGAAAATCTATTAAAGAAATTTGACAGATTGTAGTAGCTTGATGTGCTGGCGTCTGTACCTCGTACGACACAGGTCGAACGCCCTTGACAGGTCCAAAAAACAAACAAAAACGGGTGTTTTTCGGGAAGTATAATATTGAACAGTTTGCTTGAGGCACAGAATGGTACTTTCCGTGGATAAACCAGATTTAAAGCCAAATTGCGCGTCATGGAGTTCAACGTGTTTAGCCAACTGTTGATCAAGCAAACTGTCCAGGACCTTAGCGACTAGATCGTGGCCAACGATATAGGCCTGTAAATTGGACACGTCAGAGGCGTCCCATGTCCTGTCTTTAATAATCGGAACCTCCTGCGGCAAATAACGGTGACTGAGATATAAATTAAAAAGAAGAGCAAGAAGCCTATACAGGGATATGAGTGGAAGGATTATCATTTGGATTTTATTTAGGCTTTTTTTTTAAATAATTTTTTTTTTTTCTTGTTTGCACTATTATTAATTTATATTCATCAAAATTTTTAACACTATTCTTAATTTAAAATTGATTTTCTATTTTTTACTTCGGTTTTCTATAAAAAGCGTGTTTTTTAGTTTTTTTAAACTATTATTTGTTTTGTTGAATTAAAAATTCTCTTTGGTATTCGAAAATTTCCTATTATTAGGTAAAAATTTAAAATTAACATCAATTCCTGCTTTATCGACTATAGATGAAAATTTACAGGGTGTAAACAGACTCTTCACGAAGCCGTCAACCAAGCACTATGTACAGACGCCAGCAGGTCAAGCTACCCGAAACTGTCAGATTTTCCCAATCAACCTTGAACCTAATGCATCAGCAATAAAGTCGAAAATCTATTAGAGAAATCTGACAGATTGTAGTAGCTTGATGTGCTGGCGTCTTTACATCAAACCAAAGAGTACTATAAGTATACCAGGCATCAAACTAAGTAACTTTACGCAAAAATTAGTGCTGGGAAACGACTTTTTTTTGGGCTGAAAAATCACGTTTTACGGTAGGACTCAATGTAACGCACTCAAAACATTGTGCTGATGGATGGATTGAATAGTATAAGGAGTTTGTGGAGGTGTTTAAAGTAAAAATTCTAAATTATAAACATATATTTAAAAAAAACTTGTGAAAAAGTTGGAACTTTGACCCCCAATATCTTCGTAACTGGAGGGTTCCCAGGTATGGTCTAGAATAAAAAAATGATTGCGATGACGGGGAGAACAAGTGCTTTTCCGCTTTGATAAGAGTTTTTTTACACCCTTTATAAAGTATCAAAAATCTTATTTTGCAAATTGAAAAATGGAATAATTTCATCAAATTAATGTATTGCCATCGGTCCTCGACATATCTACCAAGTTTGAACGAAATCTGATCGTTTAAAGTGGGTCAAAATCACGCCCAAAGGAGTCGGTTACAAACAAACATACAGGTGAAACTAATAAAAAGCGTGTAAAAAAATGAGTCGCGCCAGTAACACGTATGTAGTTACAGAATCACTATCATGAAAATCATCAATATAACCCTGTAAGTTCATTTAATCCTATTAAAAGACTTTTTCATCAAATATTCATTGAATAGGATTACATGAACTTAGAGGGTTGGTCACGTTAATGAGATAATAGGTATGTACAGACGCCAGCAGGTAACCTACCCGAAACTGTCAGATTTTCCCAACCATCCTTGAACCTAATGCTTCAGAGATAAAGTTTAAAGTCTATTAAAGGAATTTGACAGATTGTAGTAGCTTGATGTGCTGGCGTCGTCTGTACAAAAAAATACATTACAATTATGAAACATACTTAGCCAGCGCACGAGTCGCACAGTGGAACGAATGTATGGGAGCGGTTGGACGTAGACATGTCCGAAAAAAAAGAGTAAAATTATGCCAAACTAATGATGCCATCTTATTCGATTACTTAATGCCTTCATAACTTGTGGTGATGAATTTCTTCATAACTCCCATATTTCGGGAGTAATTTGAGAAAATGTGAAATTTTACTATGAAAATGAGTGTATCGAGCTCTCTCCCTCCTGATTCCGGGCTTGTTTCAAGTAGCGGTCTCTAATATCATAATGCTAATACTAAGAGCTATATTTAATACTAAGACACATAGTGCGCCAAATGTGCACTTTCTGGGATAAAGAGTGATGTTTATTTTATAACACAATTTTTTTATTTTTTGTTTATTTTGTTGATTAAAACCGTTTTTCTAAAGGTTTACCTTATTACAATAACATTTCTGAGCAGCCAATTAGAGAAGATATAAGCTAATTAGGATATATAATTAGGGACTTAAGGTTTACATATAAAACTGATGCACTAATGATTACTGATAAGAACATTGCTATTATTTAATTACTAAATGGCTCTTAATACACTAATTTAGCATGCATCATTTACTAATTATCACAATAACTAATTACCTTGCAATATTTAACAAAGGATACCTGGGATACCTGGATTTTATATAAATAGGTCACTATTAGTAACTTTAAAATCAGTGTTGATTTACACCTCGTTGTATCCAAGCTAATCTCGCAATGTATTTTCCAAATTTTAATACAAATCTTGATATTCACGTTGCTTTATGCGCACGCGCACATAAAGATTTACGCGACTTTAACTATTTGTTCAGTGTTTTAAAAGATAACAGTTGTGTTCAGTTATGTGAAAGTGCTGAAACAAGTTTAAAAGACTGGTGTCGTCGATTTTGCTACCGCATTTATGCAAAATGGACACAGTCTGGAAGAAGCACAGATAAGTTTCGGAAGAAACATGAGATTTGGCTACAGGCTGCAATTCAATGGCCGGAATTACAGAATGGAACCTTCTACAGAAAATATAAGTGACGTCATCGAGCCCATAATTTCTCCTGCTAAATCTGATGCTTCAACTTGTACACATCCTAGTCCTCGTAAATCTTTTGAGGACCTTAGTAACCGGCAAAAAAGAAGACGCACTGAAGATAGTCTTTCATGCAGCAGTAGCAGCGCTGAAATTATGTTTTCGGCCGAAAGGGCGCTTCAAAAGGCAGGACAAAGCGATACAGCTTATGTTATGAAATACTTGACGGAGAATCCAGAAGAGGCCTCAAAAATCAAAGCCTTCATTGAAGGTAAATCAATTCAGGTACGGGAAATATCCCCTTTGAAGGCATTGGCTCTTTATGTATCGATGAACTTATCGAAATGGCGCTATAACACTCTTCGGGATTTCAACACTCAAGAAGGAGCTCTTCAATACCCGAGTTACTACATGTTGGTTAAAGAAAAAATTAAGTGCTATCCGGCCAAAGAAGATCTCACAGTTACAGAGAGCTCTGCCAAAATCAAATTACAAGCCTTGATGGATTTAACCTCAAGAAGACTTATTAGGTCGTTAGAAACCCCTGTTGATCCCAATCAACAGCTCGTATTGACCAGCAAATGGGGTTTTGACGGATCATCTAGCCAAAGCATTTATCATCAAAGGACGAGTGAAGATGAGCAAATCGATCTTGCTAGTAATTTTATGATTAGTCTTGTACCACTGCGGCTCGTCTCAAAAGGTGTAACAATTTGGGAAAACGAGCGACCATCTTCCACTTCATTTTGCCGGCCAATATTGTTTAAGTTTATAAAGGAAACCAAAGAAAATGTGCAGAGAGAGATGGCTGAAATCGAAGCAGAGATTGAAGCCTTAACTCCATCCACCATCACTGATGGAATTAGTGTCAAACACCAACTGCTGTTGACAATGATTGATGGTAAAATTCATTCCATTATATCCGATACAGCAGCTTCAGTGTGTGACATATGCAAGGCTTGTCCTAAAGAAATGAATAATTTAGAGTTAATCAAAGATAAACACGCAAACGAGGACATGTATAAATATAGCTTAAGCACCCTTCACGCTTGGATTCGCTCAATGGAATGCTTATTACACATTTCCTACAAATTAGACATAAAATCATGGCAAGTAAGGGGTGATATAGCAAAAAGGCAAGTTGATGACAGGAAGAAAAGAGTTCAAGAGGCTGTAAGAAGAGAAACGGGCTTACTTCTCGATGTTGTGAAACAAGGCAGTGGATCCACCAACAATGGCAACTCGGCAAGGAGATTTTTTGAAAACTACACTAAATCTGCTGAACTGACCGGAATAGATGCTATGCTTTTAAGAAAAATCTGTGTGATCTTGCAGTGTATTTCATCAGGAGAGAAGATCAACGTAACTAAATTCCGAGAGTTCTGCTTTGATACTGCTAAGCTTTACGTGGAGTTATACCCATGGTATTATATGCCTTCTTCACTTCATAAAATTTTAATGCATGGGCCAGACATAGTTCAGAACATGTCAATTGTGCCCATTGGTTTTCTATCCGAAGAGGCATCTGAGGCTAGAAATAAAGATTTTAGAAAATATAGAGAGGGGCATTCTCGAAAGCATAGCAGTATCTCATGCAATGAAGATATTATGCACAATCTTTTACTGTCTTCTGATCCACTTGTTACAAGTATCCGTCCAAAAGGAAATAAGTTTGTAAAAAAATCTTCTTTTAAGGAATTTTATGAGCTTACGGATTCTGAGAAAAGTGATATCGAATTTGTTAACATAAATGATTTAGCGGACATCGATTCTGAATTTGAATTAATTGATGATGATGATGATGACGAAGATAATTAAATGATGTTATTGTTTTAAAATGTGTAACTTAGTAAATTAGAGCTTACATCTTAATTATTTATTGTACTTTTAATGAAACTAGGTAATTTATTATCAACTTACTTAAAAGTCATACTCTCATCAGTTCTTGTGAATATTTTTGTTAATATATATTTCTGTATATATATAATATATTTATAGACCTCTTAATAAGTCTGTCTGCGGTTTAAAGTAAATACAAATGGGGAAAAAACGTTTTTTTTTTTAAATTTTCATTTCCTTTTATCCCAGAAAGTGCACATTTGGCGCACTATGTGTCTTAGTATTAAATATAGCTCTTAGTAATAGCATTACGATATTAGAGACCGGTACTTGAAACAAGCCCGGAATCAGGAGGGAGAGAGCTCGATACACTCATTTTCATAGTAAAATTTCACATTTTCTCAAATTACTCCCGAAATATGGGAGTTATGAAGAAATTCATCACCACAATTTATGAAGGCATTAAGTAATCGAATAAGATGGCATCATTAGTTTGTCATAATTTTACTCTTATTTTTCGGACATGTCTACGTCCAACCGCTCCCATACATTCGTTCCACTGTGAGTCGAGTAGATCATCGCTCGCAACAGGGTGTTTCAACTACGTCATGTGTTATGTTATACGTGATAATGAATAAAATTTTTATTTTTAAATTATTGAAATCTCATAGATTATGAAAATTAGGTATAGTGTGGCAAAATTATTACATGCTGGACCGAGATTACACTACATACCTCGAGATATCTGTGGTTCTTTGCTACCAACAAGTACCATCTGACCATCTGCCTAAGTTGGTATAGTCTGTGCTCTGTGTTTTTACTGTCATCACTGTCATACTGAGTAATGCGTGGTATCGTTTGTTTGAACCAAAATATAGAATACTAACCAAAAGAGTTTGTAATTTATTTCTTAAACTACGAAATGATACATTCTTGTTAAATCTAGATTTAGTTTATGCGATTCTATCATGTCTACCCGTGAAATACTCACCCTACAATTTGGTCACTACGCGAACTATGTTGGTGCACACTTTTGGAACCTACAAGAACTTAGTTTTGATTATACAGGAACTGTGCAAACAGAAGTTAACCACGATATTTTATACCGTGAAGGCCAAACCGCGAAGCGTGAAGTGACATACACGCCAAGACTCCTTTTGGCTGACCTTAAAGGTTCCCTGAAAACTTTGCCTGAAAGTGGCGGTTTGGCTAGTGGAGGCGAAGAAAATGCAATAACTTGGGATACTATTGAAAAAATCGAAGAACCAGCTCCTCCAAAAAATGCGTACTTGGCAGATATTGAAAGTGAGGGACCAAGTATTCCCACAAAAGAATACAACTTTGAAGAAGATGTTAAAACTTGGACTGATTTCTTATACCCCAGGCTTCATGAGAGAACAATTAATATTGTAAAAGAATATGTTCATGGAGATGATACAGTAAGTTTTGTCCATAAAATTAAGAGTAACCTTGATTGAGCTGAATATATTAGTTAATAGTATAATCATATTTCTTTTATTTTCAGGAATGCATGGATATTTATCATACCGGCAAATCAGTGTGGAAGCTTGATTTTGGTGAAGCATTTACAGACAACATCCGAAGATACGTAGAAGAATGCGACAGCATGCAAGGTTTTCAAGTCAACTTTGACTGTGTGGATGGGTTCGCAGGGCTTGCTCTAAGTTGTATAGAGCATCTCGTAGACGAATATACCAAATCAATTCTAGCGTACCCAATTATACCTTCACATTTCTCTGATAACAGTCCTACGACACAAGAAGAAAGAGATAAGGCCAATGTTAAAGATTCCACAAGGCTTGTGAACATAGCAGTTTCTATTCAAGCGCTGTCAGAGTATGCAACATTATTTGTACCCATATGTACTGGAGATAAAGGGTGGAGGAAACCAGGGAACCCTAGAAAATTTGACTACATTAATTACAACCCTGAACTATACTATCATAGTTCAGCTTTATTAGCAACAGCAATGGACACATTGAGTCAGAAGTACAGACACAAAAGCAACATTTTCACACTATCAGATATTTGTGCTGATCTCACAGGTTACGGCAGAAAAATGGCTTCAGCCTCATTAGGAATGCCGATACCAATAAATGAATCACAATATTTGATAGATTACTTGAATACTACTACAAAACCTTTATACACAAGTATAACACCTAGTTGTAAAATTGCTTCAGACAAAATATTCCAATTGATCACTGTGAGAGGAGTTCCAGAAAGCTACTTGAAAGCACCTATGAAAGAAGCCAAAGAACAAATGAATATACCAGCATACCGGTGTAATAATGTGAAGGAAATGTTTGAGTTATATTTCCAAGCAAACAACTTCCTTTCAGCAACAAACGTTACAATATGTGAAAAGCCTCTCGAAGTTAAAACTCCTTACCCAAGATTTTTCTCAAATGAACTTAATAAATATGGATTTGTAAGAAGTGACGCAAGCCAAGAGAAGGTTGAGAGTTGTGCTGTTGTAGCAGGATACCACAATGGTAATTTCATGTCAGATATGATTGAAAAACTGCACAGAGAAACTAGTAGGGTTAAATTTGCCAAACTGCACAAGTTTAACCAAGAAGGATTTGAAGCTTCAGAGTACAGTGAAACTTTAGATAAGCTAGCAGAATTCAAAGATAACTATGAAGATGATTTTGAACTGTAATATAATATTAATAATCTACTCGCTGCTTTTCTAAAATAATTAAACAATAAGCTTTAATAAAACTTTATCAATGTTTACACTTTCTTTACGCTATTTAAATATTTGCTGCCCTATTGGGGTTTTAATGGCAACTACAGCTACTTACTCCTGGGTTCGATTTGCAGAGCTGGTACTGTTCTTGAGTTTTTCTACTAGGAATTCTGCAGTAGCAGGCAAATGCTTAGATGTTGGTGGTACAGTCTAGTCTCTTTGAAAGCACAAAGTTGTTAGTCTTGCACTTGGTCACACCCCCGTCGTGTCGGACAGTCCTCATGAACGCTGAGATTGTAACTGTCTGCACACACACTTGAGCGCTACAGTGTCTACATATTACGTAGATTCTTCGTTGAGATTGGACGACGAGGTCGAAAGGAATTATTTTTTTTACGTCTACATTTTTCGGGACTCTGGGGTCCCGGAACTTGTAGAGGCTGTTAGAGGCCCATTGGATTACCAAAAGGCTTTCTGCTATCAAGGGGTCATAACCCACCATGCTGGTGTATTTGTTTCAGCTGACAGAAAAACAAAAGCACATTTGAAAATTCATATAACTTTATTTAAGATGATTTAGATAAAATAAATCATATCCCATCCACACTATCGCAACGTACATACACATTTACATCAATTCATATTATGAGTTAGACCAGCGATCACGATGAACGCTCTAATGCTCTCTCCTTCATTCTCGTAATAAATGCTGCACCTTTGTTCTTTCTGAAGTTCTCATAGGGATCATTGAGGTTTACGCCTACACCTGTGGACAACAAAAGAAATAAGGATTATCAAAAAAGTTAATAAAAAAAAAACGATCATCAGATTTACACGAGCGCGTCAGATTAAGAACAAGTGTCAATCTTGCTAATCTGACGATTTGAGCGTAACGCGTAACTAAACCTAAAGGCGTGGGTCGTTTTTTTTGTTTATTTTAGAGGTAATCATACCAAAATAACAGAAAAAATATCTGACGATTTCCGCAAGCCGAAAGTAATAAAAAACGTTATTTAAGATCAGAGCGTGCAGCTGTGGTAAAGCATGTATTCCCCAATCCATAACTCTATGTCCCTTTGACTTTTCCGCTATATCTGACTCTCTCGCACTTCCTCGAGTTGTGTCGAGAGTTTGTTGACATTTCGTTTCAAATTTTCTATTTTTAGCGGTAAACATTGACTATAGTTGAAAAAATCACTACGTGAACTTTATAAAGAATTATTTTTAAAAGTAAATCGGTAACATACATATTTTATGACTTTGGTGGAAGGGTTCTATCTAATGCCGCCATGGGATCTGGAGGCGATAGTCCTCGCGCGCCTACACGAGTGGCGCGTAGAGGCACTACGCCGGGGGGAAATTCCGCTGTCGCGGCAAATTGTCGCGCTGCGGACAGACTTCCGGCGCGATCTCATGGCGACATGGAGAGAGCGACTATCGCAACCCCGTGCAGGGCACGCCACAATAGTGGCGATAAGTCACCACTTTGAGGAGTGGCTGGAGAGGCGCCAAGTCACCCTCACCTTCCGCCTGACGCAGGTCCTCACCGGACACAGTTGTTTCGGGAGGTTCCTGCACCGAATCGGGCGGGAGGAAACGCCCGGGTGTTACCACTGTGAAGGTCGCCCAGAGGACACGGTGGAGCACACGGTGGAGGTCTGCCCCGCTTGGGCGGAGCACCGCCGTGTCCTCGTAGCGGCGATCGGCGGCGGCGACCTATCGCGTCCGGCCCTGGTCCAGTCCATGGTCCGGAGCGAGAGGGAATGGGACGCCGTCACCTCCTTCTGCGAATCAGTCATGCTAGCGAAGGAGGTGGCGGAGCGTGAGAGGGAGAGAACCTCTCGTCCCAGCCGCCGCGGGAGACGCCTCGGGCGTCGGGGGTCACGTGGTGGCTTCCGGCCACCGTAGACGCGGACCTGTGGACGGCGAGTAATGGGCTAGCTCGCCGTCCGTCCGTCTTTTGACGACAGGCCGTGTTGACGGCGCGTTCGTGTTCCACGCGCGCCTCAAAGAGATGTCAGCAAATAGGGAAGGGCCCGCAAGGGCCGATGCCTGCCAGGGCTACGGGCTGTTCGAAAGAGATACCGCGGCCCTGGAACACAAAGGGCGAGGAAGGAACATGGATGGGTTTTAGTCAGTACAAGTCTGACACTCCCTTCCACTCTGCCCAGAGCGGAAGAAGTCATTTGATGATTTCCCATCCGTAAAAAAAAAGGGTTCTATCTAAATACGATAAATTAATAGAAACATACTTCATAATAAAAAAATATTTTACAATAATATTTTTGAACACTGGCACAAAACATTTTGCCGACGGTGAATAATGTTTCAAACCAATTAAATAATTTATTACGACTAAACCATTTCACGTAAGTTAAAAATGTTGTTACTATCTGAAAGCTACATTCATAGAAGAACTTATGTGTAAATATTAAGTTGATAGGTTAACATAATCCAGAAAATTATGGGATTGATTGAAGGAATTCCCACTTACGTAAAAACGAACTTTTTTTTTGTGTTCAGTGAAGTTATTTAATCTAACTATTTTCTACCAGAAATGCCCTTTCCAATGAGTTATTAGTGTCATGTTATTCAATAGCTATAAAAAAAATACAACTAAGTATAGGTGTTTTTTAATCTTCGGATCAACGTTATCCCTCAAAATAATCGTCAGATTTTTAGTCAGTGTGCCTGGGACATCATGATGAACTTTTTTTTTTCAGTATGCTTATCTGATCCGCTCGAGTAGTTCAAGATGGCGATTTTTTTTACATTTTCAAACATTCGCTGAGAGCTTATGTCAATTTTAAATCGTCAGATTAAGAAATTGGAGCATTTGTAGGGTTCACTAAATAACCCCTATGAAAATCTGTCGCGCTCAAGTGATTTTTTTTTCATGCATATCGTCAGATTTTTATATATCAGAGACATGTTGGACCACAAGTTGGACGATGAAACATATATCTGACATAATACCCATCTACATAATATCTGACGCGCTTATTAAGTATTTCAGCGTCATTGTTTTTTTTTTTACAATTTTGAAAATCTGTAGGCGCTTCCCCCACCGCTAAAAGTGGAAACATTATAGGACCATTTATTCTTCCGATCATCTAATCTACCAATTCTAATAGGTTTCCGCGGCGTTCGAATAACTACAGTTTTAGCATCATGGGCATCCCCTACTATTACCTATCTCGAATAAAAAAAGAGAGGGCTTCAAATAACAAACCCGAAAACACCAATCAACCATAGAAACTTGAAATAACTTTTCGGTTTGTATCACACTTTTCGAAAAGATATTTAAGTTTTTGTATTTGGCATTTTTAATTTAGTATTTTTGTTCATAAAATGAACTCACCTTTATACTGATCTTGTCTATCTCTAACAATACCGCCACTGATTGGTTCGGCGATGCCTTGCCCGGACGCGCCCAGGCCGCCGGCGCTCCAGCCCATCTTTTGTAACAGCTGGTGACCTTTGTTGCTAGCGTCTAGACCTGACGTAGATGTACTCGGATATGCTCCACCACTGGGAATTTAAATACATATAAATTAAATGGAACAGTACTCTTCGCTTTTTAAAATTTATCTAATACATATAGCTTTTAAAGAGGTTTCGAAAATTTTCTTATAGGAGTCTTTCTTAATTTTAAAATAGGTCCTGTTGGGCAATATAATCGGCCGGTATCATAACTCAAATTTCACACATTTTCAATAAGAATTTTGTGGATTTTTTATATCGAAATCGTAAACTGCGCTTTGTAATCTCACATTGTCATCTGAAAAACAATTGAACACACAGATGACCATCTTACTCACAGGAAACTAGGGGGTGTGGGCGATTTAGAACGTTCAACGCGCCGTGACCTCGGCGACTCCCGGTGCCTGTCCCGTTCCCTTGATCTGCTTCGTGATCGCGACCTCGACCTTGATCGGGATCGCCGCCGACCTGTTATTATACAATTTACATTTAAGTACTTCTTTTTAACTTCAGTCTTGGCAAATTATGTTGGAGATGGCTTTCAATGGAACAAACATTGACAGATCGACGACAGACGACAGATACGAAACCCCTTGGTATACGGAGTAGTAGCGGACAGAATTTTGGGCTTTTGCCTATATACATACATAAACTCACGCCCTTTTCCCATGGGGGTAGGCAGAAACCACAGAACGCCACCTGCTACGAACCTTACATACTCCTTTTGCGTATACGTAACGCCAATTAAAGATCTACAAATGAGTGCCAGGATCAACGGGTTCACATGCGTTCAGTTTTTTTAACTATAGTCTGTTGTGGTAACAGATTTATCACTATTGCTCATAGTATGGAGGCAGATATATATCGATGTTATGGCTCACTATCCTTTGTTTCCAATGAAAAACTGTCGTTTCAATGACGTTGTAATAAAGTCACGAATGAGAATACCTTACTGTTAAAACATGATTTCGTCAAGGGTTTTTGCACTGTCTTTTGCTAAACATCTAGGTCTGCATCTGCAGTTAGTAAGTTTCTAAAAAAGTAATAATATATGAACGCAGAGCCATCTCTCGTTCAGTAGGACAGGTTAGTTATCATCTATTTCATTGTATTGAATATATTAAAATCAAAAGCATTTATTTCAATTAGACCATTACAGGCACTTTGGAATGTCAGAAAAACAAAGAAGACTAAGTAAGCTACAGTCACAGATACAAGGCATAATAACTTGTGAAAGTAAGGTGCCCATTCCAAAGCGTAGATCTCTATGGAGAAGAATGGGCAAGAAACTCCATGGACACTCTTTTCAATCAAAATATTGTTACATATGTTATGTATCAGTTACACAACACACCAAGGTCCAACATATTTTCTGATAACGGTTTAACGGCATGCTGTAGTAGACAGCATGAATTTATTTTTCATTTTGAATGCATCATAAACAGTATCAGCCTGTAATGTTCCCACTGCAGGGGCATGATACCTCCTCTCTGGGGAGAGGGATTGGACAGTCGTCCACCACGTAATCCATCATCTTAGTAGATGTGTTCTTGAACAAGCCGGTTGCCTAAAGATGTTTTCCTTTCACTGTTTTAAGAGCAGTGGTGATAAAAGGGATTTCACAAAGTAACCTGCCTGTCTGCTGTCACATACATATTTGGCTGATAATACTAGTATTTATTTGATGTTATTATTAAATCAGTTTAAAGACGTTCACAGCTGCTCTAGAAATTCACCCCAACCCAATACTGGTCTTTACATAAGAAAAAAATAAGTGAAAACACAACAGAACACCACCAGCTACGATCCTTACATACTCCTTTTGCACTGTCCACATTCTCACATAATTATGGTCATACACGCGCGTCACGCCGCCATTTTAATTCCTAAGAGGAAATAAAACTTACTTTCTCGATTTTCTCTATCCCTCTCTCTTCTCCACGAAGTTGATGAGGATGACGTCGGCTTTCTTCTAGGAGATGGTGATCTTGACTTTGATTTTGTAGGGGAAGGTTTCTCTGGTGTTTTACTTTTTGATCTAAGTTCATAATAAAGAATATTAATTTTGCTGTAATTAATCTGGCTGTGTGAGGAGCTGAATGAAACAAAATTGAACGACAATAATTAAACACTGAATAAAGACATAGAGCACTGAATAAGTGGAGTGCTCATATTTACTTCTTACCTTCTTCACTGTATCTGAGAGCAAGGGAAAAGAAAGTTCATAAAAAATGGCTGGTGTTGAGGTATCCAGCTGCTAGTATTATAGAAATCAACTCAATTTCTATGCAACTTTGGTTTTGACAGCAATAAAATCAAATCATACCTATATCTTCTGCCGGGTGGGGTAGGTTGTTTCTGCAAGTCTTTTGGTATAGGACTAGGTGATCTCGATTTTTCTCGGAAGCCCTGTGCCACTGCTTCTTCCTTCATTTTCCTAGCAGCATTCTTAGCTTTGTAGTACTCATACAGGCCCAATTTCTCCCAACCCTCACTGCAGACAATTGAAGAAATCTTATTGAATAATGCATGAATATGAAAAATAGATTGTATGTTTTTAGGTCTTTTACATAAATTGCAAAACTGGTCAAAGCAACACATCATTATTGTTTAAATGTACTGACTTGTCTCTAGGCCTTTCGTGATTAGGCGAAGCATAGAACGCGTCAACAGCTGCCAGTAATCTATCATTAGGCGGGGCGGGAGGGGGAAGACGAATCTTCGCCGGATCCAATGGTCGATATCTATCGTCTTCCAACTAAAATAAACATATTTCATCAGAAAAGAGAATTACAAAACAGCTACAGAAGGAAATGGAGTTATTAACAAAAGGAGTGCTAATTTTCTCCTTGATCGTAAACTGGTTTATGTTGACAGAAAAGCAGGGGAAAATGACTAATCCAATACACACATTTAATAAGCAGATATCAACACCCACACCTGTCACTATTTGTATGTTATCACTCCATTTGTTTGTTACTCCTCATTCACAAAGAAAATAATTAAATTTACATACCATAATGAGTGGGACCATCAAACCAGCCGGTAGCTCGAAATAGGGTACGGAAGGCATTAGATCTTCATTGTTTATATCAGGGAATGGAGGGAATCCAGGTGGGGGCTTACTAAGATCTGGTAGACCATTTTGGAATGCTAACAGTGCTGAGTTGTCATTGTTGGGCATGAAGCCAGGAGGTGGTTGGGAGAAGTTGATATTTGGGAGAATTGACAAATCTGGCTCTTCAGTAATCTCGTTCTTAATCTTCTGACTAGTTATTTGGTCAAATGTCTGGCTGTCGTAACTGTTTTCGTTTCCGCTTAGGCTATTGTTAGAGGCATAGTTGTCGCCACTTTCGCTGCCATATTGGTTGTTTGAATTGAAGTTCTGTTCATAACCACCCATTGGTTGGAAACCTTGGTCATTGAAATTGTTATTTTGAAAATTGTTTTGCATGTTGTTCTGCTGTACACTGTCTTTACTCGGATCGTGGGTGTTCTGTAGCTCAATGGCGTGTTTCTGCATTTCCAATTGCTGAATCTGCTGCATTGTGTGTGCGACAAAAGCTTGGTGTTGAGTTTGATAGCTGGAAAATGAGGATACCGTAAAAATCGTAGTATAATATTTTAACAGTGAAAGTAATTTCTATGAAATTTGTCTGTTTGGTTTTCCCCCCCAAGAACACAAATATTGCACTTACTTTTCGAAGGTAGATTTAGTTTGTTGTGTTAGATGGGCAATAGCATTTGAGTGTAGAGAGATCAGATTGTTCTGGTACTCCTGGTAGGAGCTGGTGGGACTCTTCATTTTCTCAATGACGGCAGTCTCGAAATAGTTCGACTTGGATTCCCATAGTCGAAGCAATTTGTTAAGTTTAGCTTCCTGCTCTTCAGTGACGGCTGAAACAGCAAAATGATTAAAGAGTTGTCATACGAGCCGAGGCCGACACTAAGCAAGTTACCTGACTGGCACAAACCACAGGCGATGATGTACTAAAAATGCTTTAACTTGAAGATGAGAATGCACAATCGAACAAGAGAGACCTACATCTTGAGGGCATTATTATAAATATGTTACCTATACTGGCATTGCAAAACATTGGAACCACCACATTTTCCAAATTTTTCTTGAGATCTTCTGCGTTTTTGCGTGCACTGTAATTAGGAATAATAGCATCATAGACACCGATTTGATAATGACACGAAGTAAAGGGAGGTACACAATCTTAAAGGGGAATCTTTAAAAATAAGTAAAATATGGTTTACGTATCGCCGTCGCATTATTCTTGTATTTAAATAAGTAATGAATTAGAATTAAATACCTGCATGTTATGCATACTTTTACAGTAAATAGGTGAAAATTGGAACTTATAGTGACCATACATGATCATTTCTAAACAAAATATTTAGGTTACAACAACAACAAAAGAATACCATTATTCTATTGCCAAGAAACCAATAAGAACCACAAATTAATCAAAGATTTTAAAGCAAAACAATTAAGGTTAGGTTATCAACAAATACGAGATCCCTGAACATGAACAAATGAGCTTAGGTGTTAATTAGTCTGGTGTTTGGTACTAACCAATGGTGGAGGACATCATTGACCAGGTAAATGATGTGGAGTTTCTGTGTGAACGCTGCACCGGGCTGTGTCACTTTTCGTAGCAGATGTTGTGATATGACTTTGCCTGCGTCGTGTGATGTGGCATGCTGTAATATCCAGCCTTTGCCTATGGGGAATTGACAGACAAAATTATAAGTAAAAAAATATTATTCTTTTTAAAATTATTGTTACCTTATTGGATTGGTGTTAGGAGGTCAATTAAGGCCTAGTTAGCTGTTAAATTGGATCTTAGAGAGAAATTAAGAGTAATAGGGTGTGGCTTTATGAATCTAATACCTTTAAACAAGCAATTCTTGTAGTGTATTTATATATAATCTAAATCTCGGAAATGGCTCCAATGATTTAGTATGCAGGGGGTTTCAGGGGCCATAAATTGATCTAGCTAGGTTTCATTTTTAGAAAATGTCGTTTTCTCCATGCATTTGCTCGGTCATCCAGGTACTGTTTTATTATGCGTGGACACACTGAATGGAAATTCCTACTAAACCATCAAAATGTTGATGTGGAATTCTGGACATAATTGTCACCTGATGATATGCTGTCTTTGGTGCATGTGTCAATGATTGGCTGCAGTATGCTGTCCAGTTCGCTGAGGCTGATATGGTTGTCTTCTGCCATCATCTGGATCTTCTCAACTTGAGCCTTGCTCACCAACTCGTTGATTTTAGCTTGCTGTTGTTGAATCAACACCTAAAACATTTATACAGCATTTGTATTGATAGTCACATAAATAAAATTGTATTTTTAAGAAAATAGAACAGAAATGAATGAATACAAAACATTTAGTTGTGCTAAATATGAGACAACATAGAACAAAAATATGTAGAATTAAATATGGAAACAACAGCAAAATAAAGTACATATAGTTTGTAGAACCACCCTAAAGAATATTACAGCCTGCAAATAATAATAAATATTGAATTTGTAAACCAGCAAGTCACACAGAAATCTAATACAACACTGACCAATCTTTTAAACATGCATTTGAATCGTAACTTGAATTACCTCAATGATTGTCTAGTTCACGAATCAGTAACTACTATATATTACTTATCATCAGTACTTGGTAAATGAATGGGTTCTCATAATCAAAACAAACAAAAATCCAAACAAGTTGGAACTTACTGTGTGTTGAGCATTAAGATTATTCTCAGATTGAGTAATTTGCTCTTTGAGCATGTTGATCTGTGCAGAGATGTTGTCGAGGTCATGGTGGGCGTGCTGCGGGGTGCCGGGCGGCGCCGAGTTGGCCGCGAGCCACTGCTGCAGCGCGGGTGCCACCGCCATCGAAGCCGCTAGGCCCAGCTGAGCGGGAGTAGCTCCGGCCTGCTGGGGCATTACATATTGCCTGTTTTGTGCCATATAAGCCCCGGCGGGAGCAGGAGCCGGCTGGCCACCGGCCGATTGCTTTAGAACTATAAACAGCGGAGGTTCACTTAATCGGTTATAACAACACTCAATCAGCGATCATTGGAATATTCAAAACTCTTCCATCATCATTTTCATTATGCTTACTTGCTTGCTCCGTTGTCACTTTGTACTGGTAGTAGTTGAAGTAGTCCCCGCCGTAAAGGAAGCTGAATTTTGGATTGTTTTTTTGCTTGTTCTTCGTCATTTTTTCAAATTCAGGTCCATTTCTAGCGACAAACTGGGCGAGTTTGTCTATTATGTTGCGTAGGTCTTGATCTAGAAATATAACTAGTTTTTAGCTACTGAAGCACCCATAATACGTGTCCAAATAAAATATATCTGATTGAATTAAGACGCACCTTGTGGCGGCTGCGGAAGCTCCATTTTATTAATTAATTAAGGTTATGTTAGTAGAAAATTAGCTCTTTCCTCCGTACTTAGTATCTCACATCATTACAAACATCACATCATTAAAACGTTACTGTTCTTGTGTAATAATTTTCCAAGTCACTCTTATTTTTTCAGAACGCTTCACTTAACGTAAAAATAACATTCCTTCTTCGACACCGATCCAATTTTTTCGGCCATTTGTAATTTTGAGTGAAGTGAAATTAACGGTAGTTGAATAACCGGTAATCCCGATATAAAGGTTGGCGTGGACGTGGTTTCAATAAGCATAGTTTGGAAATAGTGTTGATTTACTGAATCGTTTACATAAAACCATTATTATCATCAGAATTCATTTTGGAATACAAAAATTCTGATGAAGAAACAGGGCCTCCTAATTATATGGTTTCGTGAAAGATTTATTGTTAAAAAAAATCGAAAATTCTCAAGTATCCATGAAGACAACACTGTGCCACAGATCTCCGTCGATCGAAGAAAACCAACAAAAGAGTACTGTTTAGTCTGTGGATCCAAGTGCCGAGTATTGATCGCTGGACCAATAGTTTTTCAGGCAAAATAAATTCAATGCAGTCATTCGTTGTATAGCGGTGACGGTTCAGCAGGCTGATGTCAAATCAGTCGACGTGAATCATTTGTCAAAATCCAAGCACAACTCAAAATAGTACTCTAAAAAATAAAGGAATCCACCTCAAAATGTCTTCAATGGTAAGTTTAATTCTATAGAATAATATTATAGACGCTGTACATAGTATCCTCTATGAAGGTATTACTGTAACTACGACTTTTCTTTCAATACATTTTGGTAACTGAGTAATATCAAATATTAGTTTATTCATAATGAAACACCTGCATAAGGTTGATTTTTGCTAATTGAAACTGAAAACTAGAACAAGTTAAGTCTGTCATCATCAGGGACCATTCTATTTCAAGTGCAAACTCAAATATAATTTAGTTTTGTTGAATAACTTAGTTTACAGTACATATTAGCTGCATAAATTAATTATGCTAGAGTAAAAGTAGTACACCAATTAAAATTTAATTGAATGGCCATAATTTCACAATTAAAATTCATGTTAAATCCTTATCACAAAGCATAGGAACTACCAAACAAACACCCTTATCATGTCAGGAAACTCATTTTTTATGAACAAACTTTTTAATAGTTTGTTTTATTCTTCACAGCGAATGAAGGCAGCCAAATGTCCTTCGGACGAGCTTGCCATAACAAACTGTGCGCTCATCAACCCAGATGACTTCAACAGTGATGTCAAGTAAGTCATTATAACTCATCATCATTATCATTATGACTTAAAATATATTGGCGGGAGCCTGTCTGAAAAGTACGGTCTCTAAGGCCAAGATCTGTACACATTACGGAGCTTTTGCTATGACAATAAAATAAAACAGTTGTGGAATAGAGGCAAGTACACACTAGACACTTAGTTTATAGATTTTGGTCTATAAATATGTGACTGATTCACTTCTCCCACATTTTTGAGCTACACATATTGCTTTCATATACATTTGTGCTAAGCAGTGGTCTGAATAGGTTTTGTCGGGAAGTTTGTTCCACCACTGGTTTTACCCAGCTTTAACACTAGAAAGTGGTGAAAGGCGGGACTGTCTTACGTAATTTTGGCGTACAAAAACTGCAGATTAGTCAAAAATTGTATATAGTCATATTAGTGTTATTACAGCTTTTAATTAGGAATATTTGTCAATTTTTGTGATTTTGTGGTATTGGGATTTCATAAAATTCCTGGTAACATCATTTCCCTGTGGGCAGGTAAAGTCTGGCAATATGGTTTGTTGAAACAATAAAGAAGGTATTAGATGTCACCATGATCCACGGATGTCATCAAATTGGGTGTGGCCTCCCGCCTCAATCAACACCCAACATATTCTGCAAAATAAAAACAAGGAAAGAGTTATTGTGCTAGTAGACAATAAAACATAATCCAATAAAATGCATCCATGTTTTTTTTTAATCCCTTTGAATCCTTGGATCAATTTATTTATTTAAAACTAGCTGTTGCCCACGACCATGGTTCGCGTGAAATTATTATAAAAAATATTACTTTGTTTTAAATCAGATTTTGTTACTTGCCAATTTCCAGGGTTTTAATTTTTTTGCACAGAACCCTAATTATTTTTCTAAAATAAAAGTAGCCTATGTTAGACCTTATAACATCAGCTATCTGCCAGTCAAAGTCCCGTCAAAATCGGTCCAGCCGTTTCGGAGATTAGCCAGAATAAACAGAGACCGTCAAAAATTGAAAAAAAAATGGGTTTTGTTATTAGTGCCGCATAATATTCCCATATGCATTCAGTCATTCAGCTGTTATTTAGATATTACAAACAGACACTTAAATTTTATACAAACAAATAACCCTAACTTTAAAATCCCTTTATTCATTGTTACATACTCATTTGGACACCTTTGACCTTTTCCAAAATTATTAGAATATGAAGACTTTTGTCAATTTATAGATACTAAAGTCAACTACCATTGTAATACATATCTTATGACTGCCCGGATGGTCTCGTGGTTGCAAGCCCGACTGTTGAGCGGGGAGTCCCGGGTTCGATTCCCGGGTCGGCAAAAGGTAATAGCACCTTTTGCCTGACCCGGGAATCTTCTATCTATAAGGGTTTGGTTTCCGCACTTAGTCCTTAAAGGTGGACCATTGTGCGTGAGCCATGGTGGCCGTTACTCCAACCAGCCCACCTCCCTCCAGAAGCAGATCAGACTTCCCGGTCTTCTTAGGGCATCCGCGAGGGATCTCGGTGTACCAAGAGTCTCCTCGCGGATCTGGGTGACACCGGTGCACTCGAGGAGCACAGTTTCCTCCGCCACCATGCACGCTCTGCACAGAGGGCTATCCGTGATTCCTAGGGTGTGGAAGTGTTTGTTCAGTGAGCAGTGTCCAGTGATGGTCCCCGCCACCAGTCGCAGGCTATCTCTATCCAGGCGCAGAAGGCGCTTGGTCAGCTTTGCATCCAGGGACGGCATAGCCTCCTTGGATTGCCTGCACTCTGGTGTCGAGGTCCACCATTTTTCCGCTTGTGTCTTAGTGTGTTCCTTTAGCCAGCCCCTTAGCTGCTTAAAAGGAAAGGGCACAATGGGTTCGGGCAAGCTCATCAGCCGCATCGTTTCCGAGTGATCCACTGTGTCCTTTGATCCATTGCAGTGTCACCGTGTTGCGGTTTAGTACCGTAACACGTTCTAGGGCATTGTGACATTCTAGTATTAATTTTGATGTGATTTGGTTTCTCTTTAGGGATTGCAGAACTGAGGCACTGTCTGAAAGTAAACGAATATGGGTATCCGTAACTTCCCTGGCTTCTATGGCGTGTGCAGCTTGGATAATGCCTACACACTCTGCTTGATACACAGAGTTGAGCATTCCCAGGGGTCTGGATATTTTAATATTTAGGTCGTTGGAGAAAACTCCGACACCTGACCCATCGTCAGTCTTTGATCCATCCATGTAGATCCTTAGCTCGTGTGGAGCTGAGTAGTCACACATTTCCGCTGTGAGCTCGATGTTATAGTGTTTTTGAAAATAGTGGGTCTTCAGGGTTCTGTCGTTGGGTGATGCCATCATAGGCTGTTGTTTGATTGCATCATCATTTATGCGTGTATGTTTTATTCTGGAGTCGTTACTTAGGGTGCCAGATACTTCAAGCCTGAAGATCCCTAGGGTTGCTTCCTCTCTTACGACGAGGTGTAGAGGTGGCAGCCCCAGCATCACCTGTAGAGCGGCAGTGGGTGATGTCCTCATGCTGCCGGTGATTGCTACACATGCAAATCTCTGTAGCTTCTCGAGTTCTTTCTGGGCAGTGCTCAGGTTGGTCCTGGGCCACCAAACTAAAGAGCCGTATGTGATGATTGGTCGGATGACTGTAGTGTATAGCCAGTAGGTGATTTTGGGGCTTAGGCCCCAATTTCTCCCGAGCAGTCTTTTGCATTGCCATAGGGCTATGCTGGCTTTTGTGGTGATGTAATCGGTGTGTTTTGCCCAGTTCAGCTGTTTTTCCAAATAGATGCCTAGGTATTTGGTTTCAGTCGACAGGCTTAGGGTGGTCCCAAAGAAGCGTGGCAACTGTAGGGTTGCCAGCTTCCTTTTTTTGTGAAGAGGACAAGTTCAGTCTTGATAGGATTCACTGCTAGTTTATAGTCCTCTACTATCTTCAAGGCTTGGCGCATAAGATTACACAGTGTGTTTTCGTGTATACCGTTTATTATTATGGTTATATCATCGGCGTAGCCCACCGTGAAATAACCTTTGTCGTTTAGACGCTTGATAAGGGTGTCTACCACGAGGTTCCATATCAGTGGTGAGAGGACGCCCCCTTGAGGGCAACCCTTCGCCACGATGGCTCTGGTGGTGTCGTCCACCGTAACCTGTACGGCTCTCAGTCTGAGCATGTTTGTTATCCATCCTCGCAGGGTCGAGTCCACGCCGTGTTTCTCGAGGGCTGCGTTGATGCTGTGGAAATTGGTTTGTCAAAAGCTCCTTCTATATCAATAAAAACAGCTAGTGAGGATCCTTTGGAGTCTACTGCACATTCAATCTTTGAGATCACACTGTGTAGTGCGGATTCTGTTGATTTGCCTGTGGAGTAGGCGTGTTGTTGCCTGTGGAGTGGTAGCTCTCGGAGAGGTCCGTCCCGAATGTGTCGGTCACAGAAATCGGGGATCTTTTTTCCCAGGATTTTCCATTAGAGCTTGGAAGTTGGCGGTATGAAAACCCATTTTGTGTGTTGCACTTGTGTGTTTTATAGTTATACAATCGCAGTGAACCATATTATGTGTCATCTATGAGACTGGGAAAGTGTTAAGTTTGCAGAACATAAATAAATTCAATAAAAAACTCACAGTACAATTAATTTCAGTTGATATTAATTTCATATTAACAAGTGTCCTTCCTTATCCGTTTTGTAAAATTACATCACACCTGTAATCCCCGAAGGGTTAGGCAGACACACTTAGGTTATGAGGTTACACCCACATTTCGCCTATATTTGTAAGACTCGATTAATACGCCTATTACTCAAGTTTTATAATATAAATATCGGCAAAACTTTTGGTCCTAAAATCCGAGAAATTCATAGGATCAAAAAATCTACTAACCATTTCTTGTAACCCCTTAAAGTATACACTAAGTTAAACATTGTTTACAGGCATGTTGAAATATCAACCGGGCCATCGCAGCACTTTGTGTTCAGCGTAAAGTTCTACAGTGGTGTGGACCGTGGCACTGTGGGGTTCTCTGCCCCACAGAGGAAATGGGCTACTCTTTCCATTGGTCAGGTAAGTTGTAAAGGAATAATTACAATCAATATTATATCACTTGATAATCAAACCTCATTGGTTTATGATGGCTTAAAAATGTATCATAATTTAAAATCATCATGACAGTCTACAAATAAAAAATTACATAACATCACGCCTGTAATCCCCGAAGTGTAAGGCAGAGGTGTCCCATGTAATAGGGGGCGAGTCTATTGCCATCAACCTGGCACAAATCCAAACTCAGTGGCTACTATTGGGAAATTCCTGATGGGAAAACCCATTAACACTTAAAAAATGTTTTAAGCTTTATATTACGTCAGATGACTATACTGATGATGACTAAAACTACATGCTAGATAATAAATACCCTTGATTTAGTAACACAGTCAACACGTAATTGTGTTATCGTAAATTAAACCATCTTTCATACAGAACAGAAATTAAGTTAGGTTTTGTTGCAGCCCATTGATGTAAAACCATTCAAGCCCCAGAATGCAGAATGCCTGTGCAGTGTGACCTTAGAGGCAGACTTCATGTTGAAGAAAACGTGAGTATCTATGGCGTAATCCAATTATGTGAGTCATCCGTAATACCTAATACACAGTGTACATATGTATCATGAGTGTGTACATACGTTTGTGTAATATAATGAGTACCTACATTAAAATTTGGTCTCGATAGAATTCAACACATAAAATATCAACCAATGAATGATTTTAAGCTGTTGCAGTCCACTGCTGGACATAGGCCCCTTCCAAGCAGCTCCACAGCACCCTGTCCCCATTTTCCGGGTTCAGTCTGTCCCAGCCAACTTTTATATATCTTCGGTCTATCTTCTTGGGGCCTCTCACCCCACGCTTGTCGATTCACCGTCTTCACTGTAGGACCTCGTTTACACACAATTAACTATTTTTTTTAAATAATTTATAAACTTGCGTTCGACCGCTATCTCTCCTAATGGTAAACTATGATGTAGGCTTCTCTGCCGTCGACGAGTGTGCACGCTCACCTAGAAGAATATCCCTATACACTCGAGATGTAGCTTTTAAATTTAAAACTACATAATATGTGTTTTGTGCGTATGGTTGGAATATCCACCACAACAGCTTAACAACGGGACATTCGCTGCAGCGGATATTCGCGCAGTGCGAACGGCGAAGCGTCTGGCGACTAAAACAAATGTATAGAAATGTACTAATCATGCCACGCGTTTCGGCGACTGGCGGCGCGACCGGCGAAATTTGCCGAGCGAATCGAAAGAGCGTCTGGCGTGGCGGCGGCGGGCGGGTAAAATAGCAGTCGGCGTTAACGCCGTATGTGTCCAACGCCGTATGTGTCCAACGCCGAACATATGTATGAAAGTCCGATGATAAAATCAACGTGGCGTAATTACGATGTGAAATGTAACCGATAAACAGCTGATAGGTTTACTCTGCTATAACGTTTTATAGGTGGACTGCGAACTTGACCTGCCCAAAAAAACAGGCCGATCACAATCGGTGTATATTTTTTTTGAACGCGTGTGAATAATCCTTATTTCAGTCCCAAGACAACAATGCGTGATAGTTTTGAAATCTATATCTATACTTATACTTAAAGTTATAATAAAGAGGAAAGATTAGTGTTTTTGTATGTAACGAATAAACTTAAAACTACTGGACCGATTCGAAAAATTCTTTCAGCAATGGATAGCTACATTATCAGCGAGTAACATAGGCTATATTTTATCCCCGTACTTCCACGGGAATGGGAACAACGCGGGGAAACCGCGTGACGTCCATTAGTACTCCAATAAAAATAATAATTGTTGGTCATTTAATTAATATAAATAATAATATAATTCTTATGTCTGAATTTGATGATGCAATCAAAATGTATACATCGTTTAATTACGTTTAATAAGAGTATAGCCATTTGTTTATTCGAAAAGAAAATTGAGAGCAGTGGTGGCCCAGTAGAAACGGCCAGGAATAACGATTAGGTTCGAACCCAGTCGGGTACTTCATTTTTGTATTAACCCTTCACTACCATGAGTCCACGGGATGAGAGGGCTCACTACAGATTTTACGCAAAGAAAATCAAGTGTATTTTTTGGCATATGGAGTCGCGCGTTCTGCCGTGCTGGACCCGAAGTTGAAAAGTCGCGTGGGCATTAGTGGGCATAGTCATTTGCAAAGGTGCGTTTTGATCGAATATGAGTCCTGAGAACTGGGGACGATGGCGTTTTATGTTACAAAAATTATTTTGGCTAACTATTTATCCGCTGTTTAAGGCTTCCATCATAGCATTATCGATACGTCGAATTTAGTCAATAAATCCTACAGATGTTTTTGCACCAGACATAATAAACTAATTGTAACTCAAACCAAACACTTTATTTTTTGCTGTATTTTATGTAAAGTTGTAAAATGTTATTAAGATTAATAAAATGAAGTATTTAAAAATATTACGACCGTAAATTAGTATGCAAGGGTTATGAATATAGGAACTATGTATAATTGTATATATCTATTTAATATAATAAATGCGAAAGTAAGTTTGTTTTGTACCTTTTCACGCCTAAACCACTAAACCGAACATCCTGAAATTTGGCATAGGTATACGTTATCAGGTGTACAGAAACGGACATAGGGTACTTTTCATCTCGAAAAACAGTACTGTTCCCGAGGAATAAACAATAACGTTTTTATGATAATATAGATGGCGCCACGTGTCTTTCGAATCATGATTACCTAAGTATATTATTATAGAAACTTTAGTAGCGTGCTTAGAGTTTAATTGTAAAATTCTAAATTAACGCGAGCTAAGCCACAACAGGCAATACCTAGTAGATAAATAAAACATTAGATGACGGCTTTTTTTTCCAATATCTAAATATGAGTCCCTGGGAATCATGGTTGTGTATAGTGGGATTTTAATAGGTGTGGTGGATAAAGGGTTAATTATGCCATCACCACTGCTCTCAAAACGGTCAAGGAAAACATCTTAAGAAACCGGTATGTAGTAGAACTGAAAATTAGAAGGCATGTGACATCCACCAAGCGAGCGCTGGGTTACTGCACACCCTGTATCACAAAGGAGGGGACTGTTACCCAGCGGTGGGAGCTTTATAGACTGATTATGATAATTATTTTTCAGTACATCCATGGATCCCTACGATTCGGAGCAAATGGCTCGCGACTTCTTGATCCAGTTTTCCAACCAGATCTTCACTGTTGGTCAGCAGTTGGCTTTCGCTTTCCAAGACAAGAAGGTTTTGTCTCTCGTTGTCAAGAATCTGGAAGGTAAGATATTTAGTTTGGAAAATTTTAGGTCAGTTGAATTTTGTAAACTTGGAGCAACATTAACATAGATACCTATGAAATAAAATTGAGGATCCATACAAAATTTAAGAAACTAGAATACACGAAAAGTGATGAATCAAACTTTCCTACCTTGATGAACAATACGTATAAATCCTACAGCAAAATAAAATATAGAATAAAAAAATAGGAAACATCCAAAACATGGTTAGAACAAAATAGTGTCAAGCTGGACTCGATAACATACCACACAGTACATTCACGAACATTATGTATACATATTTGAATACACGTAACTACTTATAAAAATGATTTTGTCACTAAATGTATTCTGTTGCTACGAAAATAGTTTTTTGGAAATAGGCCTCTCTAGGCTATGCTCGGCGTTTCTCTACGTGATAGAATCAGAAATGAGGAAATCCGTAAACGAATCAAGGTTGTCGACATAGCCCAGCGGGTAAGCAAGCTAAAGTGGCAATAGCGCGAAGATCGGACGGCCGATGGGGCAAAAAGATACTGGAGTGGAGACCACGCATTGGAAAGCGCAGCGTGGGACGGCCGCCTGCCAGATGGACCGACGACCTTGTCAAAACTGGATGCAGGTGGCATTGGACCGGACACGTTGGAAATCGATTGGCGAGGCCTATGTTCAGCAGTGGACAGCAACGGGGTGAAATGATGATGATGATGATCAGGCCTCTTTCGCATCTGGATTTTACTAAGTTTATACATACAAGGTGTAAAAGGAGCCTTCAAGAAGCCGTCAACCAAGCATTCTGTACATCAAACTAAGTATACGCAAAAATTATTCCTGGATAACGATTTTTTTTGTGATGAAAAATCATATTTTACGGCATACTCAATGTAACGCACTCAAAACATTGTACACGCGGCATGGAGGTATTTAAAGTAAAGTTATAACCTTAAAAAAAAATTAAGGCTCGTAACTAGAAGGTTCCCAGGTACAGACGCCATCAAGGTACTATAATCTGTCAAATTTCTTTAATAGGTTTTCAACTTTATCTATATAGCATTGAGTTTATAGTTGATTGGGAAAATTTGACAGGTTTGGGTAGCTTGATGTGCTGGCGTCTGTACAAGTGCCTTTCGGCTTCGTTAAGGGTCTTTTTACATTACACCCATCACATCATCATCGTGCTCGTGAAAAGTATCCTCCACTATTTACTAAAATAATCTATAATTATGCTATGTGTATTTCTTATAGCTGTGGACGTCCAAGCTTTGGCGGCCGGCGCTAACACTGCTGTACCCCGACGCGTCAGGATGGGCCGTCTCCTTCCTGATGGTCACATTCAGTTCGATAAAGCCGAAAACTCTTCGCTAAACTTAATCGGAAAGGCCAAGGGGTAAGCTGTACACGTATTTGCTTACATCAATTTTAATAAGTGTTAAGTACTTATGTCAAACTAAGTTTTATTATGCTTACAAAAATTTCTACAAAGTGCAGTAAATTGTCAATGCACTGTAAGGGGAAGGCGCCTGTGCCTGTAACACAGTTTATACTAGCACAGACACAGATCGTTGTACTTCATACAATGTCATTTTTTTTTTGATATTTTGATTGAGATGGACAAATTGTATTTAGCTTTTATGATAATAAATATTATTGAAGTGAAACTTCTAATGCGACTTCCAACAAGGTTGCGTTAAACGCTTAACGCTACAATGGAGGGGATATGAAAGCACTGTTGTGTTAAACGTTCAACGCTCCTGGGGAGGGGTAATAGAACGAGACAGAGCGAGAGTGAATGTGTGGCACTCTAACGCATGCGCGTAGTATACCGGTTTTCATTTTCACATTACGAAGTTTCACTTCTTCCGCGCAGAGGGACTCCACGCACTATTTAAAAAAAAAATGCTAGCCTATTGCCGTCAACAGGCAGTAATACAAACCCTGGGCTGCTACTGAAAAAATCTGATTGAAAACGAACCCATGACGTCATGGTCAACAGTAACACTTGCGACCACTTGACCACCGAACGACCTTCAGCAATCAAGATTCTAATAATATTTTCGACATGATATAGGAGACAACCACGCCAGTCTATCATCAACCCAGACTGGGACTTCGGAAAGATGGGTATCGGCGGCCTGGACAGAGAGTTCAACGCTATCTTCCGACGTGCCTTCGCTTCTCGAGTTTTTCCTCCTGAAGTCGTGGAGCAGTTAGGTAAATATACTAACCTCCGGTATAACTGTCAATTCTAAACTACTTTAAGCTGGGATATACCTAAGCAAGTGACCAAACTCTCATACAATGCTGCATGTCTCGTCGCGACTCGACACCGCTTCGGACTGTTTGCTTTTATTTCATGGATATAAACCTCTTTCTGATCAAGCTGATTACGCGTTGATAAGTCTTGTCCCTTTTATATAATTTTGTACAGCAATATAAAAGGCAAATTGCCAAAATAACAAGTACATGCGTCTTTTTTCTATAGAACTTCTTAAATGACTGACGCTGTTTTAAAATGAGATGTATTCACTACAAAGGCTAAAGCATCAATGTATTTCTAAATTAAACTATCGTTTCATATTATTTTAGGCTGCAAGCACGTAAAGGGTATCTTACTGTACGGCCCTCCCGGTACTGGTAAGACTCTCATGGCTCGCCAGATTGGTAACATGCTTAATGCACGTGAGCCCAAGATTGTGAACGGCCCGCAAATCTTGGACAAATATGTGGGTGAGAGCGAGGCCAACATTCGACGGCTGTTCGCTGATGCCGAAGAGGAAGAGAAAAGAGTAAGAGTTTGTTAAATAGTGTGCCATATATTTTGACCAATCGTTACTTAGGACATTGACTTCTTAGATTCTTCATATATCCTTAGTAAGTTAATTCATAAATGAGAATACAGTATTTTTTCATGTAATGTTAAACTAGAAAAGGTATGCTCTTCGGTAAGCTTCGTGTTTCAAATTAGCACGAAAGTCGCTCCACAAAGTAACCCCCGCAGAGGCTAAGTTATACCAATGGCCAATAGAAAATAGGCAAATACTTGCATAGTTGGAACAGAAGGTCTACTCTCTAAGCACGAAACCGTTTCCACCGACGTCACGAGGGTTTCCTACTTCGGAATACCTATATATATATATATTCGGGGCCCGAACTAACAATGAATGACAACACGATTGACAGTTGCCCATACTCTCTACCCATGTGTTCTCAAAACTGAAGAATCCGAAATAAATAGGAAGTGGGATTTCGAGCTACTTTCGGACGGGCCCGTATCTTCTTTGACGTACTTAGAAAGCAGAACCCCAGCTCATAGCCCGTTCTTTTCCGAAAATAGTCGATGATTACCGAAGCGCATACTTTTCATGGGTGATCTGATACTTATATTATTTTTTATTGCAGTGTGGACCAAACAGTGGCCTCCACATTATCATCTTTGATGAGATCGACGCCATTTGCAAAGCGAGAGGATCTGTGGGAGGCAACACTGGCGTGCATGATACTGTTGTGAACCAGCTGCTCTCAAAGATTGATGGTAAGCATAAAAAAAAGCAAAAAAGCATGAGTTTATGTGTGTTTTATATACCTGCTCATGGTAAAGTGAAATTATTTTGTGTACTATGTACAGTTATTATTTAAGAGCAATATGGCGGCGTTAGTTTCGATTAAGTCACGCACGAAAAGAACCATGCAGAAATATAATATTAGCGGTGAAAATCTTAGAATATTTTCTCGGACAAAAATATTAAACTTACTTCCAGTACTGACCGAAAGGTCGTTTTAATGTCAAAAAGTATCCTTAAGACACCTGTCCTACCACAGACGTGACAACTCTCAAGAAATCTACAAAAGATCGTTAGTCCCATGTTATTAAAAGAGATACATTAATTAATTTAATGATCTATGACTGGAACCACCGACGAGAACTCTGTCAAACAAATAACTCGTGCTTAGTTGCTAGCTCCCAGTTGCGTGCCTAAGTACCAATACAGCAAGCCTATAAGGCAAGGAGACTTTTCAGAAACCCTTACATCATGAAGAGTAAGTTATAAGGGTAAGCCAGGCTTGAATGAAAGTACTGCCACTACCTCTACTCACTTTTATCTAAACGCCTGCTGTGTAGCCGGAGCCTGTCTCCCAGTACTGAATTTTTAAGGACGTTGTCAAAAAACTAGACTAAACACCTTTTCTTCAGGTGTCGACCAACTCAACAACATCTTGGTCATCGGTATGACGAATCGCCGTGACATGATAGACGAGGCGCTCATGCGACCCGGTCGTCTCGAGGTGCAAATGGAGATCGGTCTACCCGACGAGAAGGGCAGGGTTCAAATCCTGAACATTCACACCAAGCGTATGAGGGAGTATAAGAAGATTGCTGAGGATGTTGATTCTAAGGTTTGTGGAATATTTGAAGGACACATTACACAAGTTATGCACTGCCCTGGATTGCCATCAAAACACCTCATTTTCACAAATTGATCGCAAGCCATTACCATTGTTTTTTATACTCCTTAGACGGTAAACGAATCAAGTTGAGGCGATGCTGAGGTTATGCAATGGCTTAAAAAAATAAAAATAAACAATACATTTATCAATGGTTTCTCTCGATTTGAAGGCCGCAGTGTGCTTTTCGTCGCTAAAAGAAGATTTTTTTAATGAGGGCACTTTTCTCGAGTGTTAAATTAAATGAAGCAAACATTAATCTTTTTTATGCGATGACATACAAACCGATAAAAGTTAAGAGTGTATGCGGGCGTTGTTAGCGACTTTCTGGCAACCCTGAGCAGTGACAAGGCAATGACATTGCCGAGTTTGACGGAAAACGTGGTATTACCAGGTAGGAAATATGTAGTTCCGCGCTTAGCTACCATCCTAACTTTTTTGTCGGGCTGTACTATTTTTAAAGCTTGCCCCACATCCTATCAAGCCGCACTGGACCCATGTGGTGGAATACTGTCCACTTTCTCTTACAGACACGAAGCCTGTGGTCCACTAGTTTAGTTAGGAACATTATATGATGACTGAGGATATAATGATAGCGTGTCCTTTATTGTACACCACAGCTCTGTCATTCTTAAATACACTTTATTACAGAAATGGGTACAGTGCCGGTCATAAGCTAAAATTTTTATCCTTACCCTCAGGAACTCGCAACTCTAACAAAGAACTTCTCCGGTGCGGAACTGGAGGGCTTAGTCCGTGCCGCTCAGTCAACGGCCATGAACCGTCTAATCAAAGCGTCAAGCAAGGTGGAGGTAGACCCCGAAGCTATGGAGAAGCTCATGGTTGAGCGCGGCGACTTCCTACACGCGCTTGAGAACGATATCAAGCCCGCATTCGGTACTGCAGCCGAGGCATTGGAACACTTCTTGAGCCGTGGTATTCTTAACTGGGGCAGTCCGGTTTCGTCTCTGCTTGAAGATGGACTGTTGTATATTCAACAGGCGCGAGCTACTGAAGCGAGCGGTAAGATACTGATACCGAGTGGTTTTTAGAGATCCATACCCAAATTGCAATAATCCTTAGAAATTGGAGGTTTTCTTACAACCTTCTTAGTGCTGAAATTCTTACACCATGGGGGAATATCATCGTAGCGACGTGTTGCGATGCGACATCGTCTCTTGGAAATCTATGACACGCATCGTGTAAATTCACAACGCGTTTTCGCATCGTGTAACGACACGTGTCAGGACGGCTTTTCACAGAAAGGACTTGACCCAGCCATTTCGTTCCATCATTGGAGTAGGAATCTAACGTCAGTTAGCAAGACACGGACGTAGCGTCGCGATTTTAACGTTGAACGTCGTAGATTCCCGCGATTTTATTTCACATACGTACACGACTTATCGTCGTATTGTTCGGCTGACATAATGAATTACCTGAACAAAAAATCGCTCTTAACACCATATTCTTTGACACAGGTTTAGTATCAGTCCTGTTGGAAGGACCCCCCAACAGCGGTAAGACCGCGTTGGCCGCTGAACTGGCGAAACTGTCGGACTTCCCCTTCGTGAAGGTTTGCTCGCCAGAGGACATGGTTGGTTTCACGGAGACCTCCAAGTGCCTGCAGATCAGAAAAGTAAGTTGTTTGTGGTATTAGAAATTATTTTGTTGAGTACAACAGGATATTAGTAGCGTAACTTGGCGGTGAAGTTCCCTGGTGTGAAAAGGAAAATTGGCACCTGTCAACAACGCCTATTAACCTTGGTTTTTATAGCGAGCGATTCTTAAACTTTTCTGCTTAAGCCGACAAAGTAACTCGCATTTTATATGTATGGATGTTTCTAGATAGCCGGTCGGTTTGGAGGCCCCAAGTACAGTAGACGTCCCACCGCTTTGCACCTTAGTCTTTTAAATAATGGGTGTAAAAGTACACTTAACGAAACTGAAATGCACTTGTTCTTCCCATCATTGCAATATTTTTTTATTCTGGATTATACCTCGGAACCTTCTAGTTACGGAGATATTGGGGGTCAAAGTTCCTCATAGGTCTAAAAAGTTGAGAGAGCAGCTTTCGAAATGTCTTTAAAAAAAATATAATTGGAAATTTCTGTTTCTATGAAAAAATAAAATTGGTCTAATTTAGCTGTAACACTATTTTTCGAAAAGTCCTCTTTCTACTTATTGGACCTATGTATCGTACTTATGTGTATGAAGTTTCATTAAAATCGGTTCAACCATTTCGAAAAAAAAACGACTTGAAAGTTTGTATGAAATGCCGTAAGTCCTTAACACTCTTAACCTACTGTCTGTTGGCCACCAAGAACCGTTTCATCTACACGAACAAGTTTCTTCCCGTCCGCAGTACTTCGACGACGCCTACCGCTCAACTCTGTCCTGCATCCTGGTGGACAACATCGAGCGTCTTCTCGACTACGGTCCCATCGGACCGCGGTACTCCAACTTGACGTTGCAAGCGTTACTCGTGCTGTTGAAGAAACAGCCGCCGAAGGGACGGAAACTGCTTATTCTTTGTACTAGCAGTCGGAGGTAAGGATGAATTAATTGTCGAATTTATATGAATGACTCGTCGTATTTTCAGTTATACTCTATTTGCAAAGACTGTATTAACTTTTCACTCAATGAGAGAATATGTGGGTGCCGAATAACTATACATTGTTTTCACTAACACTAAGCAAAACCTAAATGAATGCCGAGATAAACGTGTGTTATTTAATTTTCAACACTCAACTCAGTTTCGACAGGTCCAGGACCAAGGTTTTGTAACAATATTCTGATTTAAAAGAGTGTCCATGGAGTTTCTTGCCCGGTCTTCTCAATAGAGATGTACGCTTTGGAATGGGCAACTACAGTACTTTCACAGTTATTATGCCTTGTGACTTGTAACTTTATTTTATTGTTGTCTTTGTTTCGATAATTCAAAAGTGCCTGTCACTGGCCTACTTGAAATAAATACTTGATTTTAGGGTTGAAAATCCAATGCCAAATCCAATCCAGTGCAATGCTTTTGGCGTTCACTTAGGTGTTGCTTTAGATCATTCATGCCACAACTACAGCGACGACTGTAGCCACTGGCATAGGAAACAATAACCAAATACAGTGTAAAATTCTTTTTTTTTATTGTATCTTGTTAGAAATCGATACAAATCATGTCATCATCTGTTAAGCTTCGCCGGCAAATTTAATTTTACCCTTTTTTTTCTTTTAAACGTTGCCCCGCACTAGGAATTTCTCCTGTATCGTGGGTGCGTTTACAAACATTTACACTCACATACACAAACAGCCAGACCCGGAACAACCTGTAGGTCATACAAATATTTGGTCCGTGCGAGAATCGAATTCGCGTTATGCAGCGCAGCAGTCAATTGCGCCAACCGTGGCGTCAAATCAAGTACCGTCCTTTCTAATCAAGTACTTACATTAAATCATATGTTTCATCCCCAGACAAGTCCTCGAAGACATGGAGATGCTGTCCGCGTTCACCGGCGTCCTCCACGTACCGAACCTGTCTCAACCGGAACATGTGATGGCCGTGCTTGAGGAGAGCGATGCTTTCTCCAAGCAGGACTTGCAGAAGATACAGCATGATATCCGCGGAGCAAGGTATGTTACACTTGGTACCCTCTTTCATGTGATGATGGTGACCATTGGGGTGGTTTTAGTGAGGTAAGGGTCCGAGACTCGCTGGTCTCACCCCCAAAGCCTGGTTCCCTGCTGACGGCTTGCTCCCAAAAAGAACAAGGTATGTTAAACTAGCGAATACGTAAAATCAGGGAAATAAATTGTTAAGCAGATTGTCATGTGTGTGTCAGTGGAAATTATGTTTTTCCTACTCCACTACTCTTTCTGACCAATTCCGTTGAATCCAAAACAGTTAAATTGTTTGTCTGGGACCTCTGCGCTTTCCTGGTGGTCGTCACTGTCGATTCTGGCTTTCAGGAGTAGCAGTGGTTTCGGAATAGTGTGGCGGGCTTGTCCAAAAAAAAAAGCAGATTGTCTACCTTACGTCAGTAGCAGTGGTTTCGGAATAGTGTGGTGGGCTTGTCCAAAAAAAAGTAGGTTGTCTACCCTACGTCAATTTTTTAGGTATTTAGTGCAACTGTCACCAGGTCATCGGTCCACCTAGTGGGAGGCCTTACAACGCAACGTCTTCCGGTTCGCGGTCGCTACTCCAGAACTGCGAACAGGTTGCGGGGATCCGCTGGATGCGAGTCGCACGGGACCGGTCAATGTGGCGACACTTGGGGGAAGCCTATATCCAGCAGTGGACGTCTTTGAGCTAAAATGATGATGATGATGAGTGCAACTGTCAAACAATTAAAGTTCATCATCTGCCTACCCTATTCCAAAGTACGTCGGTTTCTAATCGAACCGGATGCAGCTTTTGACTACCCGTAGCAAAGATCAAACAATAGTTGAGATTTTGGCCCCATTGTAGTTGGTAATCAATTTACCGCAAAATATCATGCATGCGGCTTGACTGGTTCTTCAAACTTAACTTTCCAGGTAGGCGAAGTAAACTATTTTGGTTAAAGCTATCTCTAGGTGAATATCAAAGGAAATCTGGAGCAAGGAAGTCGAGAAATTACTCCAGGTTTGCTTGAGGTCATACTCGACCATATTATTTTTTTAATACAATTTAATAGACGACTGCCTCGTTGGTCTAGTCAGGGGAGGATTTGATACGTGGGCTGCCCTAGGTCTACGAAAGATTGTCGCCCCCCCTTAGTGCTCTAAAGCATGAAAAATTAAATAAACTATATAAATTAAATTAAAATGGAAAAAAAAACGATAGTCAGTAAATGATTTAATTATCTCAATCAGTATTTCAGATACTGATTCTTACCATTTCTATTTATGAGTAACAATGAATCGATTCACAAATTGTCTTTTGCCTGGCTTTCTGAGCAGCGAATTTGTTCATCTAATCATCACAATCTAAAGACCGTAGCAACTGAGAACGATTATTCGATTAGAAAACGACCAAATTTTGCCGCCCCCTAAATTTTGCCTAGGGCGGTAAAATTTTCTTTATTCGGCCCGGGCCTACTCGGCCTATAGGGAAATCTGCCCCTGGGTCTAGTGGTCACAATCGTGACTGCTGAGCATGAGGTTCTGGGGTCGATTCTCGGATCGGGCAAACTGTTTTTGGGTTTTTACATCAGGAATTTCTTTTACCTTGGTTGGTTCGTATATTACGTAACTGACGCAATTTTGGTTTAGTACTACACAGAATTACCTCATTATTGATTCTATCCCAAGTCAAATAAATTGAATCTTTTTTATGGCGGAATAGGAATCTTAAAGGGGATTAGCAAGGTACGCAGGAGATACTATCGAAGTCATACGAGGTTGAAGATCATCCCTGCAAGCTGTATGGCCAACTTTACATCTCGCCTGGATCCTCGATATTTTCTTTTTCACTCACAAAGTTCGTCAACAGTTTCGAGAGCACAGGTGCAATATGAATTTGGTCCTATTCGTTTGTAGACCCTCCCGAATGAAGAAACTGAAAAGGTTCCTGAGCAATGCCCCACAGCATACTGAAGAAGAAATTGCTTATGCAGAGGCAAACCCAAGGTGACTTTGCCACAATTTTTTTTATTTAGTCTGTGTTTTATGTTTTTGCTTGTGTTTGTTTCAAAATGTTCTTCTTTGTTAGATAGCCTGCCGCTGATTAGATTAGAATGCCCTAATTTGTTGAGCAGTTTGTTTGTTGGGTTTGGTCCTATTAGTTCTTTAGACCTAGATCTAACTTGATTTCCAAGGAGCAAGGTACGTAGAGTTTAATTTATTGAAACGATAATTCTGCACAACCCTGGCAAAACGATGGCAACAAGATGTCCAACAAGACAGGTAAGTGATGATTTGTAAACAACATTTTGAATTTTGTCTTACGGATGATGAATTGTCTTACGGATGATGAATTGAGTTTTGACCCAAAAGGACTAACATAAAAATAGGACTTGTGAACCCTGCGCTCGGGAAATGAATATTGAGAGAACCATCATTTAAAAAAGTCACCTGCCTAATTACATCCCGTCTTTTATAAAAAAAAAAACATTTTAGATAATTTGTTCCTTCTTCTACAGAATCTTCATTGGCATCAAGAAGCTGCTAGCACTAATCGATATGGTGAAGCAAACAGACGAGAATCAAAGGGTGTTCAAGTTCCTCACAAAAATGCAGGAAGAAGGCGGTCTAGATCTCGGCACCAATGTACAATAAGAAACATTGCAACCTTAGGGACACCTTGCGCATACCACACTATCGCCCTCACCCGATCACACTAATGCACATATCTGTACATCTAAACTACCTACCGTCAAAGTTACCGAGAGCTCACCTTGCGTTTCCGATCTTAGGAGCTACGAAATCGATTACGACGAAATTAGTGAATGCACCGAGTCGTTAATCGATACTAGTCATCACAAAAAAGGTATGACCGCTAAAGGTAACGAAATGTCACCATCTAAAATGCCTCTAATGAGGATTAGGAGTGTTGAAATTGTTTTCGAAGACGAACTGTCCACTTGTACGGACACTGGTATCTTGGATAGGAGCATCGAGTTCATAGCGTCTGACAGCAGCGACGATTCCACCAAATGTGTGGATGACTTAGAGCCTCTGAACATCGAGAAGGATCCCAACTACGACACAGTGACACTCAACGCTGAAGAAGATTTGTCAGATGACAATTCAGATTCAATATCAAAAGATATCGTCGAAGACGTTCCTAAATTTGATGTTCCCCTAATAAGTTTCCAAGACGTCGATGAACCTTCTCACGTACAAAGTGTATGTGTCACATTAGCCCTCGACGAGACTATGTCGCCGAATGTGTCCGAGATCGGCGATTCGGGTCGCTTCACCGAAGAAGCTTGTTCATCCCATTTCGAAACGGTCCCCATCGAAGACGCTTTACTTTCGAGTACGTTTGACGTGATCAATATTGAGAAGACGTCGACGTTAATGAGCTCGTACGAGCTGTCCGAGGTCTGTAGCATGGCAGCCGAGACGACCAGGCTGTACGAGTACATAGACAGTAACAGCGATAGTTCTGATGATTCGGACAACACGGCTACATGCGACGACGCTCCAATACAACACCTGACAAGCCTCAGTAGCAACGTTTCGTCTGACGATAATACTGTCGGCGACAGCTACGATCTACAGTACGATTCTTTCATAGACATGGGCAAATTTTAATATTCGTGTACCTAATATAAACATGTTTAAACTTTTGCATTATCTAATTGTGCTTCTCTGTGAATGTTTCTATCTAACGCTATATTGGATTTTAACAATTGTTGTGAATGGTTATTATTTATATTGATAGTTTCGACAAACACATTCCAATTGAAGGATTTGATTACAAGTAAGTCCTGTTTTAGTACGCCAGTGCGGTGAACTTTTAGTGTGAGCTATTCTGACACCTTATATACCTTCTTAACACAGCTTGTGCACAGAGGGGCTCGGTGGTATGCGGCTCTCGTAACCATGTCATGTCTCTTCACACACTTGATATAGTTTCACTACTTGGTAGTCTTTTGTAAATATTACGTAATGTTTCCATAGCGCGTGCAATTTAGTATTTAGTATATATACTAGTTACTGAACAATGACATGGTTACAGATATCCCTGGGTTGTAAGTCTAGGCAATAGCTCAATTAACGACAATGTATTATATTATTTTTATAGAGTGATTTTTTATTTATTTCAATTTGTTATTGAAATGTGATGCAGCTTGACGCTGTCTTATTGTGTTAATACTTAAATAGGGATATTTTGATCAATGTGTAATATTGATAGCTGTAAGGGAATGATATTATTGATAATGTCAATAAAAATGTAGTATTATGAAACATTTGAGGAATATTGCTGTTATAACTCAGTAGGACTCGAAGCTTTGACTTGAGCGTTAGTACAATTAAAGTTTAAGATCTTTACTTACCTGCACATGTAGTGAATTTTACGGTCAATTAACGAACACTACTAGGGCTATTCAACCTTATTGGATTGCTAAGGTGGAAGCGCCAGGGTAACCCGCGAAATTCAAAAGTTCTTACTTTTTTTTGGAATTTGCAGGGCAGTGTCAGTTTGTATATTGGTGAAAAATTCATTTAACCCCATTCAATAACTACTTCATGAAAAGTCTTTCATCATCTTCCTAGCCTTTTCCCAACTATGTTGGGGTTAGCTTCCAGTCTAACTGGATGCAGCTGAATACCAGTATTTTACATGGAGCGTCTGCCTATCTGACCTCCACAACCCAGTTACTACTGGGTAATACTAAACCCCTTGGTAAGACTGGTTGTCAGACTTTTTGAGCCACTGACTACCTAACGACTGTCAAAGATCTACAAATGACAGCCGGGACCAACGGCTTAACGTGCTTTCTGAGGCACGGAGGAAACTCTGTTTGTAATAGGTGGTCAACCATCCACAGACCAACCTAGGCAAGCACGGCTTAACCTAAAGATCGACTCGAGCGGCTGTTAGCCACGAGCTCCTCAGGAAAAATAATCCTCAATTCAATGGGGGTAAATGAACTTAGAGGATTGTATTGATGATGATTTGAATGAATATAATTCTGAAACTACATACGTGTTACTTGCGCGACGCATGTTTCATCAATAAACAACCTGACTGACCTGCAAATAGCAAAAAACGAAAGATAATTTCGTGGGCTACCTTGGCGCTTCCACCTTAACAAGATACTTATCAGGAAGTTGTCTAGAGAATGCCTCTACATAAATGTTATGTAGGTGGTAAATATTTAATACACGATAAATTATGTAGAGCGTGCGTAAATTAAATGAATGTTGCGATCTTTATCGATTATAAATAAAAAAATATCTCTAATATTTAACGAATCATAGCTATAATATTGTTGCTATACATTTGTAGTTATTTATTGTTACATTCTACAGGTTAGATGCATTGTTATCTTTGATCTAGGATAATACATTCCACTCACACATTTAAAACTGAGTCAGTGTAGTGCTGTGTTTTAGAAATATATAATACATAAAAAATCGTGAAATTTTCTATATCTTGATAAAGCTTTTAGGTCATGAATTAGCATTAGAGCTTTTAATATACTAACCGCCATCATATATTTTCTTCTATGTATGTAAAAAAATATATGAAATATGTGGCATTGTAAATGAGATATATGAGACATAGCTCCTGAATAGAATGTTTGCAAATCATAGTTAATTTGTAAAATGCATAATTTTTATTGTTATGGTTTTTGTTGTTATCTTGCATGCATATGGTGGCCCCCTATTATACTAGAAACAACTAATCATATGGCCCTACCCTAAGATGTACTGCATATTCTGTAGTTTGCCTAATTATAATAATATTGAAAGGACTTGCCTCAAAAACGCATGATTGAAAATGATAAATTTATATTAAAACCATTAAATTAAATAGTATTAGATACTAATTTATTAAACAAAATATTAACTGTTGCATTGTATGTTGTTATTTTTAAGTACTAAATTTTATTGAAATTGATTTTATTATTTACGTAGCTTGATCAAAAAGAAAGTTTGTCGTAGAAATAAGACTCAGTAATGCAGATTATTTGTATAGTTTGATGTTATTTAATGCGGAAAATTGCTTAAATGTAGTATAAACATTGCTTACAGTGGCTGTGTCACATTATCCTGTAAGCTTTATTGTTGGTAAATAAAGTGAATGACAAACTTAAATGTTATTAGAGAATTTATTTCCATATCCTTTATGATAAGTTACATTATTACAAAACAATGACATCCTTCTTCCAAGGTTTAAAGTAGGTAGTATACATTTGATACTCGTCACATATATGGTGGAAGGGACACCAACATGCAAGTCATTACTATACCAAGAAATCACCCGTTTCATCTAGTCTAGGCATTGCCCTTTTGCAGTTTCTTTAAAAATCTATGATTTTTTTACAATGGTCTAGTTTCAAATGCTGATTTCATGGTAACTGACTCCACATTGATGTCCCTTACACCCCTGTATAACTCATAAAAACTGTACTTTGATAATGCATGTTTTGCACACTAAAACACTCGAGATTTATAGTAAAACTGCCTCGTAAAGTAAATACTTGTAAAATGCATTTTTTGAAGTCTGTTGAAAATTATAGATCTCCTAGCAGGCAACTACAGGAACTTGCCAAATTTCAAGATCGTAGGTGAGATTTTCATGATTAGTCAATCAGTGAGTGGTTTTTTATTTATCCTTTATTAGATATAGAATATAGATTTACAAGAAAATAACTTATAAGTAACCAATGGCATAAAACTAATTGGCGCTTTCGCATGCATCCACCCAGTCGTTATAAACGTCTATCGGCTCGGATAACACGTTTGTTGTAGTCTGAAAGTCTTCTAAACAAACTCGACACTGTATCCGAGCCGTATTTCGAGCTCGATCCCTGAAAAACAAAACACGCTTCGTTACAAATGGTTCTCAAAATACGTAGGCAAATGTCACCACTCATCAGCTGATGGATTCAGATTTTTAGATCATGTAGATTCGTACATTTTCACTTCACAGGACTTCTCGTGGTTACAAAATGGGCAGTTGAACTGCTGGTCCAGTGGCTCGATGGCCTTTCGCTTTGGCGGAGGCTTTCGTTTTGATTTTCGGCGACCCATGCCTGAAAATTTTGAATGAAACAAAATAATAATGTATTAGATGACATGTATTACTTGATTACAGACGTTAAATACGGACAAGGAACAACGTTCTACCTCTTTTTAGGATATTTAAATAAATAACAGTAATACTTACTTATTTATTCACAGATAGGGCGACAAATACTTTGTTGTTGAATTCCGCAACCCAAAACACGACACGAACGTCAAGTTTTGACAGAAGGAACTAGCTGCGAGCACAGGCTGCACGAACGCAGAAAAATACTGCAAGAATAAAGTAAAAAAAAATATATTCTCTACAGACTGGCTATCAGGCATTTATTCCACAGAGTTTGTATTGTAGGTTTGTAGAAGAATATCCAGTGGGATATAAATATCGTATTATGCATCGATCGAGGAAACTCACTTTATTACTTTGTCAATGAACACCATTTTTAAATGATTTATGCTACTTGTCCGTTTATTGCAAAATCCCGGGACTTCTACTTGCGAGAATATCATTGAGTTTATCCGTTGACAGTACACGCATTCGCATTTTCTCCCTGCCCTCCCTACGGAGTACGGAGTGCGGCATCTTGCTCTTGCTCTTGTCAAAAAGTTTGGTTTGATAGCACTGTTGACAAGTTTGCGTACATTTTATTTATTTTAATGTATCCGTAAATTAAATACTATCACAAAGATGGCACAGAACTTAGCCATAATGTCTGTGATAGCTTTTCTATCGCTTGGTGGTAATTTGTTTGCAATGTTTTTAAATTTTCATTTATCGTTAATGGTAACGCCCAGTGCCTAACGTTTTTACTGTATTGTTTTAGTTGCTACTGTTTTCGCAGAATGTATGATACCTTTAGTACTGAGAAACACTTGGTTTTCCTTCGAAAATGGCAAACAAACTATAACTGATATCAATGCAAGTGATATGTCTGGGAGGTAATGTATTTCTTATTGGTTTTCTATGAGTCATTTAGAACATCGATAGTTATAGCTCAAATAAATCAATGAACCGGCAAATAAAATATTCAATATTTTTAATAATTTAATTGAATTTTTTTTGTTGTATAAAACATACAAAAGACATGACGAAGCTTAGTTCAGTAAGGATTATATTATATTATTATCTGTAAATAACTAAATATATTGAAATTGTAAAATTAATGTTCCTCATATTTTTTTACAGGGGTGTTTGTGTTAACATAAAGGCAGAATACCGAGTAAACTACACAATGGTGTTTTCATACACAAAGTGTTATTACTGTGTGAAGCTGATTGTCAGAACTGTGAATGTACTGGAGAAGATTGAGTCCCCTTGTGTGAACTTAGCCCCTGATGAAGAACCTACTGTGGACAGGGTGTGTCGAGGCCTTAATCCTGATCAACAGGGGCTTATAACTTTGTTCTCTGAAAACTATGTACCTGTAAGTTTCATATTTCTTATACTTTTGGCATAATTTGAATCTAATTGGGTTTGTGGGAGTTTTTTTGTGTGAAATCAGAAATATTTATTTGTAAGAATGTAGTTTTATATAGTATGGTGTTACGGGTTTGTTTAGGTCCGTAGCATTCTACCACAACTTATGGTGTACAAATATTCATGTCACTCTTAAAATTAAATAAATTTAATAAGTACAATTATTTTATGGTTTGTGATTTACAATAGATCCAACATGAATTAATATTATTATTATCGGTAATCTTAAAAATCAATGACAAAATTAAGTATAAGTAAGTTAACCCATTCACTGCCCAGTACTTCGCGAAAACTTCGTGAATTTCGTTTGCGTGCCCACAACCCGTATCAGAGTCGTCGTTATAATGAACTATAGATGACTTGTATTCATGCCCAGAACCCGAATAGCGAGTCCATAGCTACGGATACGGATTGTGCGAACGCACAAATTATTGTTCGACTCATATGCTGGGTTCTGGGCACTGAATGGGTTAAGTAGTTCTTGGTTTCTTACAATTTTCCATATCTTGGTTTCTTACATTTTTTGTGTGAAACAAGCTGTGTTCCACATTTTAAAAAGGCAGAGTTGATGCGAATGACCTACATCTTTGTAAATATTTTGCTTAATATGGTAACTCAAACTCAAACAAATGCGAAAAATTATCACATTTATTGACTTAACTTTCTAACTTACCACACTTATTTGTCTAGCTTGAGTTTTTATAATTCAATAATTTTTTATCATTTTCCTGCCCTTATCCCTAATTTATTTGGGGTTGGCGCAGAATGTCTTCTTCTTCCATACTTCTCTATTACTCGTCATCTTAGCAGTTACTTCCTTTCTAGCCATATCAACCTTACCTACACACAGTCCATCAATTCCTTTTTTGGTCTTCCTCTAATCTTCCACATTCATACTTGAAATTTTTCTCACATTTCCCTCATTCGTCTGCATCACACGACCATGCCACAATAACCTATTACCAAGCATTTTTTCAGTCACCAGCACCACTTTCAGACTTCCTCTTCTGTTCATTTCTTATTTTATCTATTCCCAACCTCACCACACCTACCCACTATAAATAATAATAATGTAATTCTCATCTCACACCCATGAGTTATTTATTTTATTTTATTATAAACAGTACTTATTTATTTTCTGACTACCCACTAGTCACTAGTTTATTAATTCATACAGTTCCTTAAATTCTAGGTGAATTGTCGTTCATCTCTGGAAGGTGTTTGGCAATTTGCGTATCAGAACCGTTTCCGGTTCACAGGAGAATGTAATCACCCAGACGCACAGATCAAGTCATGTCAGACTGCTGGTACTCAGTTCTTGATAACCAATCAGAAGTTCAATATTACGTATAGGAAATGCGCTGGAATGTCTAATACTTTTGATGGTGTTGTGGAATACAGTTGTTTGGGTAAGTTTAGTATTTATTTTGATATTTTTGCCAGGATACACTACCAACCCACACTGGACTAGGGTGGTGGATTAGTGGATTATAGCTCAGTCCCTCTCATAGAGGCCTTTGCCCCAGGAACATTATTGTTGATTATGCTTACCAGGACACGCTGACTCAATATGTACAATTCAATTGATGTATTTTTACTTATTAATCGCTTCATGAGTCAGTTGTAAGCACTACTAATAAGCAGAGGTCCACAAGTCCTAGATTTCCAGGCGAAGCCTTTCCCAGTGGGAATTTCTCAGTAGCAGCTTGGAGTCTGGAGTCTGCAGTTTGTCAATGGCAAAATGTGGGTACATCTACCTTGGGTACAGCTCTGCCTTATCTTTCACAGGAATCACAGGCATGAAGGAACTTCATTGCACTCCAACAGTTTTGTTATAGTTGTTTTGTTTTTTTTATGTTTTTTGTATAGGCCATTGGTTTGTAAACAAGAATCACTTCTTTGCGGTGGCGAACACGAAAGAATCTCGTAAAGACGAACGATACCGCTGTTTTCTCAAGAACAGAGATGACGATCTGTATATAGGTGCTTCAATAACAGCAGAATGTAACACATTGAAGACTGTGGAGAAGTCACCTGAAAGATACCGAGTTACAGCTGTGAAGGTAATGCAAAAATACTTTAAAGAATAATAGAATTTTAGGCATAAAAAATGGTTGTAATCATAATTTTTTTTCACAGGCTGAGGTGGTAGAACCAGGATGTAGGTTACCGCAAAACTTTTCTGGAGATTGGATCAACACTGCTAACATTGATGCAGATGTGTTTATCAATGAAACACATATCATAGAAACTTATTACCCCGATGAGGGTCGATTCAGGAGAACCATTTATGTTTGCAGGTAATATTTCTTCCTATTCTAACTGTGCTTTGCTCTGCAAATTATTCGTGCTTATTGGTCTTATTGCATGTAAAACTATGTGTATTAAAACGAGAAGAATTGATCATTTGTTTGATATGTCCAACAGGAGTATTAATTTTGTTCAAACCATTTAAATATTGCGCATTTGACAAGGTCATGCGGACCAATGTTAATATGTGTGCCTCAATAAAGTTACTGTTTCTAAGACTTGAAAATTTATTTATCTTACAGAGAGCAGCGTGACAGCCGAGTAATGATGGCTCGTCTCACAGTTGATGGTTGTCAAAAGGATTATGTATGCTTCGACTTTGTACCACAGCATCACAATGTTATAAGGTAAGCCTTTATTTAATCATCTCTTTTACATTTATATCTTAGGTATGTCAAATAGCAGAGAATTATCTTTTACTTTTTCCTTTCAAGGTACCGTAAAGGCTTGGCCATGATTCAGAGCAACTTCCACACAGTATGCTCTTGGGTGCAGTTCAAAAACAAACAAGAATGGCGCTACGACATATTCTTAAAAAAGGACCCTTCACCCATAAGATGTCCTGTCGCAGGAAAGTTCAACTTTACACAAAAAGGCGACGTAAGATTCGAAACGAGAATATTGGGAGGTGTCACTTTAAGCCCCCGACCAAACTTGTACTGCAAACTGAATCTCAGTGACTTCTCAGTATGTGATATAGACCAGAAAACCATACAGATCAAGGAGAATTACTGCCTGTCTGTGGATTACTTGGGTAGGCCAGTTGATATCTACAGTGATCCAGATTACAGGATGAAATGCATAGGTTTTTGGAAGGAGAATCTCAAGTCTTACTTGATTACTTATGATGAGTTGGATCCCTTCTCTAAATACAGATGTTGGGTGTACCAGCGGGCTGATCTGAATAGGTATGTAAGATATTTTTACAGATTCACAAACAAAAAATTTCATCGAATGTGTTTTGTTGCAACAAGCTTTGAGGATTTTTATGCTAACTTATTGCTTTTATTCTTTCAGAGTACTAATGTCTCAAGCGTTAGGCCCATACTGCGACTTGAAACAAGACGTAACATCATGGAACTACACGGAAGGCGCGGCAGTTGCTATCGAGATGGAAGAATATGAGAGGGAACGCGACCAATGTCCAATGCATTTCGACGACGGCAGTGATCCCTGGTCCACGAAGGAAAACTACATCAAAGTGTTCAGTTTCTCATTCTGGGGCAGTAATTCTGCTCCAACAATGGCAGTTACTACTGTAACGATATTTTTGGTAGCTTTACTAACGCTAATACAGTAAATAATAAGTGCACGGCCGAATACTCAAACGCAATTTAATTTTAAGGCCATGTCCTGATCATAAAGGGTGGTCGCGGTCTGTCCCGCGCGATCTTTGTATCGACGTACTTTATACAAACGATCGCGTATTCGACGGTCGCGTTAAGTTTTACCGAGAGAGTACAAAAGCGATTTGATTGACTGCGTGAGTACTTCATATTCATAAAAAAGATTACTTATTCACGCGACGAACGTTTTCTATTAGCACTACTTTCCCGAGTCCTGATCAGAAGCGATTCGCACGAATACGCGATCGCTTTCTGGTAGGACATTGGTGCCGATTCCCTTGTTTACAAACTAAACCGAATTTAAGTTCAGTGCATCTTTTTTTTTCTATTTCATTAAGAAAAGGACAGAAGATAAATTTTAGTTTAGTCCTGTCAAATTATGCAGCGCCTGACACAAGTTTAGACGTGATTAAAAAGTTGACTACTAAAATTACATCAAATTACGTTAGGTGCTGAGTAATTTGACAGGACTAAACTAATATTTTTCTTCTGTCGTTTTCATAATGAAATAGAAAGAACTACTCAACTTCAACTCAACAACTACAGAAGCACTCAACTTAAATTTAGTTTAGTTTGTGAACAAGGGAATCGGCACCATTGCCTTATGCCGTCACTGTTATTCGACATGAATTGTAGAGACAGCAAAACTAAAATCATTGTAAACCTAAGTAGCGTTTGAGTTTTGGTGATTAGACTGATGTAGATTACTAGTAGGTTGTCTATAGGAGAATCCTTAGGTAGCCTGCAAAATTCAAATTTTCTTTTTTTGATATCTTTATATTAATTAATGATTATAATTCTGTAAATTTATACCTAATATCGTGAATCGTATTTTGTTCAACATACAGGCCTGACACTGACCTGCAAATTTGAATTTTGCAGACTACCCTGATGCTGCCTGCTTAATCAATGTTGTATGTTAGTCTCACCTCACATTTTCACTCTCTGCAGTAGAAATGTTACTTAATTTAATTTTACTGACTGTTTTTACCCCGTCTGACCAGTTATAAATATAATATCATTCCAGTTTTTTTACATGAATTTATTTTATTTACTTTTTGATTTTTTGTCTTGGATTTGATTCTGTACTTATTAGGTACGCTATAGACTTATCTAATGAATCTCAATAAATGCCATGTGCCTTACATCTAAGTATATAAATATTTTACTAACTATTTATTATTGTATGTATATTTGATCTGGTTAGTATCATCATTCATTTTACTTTTATATGATTCAAGTGACTTTAAAGGAAGTCCAAGAAGACATAATGTTGTAAACATTTTATTACTTAGGCTTTTAGTTATAATTTTTTGAAGACAGTGAATAGCACATTCAAGACTGCAGCTTTTGTCAGAATTATTATTATTACTATTGCATTCTGAGGTTTTTATGTGGACCATTTCTCTTCTAAGATTATCCATACCAAGTAAATATATATTCCCTTCTTAAATATATTATTTACCTTGTAATTAAAACTCAAAATAAGTTTAATTAGTTAGGATGTTAATATTTCCTTCACAGCTATTTACTTTTTTGTATATTTATGGCTGCTATAACCTTTTTAAAAACTATGCCTTCACTATCATGTGCCTTAAAAATCTATAAATGTAATCTATCGTAATCGTTAGATTCAGAAGAATTTGTTGTAGTAAACTTAAAAAAATATGGAATCAGTCACTTATTACTTTATTGAGTAAAGTAGTCTAGGTATCAGATACTTTTTTTTATAATTTTTATGTTGTGCTATGTCTATATCTATTTACAGTAACATTGTGAAATGTTTCCGTCCAAAATAAGACACGATAAATATACATGTTTTTTATAATTTGTTTAGAAATCAATAAAATGTTATAAAAATATTTTAGTGTTTCGTTTTATGATCTTTATAAAGGGTGTAAACAGACTCTTAACGAAGCCGAAAGGCACTTGTTCTCCCCGTCATTGCCATCATTGTTAGTTCTAGATCATACCTGGGAGCCTTCTAGTTATGGAGATATTGAGGGTCAAAGTTCCAACTTTTTTTTTTAATACATATTTTTAATGTAAGATTTTTACTTAAAACACCTCCAGGACCCCCTTACTATTCAATCCATCCATCAGCACAATTTTTTTAGTGCGTTAAACTGAGTTCTACTGTAAAATGTGAATTTTCAGCCCAAAAAAAAAGTTGTTTCCCAGCACTAATTTTTGCGTAAAGTTACCTAGTTTGATGTACATAATGCTTGGTTGACGGCTTCGTGAAGAGTCTGTTTACACCCTGTATATTATTGGTGTAGGAAATTTAACAACTGCTATGAGCAGCACTAAAACCCACAAACAATGCCATGGTTGCTTAACATCGTGCTGATCACTAAAACTTCTCTTAAATCCTATAAACCTGGGTATTTTGAAAAAAATAAGAAGTATGGTGCATTCAATATGTCTATTTTCACTTACACTAAGCAACAAGAATTTCAAACCCTGATTTCAATGCACTGTTTGAATATCAGATCTCAGCACAGAGCTGAGCATTCATAATGCAATACTGTGCTTTTGTTTCTGTTTATTCATTTAGGTGACATCTAGTGTCTGTGAAAACAGGCATACATTTATTACTTAAATACTTAAATATACTTCTTATATTCTATCAAATAATTACATATATCAAAGTTAAAAATCAAAATGCTAACAGGATTTTACTTGGTCCAAGATACTTTAGGTATATCAAAGTGCTCAGTAAGGCTGTCTAGATGCTGGTTGAACTTCTCCACTCTTTGTTTGTGAGTCATCTCGGCTTTCTGCTGTATTCTCTGTTTTTGCTGCAATGATATAAAACTCTGGTTAGTATATTGATACAGGACATTTAACATAGAGATTGTGACAAAAAATTTGTTTATCAGGAATTGGCTACCTACACTCTAAAATACCTTAAACTAAAACAAGATTGGAGTCATGCAAACATTGTAAAAAAATTACTTGACCATAAATGTTATTTTTGTTTGCAAGAAAGTGAGAGAAGTTAAATAAGAGTAATTTAAAGAATACTACACCTACAAGTTGAGGGACCTGTATGAAAACATTACGAAGGCTGTTAATCTGGCAGCGTTCAGGCTAAAGTTAATCTAACTTAATTAGCTATGAGAAATAGGGGGAAACCGATATAAGTGTGGGAGAAACCGACATTATCATCATTCCGGCCGAAAGACATCCACTGCTGGACAAAGGCCTCCTCCAAGTGTCGCCACATTGACCGGTCCCGTGCGATTCGCATCTAGTGGATTTTTTTCGCATCTCTTCACCAGGTCATTGGTCCACCTAGTAGGAGGCCTTCCAACGCAATGTCTTCCGGTTCGCGGTCGCCACTCCAGAACATTTTGGCCCCATCGGCCATCTGTTCTGCGGGCAATGTGCCTTGCCCACCGAAACGATATATTCTAATAATAATAATTTAATTTATGTCAGGTCCAAGAACTCCGAGACCCATATAAAACAATGACAGATAAAAAAATACAAACACAAAAATTAATTAACAATTTTTTTTTTAATTATAGCTAATACCTAAATTTCAGAATTACACTAAACAACAATAAGCACAATTCTAACAAAAATATACCTAATAATATAAACAAGAAAAACTAAAATTTTATCAGCATAGGTAATCTAAGAACATTATAATTACCATTTTCTCCTGCATCTTCTGAAACGCCATCTCAGCCTTCGTCTTGGTGTTAACAACTGTAACAGTTGGTTGTTGCTGCTGCTGCTGCTGTTGTTGTTGCTGGACTTGTTGTTTTACTTCATTCTCCATCAGTTTCTCAGTTTCCTTTTTGGCTTTCTTCTTTTTTTTCTTCTTAATACCAGATGTGTCCTTGATTTTTAGGTGTGCTTTGTTTACACAAGCGTATTCGTCCTCTTCACCCATTTTAGGAGAGATATTTTTTCTATTTTCTTTGCGTATTTTTTGGAAACACAAAATAATGACAATGAGTCTAATGACGCAATTGACAGAGTTGTCAGTGTCACTGTCACTATCACTGTCAGTAAGACCAACATTTTTTATGTGACTTAGAGCACTAAGCTTTTTGCGTTGTTATCAAAATAATTTGACTTTACTACTGCTTGTTTTCGTAGTGTTAGCAGGTTATTTTCGATCTACTGAAGTGTGATTTAAAATATAGGGTTACATGGTTCCTTGTGCATGTGTCCGTAGTTGGAACTATCACCGCCATCTTATTTTAACCGACTTCAAAAAAGGAGAAGGTTATTTCAATATAATTTCATAAATATTTACCAACAGCATCCTCCTGACAATATCATTCAAACCCCATAGTTCAAACTCTTGTAGTTTTGAAACAGAAATTAATCTAACATGTTTTATGTAAAGGATGGGTAGCCTTAAAGATTATGATTCTAGAATATGTTCATTGCCTATTTTAGAGCCACTTGAGGTTTGGGTGCTTAGAAACAACATCAAATTAATTTATTGAACGAGAGGTTAAGGAGTATGGTATGGTATTATAATACTCATGAAAAGTTTTAACTTTATCTAAGGGTCATCACCTCTGAAATATGAATAAAGTAATCAGCTTTTCCTATTTATATAGTATGTCCCTCGTTCAGCCTGTCACACTGCACTGTATATTCATGATTTTATAGTAATCATGTCAACCTGCAGTTTTATAATAATAGTATAGCCGATCAGTGTTCTCTTTATTATAACGAGAAAATATGAAGTGAATCTATATAATTAGACATATATTTTTCTCTAAAATTAGATAATGTGAACTGAAACTATAGTCAGAGTTCAATAATTTTATTCAAATTAAATTATTATAAAATACTTGCTTTCGGCTTGCTTAGTGCCCGTTGACCCCTATAGTGCTTTTTTTGGCGTAGTGTAAGCAAAAAGATTAGGTAGTTAGTGCGTACTATAAAATCGAATCAGTGTCATAAGTTTTAAGCGTAGACGGCAACTATAATACCCCTACTCTATAAGACACCCTATCTGACGACGCGGGGCTTTAGCAGAGTTAAGTACACATTAACTCACGAGGGTGACAGGTTGACTAGTAGCAAATATCATAAATAAATAAGTGATTGTTCACTACAAAAGAGCGGGAATGAATGGCGTTTCTTGGCGTTATCGGGTCGGCGCACGCGCGCTGCCCGGCGACGCGTACGGCCTAGAGATTAGTTTGATTTTGCGCCACGTGGCGCCACGTGCGTTCCGACTACCCACCAAATAAGATTAACGGATTTGCACACTACAGATTGCACACGAATGAGCAGGAAGTGTAAAGTGAAACGCCGGTAATGAGAACGCTTTGTGGGAGAACCGATGTAATGAGATAGGAAATAAAGTGCTATTGTATTATTGCTTGCCGTTAGCGGTTTCTGGTCTATATCGTGATGCGTAGGTACAGACGCTAGCAGGTCAAGCTATTCGAAACTGTCAGATTTTCTCAATCAACCTTGAACTTAATTCTTTAGTAGTAAAGTTGAAAATCTATTAAAGAAATCTGACAGATTGTAGTAGCTTGATGTGCTGGCGTCTGTATCTACACTATTTTTGATAGCGACTTAAAAATATTATTATTGAAAATATAAAAATACCCTTAGAACTGTTTGCGAAATAGGGTAAAGTATATTTTATGACTTTCAGTTTACTAAAACATCTGCAAATTCTCAAAAAAGAGCATACGCTTAGAAAAACATAATTTCAGCTTATAATGTATCTTGCTTGGAGCTGGCTTAGCGTAGTTCAAAGTTTCAATAGACTAAGACAAGCTTATGTATTGTTGCCACTGACGTGCCTGATAAACCTTATTTACACTATTATTTTTCTATTTCAGGAACTCCAACCGCTTTCAGCTGCCAAGTTCACAATAACAATGACCTGAATGCCATTTTCTGACATCACAACAATGATGGGGTGCATTGAGTTAGCTGATGACACGTGCCTCCCGCGATAAGGCAGAAGGCAGCCCCTGTTACTACAGTTTTATCGCGACTATCGCCAGGCAGAAAGTGGATCGATTTGCGGCATTGGCCTTGTAAAGTTGGTGCAAGTTTGTCTATGGTAATGTTGAGTAGGAAAGTAGAAGCTAGGTAAGTTTGTTTGGTGTGATCTGAAGTGAAAAAGTGAAAACCTTCTACAGTGTTACAAGGATGGAGAAGGACGGTGACGAGAGATATATGGCGCTGAGTAGACATTAGTGAAAATAATAGTTATCCGAAAGATCTTTGCACGGCTATGAAAGATAATATCATAGTTATCGTGATAACATAACATCATGCATGTAGTCCCGCAAGCGTTAGGCAGAGATGATCTAATAGTACATCCACATTTCGCCTGTTTAAGTTCCATGTAATGGGAGCCAACTTATTGTCATAAACCGGTACCAAATCCAGCTCCGGCTGCTACTGAGAAATTCCTAATGGAAAAACCCAATAACAATTTGCTCGACCTGGAAATCGAATCAAAGCCCTCATGCTCAGCGCGATTGCATATAATATTTAGTAATATTACTCTGTTAGACACAATAACAAATACTGACCATAAAGCGCGACTGCTGATCTGGCGACCTTCGGTTTGATTTCTTCCAGATGACCAGTGTTTGTGGTACAATGTAGCCAAATTTTGAAAAAAAATGACTTGGACGAGGATAACCTCACGGTTTTATCTAGATCCTTACCTGTTTTTAGGGTTGTATGTTGAGTCTGAATATAATTTCTTAAATCTTAGACTGAGCCGCTTCCTAGGTAGGTGTAAATGAAAAGTGTTAAGATAAATGCTTAGTATTTTGTGGAATACGAGTTTGTGTGTACTGTGTACCTAGGTACCTACTGATCGGTTAGATATACGTATTTCAATTTTCGCTGAAATAGCTACCTAAATGAATACGGGCTGATGATAGACAGATCATAGACCCTAGTTTCCCTTCACGACACCCTGGGAATAATTACAAAAAAAAACGCAATTGCACGCACACATACGCACACAGTAATCTTTAGAAATCACAACAATCGTCCATACTTGACTTCTATTAACGCCTCTCGTGCGAAATCCATTGGCTTAGTCTTCACTGTCGCATTACTAGCACAAATCCAAACAAATAGCTAAGGCTAGGTGCAGAACAATGGCGGGTAGCTAATAGACATTAATACAGCATTAGTTATAAGCGTCGCACGCGCCGACGACGCCTTGTTTGCCAAACTGCCCTAATCCGCTATTTGTAGGGTAGGGTTGCCAAGGGTTAGGCTAGCGGTGGGAAAGTAAAGTACTGGGTTTGATCCACTGAAGAATTTAAAAAATCCTTAGAATCCATCGATTGGTTGTCTGGGAAAAATATAAAATATAAATTCACCTATACGCTTCAAGACGGTATAGATTCCTGGAAGGTGAAGAAGCTAAGCATAGTTATCTATGGGTATCAAGGGCTTGATCTAGAATTTAATTACAAGGCCTACCCTTAAATATTTATACCTCAGACTAATCTAAGTAGGTACGTAAGTACTTAATTCACTTAAAGCGTTTACGTGAATATGACGTAGGCGTTAAGTACTTGGGCATTCAAAAGACCTATCCATTTCCTTTAGAATCCATTTCTATTTTCGCTCAGTTGGCCACCCTACACTGTAGCAAAATGCCGCTTTGACTTCTGAGAGGAAATCCTTTTCCCACGAGCTTTATTCAAACATATGTAAAGCGTATGATGGATGACGCGACACCGCCCTTAAGCGGGGGTTAGCCGTTTAAATCACAATCATGTCACCCCTAATACATTTTTTCGTTGGTCACTGAACGATTAGGTTAAAATTTATAATGTAATTTATACTAGACGGAGTTCAGTGAAAGAGTTGAAATGGCACACGTCAAAATGATTGCGCTTTTTATTGTAACGCACCCAGGGGTATAGCGTTACATTTTATGCTGTTCACGTTTCATCGGCCGAAAATTAGCGGATAAAGTAATCAAACAATTCTGTGTTCGTAATGTGAGTTTGCGAACTCACAATCGCTGTTTTGTCTTGACTTTGGTAAATATGTCTTGGAAACAATAGAATATGTGAGGTAAAAATGTGGAGCGCGTTGGTTGCGAACGGCAGCGGCGGCGGGGGAGCGCGTCAAAGTTTTCCCATTACGCGAGTCGCAGACATTAGCAGCCCTCTTGGGTTCATTAAAATTTGTCAGCTTGTCGTATAGGAGTAACTTCTAAATGGATGTAGAAACTTCTCTAAGTGAAACTCGGCTGACGTAAAAAGTTTGTCGGATTTTGAGTTGGCGTTTTTTCGACGCCATCAATTTCTCAGCCCGTCAAGAAGATTATTCGCACTCGCATTGCGGAAAAAAGAGTAATTTAAGTTTTCCAGAAGAGTCGTTGCGTTGGAGTTATGATCTTTGTTTGAAAGTTTGATTGATTTATGAAATCCTCATTGTCTGCTAGGACGATTAGGGGATCAGCGGGGTTTGTATTAAAACTTCATAGCATTATATATTGTTAGGTATGATAAATCAACTCAACGAATTTCATTGCTTGATATCTTTAACACAAACGTGTTCATCTATCTTAATATCTAATTGAATTATTTTGAGACCGAAGCTGATTGACACAAACAATAACAAAGCATTCAACAAAAAATAGAATTAAAACACCAACGCCTTTGATTTGATACTGCGCAATCAGTTGCTGGAGCGGACCAGTCAATGTTATTGTTCCTTTTATATTCGAGGGGTTAAATGAACCCCAGGATCCAAAGTGGAGGGTGACGACGATAGTTTAGTTAACAGATGTAATTGTGAATGAATGAACGGAATCGAACGAGTGGAAGGAATGTCGGCGTAATTAACGCTGTGGGAGACTGGCCATTAACAGGCGGTTTTATTTTTTTATTAGCCGCGGTTCGCAATTTTGTTATTGTCACTTTTGTGATGACATTCAAAAAAAGAATGTTTAGTCCTCATAAAATTGCTGTCGATTATTCCAAAATTCCCTTTTATAAAGTTACAAGGACCAGTAATTTAGACATAAATGCAAATATCTAGAAATTTTCTTTGGCTATTAATTTCAATAATGTAGAGAATACGATGTCGTGCACGTCGTATCCTTGCGTCATTTTGTTTTATTTTATGTAAGTTTTGCAAATATTTTGAATTAATACTTCCATGCTTATGGATATTTTATTTTTATGCCTTTTTTATTGCAATAAGAGTACGTAATGACATCGTTAGCTGTAACTATAGCCATCTAGGTAGGCACTTAATGGTATCAATATATGCATTTAATTGCCAAATGGTCGGCCGTCATTGCAATTTAATGTTTAAAATACTAGGCCCAAACAGTTAGGGGAAGCCCGGGCAAGACGCATATATTAAGGGATAATGTAAATAAAATCACAATCTGATAATCAATAGAACTCTTTGTACTTTTAATTTGTACTATGTTTAATCATCTTTGGAAAATATTCACATAAACTTAAAAACTTTAATGATTTCTATTTTAATTATAAGCATTAACAAAAGGTATCAATTATCCGTTTTGCCCGGAGGTGCCGGGCAAAACGGATTCGCCCGAAGGGCAAAAAGGATAATGTTGAATAAGTTAAGATCAGTCTTCGCATTCATCACAGAAGTAGCTGCCAACTCCTACATAAGAAGTGCAGTCTTCATGCGCCCAACTTCTGCATTGATTACACTGAATCCAATCTTCGGCTGGTGGTTCAGTGTATTTGTCAGCGCACACTAAATTAAACACCATCTAAAACAAAAAGTCGTCATAATATTTTTATGATTACATTGAAATTGAATTTAAAATACGCTACTTATAATTAAAGTTGTCAAAATACTGTTAAAATATTTCTTACTTATAAAGGAGGCAATGAAATACCTAAACGGGCAAAACGAATACCTATCCGTTATGGTGTCACTGACTCTGGCAGAGCCACCATCAGGGATTTTCATTTTGAAAACACAAAAAAATTGTCGCTAATTAGTCGAAATTTGTCGCCAAATATCAGAATTTGTCGGTCACTGGTTCAAAAGATATAAGGGTTTATAGGTGGCCGATCTGGAGAGAGTCTCCCCAGCAGGGCCACATTTATATCTCAAAAACTAGGGCACCTAGCAAATATCTCTTTTCTCCCATAATTTGTCGCCAATTAGTCGGAATCAGTCGCCAAATATCAGAGTTTGTCGGTCACTGGTTCAAAAGATACAAGAGTTTATAGGTGGCCGATCTGGAGAGAGTCTCCCCAGCAGGGCCACATTTATATCTCAAAAACTAGGACACCTAGCGAAGATGTGTTTTCTCCCATATTTTGTCGCCAATTAGTCGCAATTTGTCGCAAAGTTACAGATTTAGTCGGTGTGTAATTAAAAAGATATTAAAGAATTCAATTTCCCCATACAGTGGTACAAGCGAGTACAAAATATTTTATGTAGTTTCTAGACAGTATCTATGACGTCTTATGGAGGAATGTTTGTTTCGAATTAAATAAATGTAAACTTATTCTATAATTTCAACCCACCATAGGAAAGCTGTATTCATTACCTATAAACAAATCTACAATACATATAATTATGTAATTATTTATCTAACACAATGTGCACTTACCACTTAGTCGCTGGCAGATAGATCGCTGCGCTCCGTTTCATTTACGGTAAGTAAGAAAGAGATAGATGCGCGTGTACAGATGAGCTGCTTCGAACGAGTTGCCCGTCACGTAAGTTGAAGTCAGCCAGTTTAATTAAAGTGGAACTTATTATGAATAGTTACGAACTCGAGTGTTGTTATCTCTAGGTATTCCGAAAATACAAAAACGGAGAAACGAGCGAGATATAACGAGGGTGTCACCTGCTGTACGTCACGGGTGCGGCGCGTCGGCGTTCGCGCCCGCCGCTCAAAGTAGCTACTTAAAAAAAAATAGGTAAACAAACAAACTTGCTCTAAAGGATTTTTTCTTTAGTCATCCACCGGAAGTACAGCGAGAAGGTTTGTTTGTGTGAAAAATTAAAAGAACAATTACGAATACGGGTGTTTAAGTGCATTGAACAAGTTAGTGGACAATTTGAGAGTGTTTTGAAAAGAGGACACCGTATGAGTGCAGATTAATATGTAAGTTACCTTGATTTTTCACGTCACTAGCGTGTTTGTGTGTGCGTCCTTAGATACCAATACCGAGGCGCTACCTGCTAAAGTAAGCCGTCGATGTCCATATATTATTTAGCTACAATTAGGATAGCTAATTTAAATAAAAACAATACTAAGGTGTTTCAGTGCATAAATTATGATTGTAACTTAATTTTCTAATTGGGGTGTATCAGGCAGGGTGTGCATTATTCCAGTTACATGTTGTTTATCCTCGCGAGGATATTTTCATTCAGGCCGAACCATTTAGTATATTATAACTAAAATTCAATAGATTTGTACCTATGTAGTAAAATAAACATAGGTACATAACATAACATCACGCCTGTAATTCCCGAAGGGTTAGGCAGAGGTGTACCTAATCGTTCACCCACATATAACGTAGGTACTCAGTTAGTCCCTTTTTTACTTTCAGAAACCATAGAAAATGTCAAGACGCGGTCGCCGATTAAAAGTTAACATAGACAGCCAGAAAACCGTATATCTTGAACATAAAGATGTACTTTACCCAATACAGCCAAAAAGAAATGACGCAATTTATGATCTCCTGTTTAAAAAATTTAACAAACAAATGTCTAAGGATTCAATATTTATGAGCTTAAAGAGAAATTATGCACTTTTTTTTGTTTCAAATGTTGAAGAAGAGGAAGACAGAGAAAAACGATCGATTTCGTATAGTGGTACACAACAGGAACTCTTGTCGGAGACTGAATTTTCATCCAGAACGTCATCTTCCAAAGATAATTATGTACTAAATGATAATTTAGAAAAACAAGTAGATCATAGTGGAATTACATTTTCTATATTTATAGATGTTTATCAGTGGCGAGAAATAGAGCCTATTAAATATTTCTATCACCGTAATGATCCTAAAATACCCAATTCACGCTACAAGTCCACAAGAAGATTTCAAAAGCAAAAGTGGACTACCATTCTTCGACAAGAAATTTGGAAACAGAGCAGGAACGAATGTAGTTGGATATTTAAAAATAACACAGTTCAACCAAATGGTCACATTCTTTGCCAAGGCAAATGCAAACTATGCAAAGCAAAAATAAATATTTATTACTCAGAAAACTGCATATCATCCGAAAATTTTTATGAAATGAAATGTTCGATATCAAATATTGACGAAAATTATAGACACAACAAGTCTGTAAAAGTTAGAGTAACAAAGTACCATAAGCAACAATTAGAAGAAATTTTAGCAAAAAACAAACCAATAATAACTAGAAATTTGCTAGCTAATCAATACATGGATATAAATGATGTAGAACCCCCTATTATACCAAATTTAGGAGCTCTACAACAAATAAGAAGTAAGATGAAACAAGCTCCCCTTCTTCACTCTTCACCTGTATTATCAGTTTGGTCTATGGCTTTTACACCACCTTACAATGAAACAATTCGACAAATTTCCTTATTTCCTTTTTTTATTCTGTACTGGTCAAGGGAACAAATTTTTTTTTATAATTTATTTTCTAAAATTTGATTACAATTGACAATACTTTTTCAACGTTTAAGTATTTTAAACATTTTACTAAAGGTACGACATTTATTTATTATTCTAAAGTTAATTAGAGCTTAACATTGTAAAGTGGTAAAACAGTTGCATGCGACTGTACATCTTTCACCAAATAGACCAAGAGCAAGGTTTAATGTTTTCAAAGAAGTTTAAGCCACTCTAACCTAGTAATTTAAAACATAAAAACATGAATTAAATTGAGAATTTATCTCTCTCGGACATTTCTAAAGACTTTAGACCGATAAAACTAGAAGTATATTACACATATTAATAGAAATATTTTTTTCTTGGTATTTTTCGTGAACTCTTCGACCTAGCTCTTGGACTATACCTTACTAATTGAACTCATTATATCTCCTAAACTAAGATCCGATTAAATCTGTGACTTGGCGACAAATTGCGACTAATTGGCGACAAAATATGGGAGAAAACACATCTTCGCTAGGTGTCCTAGTTTTTGAGATATAAATGTGGCCCTGCTGGGGAGACTCTCTCCAGATCGGCCACCTATAAACCCTTGTATCTTTTGAACCAGTGACCGACAAACTCTGATATTTGGCGACTGATTCCGACTAATTGGCGACAAATTATGGGAGAAAAGAGATATTTGCTAGGTGCCCTAGTTTTTGAGATATAAATGTGGCCCTGCTGGGGAGACTCTCTCCAGATCGGCCACCTATAAACCCTTATATCTTTTGAACCAGTGACCGACAAATTCTGATATTTGGCGACAAATTTCGACTAATTAGCGACAATTTTTTTGTGTTTTCAAAATGAAAATCCCTGATGGTGGCTCTGCCAGAGTCAGTGACACTCCGTTATGCCCATATCCATTTTGCCCAGCACGCTCATAATTAGAATCAAGTCAAGACTTGAAATAATTTTAGTAGGTAAACAAAAAGTAACGATCACAAATAACACTTAAATAAACGTGCTATTGGATATGTAAAACATTTCATAGATAACTAATGACTAATACAAAAAGTTAATGTACAAACCTTCACAAAAATCGTAACAAAACAACGCTATTTCTTTTTTTTTTTCTTTTCACAACAAATGCACTCGCGTATTGTTTTGATTGAACTGTCATGACGTCGCCGGTCGCACGAGACACGACTAGAAAATATGTCAAAGCGCCATCTATTATAGATTTATGGAAAAAACAGTTATTCTTCTTGCCCGCACTATGCTTCTTGCCCGGGCTTCCCCTAATACTGTATAAAAGTATAGGTAAGGATGTTACAAGGTTCTTAAGTATTCTAATACATGCCTATAAAACTGTCCAGGCAAAGACAAGGGGCAAAGACGAGGATCCTTAAATCTAATGTCTAATGTAACCTTTATGTCTTCATGTGGGTTGACCAAGATTATGAAGAGACTATGACCTCAGGTGTTTTTTGGCTGTTTCTTCTCAGAGTAGTCAGGTACGAAACACCGGCCCCACCATGTCATTTTAAAAAAAGATGATGCGTAAAACTGTTTGTAAAATCGTATTTGCATAATAAACCTCATTTTCCATTTACCATGTACCCAATTACCTACCCATTAAACGAACAAAAGTTTTGATTTTGATTCGACGCACTTTTTGACCTACAAATAATAAAACAATCCTTCTTAAATAAGTATTAGAGTATAGAGATATAGATACTGTAGCACATCATGGGTAGCAACAAGGGGTGTAACGGGAGACGGCGGTAAATCAAACCCATTGTGGGGCATCTCCAGCAACCCACCCGCCGCACAATACTTGCGGTTACTGAGATTTAAGTAGATATTTATTTTGTAGAGATGTTCAGGATTTACACTAAAGTATTCATAATGGCTATTAATAAGTAGAATACAAAACATATCGAATTATATGAAAGTTGGCTTTTAAGAAAAACACTTGTTGTGCTACGTGATTTTAGAGAAAACGACGGCTACGATATTTTCTGTAATTTTTAATCCTCTCGTCTTCACCAGTTACTATCTAAAGGTTAACTCATAATTATATTTAATCCTGAATTAAGCTTTTTGTAAACAAAGCTAAAACCAATAACGCCTAAAAACATAAAGAGTTACCATTTTATTAGTAGAAAAAAAAACTAAATCTTCAAATTAAATTACAATACCATTTAGTTTAATGTTGTGTTAGTTCTGAACAAAGAATAGACATGACTATTAAAATTTCAGCATTGTAATTATTCAGAATAAAAGTTAAGATTGCTATCAAAGACTTCTAAAGACTAGGCCGCATCATCGCTTCACATAAGCGAGTTGCGGCCAAACGCAAGCCTATTTAGTATAAAAAAACCGTTCCTTTGCATCTGCACTTAATTACAAGATAATTTTGATGCGCACGAGTCTTTAAAAAGAAATTAAACGAGCATCTGTCACGAACAAGAATTATGAGAAACTACGAAGCTTTACTGTTTGAAATCACTCGTCTATTTATAAATTCAATTAATTAAAAGTTACAGCATGATTAATTGCAGTTATCCTTAGAATTAAATGTTAGTTTTATGGGTGTTTAAAACTACTAAGTATTATTTTCAGTTTTGCTCTGTAGTGTCTTTAAGTATGGTGCGTCATCATAATCTGTCTAGAATTTTCTTATCTATATAAACTTTTGGTACTAAATAGGTATAAATAAAGTGATATGCTGTCATTTGTAGATCTTTGACAGTCGTTACAGATAGGCAGTGGCCTGAAATTCTGCCAACCAGTCTTACAAGGGGTATCGTATTACCCAGTACTAACTGAGTTATGGGGGTCAAATAGGCCAACCATGTAAATTACTGGTATTCAGCTATATCCGATTAGACTGGAAGCCGACCCCAACATAGTTGGGAAAAGGCTATGATAATGCTGATGTACGAAACGTACTTACTACTCAATGCCTTGAATCTCCAATTCATTTGCCTCATCAAATGCCTATTCTTAAAAAAAAAATTCAAGCAAAATACAAAACAATTGCCATCTAACTACCTAGTACACATATGACAGCTAGGGGAAGTACACACCCGCGCAAACGCACGCCAAACAAAGGCACGTCGCACGCGCCGCGGCGCCGGCGCAGACCGCGCTAATTCACGCTTCCTGACCAGATATGGGAAGCTGGAGTGAACTTGTGACCTGTCCTGTAGCAGATAGGGCACGGCGTGCAATGTGAGGGGTTTCTGATTTGGAGATAATGTGTGTTCATTTTGTTTGAAGGGCTTTTCGATTTTTAAGAGTTTTTTTTATCCTATTGTTTGGAGATGTGACATTTGGGAGAGACAAGAAAAACATGAAATAATTGAAATAACCTTAGTCAATTCCGTGATTCGTAGCGTGGTAATGGGCTTAGTTTTGCCATTGTCGTTTGGAAAGTGTATTTTGCTTTTTCGGGTCTATAAACATTCCAGGCAGACGTAAGTTTGTTCCGTATAACACTATAGTATTTTAATATATATTTATAGTATTTTATATATCCTTGTAGTTAGTATTCAATTAAAAATTATTTGCAGATTTATACACCTACCACTGTTTGTCTCTCCATCATCCAAAATTGACTGGTAGAAAATGCCTATGGCATTAAGTCCGCCTCTGTACTTTGTGCTTGAAGTGTTAAATAAATAAATATAAAGATCACACTTATCATCATCCTCTTCCTGTCTTTGTCCCATTTTACTTGGGTTCAGCGTTTTCATCTTCCATTCTCTCCTGTCAGACGTCACGGTAACATTTACTCCTTTCTCTTTCAAAATATCATTCCTTACACAATCCATCCATCTTTTCTTTGGCCTTCCTCTCCCTCTCCATCTAAAGATCACACGAAGCATTTTTATAGCTGCCGGAAGGCTGAACCTAATACAAACTGCTAAGCTTTAACCCTAGTGAGCTTTTCAAATTTTAAGAACGTACGGAAATTGAAGTTTCTTAACGCAATGAATATTTTGTTGTTTGCTGAACAGTGAGAGAGAGAGAGAACTTTAAGTGCTACCCTACTGCATCTTAGCATTATAATAAATGTTGAGACTGTTTTCATAGTTTCATTAACATGTAGGCATTAGCTTCGTAGCAATAATGCTACGACTGCACTTAAAGTACGTAGACTCGTAGATGTATAACAGTAGGCACGAAATAAAGATTTTTGAAACTGTACGTGATTATTAGATAAAGTTGCCTTACGTCCGGAATTTTAAGGACCAGTCCACAATTTTAGACGGAGTCCCTGAATGCGGGGGTATTCCAAAACAATCAGAATTTAAAAAAAAAAACATAAGCCTCCTTTTTTGGGCAGTCGTATAAAACTGAGAAACATAAAGTCAGTCTATAATAAAATTAGCAATTATAGGATTTAACGCTGTTTGTTGTTTACGTACTAGTACATAATTATAATGTGAGTACGTACTCGTAGTTTTTATGATTGATATTCTAAGCTCCCGGTTATATTTTTCAAAAAATCTTTCTGTTTTCTTCAAATACCTACCTACCATACCTTCTAATAAAAAAATCGCAGTATAAAGTTATACAGCACAATTCAAAGAAAACAAAAGTCCGATTGTCTAACATTAAATTCAATTAAAAACTTGTACATGGAACTACATGTGGATTCTGTTCAGATGTACCTAGTTTTTTCTTTTATTTTTAGTATTTTCTCCGGAAAACTTTCTATAGATTTGGGAACTCCCTAGTAACTAACTAGTTAAAACAAACTACATTGCAGACTTGCAGTAGCGAAAGGTCAATTTTTGTATGAGGTAAGTTGCAGTACATATCTTTATATTATTTGTGTATATAGAATACTGACCGTGCCATTTTTCAAAGGGAATCCGGAAGAAATCGAGTTGTATGGAACCTTCGCCACTAGATTAGATTTTATTTATTTGCCTGAAATATCGTATTTTACAGATTTTATAACATACATAGTTCTTCATATTCCGCCTACCAAATTCGGCATGCAAATTTTGTGGCCGTAACAATGATTCTATAATTTTAACAAAATAATTAAATTACAATGTCAAAAAAAAGATAGTTAAATTCCAATGTCAAATATAGAAAAATAAATTACAATGTCAAAAAAAAGATAATTAAATTCCAATGTCACACTGCTACATTGTATCTTCGTGATGTACTGACATCCCTGATTGCGTTGCCGCCTACGCAGAATACGGTTGTGCTAGAATTAGCTTCTACGGAAAAGGGTCTGAACTTCCGACCTTTAAGATAGCTTAGTCACAGAAATTAGGCCTCGAACTTCAGCCATTTACCTATAAATATCCATGTAAAGTTACTTAATGATTGAGTAAACTGAAATCGTGCGTCTATCTAGCTATTTCATATATAACAATATTTAATATTCTGATAATTTATACATATATTTGTAATCTTTACTTTATTTTAGTTTGTAAATAACATTTACAAACTAAAATTAATCTATATTGGTAAAAAAAAATATGTAAAAGAAAAAAAAATGCATACAGTTGATTTGATCTATACAAAAGAAAATTGAAGTATCTGTTTGTAATTTCCAAATGACTGCTTTTTACTGAATAAGTATTACGGAACTAATAACAAAAAAACATTTATTTTTTTAATTCCGTCTTTCTGTTACTCTGTTGGTTTGTTCCGGCTAAGCTCCGAAACGGCTGAATTGATTTCGACGGGACTTTTATTGGCAGATAACTTAAGTATGTTATAATATAAGGAGTAACTTAGGCTAATTTTATTTTAGAAAAAGGATGCGCATTGACACAAGACGAGACCAGAATTTAACGACTTGATATAGAGGGTGTAAAAAAACTCTTAACGTAGCCGAAAGGCACTTGTTCTCTTTGTCATTGCGATCATTTTTTGCTTTATTACCGGCTTCGTGAAGAGTCTGTTTACACCCCGTATATTGCATATAATCATCAAGCTTATTTCAAGGAGTTTATGGACCTTACCCTAACCACAAACAATACCCATGGAATCAAACCTATCTACCTAATATAGCTCCACATTAACCAATCCAAAATCACACCCCAGTATCTATCAGTAAGTAAAGGCATCCACACACGCGCTTGTCGTCTCGCGGCGGAAATGGCGTCTAACCGGATATTGTATCGCGCCTTCATCTCCGGCGAGCTTCCGGTTCCTGCGCCCACCTCCCACCGGCTCGTGCGTCGCCTAATTACTACCACGTACCTATATGTACAGTGTATGGGGTTGGTTAAGGAAACTGGTATACAATTAGGTATAGGTAGGGTTCCTAAGATTGAGAGATTAGAAATGCTTAACCATGCATTCGTAAGTTTGTTAACTTTCTAGCACACTTCTTTCTTTAGATCTAATAGGTGTAAAAATAGCCTTAACGAAGCTGAATGGCACTTGTTGAGATTTTTTTTGTATTGAACCATACTGGGCTTCTAGCGACGGAGATATTGGAGGTCAAAATTTAAACTTTTTCACAAGTTTGGTGTGTGCAAGGAGGTAATCTTCGAAACTACTACGCCACGAGCTACGATATTGCTGAGTGATGTTTTAACAGATGCCTTATGTTAAAGCAAGAAACTTAGAGTGGTCGAAGTCGAAAGCATAAGCTGGATGGAAGTGATATTCAGACGATATCCACTCAGGTTGGTACCTACTCTACTTGGCGTAATCCAACCCTATTATAACCGATCAGCCTTCAAAGGAAGATTTTCGTCTGGGCAGGCTAGTACCGTTATAGACTCATCATCCATCGCTTTCAACCAGGAAAAAAATTACAGCACTATCAAAGGGTACCCTTTTTCAAGAAGAAAGGCGGCTATTTCATTTTATTATTTCACTATTTAACTAACAAAAACAGTCAATAAACCCATTTGTTATTCATTTTACCGCTGCCATATGACTGAACTAATTAAAACTACCCTAAACACATCACTATTGCCCAAACGCGCAGTGTGAACATACAGAACATACCGCAACAAGGCAAACAAATGTCTTGGTACGTACCCTAGACCCTCTGCCCTGCCCCATAGGGCGCAGTCGCAACACTATTATATGAGGTACCGGCTGTAATGTGTGTTTACATTGACGATTATTGGCTAAAGAGAACTTGGTGACATGTGTCTGATACAATAGAACTTTAGTTAAATAGTTCAATAGTAGTTTAGCTGAATAGCACACTATTTTTAAATAGTGTGCTATTCATAAATTAAGGACTGAATTCTTGAATGGAGTTTTAGTAGAATGTCATAGCCGTTTTTGGATAAGCCGAAGTAAATTGATTAATTAAAAGGTAGGATCGCTTGAAAACGCCTTTATACACAAGCTGTGTGTAATATTATAACGATATCTCTATATTTTATGTGTACAAGAATAAAAGGGAGGATGAAATATTACCGCCGTAAGAATCCGAGAAGATGCTCCTTTTCACATAACACTCAATGTTATGCAAAATATGTAGTTTTAAGAGGAAATGCGGTAGGTATTTGAAAAAACTATAGCTGTCGCTTTGCGAGCGCGATTTCGACATTGGTGCGATAAGGACAACTACAGTAAAAAGTCATCATTCGAGGTTTGGCTCTCTACTATTTCCTCCTCCAATATTCGACCAATTTAAAACATATTTCATAAACTGTTAAAGAAGAAAATATACTGTGTCCCTATGTCATTAATAGTTGTCAAATTTGTGCACTAGGTCTCTGTTCACAGGCGATCTAAATAGGCAATTTTGAGTATTTCGTTAAGGTACTTATACAGATTATGTATCATCAAAAAAGAAAACATGGGGATATTTATTTAACTCTAAAAAATCATAGCTTTAAAGTCATAAACCAGTAATAAAACAGGCGAGAGTAAACACTCTCGTCTGTATGGAGAAAAGACCACCCGCATTTCCTCTTAATTCCGCGAAAAAAAGATAAGTTTTCAACACATCACTAGGCTACAGTGCTGAGTTTGGTGTTAAACTCAGCTTACTGACTAAATATAAGCATAATGTGAAATATTATGCTTATATTTAAGCAGGCATCTATTGCTATAAGTATTAGTGTTTCTTTTTTAGTACAATTACTTTTAAGAAGTATAAAATCAAATTTTAGGGATGGGAACCTATGCCTTTTGGCCGCCTGTCATAGTAGTTTTTCTCGAGACCTATGTAGGAATTTTAATTTTGACATAATGTTTCAATGTTTATTCAATGTTTTCAATGACGCGCGGTCGGATCGTTAGTCACAGATCAATATTTTTTAAGATTTTTTATTGGTACAATTACGTAGTTTTTATTATTGTGTCCAGTGTTTGACGTCAAAAACGCAGTCATTATCAAAATCTAGATAACTTTTTTAAAGTATTTTCTGTTAAATACCTGCTGCTGCATTAATTACTGGCTACATAGGTGTACCCTTTGTAGGTTCACCCTTATTTAGCCAGTTATGTTTAAGTACTGGCGAGCCTATTGCCATCAACCGGGCACAAATCTAGACTCCGTGGCTGCTCCTGAGAAAATAACAAAAACACTCGAATAATCGAAGTAATCGAACTCTGGAACTCATGCTCAGCAGTCGCGCTTGCGACCACTAGACCAACGAGGCAATCCTATTATGTATCACTATATCTATTAATAGTTTAGTACTCTTATATAGTCAACATACGTCGGAACATAAAGTCATCGATTGAACACATTACCGAGTGAAATAATCGATACTAAGCACCTACTCTGATGACATCGATAAGGCAGACAGGCCCTAAAGTCCTCATAACCTGAGGACGGAGGGACCTGGTCCTCAGCTTCCTCCTTTGTTCCTGAAGAGGGAAACAGGATTGTTCCTCAGGGGATTATGCTTTTATGTGATTTTTCAGTCTGAGTACGGATCGAGAGGCGCTCAGTGAATGAGTGAAGGTGTCTGAAAGGGAATGCTTACTTGAGAATGGTTTATGGTAGGGCAATGTACTCTTTTCGTAAAGTTTATTGGTTTTATAAGTAGGTAAGCTTAAGCCGTCAGTTATTTGTAGATGTAGACATTATTGTGTTGTAAGTTTTTAAATTTACATGTTCACTAACATTATCATTGACACTAAAAACGGGATATTTACCATATTTTTTTTGTGTTTATTATTATTTTATCAAGTTAATAACACTTAAATTAAAAAAAGTACTTTTAGTAAGTAAACTCAAACTCAAACTCAAAAGCATTTATTTCAATTAGACCATTACAGGCACTTTTGAATGTCAGAAAAACAAAGAAGGCTAAGCTACAGTCACAGGCACAAGGCATAATAACTTGTGAAAGTACTGTAGTTGCCCATTCCAAAGCGTAGATCTCTATGGAGAGGAATGGGCAAGAAACTCCATGGACACTCTTTTCAATCAAATATTTGTTACATAATCTTGGTTACATCATTCATGCTGAGATTATACATATGTGAGAACGATGTAGAAATATGTGCACGTTAAGAGCGTCCAGAGTAAAAGATTATATCAACAATTTAAAAACAAAGTAAGTAGTTAAAATAAACCTTGGAGGCCTACAGATGACCAGTCCCAACTGACAGCGCCCGTTCACGAACATGACGCATGGATCAGCCCCATTCAGCTCAACCATATTGAAGGGAGCTAAATGACTCGACACACCCACCACCATCAGCGAGACATTTCAGTGAGCATGACATTCTCTCAGCCACCAGGGTAAATTCAAGTCAATGAAAGATAACTAAATGTAAATGGTAGTTTTACAGTACATAGTACTCACACATGTGCTATGCAATAATATAATACTAAAAGATTGAATCTATACAAGTAGAAGATTGAAGTATACTTGAAGTGTTAGATTTGGGCTGCGGGACTGTTCGAAAGAGATACCGCGGCCCTGGAACACAAAGGGCAAAGAAGGAACATGGATGGGTTTTAGTCAGTACAAGTCTGACACTCCCTTCCGCTCTGCCCAGAGCGGGAGAAGTCATTTGATGATTTCCCATCCGAAAAAAAGGGTTAGATTTTTGTATCATTTTTGATTCAATAACTGGTTTATGGTTGTTTTCAAATATTTAAATACAGGTCAAAATGACCCAGAGCAATGCATTCCAATTTGCATAAACAAAAAATGCATTTGTTATAGTACCAGTATAACTTCATTTCAAGCAATATATCGACTTATTATGAGTATTTATGAATAGTTCATAATAATTAGACAGCATTTACTCATGACGATTCTGCGTTTGACAATGCTCACAATTATCACCTTCGAAATTTTATAGAGCGAATAAAAACGAAATTCAAATACACTACAACGTCTATAACTAAACCAATTACACTTTAAGCCATAATAACAAACTTAGGTAACCCTTAAAAACTTTGCAGATACAAATCAAAGTTGAATAGCCCAGACATCATCTTAATACATATACAGGATGTATCAAAAAGTTGTAGTCATATTTAGAAGTATGGTACAGTCCATTAAACTGAACATTTTTGTCTATGGGACTAATATCATAATCGCGAACAAATTAACTGTCCTGTGCAAAACTTTAATACCTACTCCAACGAAATGTCCCATACATTTCGTTGGAGTAGGTATTAAAGTTTTTGTATTACCGCTGTTTTTTTTTTTGTAGTGAAAACGATGTTATTTCCATTGAGAAAGTTGTTCAGTCTGATGGTTTAAAAATTCTATCACACCTATAAATATGAGCGTATGCTAGATAGATACTTACTGATACACGCTGTACATGTACAGATGTACAATGTACATACATAAGTAAAGTATAGTAGTACAGTTTATACATGTAGTAATAATTATTCGGCGTGTTGCGATAATAGAGATTTAGATAGAGCCGCGGCTGGAGAGATAACCCCTTACATAGCTCAGAGCACATAGCGCCACACCACCCTATGTAGCGACAGTAAAACAAGTCTTTTTCAGATACAATTTTTCGTTTGGGTATACTTGATAAGTGAATTTTAAGTCAGAAGTCATTTCTTTCGAAACAATATACATTGTGTAGAAATTTTGTAAATAAAACTGTACCATGAAAACATTACAATTGAAAAACATGTCAAAGATAAGAAAAATAATTAAAAAAAAACATTAATAATTTACATTTAAAAATGGAAAACAGCAAAAAAAATTAAGGAAAATCAAATATTTTAAACAATCAAATGTGTTAAAGAACTGCAATTTTGGGAGTGATCAAACTTTTTTAAAGCGGAGTCGGCTATTTGTGTAAACACTCAATGTCCCTGGACCACAAATCTAAAGAAAGTAACAACTTTTGTAGTATATTATTTTGAACTATTGCTAGTATTTAGAAATTTGAAAAATACCCTTTGTTTTATTAATACATTGAAAGCTCAGGTCCAAATTTCTGACAATAACTCTTTCAAGATAATATGTTATTATGTTATAGATAGGAATCAAATATAATAATACTTGTTTCCTATCTATAGGTACTTATTATTTGCGAAAAAAAAGGAAACACTTTGCACGTGTAAGAAAGCACTAATAAAAAAAAATATAATCTTTAAAATAAAAAATAATGGTAAAAGGAAGCCAGAACAAGTCAGATCGCTATGTATGTCAATACATAGATTAAATCCTGTGCTTTATTTTTATTTTATTATTTATACTTCTGCTAATCGTTTTCGGAAGTTTTAATTCGATATTTTTATCCACTTAATTGTATAACATCATTTACATAATGTTATAAGTTATTTTATACGATTAAGTAAATATAAATGGTACAGTTAATAAGAGACATTTCCGCAAACAAATGTCAAGATAAAGTTAACGAAAGTGAAATTAAGCGAAAGTTTATAAATTAGCAAAAACTTAAAGAAATTGGTGTAGTCATAACATGCCTATTGAATTTTACTGTTATATCACACGTAGGTAATATGCTAATATATTTTAAAACATTAGTATACACACACAGGTGCAATCATTCGGAAGTAGACTAATTGTAACAGTTGGGTATGTTTTTTTTTCAATATCCTGTACTGTCCCACTGGACAGCACAGCAGGCAGGCAGCGATTGCCTCGTTGGTCGAATGGTCGGAAGTGGGACTGTTGAGCATGAGGTCCTGGGTTCGATTCCCAGGTCGGGCTAAGTGCTATTTGGGTTTTTCCATCCGGAATTTCTCAGTAGCAGCCACGGAGTCTGGATTTGTGCCAGATTCATGGCAATAGGCTCGCCCTCTATTACATGGGAATTAAACATAACTGGCGAAATGTGGGTGTACTATTAGGTACACCTCTGCCTAACCCTACGGGGATTACAGGCGTGATGTTATGTTAAAGGCCTGTCCCAATTTCTTCCCATGTGTTCTTTTCCCATGTCTCCTCGAACTAGCACTCGGGGTACGTGTCCGGATGGTTTCGCCACCTCTTTCTCCTCTTTTTTTGCAAACAGAGAAATTGTTTGAACTTCGAAGACTTATCACCTTTTCAGCACTTATCGTACAAAATAGAGGTTTTTGCAAAGTAAGACTACCTTGTGAGAATTTGGACATGAACACAATATTTCTAAATCAAGTATTTATGCGTAAAGTAATGATAAAACAAAGATTATGCCCTATCCAGGCAGGTACCTGAAAAAACTATTTTTCCAACCAAGTGCAAAATTTTCTTCTGACGCTACTTGGCGGATTTCTGAAAGGATCTAAGGAGGGTGGCGAGAGGCTTCGAGGATGCGCCGGGGGCGGCTGAGGCGTGCGGGGGGTACTCGGGCTGCGCTGTGACGTCACGTCCTATCTCGGCGGCCATCTTGGATTATCTCGTCGCACCTGCGGGGCGCGGGGGGTGCTTTAGTATCGACCCGAAGCCGACCCTGCACATTTTTCAGGGTAAACTTGAAAATGATTGTTCTGTTATTTATTTTTAGTTTCAGATAATGATCTTAACTGATAAATATATTTTGATTTTTATCTTGATTTTAGATAAGGTACCAAGTAATAGTTTTGTCATTATGGATTCAATCCACCTAATAAAAACTTCTAATCTTTTGAATAAACCTGTAACCTATATCCATAGGATTAACAATATTGTAAAACAAACTTCGTTAAACAAAATTGGTGTACAATAAAGTATATACTATTCTATTCTATCTTTTATTTCGTGACATATGATAACACAAAAAAAAATGATTGGTTTAGATGAAATCAAGTTGATGAAATTAAATCCCTATTGACTCTATAGACGAATAAAACTTTATAGACAGCTCGAAAACCTCAAGATTTCAGACAGAATTCATACAGTAGAGTATAGATCCTGATTAGATGGTCGAGGCACAATAGCAGGGCTCTTTAGTCAACTGATCCTACATAGGCGGGACCCGCGGGTCCAGTCGACCTAATGCATGTTTGAATTAGTCAACTGGACCCGTTGATCAATTTTATGATTTGTATAGTCAAGTAGAACAGTTTTCTTGATATAAATCTATATTTATTATTTGTAGCCAAAGAGATGTGTCCCGTAAACACTCGGACTTTGAATTTATGCCCAGTTAATGGCAATAGGCTCCCTCCCTATTACATCGGACTTAAACACAATTGGCGAAATGTGGGTGTACTATTAGTTACACCTCTGCTTAACCCTTCGGGGATTACAGGCGTGATGTTATGTTATGTTATCAAACATAAAACAAGCACCAACTACATAAAAGCGAATTTTCAATTAAGCATTTAGTCCGTAACTAACACAAGGTGTATTAAAATTCAACTCACACACGCACAGTTATCTGTCTGTGGCAGTTTGGACACGCCGATAGGATCTGTGGTACCCCCCATCCCCATCCCCTTGTACCCTCCACTTCAAACGGCGATCCGCCCTTGCTTATTTACAAAGACATAACGGGAAAATTTTATTTTGAGTTATCAACCTGTTCCTGTGTTGTCATCTGCAGTTTTGGGGTTGTTTGGAAAAGGAAACGGCCTGTATATAAGTTTGGAATTTAGGAGAAATTAGAAGTTAGGCATAATTGGTATTAGGTCTAGATTGCCTTGTTATTCGGTAAAATTAGCGTTTTCATATCTTCTGGAATGTTAAAGCAGTCTTCAATGACTTAGCATTTTTTGTCACTTTGTTTTTTTGTCACTGTTGTGACCACATTGCTGCCCTGGATCGAAAAAACTGGAAGCCATGAGGAGAGGCTTTTGCCCAGCAGTGGGATGATGCAGGCTAAGAGTCAAAGTCAAAGTCAGTATCAGAATTTTCTGCAGGTAAAACCAGAACTTCAGATTATTTTAAGAAAACGTTCCTTTTACGTCGAATACTAGACCTATTTCCGGCTTGAAACAGAACATGCTTGCACTGACTTACTTATTTACTTGGATTATGTCAATCAGTGGTCTACTGTAAGCTGATGATGATGATGAATTACTTGAACTACTTGCCTTACTCAACATTAATTACGTTTTTCAATGTTGTCCAGCAGATCGGATTAGGAGTTTCCTACAAAATTTGTCGGATAGTGAATGAAAGTGCGTTACGCAAGTGAGACAAATACACAATTTAATTTGTCTACACCCCAAAGAAAAATATAAAGATAGAGTCTAAAGAATAATGAAGCGAAATATATTACAAGAACATTGTAATGTCCTTAATTTTCCATTATCAAGTCACTTCGAAAATCGAACTGGACTAAAATCTGTAGAAATGTTGACAAATAAGATTAGTACACGCTGATTGCAAATGAATCGATCCTTTGGGACTTAATATCGTACGCCAACTATGGATGACAGTTCGACCCTATCCAGGGGATACACGGTTTTGAATTACTGTTTAGTTAGAGTTTTGGTCATTAGGTCAAGGGCAAAGTATTTTGTGCTTATTAATTGGACTTCTAATTGAAAGATCAATTGCATAACCCAATAACACTTTCTCCGACCTGGGAATTGAACCTAGAACCTAATGCTCAGCAGTAGCGCTTGTGACCACTAACCAACGAAGCAGTTAAAAAATCAAAATCGATGTTTTTGTAAAGGATTATTGCTACGGCTACGAGCCTACGATCCGTAGCACTTCGTAGCAGTGGTTGAGCTCAATCGGTAGTAATAAGTAGGGAACTCATTAAGAGGTCATCAATATGTTAATACTTGGCAGGCCACCGTATAATGACGCCGACAAATACTTGACACGACAAACAATGGCCTCATTGAGGGCGCGTGCAGCTGCGTGCGTCGCCAATTTTGCCGTTGATCATGTTCATTGCACAGTTCTTTTGGCGTGTGTCATAATGGGAACAGACGCAATCGTCTTTCTTAATACAATTTTACCAATAGTTAAAAATGTAGTGGATTAAAAAACCGAAAAACTTATGTCTATATTGATGAGAGTTGGTGGTGGACAAGGTGTTCTTTTTCTATTTCTGGTGTACCGTAGTATAAAATCTTCTTCTTTAGGGTAGTGTAGAGTCTTTCTTAGTTCAAAAAACCGGCCAAGTGAGAGTAGGACTCGCGTATGAAGAGTTCCTTACCATCGAAGTAGGGGAGCCCCCCATTTTTTTTTTTGCGGATGTGAAGTCATCAAATGACTTCTCCCGCTTTGGACAGAGCGGAAGGGAGTGTCAGACTTGTACTGACTAAAACCCATCCATGTTCCTTCCTTGCCCTTTGTGTTCCAGGGCCGCGATATCTCTTTCGAACAGCCCGCAGCCCTGGCAGGCATTGGCCCTTGCGGGCTCCTCCCTGTTTGCTGACATCTCTTTGAGGCGCGCGTGGAACACGAACGCGCCGTCTACACGGCCTGTCGTCAAAAGACGGACGGACGGCAAGCTAGCCCATTACTCACCGTCCACAGGTCCGCGTCTCCGGTGGCCGGAAGCCACCACTTGACCCCCGACGCCCGAGGCGTCTCCCGTGGCGGCTGGGACGAGAGGTTCTCTCCCTCTCACGCTCCGCCACCTCCTTCGCTAGCATGACTGCTTCGCAGAAGGAGGTGACGGCGTCCCATTCCCTCTCGCTCCGGACCATGGCTTGGACCAGGGCCGGACGCGATAGGTCGCCGCCGCCGATTGCCACGACGAGGACACGGCGGTGCTCCGCCCAAGCGGGGCAGACCTCCACCGTGTGCTCCACCGAGTCCTCTGGGCGATCCACGCAGTGGTAACACCCGGGCGTTTCCTCCCGCCCGATTCGGTGCAAGAACCTCCCGAAACAACCGTGTCCGGTGATGACCTGCGTCAAGCGAAAGGCGAGGGTGCCGTGGCGCCACTCCAGCCACTCCTCAAATCCCCCCTCAGGTACGTAACCCTAAAAAGCAAAGGCTTAATTGAGGGCAGAGGCTTAATATCTGTGTGAGATCAAAATGGTTATTGTTTTTCTTCACACAGTGGAGTAATCATTAAATGAGCGTGATAGCGAAACATGCAACTCCATTACTCGTCAACTAACTGCTAATAGGTGCTAATCAACCTATACTTAGCTAATAATGTCATCAAAGGTGATAAAAAAAAAACTGAAAGATCGCGTGTTAAAAGATGTTGAAAAAAAAAATAAACGAAGGGAAGAATTCAATTTGTTACAAACAGGGAAATCATTAAGTGGCCATCAATATGGTAACATGTTAACAGACCACCTAGGTAAGTACTTGACACTCGAAACAATGACATCATTGAGAGCGCGTGCGCAGCTGCTAAAGCGATGTAAAGCGCGGTATATTGGTGTAAAGCGCTGTACTTTGGTGTATTGTTGCGGAAGTTTACTGAAGTGGCTTCAAGTGGGCAAACAGAGGCGCGTGCTACGGAGGTAGACCACCGGTGGTGTGATTTGTTTTTTTTTTATATCAGCCTGCTCTGTCCCACTGTTGGGCCAAGGCCTCCCGCACGGCTTTCCAATCCTGTTTCCAATTTGCCCTCTCTGACCAATCCGTTAAGAATGAGTCCAGACCGTCACGCCAGCGTTTCTTGGGCCTGCCTAGGTTACGACGGCCGTCTTCAGGCACCCACTGTGTGACTATCTTCGCCAATCTGTCCGGCTTCATCCTAGAAACGTGACCTGCCCAGTCTCATTTCAGCTTCGCAGACTCATGATTTGGATATTAAAAAATAATTGCAAATATTGGTAAGGTATGAGTTGATTTTTGAGGTAAGTTAAATACAAGACATGGTGGATCTCATGATATAGTCTTTAGTAGTCTGCTCGCAGATATTAGGTGTTATTAGACAGACTGGATTTCATCCAAGTCTATACCCGAGTGATGGTCAATGTCAGAAGGAAACAGCCCGGTTGGCGCCACAGAACAGATAAAGCAGTGGCTATTACACTGCGTATTGCGGGTTCGATTCCCGTTTAAAACAAATATTTGTAAGGCCTACGGGTAGTCTGCGAGACTATTCGAAAGAGATACCGCGGCCCTGGAACACAAAGGGCAAGGAAGGAACATGGATGGGTTTTAGTCAGTACAAGTCGGACACTCCCTTCCGCTCTGCCCAGGGCGGGAGAAGTCATTTGATGATTTCCCATCCGAAAAAAAAGGCCTACGGGTAGTTGTTCCTGGTCTGGCTGTTGTGCATGTGAGCCTAAATTTTTGTTAACGCACCCACAATACAGGAGAAATACAACTAGCACTAGTTGTTTTACTGTGTGGTATTTCTATTTAATACACATACATAACATCACGCCTTTAATCCCCGACGGGCTAGGCAGAGGTGTACCTAATTGTACACCCATATTTTGCAAGTTAATGTTCTATTAAATACTTAGAGTAAAGTACTTCACTTGTGTCCCTCCGGAAGTTTTGAGTGGCGGTAAGTGGACAAAAGTAGGCACGTGCTGTCGCCCGGTGGGCAGACCACCGCGGTAGTAGATTAAAGAGGATTTATTTATTTATTTATTTATTCGCCTATCTACAATTGTTACACTGTTTATCCTAATAATACAAGCAATATGATACAAGCATAGTGTACAATATGTTGCGATAGACACAGCATGCAAAAAAAACTAAATTAAAAACCTAAAAAAAAAATTACAATAATAGTGCAGAGATAACACTTTCAACAGCAGCGGGTGCGAAATACAGCAAATACAAAGATGACAGAAAAGAAAAGAAAAAAAAATAAATAAGGTGGTTAGTTTTGGTGGACTTGGCGCTTGAATTTTTGAACTGTTGCGGAAAAAATATCAATTGATTCGTCACAATTATTGAGAAGTCTGCAAATTCTGGGGATGGGGGAGTTGGATCCTGATACAGTTTTGCGGAATGGGGGACGTAATAATTGTATAGGGTGACGCGGATAGTTGTGGGGTAGGTTAAAATTAAACTTGCTTAACAGCTGGGGGCAGTCTATTTTACTCTGAAGTATTTTACAAAGAAAAATTAAATCTATATTATTTCTTCGTTTTTCGAGTGAAGTCAGTGCTAAATTTTTTAAGACGTTTTGCGTAGCTGCGAATTTTTTTATGTAAAACCGCAGAATAGGCAAGATGGTTTAAAAATCTTTTCTGAATCCTCTCTAACCTGAGGCTATGTGTTGCATAGTGGGGACGCCATGCAACCGCGCAGTATTCCAAAATAGTACGAACCAGACAGTTAAAAAGATAAATCTTAGTTTTAGGCTTGGGAAAACATTTAGCGTTACGTAACACAAAACCGAGTGTCTTTGAAGCTTTTTTAATAATGTTGTCCATGTGGGGAATAAATGTTAGTTTACGATCAAGGAGTACTCCCAAATCTCTGATCACATCAACTTTACAGAGGTACGTACTATTCATGCTGTAATTAAAATCAATGAAGTTGGCTTTGCGAGTAAAAGTAATTCGGGAACATTTTTCAACATTAAGTTGCATATTATTATCCTTACACCAGTTTAAGAGTCGGTTCAAGTCACCCTGAAGTAACGCTGAGTCGGCTAGAGAATCTATAACGCGGACTATTTTCAAATCATCAGCGAATAGAAATGGCGTGGAGTTAAAGAAGCAATAAGGAAGGTCGTTTACAAAGATAATAAATATTACGGGGCCAAGGTGGGAACCCTGCGGAACACCAGAAGTTATGATCATGGTATCGGATTTATAGCCATTGGCCACGACATAAAAGGACCTATCCGTTAAATAGGAGTGCAGCCAATTAAGAAGAGATCCGGCAAAGCCGTACGCAGCAAGTTTTTGAATCAGCACTTCATGTGAGACTTTGTCAAAAGCCTTGCTGAAATCAGTGTATATGGCGTCGACTTGCTGGTTTGAGTCAAGTGAAGCTGCAATAACCTCAACGAAGGCTACTAGATTACTACAGGTGGATCTTGCAGCAGTAAAGCCATGCTGGTGGTCTGACAGATATTTCCTGAAATAGTCTGTGCTATAAAATAAATCCTCTTAATTCTAGTAGAGACTCTATGGTATAGAGTCTATACTGTTATATTATAAAGAGGAAAAGTTTGGATATAGGGGTAATCTTCGGATCATCCTCATCATCATTTCAGCCGAAAGACGTCCATTGCTGAACATAGACCTCCCTAAAAGGTGGGTTTTGCCATAATCGCCACTCTTGGCAGGTTGGTTGGCGATCGCAGTACGGTTGTTACAAAGGCACAGAGAACGCTACTGCCCATTCTCTGGTAAGTCCCTTAGCCGCCTCTTACGACACCCACGGAAAGATATGGGATAGTCCGACACCATACAGTACTTCGGATCTGATTTTTATTTATTTTTCATTAACGTGAACCTATGTTATCCCCGATTGGCACAGACTGTAGATAGGATGTCATTGGAGATCAGTTCAGATAATAACGTGAGCAAACCCGCAGGCTTAAGCTAGTTATCAATAAAATCGCATGATCACGTCACAAGGAATGGACTAATGGCCGTGTTTATTTACTTTAGGTGGATTTTCTACTTTCTGCCCTGAGCCGAGCATTGAATATCTATTTCCAAGAGCATTCTTATATTTAGGCAATGATATAGTAGTCACCTAGACTAAGTGGTCATGAGACAGCTTGCTGAACAGGAATTCATATTGTTAATTTCTTTAATTAAGAATATCATGTCCCGGCTAAAGTTTTTGTATATTGTCTGCAGAGAAATGACAAATAGTTTAATTAATTTAATGAATTATTTATTCATACGCTATAAAGATCGAATAAAGAACTAGGAATAAAAGAGGCTTTTCAACTGTGATCTCGGACTGGGAAGGAATTAAGGAGAGAAAAGTGTTACCAAAGATAATAAGTTAGATTTTTTACTATGCCAAAGTAATATGGACTCCAACTAAAGGAGCCATATCTAGCGATGTGGAAAAAGCTAATAAGACTTAACATGGTATTCTAAGAATATTAATAAACACATGTAAGGATCGTAGCTGATGGCCTTCTGTGGTTTCTGCCTACCCTTTTCCCTGGGAAAAATGGGTGAGTTTACGTATTCAGTACATAATTCCGAACACCATCGCATAGTTTTTTTTTTATTACCGACAGAAAAGTTTGCAGCACTACGAAGCTCTCGATAACCATCACCCTAGAAAGCCATCGAATGCAGTAGCTCTGGCCGATATCTGCAAAATGGCATCATCGTCACTAAGTCCTTATTGTTTTTATTTTTCGAATCATCATCATCATGATCAGCCTATAATGTTCCCACTGCTGGGACACAGGCCTCCTCTCTACGAGAGGGAATGGGCTATAATCCACCACGCGGGACCAGTGCGGATTGGTGGATGTCATATGTCTTCGTATTTTTGGTTCTAGGACATGCCGGTTTCCTCACGATGTTTTCCTTCCGTTTTTTCGATTAGACCACCACTATTTTTCGATTAGAATTTATTTTTTATTTTTTATTACAACACACCGTAGATGTGCCAAAGTTTTGGACGAGAATTTGTAATAAACGAAGAAGATATGTGCATTATAGTAGTAGGTAAGTTTTACAGTCAATAAAGATTCAAGTAGGTACTTTATCGAACAATATCTCTGAAACCCAGCTAAGCACTAGATCCAGGGTCTTGGGCATCTTTTGTCTAAAATATAACGAGTCTAAGTTAACTGAGCATAGCACATAACACTAAAGATAACAGGTCTAAATAGACTTTAAAATGTTATTGGCGAGCCGGGAATTGCTCGTGGAGACTTTTTATGAAACAGCGGTTGGATGATAATGCGTTGCGATTGTAATAAGAAGCAAATTGTAAATTATTTTAAGTAAGAAGTTTTGAGTTGAATTCTTGTAGGAATTAATACGAATTGGAAGTCAAATTGGAGTGTTATAACATTGATATTCTGGATATATTCTTCTACTAAATAGTGGTATTTAGTGGACTCCGGTAAGACTATTGAGAGTGAAATTTAGCCGATTCCAATATAGTTGCGAAAAGGCTAGGCAGATGATGATAATTCTGGATATATTCTTTGTTCGAGTTAGATAATTTTAAGTGGTTTTACAAATGGATAATAATATTACACACGGTGCTGCTCGCCAGTTCTGTTAGCTTGAACATGGCTTGACACGCTACCGCGTGTCTAGATCATAGGCTCGTAGCATAAATAAACTCTACACCGGATCGGTAACCAACCCTCAGTAACCAGGGCAACACCGTTACGATGCTCAGAGGAGTACGTTGCATTGCAGTGAAAGAAATAAAAAGTATTTATTTTACTAGCACCAGACAAAATAACAAAATTAAAAGTAAAGCGACCAAAAAATAAAATAAGCCTGCAATGAAAAAAAAAATAACTTTTTTTTTTTCAAGATTTTGGACTATTTTTAGAAAATATTTTTACACAAGCCTTTTACTTATTATACATTTGACTATACACTGTATTTTTTTGGGTTTGCTAAATGTAGTAATACGGCTAAGTCTGCAGCGAAAAACAGGTCATTTAACGGTGTCAATTGTTTTTCCTCATCTCAAAAATGCCCAGCGCGTCTAAAGAAGTGTTCACTTCAAAAAGACATACATACTTTAAACAGGTTACGAGCCCAAAAGACCCCCTATCTCAGCATGGAATTTAATGGAAGTAATGGTTAACAGCTCGAATTCAGGCGATGCTGATCCTAAGTAGCTTTTATCGTAGAAGAACAGTTTTCCATGTCAGATAATTTAATTAATGATACTGTTGGCATAACATTACTGGGTTCTTTCATCACGAATTTCTCAGTGGAATCACGGAGATTGGATTTGGACGCCCATACCGATCTATTCCGGTTGACAGAGGAGAATGGAAGAAAAAAACGTGTTGCGCAGACCCCAAGTAACATGGGACAAGGGCACGAAGATGATGAGTCACGGAGTCTGGATTTGTGACTGGTTGATGGCAATAGGCTCGTTCCTATTACATGGAACTTAAACATAACTGGCGAAATGTGGGTGTACTATTAGGTACACCTTTGCCTAACCCTTCGGGGATTACAGGCGTGATGTTATGATCTTATGTTACTGATGGCTGTTTCACTAGTCTTTCTCGCAAATTATAATGAGAGGGTGTTTTTCAGAGTATTGCTGTTGAAATAAATAATGGCGACTTTATAAATTTCAAAATAGGCATAAAATCCAACAAATAAAATAACAGTACCTAATATTGTCAAGGACAGCATACACAGTGTTACATTTCTTTTTTAGTTTAAGTTTTTTTTTATTTATTATTATTTTTTACCTTTTTTTAATATTTTTGTTTTTGTTGTGTACACTTGTGGTATGTGCCAAATAAATATATTTTCTTTCTTTATTTATATTAAATACGTATAAACTCCGTAATTTCAATAGACAATAATAATATACACAGACAAGCTAATCGGCAACATAAGGAACCGCTAACCAAGCATTCCAGCATATGAAATTGCCGTGAATACCTATAGAAAAGGCGAATGTATTTTAAAATCAATTTAATGTTAGTATGGACGAAATTAATGATACTATTGAACGGCAGAGACACACCAGCTGCCGGCGAATCGCGGGGGTCCCACCAAAGAGTAGAAGTTTTGTAGACAGATAGGATATGTTGGGTCTTGTTAGAGTTCCGATTCCCTTAGGAACTAATAGGACGTGAACCCTTAGTTTCAAGAGTTTTGGGGTCATTCGATTTTGATTGTAACTTCACTTATTTATGTTTTTGTTTCTGGCAATACCCAATCTGTGTCCTCAAGATGGATGTCAATCGAGTCGTTATATAGGCTATGGAAATATCAAGGAATATAGTCCCATGTAAATGGGAGTAAGCCTGTTGCCATCAACCGGGCACAAATCCAGACCCCCGTGGCTGTTACTGAGAAATTCCTAATGGAAAAACCCAATAACACTTTGCCCGACCTGGGAAACGAACCTAGGACTGCTTAGCAGCCGCTTGCGATCACTAGACCAACGAGGCAGATATAATTTTACTTGAGAGGAAACTACGTAACATTTTTTCAGTTTAAGGAGAATGCGGGTGAAATTCAATTTTTCTTACGTTTTTTTGCAATTTGCAGGTCTGTGTCAGGTTGTATGTTGTTTTAAATATTGTTTGTTCAACAGACAGCCAGACACTGATCTGTAAATTGCAAAAGACGTAAAATTTTGAATTTCGCGGGCTACCCTAGCCCTTCACAAAATTGGTATTCGTGGTAGAGTGCGAGCAGATTGTCCCATCTCATATTTCCATAATCTATGCGGTAAGTCAGGTGAACCGGTGGCAAAGCACGAAGTAACCATTTGTTAAGCGCCACGTGATGGTACTATATTATTTATTGGCCTTCACGACTTCCGATGGGACCGAGCAGGCTAGCAGGCTCCTGCGTCAATGGTACATCTTCAAGGATGCATGAATTAGACTGTCTTTAGATGTTTGAGTAAGTGTAAGTTTGTCTAGTAGATAGGAGATTTCTTGAGAAATTGTTATGTTTTTAGTTAGTTTATGATGTGTTGGATTAGTGTGATGAATTACATTTGCAATTGCATTTGATCGTTTCCCTATGAGAGTTTGTATCAACTATCAACTCACATGACAGGACTTTTTCTGAATACTTAGGTAAGCAGGAAAGAGAATTGATAGAATTACCATCAACAGGACAAAATAAAAATAGCTAGTGAAACTCTACGTACGTGATAGGTAGAATAGAACGAAAATATTTCATATTTTCTTAGTTTATTTTATTAGACCCAGTACAAACAAATTACAGTGATGACAGACAGGTAATTATATCTATTAGTATAGTATATATATATATATATATATATAGTAGTTTTAGTTTATATAGTATATACTATAAATAGTATATTAGTATAGTATATACTGCATCAGTGAGCGGGGTTCGCGTGGCTGAGTTTTGGACTAAACATAGTATTTAGACTTTTTGCCATCGATGCGCTAAGAAAAAGTATAGTATTTTTTATAGCTTTGTGGTTCATAGCGATAACTTACCCTACTTGATACTTAATAATTTATTGGGATGACAGCAACAGCTTTCACGAATTCTTTTAACAAATGTGGACAGATACGACTGATAAGTCTATCACTGTCCTTCCAAAAGGCGTTTTGCACCTGCAAACCTGAACGACATGAAAACTACAGGTAGGTAAGCATTGATTTGTGAGGTATTATAAAATTAATGTGATGCTTATAATGAAGAAGGTTTGTTTTTTTTAAAGAGACGGAGACAGAGTTTTTTTTTGTGGCGCTACCGGCTAATATTTTAAAATTCTGGAATAAATAATTTCGTTTTACATATTTTGGTAAGCAGTGCCATGAGGAGAACTTCTAGGGAAGCTTATTTATAGTAGTTTCTTCTCACAAAACGGCACGGAAGTGACAAACATCGAGGAGTCGACTGCGGACCTTCGACGGACACCATGGAGACACCATGGCTTATCTGCGTGGAATAGCGCTACCTCTGTGCCTGTAGCAAATCTTCGTACAGCAGGTGTAGATCGTGAGGCAAGGGCAGCAGCATCCACCGCAGCAGCCTCCGCACATTTTTATTTTATTGAAAGGTAAAGAGTACTTAAGAAGCCTAGGTCGAAGTAGAGGGAATCGAAAGATGTGGAAAGTCACAATTCACAACGAATCATAATACAAATGACTACATGAAAGATTGTAACAATTGAGTCTGCGATAAGAGTTCGCGCTTAGAAAAAATGATACCAAATTATTATTTAATAAGAAAATTTACATATTAAAATGATGGGACACACTAGACGTTTTTTCTGATCTCTCGCAGGTGTTAAGCACATCACAAAATCGCATAAAAACACATTTTATCTCATGACTCGTAGGTGGGGGCAAAAAATGTAATTGTGGTCACATACCTGTACACGTAACAAGATCTCATATTCTCGTCTACACAACGAAATAAACAAAATCAACATAATAAAAATGTTTTTATAAAAGCACCGAAGGCGTGAAGATACTTGAAGGAGGTAAGCGAATCGTATTTCAAAACAACGAATTTGATATGACAATTTTTCGCAAGTTTTACGTTTATTGACAGCGCGGGAATGTTTTTTTTTTCGCGCTTGCTGCGTGGCTATTGCATTATCGACGCGTTCGCAATAAAAACGTAAGCGACGGACGTTATTCCTGTTTCAGGTAATTAGTATTCGCGGATGTTTCGTTTATGTGCAATATGTGTTTCACGACGTCTGTTTTCTGAGGGCATTTATTCCTCTCCCACAGTTTATTCTCATGATTGAAGGCTATCAAACTAACATCGAGCACACGCGTCGAAAAAATAAATCAAACATTCTCTTTACGACGCCCACCATTAATAAAACTCTTTAAAATATATTTAATAATGTCCACAAAGGTACGGAGCACAATGCTCGACCCATAAAGGGGCAGCATTTATTATGGCGACAATATATCGAACACAAAAAGATATTGTGACAAAGACGCGTACTTTTTAATAATATTGTCATTTCTCAGCAGCAGTGGACTCTTTCAAAAAGCCATAACGCAATAATTTATCTCTTTATAAGAGTTTTTTATCTGTGGGAGAGTGCGGGTGACGCCAGGTGAGCACGGGTTAACTCCATACAGCCTTCTATACATCCTATTATGTGTCTATGTTATAGTATTACGCATTGGTGGGCCTCATTTTTTATTTGAGATAATCCTGTATGGTTTGAGTAACTACAAGAAAAGGTAGCCCGCGGAAATGTTACAGGAAAGGGCAGGACGGTTTGATTGACTTTACGCATGCGTTGCAATTTTGCACAGACTTTTACAAACGCGGGAAAGCATATGAAAAATTTGCTAAAAATGTAATCTAATTTGCAATATCTATTTTAGTAAAACAGTTTAGTCTACGTGTTATCTAAACAGTAAAAACAAATCTTACTCAAACTTGTGATTAACATAAAAATTCGGCGCGAAGCACGATTGGCGTTATTGCGCAAAAAATTAACGACAGTCTTTATAGCCATCGTCGAGACGGGGTTGACATTGGAGCCACAATAAAATCGATGAAATATTTAAGGGGCAGTTGCTATAACTCAAAGCGGGCGAGTTAAGGGTGAGTTAAGGGCGAACGCCTATTGTGACAATGTTTGCACAGGTAGCTGCACAGTGGGCAGCCGACAATACAAGTCATGAGATACATGGGATCCCGGTACCACTTGTGAAATTTTAATTGTTTAATTAGCATACAAATGATCGCCGTGTATGGGGATAGTTTTATAAATTGTCTTGCTAATAATTTTATTGTTGCGTAATTTTAGTGTGGGTATGCTTTTGACTGCTTCGTTGGTCCTGGTCCGGTCCTGGGTTAGATTCCCGGGTCGGGAAAATTGGGTTTTTCCATCAGGAATTTCTCGGTAGCAAGCACAGAGTTTGGATTTGTGCCGAGTTGATGGCAATTGGCTCATACATATTACGTGGCACTTAAACATAGCTGGCGGAATGTAGGTTTACTGTTAGGTACACCTCTGCCTAATCCTTCGGGGATAACAGGCGTGATATTGTGATGTTATGTATGATTTAACAGAGCAGGACCACTGTGGTTTACCATTACATCCGTTATTTGACATTCAATCTTTAGAACTCAAGGGGTTAAAAATCAAATGAGACCTGTTTGCATCTGATTAAAGCACTGTCAGCCATCAGCGTCATAATCTTGACAGCTGATGTCCAATATTCGAACGTCAGCTCAAATCGTAGCTTCCTGAAAACAATAACTTTCCCTAGGGAACAATAAATTGAAGCAACGCGGCTCAGCCAAATAATTTTCCGACTAACGGAAAATAATACATTTCACAAGCTATTCATGAAACATTTTTAAAAAAGAATCATAATTATTTAATTGAAGTTCTAGATGATTTCTGTCTTAACTTATAAAACGAAAAAAAATCTTGAGTTCTAACAACCTCTTCAATTGCGTACCGACTAGATAAATTCAAAAAGCAAACGCTTGCATTTACCGTCTGCATCCAAACTATCCACTCCGCTGACCCGTGAGTCTGTGACGTAACTACTCGCATTCGTGTCACGTAGCCAGGTACTAGTTTCACTAAATCCCGCGTCCCGCTATGTCCCGCTTCGGGGAAGCCGCATGAAGTCGTCACGGGCGCCCCGCCGGGACGGTAGCCGTGCGGGCGGTCTGACTCCCCCTTAATTAATTTAAATGCATTTACCTGTACTATGAGGGTATGTGGTCCATGTCATCCGTGTGGATGGTGGCTTATGAGGATTTGATTGAGAGTGGTTTAACAACTGTTGTGTTGTTGTTTGACTGCCTTTTGGGTCGAGTGGTAGCAATCGCGACTACTGAGCATGAGGTCCTTCGATTTCCGGGTCGGGCAAAATGTTATTGGGTAGAATGTAGTACGGACGGGTTAGGAAGAGTTCACCCACAGTATAATGCTGTTTAATAGATAATTATTAACACCAAAATCAGTCGTCGGATAAAAGTCTTCGACGTCGAGGACAGGGCGATGCGCCTAAAGTGGAGTTCGGCAGGACATCTGGCTAGACGCAGAGATGGCCGATGGAGTAAGGTTTTGACCGAATGGTGGCATGGGGGAAACCAGGGCCATCCAAAAGCGCGTTGGGTTGACGATATCGTCAAGATTGCGGGAAACGGATGGATAAGGGACGCCCAGATCAGTGAGAAGTGGCAGATGAAAGGAGTCGCATTTACCCAACATGGGTGATTCTGGGCTGAAATGATGATAATGATGAATAGATATTTATAGAACATCATCTACCATCGTCACTTAACACCAGGGGATCTATTGATCAAAGACAAGTCTCTGTTTATCATAATTTTAAAGTAAAACAAAAGGAAACGAGACTTTGAATAAATTAAATGTTACGCAAACTTGGAACAGACAGCGGTTTATTGATTAACCTTTATTAATATGACTCAATATCCGATTAAAACCTGTCCAGGACATATTTGATTTTGAATGTTTATAACTAGCTCTCATGAGAATATTTGTTTATAGTGTAGTCATTAAAAAAGTTCAAAAGTAGAATATTGTTTTCGCTTAATGTCGATAAGAAGTTCATAAGTTTTGTGCTACACTTTTTTAATGGTGTCACAGTTTACCGCTCTCCTTGGTTCTGCCATTGTCCTCAAAGCAAGTATAACACAAATGACATTACATTGTGTCAATTAATGATGTAGTCCGGCTGTAAATTAGCAAATAATATAAATGTCTGCTGTGACTTTTAACCCGCGTGGGAAAAAGCAACGGATACTTTATATTCCGTTCTATGATTAGCGCGGAATTCATAAATAATAAAAAGCTATTAATTCCTAAAATGGCGCTAAATTATAATAATATTGCTAAATATGATGAAAATGTTATTTACGATATGGGAAACATATAAAAATGTGTCGTATGTTTGGAGTTACGATGAGGCTGTCCAGCCATTTTGGCATCCGGAGTGTGTACACACGACCTAACCTTGTCATAACGGCTTCCAAATGTGAATTTTATTTTACATTACCCAATCGTAACATTAATTTACAAGCCAGCTACCGGCCTTCTCGGAGAGAAATATAATTAGACTAATTAGAAGTAATGAAAGAAATCGAGATGTGTTCGGAAGCGATGGTAATCTCTATTACTTTGTAGCAAGGATTACGGAGCTATAAAATATTAAATTAATAATTCGTATGGAGACGTATGGTGCTTACTGGCCGGGAGACTAATTAGACGATTTTGTCGTAAAATATAGACACGTAATTGACGTTTAGAACCTGATTTAATTGAGTCGGTGACGGAATTAGGAAATAAAATGGTTATTGCAATGTTTTAATGTCACCACGAACTGTCGTGGTCGTAAGAAGATTATGTTATTGGTAATGTTCAGTAATAATCTTGTATTCGATTAGATAATTGACTTGTCTTTGTATATACAGGATGTGAATGCTTAGTGGGTAAGATCTACGAACTACGGCTTACAGTAGCTTTCTAATTAGTGAATTTTGAGCTATGTTAAGCTGGACAGAAGTTTGTTGTTCTCAGAACGGTTACCTAGACTGAAAAAATACTAATAGAGTCGACAAAATTCGATCCTTTACTCTGTAGCCTATGAAGAAATTCAAGCTTTTGGTCGACTTCAATATTTGGCAAAAAGAACAGCTTTTGCAGTAAGTATGTGAAAAAAAATTACTACAATTTCGACGAGCAGAACATAAACTCAAGCCCTTACTTAACGACTCATTCGTCAATTTAATTCGTATCAAATTTAATTAAGCAACCACACTAACACGTGACACCAACATACACAAAATATATAAATAATAATTTGCTTACGGACCGCCCCTAAGTTTATCACCAGCCATGGCAAATCTCTGATGGACCGCGCCTAATCATGGACCCTAAACACAGTCGTAATTTGCGTTTTATTGGCGTTACGTATTTACTGCGTATTATTTTATAACCAGATATACGGCGTATTATGCAAAATTAAGTTGAGCAAACCGATTTTAAAGTGTGCCGCTAGTGCGACCTTGTGTGCAAAATTGTGGTAATTACGCGAAATAAACCGTTATAAGTGGCGATTAAGTTAGATTTATGTGGTTAATGTGGCTTTGTGTGTCGGTACTAACGTGTTAGAAATATTTTTAATATTTTCTCGTGTTTATCAAATGAATGACATTGCAGATACAATACATTTCAAAAAGTACCTAATAAGTTCTATAGTTGAAGAGACCGCAAGAAATAAAAATACCTTTTAATTCAATATAAAAGTTTTTTGAAGCCTTGGTGTGAATATTATCAGATTGTTGTAAAAGAGGTCATAATCAGAAGATTATAATAGAAACAAATATATTTGAAAATTTGCCGTAAACTTCAAGAGATTAAAATCCTAGTAGATAAGACCATTTTCAACTACAAACCCGACAAATAACAGTAAGCCATTTTACGAACAACTTTCGAGTGATTCAAAATGATCAAACAATAGTGAAAATTTTAGAAGCTATAAAAATATTTACACCTTGTATGAATTAACCAAATCACGAAAAACAATAAAAAAAGCAATTAACCGTATGCAAAAATCATTCTATCACGGAATATAAGAAATTCATGAAAATCAACATTTTACGATAGTTGAGGAGACAAGATAAGCGCCATAAAATAAAATATTAGATATCAAAGTACCGACGAATGATAATACCATAGATATATGTTGCTATGGCGATGGCGCGAGATATGTTCGTCAGTTACGATTGACAATGTAGATTACGAAATATAGGTTTGTAGTAGGAACATTAACTACTATAGTTATAAAATAAATCAAAATTAGAATAAGTAGGAAGGAATAGAGTGGGGCGTTTCAGAAACATACGTCAAGAGGTCTTTTTTTTTTTTTAAATCTTGTTTTCGTCTGTGGTGTTGTGGTGGTAGCTAGCAACGAAGTAAAAGAACAATTATAATTGGGCAACAAGAACCTCCTCAACGGCGGCGGTGTTTTCGTTATGCTACACTTATTTACAGGTCTTGTGTGTTTTTTTTTATCTTTTATTATTCAATACACACGGTTAATAATTTAATAAGACGTAAACATACCTCACAAAACATCGTGGGTTATCAGTGGCATGCCAGAAACGGCAACTCGGTGCCACAACATTATTCATCTTTTCAACATAAAGAAATTTAATGTAAAGAAAGCTATAAAAGTATAGGATTATAGGTACTAAATAGACACTTCTACTACTAAAAGTAGTTAGCATTTGTCGTTTGTGGGTCGATTCCTATCCTACGGAATTGTACTATCATAGTGTCGATATTTAAAATACTGGTATTCGGCTGTATTCTGTTAGACTAGAAGCCGACCCCGACATGGTTGGGAATAGGCAAGTTATGATTATGTCATAGCCCGGTCTTAGTCTATTCTTGTGCCATTTCAGCCAAATTAGTTCAGTTTGATAGTTCATTTACTCGCGCATTTATTGATTATATTAGTATGGATTAGTTACCTACTATGATGAATGATGGACCTTTTTGAAGTGAAAACTTCTTTAGCATCGTTGTGATTTGAAAGTCGATGAAACGAAAAAGCGACAGTAAAAAGAGACGGACACATAAATTCATAAGATTTAACGTGGGAGAAAATGAGATAGGAAGTTTTTTCATTATTCAGTGTTTATCTTGAAGCCAACATTTTTGAAGGTTTCACTTCTACCACGTGTGAATTTTATTTAAAGGACCAAAGCACAGCAGACAAGCCAATAACGATACGATATTGACTCAATTTGTCTCATCAGCCGTATCATATCAAACAGTAGCCATTTATCACTTTGAATCATTTTCTGATGCTATCATACAATATTTTTATCACCGCGAGATAGCGACCGTTCTTCCGCAATTAATTTAACAGCAAAATAATTGAATTTAACTTTCTCACAATTAAACGACACATAAAATTGAAATCGCAGCCTGAGCAGCACGCCCGGACGATTACGAAGTTGAGTGATCTTTGTCAGCGTATTAAAGTCTGACCGAATTATCTTCTTATTTAGGGGTAATGTTGCCATGTTCACATCGTTAATTCTAATATTGTAATAAATATGTCTGTTTGGTAACAAGGCGGGCCATGCCGAATGCTATTAGGTCTAATAGAGCGTGCAATCGTGGGGTTTGGGCCGTAACCGTGTGCCGTGGATCCCGTGGCTGCCTCGTCCCGGTGGTCGAATTTTTTTTTTCTTTCAGCGTAAATTGTTTCTGGTTTTGCGTTTGTTTTTGATTTATTGTTGCTCTGTTTGAGTTTAAACTCGAGATAATGTTTCGTGCAAATATTTGGGATGGCTAACATAGTTGTCACTTCGGAGTTAAATGTTTTTGTTACTCTTTTGGATGGCTGCGTAATTTTAATTACTTTGTAACTGTTGGTAAAAGTTTTGTATTACAACTTACTTTTTTTATTTTAGAGAGGCAAAATTTAGTTACCATTGGCATGCATAGTGAGTTTATGTAGTAAATCATGAACCTAGAAGGTTTTATTTAGCGAAATGTGTACATTTTTTTCGTTTTGGGCAAACCGGCATTGAGTGAAAAGTTGTATTCTAGTGTTTTTATATATGGAAAACACTCAACAGATCAGGTAATCAAAAGTCATCATCTGCCTAGCCTTTTTCCAACTATGTTGGGGTCGGCTTCCAGTCTAACCGGATGCAGCTGAATACCAGTATCAGGTAATCAAAAGTAATCCGTCAAAATCAATGTTATTTTTAAACTTTACTTTTACATTCTATAACTATGTATTTTTTCACTTTACATATTTATCCCACATCACAACATCTAGGCTCAGACCACAGATTAAAATCCGATTTCAGCGAAATGAAAACTCACTCCCAAGTCCCATTACATAAAAACATAGCTATAATCTCCTTGAATCCTTTGTTATGTGATGGTTAACAGAGCATTTAACGGGGCTCGCCTGAGGTAGCGAGACAAAGGCATCAAACCAAGCGACAGATAAAGGCTGGCTGTTTGTTTTTTGCAGTCTTGCATGTTTCAGAGAAAAAATATAGCTGAGCACTCTGGATTGGACAAAATGGCGGAGCGAAATTTGACGTGTTGGCGGCAAAAAAATGATATTAGTAAATGAGTTAAGTATAAAATCGTTGATAGATTGAATAGCTGTACTTTTGCAAATGTCTGTTGTTTTGCTCAAAGTTACCTACGTTGTGAAGATAAAAAAATAATTTAAATAAAATTACCTATTAATTAAACTTCCGTGATAGTTCGGTTTCTTTTAATATTAATTAAGAATAACCGTGAATCAAAACGGATGCAGCTTGCAGTATCTATGGTGAGTAATAAAATTATCAAAAGATGTTACATGTTGCCTTGCAGATATCTTCAGCCGGATATTGGCTTATCTCTTTTTAAGCAATTACGTATTAATTTTAGTATCAAGCGCCAGCTACTGTTACAAACATTTTGAATTTCGAATCAACGCTGGCACAAAAAAGTTAAGTGTTACCTCTCAACTTTTTGTTTAACACAACACACTTAAGTGTTTGCTCACTACAGGAGCAATGGAAATCATTTGTACAGCCATTGAACCGACAACAAAACATCAACGTTGTATCTTTACAAACAAAATAAATAAATAATCTCCTCTACACAAATAAATATCGGCATTATCGTGCTCTGTGTTGCCAACCGCGACCCACTGGGCTGGGTGTTGCCAACAAAAGAAAATAATAAATTCTAATACAATGCTGTGTCACCGCATTCGTTATGCAATTATTTGAAATTGGATAGTGTATGTGAATAGGCGTGATGAGTATGTGATTGAGTATCGATCGATTCATCGTTAAACATTAAATACTATTTTATTCTATTCAAGCGAGATTTTATGTCACTGTAGATATTAATCAGTTGCAGTATCTACCTATCTGCTGCTTCTATTGCTGCAACTGCTTATGATGGTAGTTTACTTTACCTATGATCATATGGAGCAAGATTGGGAACCCGAGCCATCACCAGATCATCCAAAGGCATACTACTTAATCATTTGGTGGATGATCCTGACTTTATTATCTCCATGACATTTATGTTGACCTAAAAGGAGCCTTTTTTTCTCTGGGCAGAGCGGAAGGGAGTGTCAGACTTGTACTAACTAAAACCCATCCATGTTCCTTCCTTGCCCTTTGTGTTCCAGGGCCTCGGTATCTCTTTCGAACAGTCCCGCAGCCCTGGCAACCAAAAGGAGCCTTACTTACTCATAAAATTAGATCAATTCAATTTTGTGGTACACTGTAAGTAAGTATGCAAGTAAGTAATAAGAATTTGGTACTGTACCAGATTAAACCATAATCAAAGTGCATCTTGATTAATAGTAACATTTACAGAAGTAATTACATTAAAACTAGAGAGTAATTACTAATTAGCTTCTGACATACGAATGCATGCTTAAATATGAATCAAAGAAATTCGTGCCTATTAAATTTCTAACAGTCATCCCTTGTGTATCCATTAATATTAATTAATATAAACTTAGGAATTAATAAAACAAGTTTATACGCATTATGAATGTCAAGTTCGTACGGCTAGTGTATTTTGACATACGGAAAGTTACGGAACTAAGTTTTAATATAGATATTTTGACAGATCTCTTAACAAGCAGCGCTTTGGTCAGGGTTCAAATTATGTTGGATACTCCAAAGAGCGGTGTGCTGAGATTAAAATGCTCGATTTTTAAGATCGTACGAGATGATACGCAAAGGAATTTACTAACGAATGTAGCTGCGGTTATAATACATACGTAATAAGTGAAATAATTAGGTTGTTACTTTTTTGAGTTACATATAATGTTTTTGACCGAAAGAATTTCATATTTTTACCGAGGTCAAGAAATCTCTTAATATGTTCGTGAAAGCTCGTCCCTTACTTGGTTTTATTTCTATGTGCCAATGAAAGTTAACAAAGTGAATTTTAATAAATAGGTATTGTTAAATTTTGGTGTTTTTGTTTGTTACAAAAGTTGTTTAAAACTTAAGAATTTATAAAACTAACTAGAATTAGAACTGACAAAATGTTAATTTCAGTTACCAGTACTTAAATCATCATTATTTGGGGTCGGCGCCGCATGTCTTCTTCTTCGATATACACTTCTCTATTAGCCACCATCTTAGCAGTCACCTCCTATCTAAATACCTCTGGTTATACATAAAATAAAAATAACTTTTATTTGATTCCTTACATTTCATATTCATACATAATCATTACAGACATTAATTAAATTATTGAACAACCCATGTTATACATAGTACCCTATAGTTGAACTAATCCACCAGTAGCGAAGGGTCATTTTTTGTAAGAGGTAAGCCTAAGTATACCATCTTTAATGTGCTTATATCATTTGTCTATAGAATACTAACTGTGCCATTTTTCAAAGGGAAGCCGGTGAGAATCGAGTTCTATGGAACCTTTGCCACTGTAATCTACATTAAAGAGTATTCTTCGCAGAGATTTCAAATTTTCTGCAATCAACAACAGTACTTTCACTGTTGCTCCAGGAACGATAATCACAAAAAATCCATTTTTTTCCCAAATCACGGAATTTCGCCCACATTCATCCACTATTAAATGATCATTAGCTAGTCACTCAACGATACCTGCCCATACATTATGTTGTCAAAATATTTCGTTCAAGTTTTGAGAAGGTAGTATTTTTTTTGGTATTTTTCGTGAATTCGTTTGTTGTCGCACAAAGCGCCGTGACATCTCAATTCGATACAAAGAGAATCATTTGTCATTGTCCATTAGAAGATATTGTTGGGTAACATTATAAAATATTAGCTTAAGTAATGATTTACACTTGGCAATGATTTGGGAGTTTATTGTGGAATACTCTGTGTTGTTATGTTTGCACTAGGTTCACAAATAGGGGTTATTTTATGTAAAGAAAGAGAAAGCGAAGGAAAGTGCAGGCTGTGAAGGAAGAGGGGATGTTCATCTACATAACGATTAGGGGAGCAGGTATGTGCCTATCTACTTGTTTACACAATCTTTCTTTATCGTGTGGTTAGTGCCTAACTTGGTCTCAGAGTTTTTATGCCGTCCATGGGCCTCTGAAATATCCCTCAGGCAAGTTGGTTTCCTCACGATTCCTCGCGTTTTCCTTCACCGAGGCAAGTCCGATGGTCACATCACTGGCTATCACTGCTATACACACTATCTATGCCATACAGGGTGTAAACAGATTCTTCACGAAGCCGTTAACCAAGCATTATGTACATCAAACTAAGTAATTTTACGCAAAAATTATTGCTGGGAAACGACTTTTTTTTTGAGGTGAAAAATCACGTTTCGCGGTAGGACTCAAAGTAACGCATTCAAAACATTGTGCTGATGGATGGATTGAATAATACGTGAGTCGTGAAGGGGTCTTAAGTAAAAAAGATACATTAAAAACATGTATTTAAAAATAAAATATGAAAAAGTTGGAACTTTGACCCCCTAATATCTCCCTAACTAGAAGGTTCCCAGGTATGGTCTAGAAAAAAAAAATCATCGCAATGACGGGGAGAACAAGTATCCTTCGGTTTCGTTGAGAGTATTTTTACATCCTTACACCCTATGTTATCACTGCTTACGTAATGTAAGAAGAGAACAATTTATAAGCATGTAAAAGTATTTTGCCCCATGTGAAACTGAAAGGATATAAATGTATCTTACATTTTATATTCTGCTTTACTTATATAATATCATTCGGGAAAATTGTGGACTAATTGAAAAAGTTATGTACAACATACCAAAAGTAGGTTGAAGCAACTGGAAGCGTGTTGGCTAACGAATGAGTTACTACTAACTAATTCTTACTAAATTAAACGTAGGTACTGCAGCGAAAGAAACTGCTGAGTTAGACGAAGAAGTACAAAGAGAATAAGCAAAAGCAAGTAAGGCAGTTAAAACTTGTAAAGTATCTAGTACTGACTACTACTTAGTTTACCTAAGAAAGAGAGCATTTTGGAGCCTCCATGGGTGTGTGGAAACCATAGCCAAAAGTCTGTTGCGGGTTATCTCTGGTTAGTTGTCAACCTTGTGATGAGAAAAGAGTGGGAACTAAAACAGCCAAAATACTACTGAAAAACCAAAAAAAAAATATTTCCCACATCCCCCAAACATACAAAAACAAATTCCACATAGGTAACATAAATAACTTAACATAAAGACAGCGTAAGTAGGTTGGAAGTAGCAACGAATATAGCATGAAATAAAAATCACATTGTAATCCGGTATTGGCTATAGATAAGGAGAGCTTGTGACAAGGCAAGAATTATGTGCTCTAGAGGGCAATTTTTCTTTCCCGGGATTTATTCCCGTAATTTATAGAGGATCGGTCTGTATCTGGGCTAACCCGCCGCCCCGGCAAGCGGCTCGCAATTAAGAATAACCACCTCCCCTAATTAAGATGCTATAATCTATAATATAATAATTTATCAACAGTTTTGGTTATGGATAAGAGGGAAATGTGTTTGTTTTGACATGAACGTGATTTTCATGTGTTAAATAAGGTATTTTTGAAGAACATTGTTATAGCTTCAAGATTGTTGATTTAGTGTACAGAACTTATCAGTAAAAAAGGTAGCTTTATTTGAATTCCCCAGACAAGTAGTCTGTGATGTCCCAAACTGAACAACAAAATTACTTAAGTAAACCTCCATTTATTTGCTACAAAAGAATCTTTTATGCCATCATTTACATAAGTAATAATCGTAAAGTGAAGTACGTTTCATAACGACACTCGTATTGCCTAATCTCGTCATCAATCGACTGTTCGCTGCGTTGTAATTTGACACGCAAAATTTTTGCCGAACGTGCTTCAGCCATGAATTGTTGGTGACAAAAGTGTCTGTCGCAGCGAAGCGACGAGAGTCGGCTTAATACAGCCCCCACCCCTCGCCGCAGTCGTAAATTTAGGGTTTCATAAAACCAGATCCGAGATAAGACACAGTGTGGAGTGAGTCCCGGATCAAATGCGATCCTCCGAACCCGCAGCTCTCGCGCAGACAATAAAAATAACACGGCCGCATCTGCGGCTACTTATTTTACATCACGAAATTTGTCGTGTTTACATAAAATACGCCCTGTAGATAGAGATCGATTCGCTAGAAATCGTGGACATCACTTTCGCGATGGCCGGCAACACGAAACCACTGTTGAAAAAACCAAGCTGTCAAGAGCACAACAAAAGCGCATTATGAATTTAACAGTTTCTGAATTGCTACACTATTATGAGGCGTGTATTATGATTTTCATCCAGTGTAAGGGTATTTGGACGCCTTTGTGGCTCGGTATTGACAAATAAGTAAGATTTACTCTTCGAGTAAGAATTAAGGATTAGGACGGCGCTGTTTTTTTTAAGCATTCTCTTAGAAAAGCTTGGCGCCATTGCTTAGTGCAATATTGCATTATTCTGCAGTCGGTTCGATGCTTATGCAGTGTTAGCTGCAATACTGTAAACAAATCAAGTAGAAACTTGGATGCAATCGAGACCCAAGGAAAGCGAAGCTTGCGTAACTATCCACTAGAATAAACATAGCTTGTACAAAGGAATGAATAGGCTTAATTCAAATGGATTTTGTACTTGCCAATACATTTGTAACGTATCCTTTGTTCGATTGTTCGCTCTCTTTTATTTGTTTTCACTTTTACTCAAATGTTTAGGTACAAAATCGTGTAAAAGCAATTCTTTGTGTGGAACATCTTATAAAATGTATATCAAGGCATGGTATCCAACGTAGGAACGGGTTGTAGGCATAACTACGTGTCGGGGACATATATTTAAAGCTTCAGTAGATAGGGGTGCAATAATTTTGACAATGACTAGCAGCCTTACCCGGGCGAGGCGTAGGCGCGGGGCGGGCGGGACGCGGGGCGCGGGGGGCAATCTGCGCACTAAATCACGCTACGAATAAAATTTATGGCGCCGAGATAAAAACTCGCAGCTTTTCTCTTTTACGTTCCTTCCCCCTGCCCCCGCGCGCCGCCGGTCGCCCTCGTCACCCTGCGCGGAAAATCCATAGGGATTTTTCCAAGTGTTCGGGCGACGGCGTGTGTGGGGTCGAAACGATTTTGTTTTATGCTTATTGCCGGTTGCGATGTTTTGTTTGCTAAGTTGCACAGATAAGGGATAGGTACGGAGATTGTCTGCTCGGCCGGACGACGTGTGCCGCCGTATTTTTGTCAAATACCCACTCGTAGTTTTATTTCGGTTCGTCATTGTTTTATTACGTGCTACGTCGCGTCGTAGCTTTGTGAAAAATAAAATTAATTATTCATTTACAAACAATCCATCACGTGTAAGTCCGTGGCACGTGAGGAAAGTCATGAAACTGTTTAAATGACCAACCGTGGAACAGAACCTAACATTACCAACCAGTCTGACGGTTATCGCACTTTCACTTAGCACTACTTCATGCAATGTTCCTTTTTATTTACGTTCATTTAAATACCGCGACTTTAAATACGACTGGTATTAATTCTAATCCGAATGTCTTAGGTTCAAACTTATTAAATGCAACGCGATTAACAAAGAAAAACGAGTTTGTAATGTGAAATATTTCAGATTCAGCTACATTAAATTCTGCTTCGTATTACCGAAAAATGTGGGTACAAAACATGGAATAATAAGAAAAGAAGTTTAAAAAAAACACATGATTAACGTGAAATATTTTGCCGAGCTAACGAACTTTGACGTGAAATTAAAATGTTATCAGATTAACACGAAGCGCTTTTATAAGAAAGGCGTATTAACGTATTGAGTACCTCTTTTTAACCGATTTCAAAAAAAGGAGGTGGTTCTCAATTATTCGGTTGTATATTTTATAATTTTTTAATAAAATATACAACCGAAAAAAACCTTAAAAAATATTTTTTCAAATCCATTCGTAACCGTTTGAAATTTTTTTTTTTTTAGGTAACAGGATATACTTTCCGATTGGTCCCATTGAAATTTCAGCAAAATTGGTTCAGGAATTTGATTTTTTTTCCTTTTAAAAAGTATTTTTTCTTTTTGGGTTATGTTGATGATATAATTTAATGATCCCTTAATAACTTCTGGTTAGAATGTAAAAATTAATTCATGACAAGAATGTGTGTGGTATACTACAAATAAAAAGGGTAAAATAAATAAAAGCGTGGCAAAACAGTCAATGAAACACATAACGTCGCCGACTTCCGAAACTACGTTTTTTGGAAGTTGTTTTTTTTTGTGCAGAATTTTTTTAGTTTTGGTATTGTATTGTATAACGGGCTGGTATCCGCAACTCCACGTCTAAGCGTGTATTTTGCGTGCGGGTGGGAAAGTTTACTTTAGGTTTGTTAGGTGCTATAATCATGTGGCTTATCGACACGATATGTCTTGTGGATGCCCGATTCCTGTTCGGTGCGACTTCATCGCTTAATTCGACAAAACTAACCGTAATTGGAGCGTTGATCGTCTACTGTCAGCCGAGTCTCTCGACAGAGGTTTTCATAAAACCACACACTTTATAGACCTATTGAATAACACTGAGCTTGTCTTTGCCTTTGTTGGTCTTAAAATATTTAAATAACTTGTTTAACAAGAGCTGTAGCGTACACTTAGCGTGGGTTATGTTGAGGATAATTTTATTCATTAGCAAGCTAGACATGTTTAATTAAAATTGTGGGACTTTTGATATATTAGAAATGTTTATGTTATGTTGTCTGCCATTAACTAGCTTGTCTCAAGAACATTATTGTGCACGTTTTAGGTATTTACTTACTTGTTGTGCGGATAATGATCCCAATTTGTTTTGTACAGTACTATCATTAAGAATTTTCCACTACAAATTGTATTATAATGACTCCTATTTATACAGATTCAAAACTACTGGTTAACATAATATTTCAGCTTAGTGTACACTGCCACATTATTTTTGAACACGAACGATAAACAAGAACATCTAAACACCTGAACTTGAAAATATTTTGTTTATTTTCCTGTTTGCTTCTGTCCTAAGTTTGACCATATCTCAAAATCGCAGCCTTTCCGTATAGCTGAGGTTGCCAAACAAGTAAAAAAAAAACGGCTGCTATTTTCATATCAGTGTAGATCGTTCGTAGGTATAATGTACTTAACACCACACTTACTCCAGTGTGTACAGAGGACAGCTGCCAACATTTCCCGGTAACATCAAGCCTCAATCTAAGGCGTAAATTCGCGCCATCACAAAAAAACGTCACAACCAAGGACAAAATGTCTGATTGTCTTACTTATCTATACTCAATCAGTGTTTACAATATTACAGCGGCGTGCTCCACGTCAAAATAATGTCCCTATTAGAGCACAAAGCGAGATTTTCAAAGAATCACAAGCAAAAAATGTCAAAAATATCCACGTCGGGCACAGAGATTACTTCAGAGCAAGGCCATCTGTGGATATTGAGACCGTCTCACACGAGATAGCTTATCGCACGATCTCGACTCAGATTCTGTGAAGAAAAAGCGAGAGAAAAGGCTCCTATTTATAGATGAAGAGCAATAGATTCACTCACTCCACAATCGCATTAGTCCGCCGCAGCCCGCTGCAACGATGATTTGAATTTCCATTGTTTATGGTGGCAGACATGTGTCAAAGTTCGATTGGAATTTAAATTCGGCTCCTTTGTTATTTTATTTTTTTGTCGAGTTGTAAACACGGCACAGTGATGTTCCAATTTGGTTACCAGCCTCCACTGATGGGTGGTTGGATCTATGACTCTTCGTGTATATCGGATGATGTTTTTGACGTCGGTATGCGGTTTGAATAATTACGAATCATGTTCCGAGCGATTCCAAACGTACCAACAACTTACCGAACACATTTCTCAGAAATCGCTTCGAGTTTCCTAAGTACGCATTCAAATAAACAAACGTTGAAAGTCCATTTTCTTTAGTTGGAAGCTGCAGTCGACTTCAAAGGTAGACGGGGCTCTCTGAACATCTGCTAAATTACCAAACTCGAGTCAGGAGTGGGGGCACTACACAAAGCGACTACCATTTTGTTCCGACACTTTTCAAAATTGGAACGTGACGGTTGCAAACGCTCTCGGCCAGAGACAATGACATGAAAAGGAAAAATGTAAACGGACCTATTTTAAATAGGCGTATTGTGACGACTAATATTTTATATCGTACTTTTGCTTCATACGATTATGACGTCTACTATTTGCTAGATGGTGTTGCTAAGGTTGGAAATAGCTTGAAGTTTGTGTATGATGTAAGTCGTTCTGGAATACATAGCGGTTAATTTAAAAGTGCGTTCTTGAACCCTTTCAGAGGCATTGTATCTTTGTGCTCTTTGTACGGGAGATGGTTTATCTGAGTCGCAGGGTACATAAGTGCTGTTTTTTCATTCCGTAATGCTTTTACATTTCAAAGGGGTTAAATGTTATTCAGACTGGCTGCCCGCTTAGAAAATGTGTGGGTGTCGTGAGGCCTTGGAGCCCGCATCGTACAATTTTCGGTGTACCTAAGTAGGTATTTGTTTTATTCTCAGTCTTGTTATTATGCTAAAAACATTTAGAGGGTTTATCTAGAATTAAAATATTATATAAACACATCATCCTTTTTGTACAGAGGCGTTTTCTTGACAAATGTAATGTAAATTCTAATAGAATCCATTGAATTTAATGAAGAAACTAACGCAATTTGCTGATTATATCTTGTGGAAATAAATTTTAACTCTCAATAATATTAAGAACTTCTACGTCGGTGGTCGCATCTCATCATCTTTAATCATTAAGCGACAGAAGTATTTAGATTCTCATTATTTTGATCTAGATAATAATATTATCAATGTTAATTATGTGCATCCCGTTTGACTCATTTAAAGTTATGAAACATCGCTTGCTTTCAATGTTTACTAAGGTAAAAGAAAATAGCGTCGATTTAAAACCTATATTATGAGGTGATGGCTTATTACACGGATTACACCTGGAGTTTCCTACCTACCTTATTCGATTTAACTTACACAGTAAAATAAAATAGGCGAGTATCTCCTAGTTTCCTTTCTGAAAAAGGAAAGATTTAACCCTTATGCACGTTTTCATTTCCTCTAACAATAAGCGGACCTAATTAAATGCTTAAATAAAAGCACGATCGAAGATAGAAGGTAAAAACGTAGATTATTTACTACTGCCTGCATCATCCCCTAGCTGGGTAAATGCCTATTCCGATGACTTCCAGTTCTTGCAATCCAGAGCTACTGTGGACCACTCCGGGTCGTTAGTTTTGAATTTTATGATAGTATAGTGTTAGTAAAATGTGGCCAAAAAAGTCTGACAACCAGTCTTACCAAGAGGTATCGTATTACCCAGTACTAACTGGGTTGTGGAGGTCAGATAGGCAGTCGCTCCATGTAAAATACTGGTATTCAGCTGCATCCGGTTAGACTGGAAGTCGACCCCAACATAGTTGGGAAAAGGCTAGGCAGATGATGATGATGATAGTGTTAATAAAATCGAGTATTGAAGTGACAAAAATGAGAACGACTGCCTCGTTGATCAAGCGCGATTGCTGAGCACGAAATCCTGAGTTCGATTCCCAGGTCGGGCAAAAGGTTATTGGGTTTTTCCATCAGGAATTTCTCAGTAGCAGCCACGGAGTCTGGATTTGTGCCCGGTTGATGGCAATAGGATCGTCTCCTATTATTTATAGTTTATTTCCACAGAACGTATTACATGGGACTTACACATAACTGATGTGTATATACTAATAGGTACACTTCTTCAAATTCAAATTAGAAGTTCATTAGCAAAAGATAGAGGAGTCGTCCAATCTAAGGAGGAAGACAAATGGTTAGAAATACAACTCTATTTCAAGTTTTTGTCTCGGAGCGACACGTCCTACGTGAAAAAAGATCTTGTTGTGGTAAAAATATGAAACAATCAGTAAGGCTGAGCTGCCTTATATGGAAATAATTGTATGACAAATTGACTATCAACTTAAATAGTAATAACTTTGAGAACATAGATATATTTAACCTCCCCGCTAACAAATTTAGGATACTTGTAGTCGAATCTATATCGACTTCAAGTAAGTAAGTTAGTATCGTAATTTTGATTTCTTTTCTTTTTTTGAAAATGTTTTATTTTTTTTATTTTGTTTCTCGTTCTTATAAAACTTTTTGTATTTTAACTCACGTAGCATAACTATTAATCATAATAAGCTATAGTGATCAGTGGATAATGGTGTTGTTGGTGCAATAAGTGCTATTATTTTATGTTTATAGTGTTACATGTTTTTGTACTGCTGTTTTTTATCCCTCAATAAATAAATAAACTTAAATAGTACGTACACACAAATCGCAACTGCCGTTCGTTACAGTGTCAATTTGCTTGAAAAATATTTTCTCGGGCTGTATATACACATTACAATACCTGCACGTGGAGTCTATTTTAATCCTAGATATACACGAACGTATTGATAACAACACATCCTATACTAACTATAATACAAAGCCTACTAAGGTCGAATTCGAGTCGAGGTCGGTATTCTCCTTCAGATATTGATTAACCACCTCAGGCGGAGCCTCAATCCTGCGTTAACAAGACATGTCTAAGTAATAACCTACATGTACTATATTATTATACATAAATAGATACTACGTGGATAATGTATGCGTAGTCGGCCTCGTTATTGCCTTACCACCCTAAAACTGAATGTCAAATCATCATCAAATGAAACGACAAATCATCATCATCATCTGCTTAGCCTTTTTCCAACTATGTTGGGGTCGGCTTCTAGTCTCACCAGATGCAGCTGAATACCAGTACTTTACAAGAATCGACTGTCTAAGTCAAGAAAAAGCCAAGCCAGAAGAAACCTGAGCCTGTGAAGCCAAGTCAGAGGCCCATGGGCAGCATAAAAACTCTGATATTAGGTTAGGCACTAACCATACGAGAAGGAAGACTGGGTTGTGGATGTCAGATTGACAGTCATACAGAAATGTAGACTTTTTCATGATACGACAGTCTACAGTGAAATAAGGTTCTTTGGGCACCCGAATGATCTTGACTGGGTGAAAATTTATGCAATAAGAAATGTGTTGAATCGTTTTTCAGATCTCCCTGCTCCATGTACTTACAGCTATAAGTAGTAGTTATTATTTAAAATTAGATCATGTTAGCCGTTTTGTGGGTTCAATTTACTGGTATTTCTTGTCAAAGGTGACAAAGGACTTGCGAGGCCAAATAACCGTTGTAGGTTAGTGTACGATCGGCCAAGCTACGTCATTATTGCTAATCTAGGATGAGATGGATACTCCGTGTTGTGATGTTGCTGTATTTAGATCTATCTATATCATCAGCTTTAGCTAACGGGTTTGCTTGTGTGAAAATCGGAAAATGAAATTGCGTTTATCAACTCGGGCTTTGGAAATCTATACACATAAAGAGGAAGAAGAAGAGGTATTTGTTTGTAAGTTTGATGTAGGGAGGTAAACTCCGGAACTAATGATCCAATTCTAAAAAATCATTCACTGCACTGGCAGGACCTTGGGTTCTAAAGGCTTTAAATTATATTTATATCAAGTCAAGCTATCACATTGTTGCGGACGAAGTCGCGGGCGAAGTGCTGGTCGGAAAATATTTTGAAAAGACTTACTTAGGCACTTGCTTCGAACCTTATTGACACTGAGTGCAGTTATTCAGGTACGGTATTCTATATTGTATAACCTGAACATCTCGGTAATTTTGGGAAAAATAGACTGTTTTAACCTCCAAGTATTTCAAAGCTTCGTTATGTACGCAAGGGAATTTGTCAGTGCTTTTCTTACAAAGTACTAAGGTCAAGTTAAAGGCGAAGGCTGCAATCCCACTTCGACTACAATGACAATATTTGCAGACTTGAATCAAAATATTACTAAAGCTGTTACTGGTACGCACGACAGCTGATCAAGCTATACAAAACTAGTTTATGCGGATCTCGCATTGCACAGGAAATATATACAAAGCGAGCCCACGTTATACTGGAAATGTAAAGCTTGATGTGCCGCCGTGTGTAGAATATGTAACTGTGTTGGATACATAAAATCCCTATTCATTCTGTCATTAGTAATTCGATAAATAATATAGATTTAAGGTAGGATATAATAAAGAATTTAATAGAAATGAATAAGGACATATCTTGATATGTCCTTATTCATTTCTATTAAATTCTATTAATGGCTAATTTCAGTAACGAGAAAGAACGCATTTAGCACATTTAAATAGAGTTCAAGAGCAGTTTGTGTCATCATGTCTATTTATTGGGACAAGCCCGCCACACTATTCCCAAACCACCGCATCTCCTGAAAGCCAGACAACAGTGGTGACCACCAGAAACCGCCGAGACAATGAAGTCCGACGAAGTCCCAGAGAAACAATTTAACTGTCTTGGACCCCGCAACGAAATAAATCAGAAAAGTCATCATGTCTAATGGAATATTGACACTGACAGCACTTGAACGCAGTTTAGATATGCTGACCAAGTTTAGTGTTATTGGTGAAATTCGCCCTATGACGTAGCCTACGCTCAGTAATACCGAGACACACGACCTCGCACTGATTAACTGTTGGCGAGACATCAAATACGTAGCTAACTACATACGTCTATATTTATTTGTATACAGGGTGGATATTACGGTGAACGAAAAGTAGTAGTACTAAAAAAGTCACAAATTGACAAGAATCTTTTCCCATACATGTTGTTCGAAAATTTTTACCCAAATTTTTAATTTTTATTTTATTCGTTTTGTTTCCAATACTGATCACGAACTTCTATCGGACCAACCATCGTTGGAGTACTAAAAAGTCAGAAATCGCAAAAAACCTAGTTACATACCGTCTTCGTGATCATGTCTTTTATTTTTTTTCTATTTCAGATTCACAAATTGTATCTTAGGACCTGCAATGATTTCGAGTGATTTTTTGATCAGAAAGAGGATCGATTAACATCATAAAATTTTTTTGGTTAAAACTTTGGGTAAAAATTTTCAAACAACATGTATGGGAAAAGGTTTTTGCAATTTCTGACTTTTTTAGTACTCTAACCTGGGTTGGTCTAAAATAAGTTTTTGATCAGTATTAGAAACAGGATCGATTGGCATCAATTTTTTTTTTTTGTGTAAAATGTCCATTTTATTGCTAACTGTAGGTACTAAAATTTTGTGAAACTCTGTGAATTGTAATCAAAATTTTACGAAAAATTATGGATAGTCTCCTAAGACCATTTTCGTGTAGCTGCAACGGTTAAGGTAGTTCCCCTTACTGCCCCGTTCACCGTATCCACCCTGTATAGGTAGTACCTATGTGTGTAGCATACATATACGTGGGTATTTAATGTCAATTGATGATGAAGACCTTATGTATTAGGCTCATGTATGTAGATATTATACGAGCATGTAGTTTATTTGTGTGAGGGATAAGGGCTGATTAACTGAAAGAAGGTGCAAGATTTCTTAGGTTATATTTGCAATTAAGTTTACGAAAATGTTAACAAATACGAGTGTTTGGAAAACTTACCTACCCGCTATAAAATTAACATTTTTATGATATTTTCAATATTTATTCTCGAAAATTGCGGTCATTAAATTTTAGAATAAAAATAATTTCCATAAAAACTATTTAAAAAAAACATTGATCCACACTAGGAATTTCTCCTGTATCGTGGGTGCATTTACAAACATTTAAACTCACATACACCAACAGCCAGACCCGGAACAACTACCTGGAGGTCATACAAATATTTGTTCCGTGCGGGGATCGAACCCGCGACACGCAGCGCAGCAGCCAATCGCTCAGCCACTGCGCCAACAGTGCCGTCAATTTAAGCGGAAATAACACCAAAAAGCCCAAACCTAACAAACCCTTTTTTTTTTGCGAAATATCATCTACTGTTTTGTCTATTAACTAGAACTACTTACGTTTCATAAGAATAGATACGTGCGAGATTCACACTTATAATCACTTATTGTTATAACTTACAATTTACGAGATAAAGCATCGACAACTATACCAAGATAATGAGAAAGGATGTAGTGGGTACTTAGCATCATTTAAATATCCTGCGGTTAATTGTAGTTGGGTATTAGTGTTGCCCAAAATCGGTCTTAGGGCGACCACACAAAACCGCGATGCGATGCGATACGATGCGATATCACAGGAACTTGCAGGCAGAAGCTCGCAGATACTTGCGATGCGTTGCGAATTCGCAGTTTTGTGTGGGCGCCCTTAGTCTTGATCTTGCGAAAATTGGTTATGATCTGATTTTTCCTTTTAGCAGTTTCCGCCAGTCTGTTGTAATTACTTTCTTATGTAAATATAAAAGCGCACAAAAAGCATGTAATTTAAAGATTTAGCAAAATCGGTCTTAGTCTTGCAGTCTGGGTCCTGTTCTTGCATTTTCGCAAGACCAAGACCAAGAGCAAGATCGATTTTGGGCAACACACTGGGTATTATACAGACTCAAATGAAATCATTTTGCAAAATTCCACATATCGTGCTGGTGTGTAAAAACACGATGAAACAAAGTTTAAATATTTCCGATAACTCTTGCAGAAAACTACTGTCATTTATTTGTTCAAGGAGCTCGTGGTCAAACTCCAGGTTAAGCCGCGCTTGTCCAGGTTGGTCCGTAGATGGGTGACAACCCTTTACATACCGAGTTTCCTCCGTGTCGCAAAAAGCACGCTATGCCGTTGGTCCCGGGTGTGATTTGTAGATCTTTGACAGTCGTTACAGGTAGTCAGTGGCCCGAAAGTCTGACAACCAGTCTTACCAGGGGGTATAGTATTACCCTGTAACCATGTAAAATACCGGTATTCTGCTGCATCCGGTTAGACTGGAAGCCGAGCCCAACATAGGCTCGGCAGATGATGATTTTGCAGATCATCATTGCTGTCATTTTTTGTTCAGCTTTTTTATATTCTTGATAAGTTTTCTTCAAGCATTGATTAGGGTGTAAATAATAAACGAGGACAAAAAACTAGCTAAGCGGAATACATGTTTTTTAACTTAGTGCATTTGGATGAGCACTATCAATCTTTGTTTTGGCAAGATATTTAATTAACTATGAAAGACTGCCTCGTTGTTCGAGTGGTCGCAACCGCGATTGAGTATGAGGACTTGGATTCGATTCCCAGGTCGGCCAAAGTGCTATTGAGTTTTTCGAACAGAAATTTCTCGGTAACAACCACGGAGTCTGGATTCGGGCCCTGTTGATGGTAATAGGCTCGCCCTCTATTACATGGAACTTAAACATAACTGGCGAAATGTGGGTGTACTATTAGGTTCACCTCTGCCGTACCCTACGGAGATTACAGGCATGTCATGTTATTTAACTAAGAAATCCTTCAGACAACAGCACCTCCTTAAATCAGCACACTGGAAGCATAAACAAGATATCTCCTCCACCTTACACATTTATCCATACAACACGATTAAGAAGCCATTTTTAGCCCGAACTCTGGCAGCCGGGTGTTATGTCATTAGCCATTACCGCGCAGCACTAGCGATAGTGTTGTGCCCGACAGATTTATAGCGCGGGTATATAGAATAAATCACGCTCAAAGGGAGGGTAGTCTTAGACATTCTGGGGAGCTATTGTCTTTTTTTTTTCTTGTTGGGTTTAGGGTTGATATACGCCTTGGTGTCCTTGGTTTTTGGAAGTGGTTTATGTAAGTAGTGTATGTATACTTTTTCATAAAATTTAAGGACCTACTGTAAACCAGTGTGGTAAGGACACGCGCACTAAAGTATGATTATGATATATAAACGAAGCAAGTTTTAAAAATGAACGCTCCTGCTGTATTGATTCAATTGCAATACAATTGAATATAGTGGTTTAAATCTAGATATATAAATTGCTGAATAAACAAATCAGAATCAGAATTAATTTATTTCTCTAGTTTAATAGTACATATCACTTAAAAATCTCATTTTGCAATTGCGTGTTTCATTTTGTCCGTAGAGTTGGAGCTTTTGAAACCTATCCTGGTCGTTTCCTCTATTTCTAGTGCTTATATAATTTAAGTGAGGATAACGATAAAGTGGGGGTTAGCCCCAGCGGCAAGCCGCTTATTAGTTTATTGAGTAACTCTAAAGTCAGAATAAACAAAGAAGACCCAGAAGGAGATACCGGGATGAGCTGGACTCTTTCGCAAAGGATTGCAAAAGAGTCCAGCTCGCACTGGATCGTGAAATGTGGAAGGAGGGAAAGGAGGCCTTTGCCCCGCAGTGGGACAACATAGGCTTATTGTATTGTATTGCAAATAAACAAAACAAACGTTATATGAAAAATAAATGAAGGGCAACCAAATCTTAATACTGTTAACATAATGAGATAGTTTAAGAAAAGCAGTACTGAAGTAGGTAAATTGCACATATTTTTAGTAACTCATAATTTCATCGTCATTAATATTATGACTTCTATTAGGTATGCCCAATACCTAAACAAAATTCTAGACACAGATAGGACAGTGGCTAAAACATTGAATTGTAGAGACTACCAAAAATGTATTGAATTGAATTAAAGTAGAACCTATTTTCAATCGTACCCTAATGAAAATAAATAGTTAATACATTTTTCTAATCCGACACAAATTACTACAAACTGAAAGAACTACCAGCTTATTTACATATTATATAGCAGGCAGTTATAAATGTTTAGGCACGTCAAAGAAAACCTGTATTAACTATGTTAGTTTAAAAGAATACTATTTATCATTAAGAATAAAACTGTTCTTTTTCTAATTTGAGACATAAATAAAAAGTTAATCTCTATTGACAAAAGCTTGTCTACTTAAATCCGTTTGTAAGTCCAGAGTAATTTAAAAGTTTTGTCAAAGATTTCCCACTTTTAAATTAGGTATTAAAAAACCTCAGGTCTCTATCTAAATCACAAAGTGTTTTGTAAAAGGGTTGTAGCTTAAGTATATACCTTCTGAACAACTTGCCAGTTGTGTTTAAGTCCCATGCACATAATAAGGGGCATTAAGCCTAATGTCATCAATAGGAAAAATCCAGATTGCCAGCTGCTACTGACATAATTCTGAATTAAACATCCAATAAAACTTTACCTGGAATTCGAACCCGAGGCCTTATGCTTAGTGGTAGCATCGGCGACCGCTGGACCAATGAGGTAGTCAGTATAACAAACCTAGACATGATTTTGGTATTTTTCTTAATTTTAGAATATCTTTAGGCCTAATAGCGTAATAAGAACCGACTGTACAGAGTAGAAATTAATGTATAATAACTTCCCATTTCATAATACCTAAGTAACTTAGCTGCTCTGAATACTTGTAGCTTCTATAATTAAAACGAAGCAATCATATACTTCCGACTTTCTTTAATCATATGCTTACCAATCTCCTAATTAAATATTATTGTAAAAACATCATCTATAAATAAAGCATTATGTAAACACTTACATAGCTATATCGGTATCGGTATCCGTATATCTGGATAAAACCTTTATATTACGACTTATATCAACATCGACAGCATCAACTAAAATGCTAATAGCCATACAAATGTTAGTTACAGCTCTGTGCCTATGTGTTTATGAAACACTTTAACTAATGAATTCTTCCAATTAAAGAAAAACTTAGCTACCAAAACAAAAATATGTGACTTGCTTATATTCTAATGTCATATCGCAGGAAATGGTTACTCAAAATATACGCAGCAATTTCCATCATTTTATGAAAATAAACTGAAATTGTATGTAGTGTCTATGGCTACTATATCTCTATGGTTTAATTAAATAGGCCATTATGCTACCAATGGATAATGCTTGAATTACTTATTATCTAGTTAAAATATAGAATGTTTTATCAACAAACTCACAAATAAGAGTTAAAATAGACCGGTTCTAAACAGTGACCGCTGTTGTTTAATGGGGTGACGTTTTGATTGTGAAAGTACCACTAATTTCAGGCAATTAATCTTGTTAGGAGCCGTCGGGCCGCCATCATCCGGCATAACAGAATACAGTGCGGGCGACCGCGGAGCCATCCATCACCCGCGGCGCGCGCGCCTCGACTGACGCACACCACTGCACTACCGCCCAAAAAGAGAAAAAGAAAATGTTAAAAGAAGAACACTCCCATCGCGGTGTAGGCTCCTCCCTCTGTTTCGCGCGTCGACCAATGAGAGCCGCGCGCCAGCCGAACGGACTGAGTCGGCGGCGAGTGCACCCGAGGGCGTCCGATCGCGCGCGTTCACAACAAAAAGTCACACGACTGGTTTAGTGTCGGGTTGCGTCCCATCGACGCCGCATCACGTGCCGCACGCCTCAACGTCGCCGCACTTGCGCTTGCGCTCTTAACATGGACTGTTTTTGTAATTTCAAACAATATTAACGCGCTTTAGTACTATCCTCCACATACATAACCATCGTAGAATATAGGACCAGTTGTGACCTGTGATATTAAAGAATTTTCCGATGAAAATGAACATGCAAACGGAATGGAGCTCATGATTTCAGTGTGTTTTTGCATCTGCACAGTATTTACAGTGATAAATAGTGATAGTGAACTTCATTGTGATAAGCATCTGATAAGGACATTCGAGGTATTTAATCATTTTTATTATTTTACTAGTGTTACAAACATGTATGGTCGAATTTTCTTTAAACTTTTCCAATATATGTTCTTCTTGTCGTTTCCAACATGAAGTGATTATGCTTTCCTAAGTGCCTTCATAAAAAAAGCCTATTTTAAATGTTGTTTCTTTAAAACAACATCAGCATTCAGCTCTATGTTTTGATTAAATATTAATGACCCAAACATTACAAAAAACATAATTCAAACGGTAAAATATGAATTTAAATACCCAATACACTCACAATGATTATTCAAATAAGTTGATAAATATCCACAATGCTTTATAATTTTGCTTTTAAGCCGTTGTTTTTCGCGTCACAAAATATAGAGTCGACTCTACGTCCGACGGAAACAGCGCGAAAATAAAAATATATTTATTTCCTAACAACAACTGGTTTCAAAAATAAAAATAACCTTGTAATTATATACTTAAGGCTCATCTTTCAGTTTTATTGAGCAACATTTAATATCCATTCGTTTTTATCATAAATGATTATTTATCAGCATAAGGTATATAACAATTATCATTTAAAATGACTCAAATTATCTATTCAATGTATAATTTATATTCAATTTATATTAATCTTGGGGTCCAATAATTTGTATGGAAACTGTTTTGTTCTAGTAAAAGACATAAACGGGTTTTCGCAAAATCATTAAAATTTAATTTTTCAAATAAAAGTTGTCAAATGATTTGCAAATTTTAACTATCTTGTATGTTGGTCTATTTTATATTTATGATATATAGTTACAGTTATGCATTTCTTTGTATTTGCAACAAGCTTTAAAATTATTTTATTACACACAAAGACCACTAAAAAAGATAATTTTATTGTAATAAATGCATTAAATAATCAACGACATCAAATTAATCTTATCTAAGAAAAGTGTACCTATAATTCTATCTAGGTATGCAAGCATCTAATTTTTGAATAAATTATACTAGAACCCTCAGATAATGTTTGAACCTCATTAGCTATTTTCCTTATTTTATAACTACCTATCTGTTATCCGTTAGAAGTCTAAGGTTTATTTTATGTTTTATTTATGAAACAAGGTCTTATTTTCAACAGAATACACTGTTAAACGACTTTCAAAGATGTATTATGAATCAAAAATATAACCATTTAGCTATTGTGAAAAGATTTTCAAAGGAAAAGTTTACACATAGCACAAATAAGTAGGTGCTATATAAATACCTATAGCTTATGTACACTCACATGCAAAGATAATTTAAATATGTGTGTGTGCTTTATAACCTGAATATATTTATACTAATGCCTGTGTGTAACCGATATAGAATCTACGTACCCTTTGTTTGAAGTTTCTCAACAACCAATCAATGTCAATGTCACTTCATTTCGATTTCATATCGGCCGTTCGGTGGTTTTCGGCCAATCGGGCCGCCATGACAGTCCACGATCGAAATTTGAATGCGTTTCGAGATGCGCAAACGCAAATCGATTAGCTGCCGATAAGCCTTCATAGTTTGTGTATGTGTGAGTTTGTATGAAGTCAACGTTTCCGTTCGAGATTCTATGTAGTGTTACATTCTGTCTAGTTGAGCTATAATTTATTTAATATTCATTAGAAAATAATTTATTAACATTATTTAAAAAATATAATCTTGCAGTTTGGCTAACGAGGCGAAGTGATGAGTGATTTCTTAGTACAGTCTAAAAATATATTGAATACTTACATGAGAATTAGCGTAAATAGGCAGCCAAATAAAGTCTAGATTACCTAAGTAGATAGATGCGTAGAGGCTGTAGATTATATCTCTGAATAAATCCAAGTAAATCGGTTTATTGATATTCTCGGATTGTATTACATGTTAACAAGGTTTTTGATTTTGAATTACAAATATGTGGTGATAAATTATAACATTTAAATATACATGACATAAATATGGTAAAGAATATTTTTTTCCACCATGCCTATATTGTGAAAAATGTCATGGCATTAATACATAGTTAATGCGATTATTTCTACTATTTGATGCGTTACTTTTAACGATAATACTATTTAAGTATATTTAAATTGATGAAATCATTAGAAAATAGTAATCAATATGGCAATAAAATTTAAAATAGGTACCGCAATACATATTAGAATTCTATAGCCTACATTTTTATTTTGTTTATCTTAATTTTTAAGCACTGTTTTGCCTGCCTATTTATGATATATAAAATATAGTCTTATACAAATCCAGAAATCAGAACTTAAATAGGCTATGGCTTCAATTATGATCTTTAGATATTAAAGAATTGTAGGAAGAATGATATGTAGTTGTAGATGCATATCTACATTTTGTTTTTTATTTTATTTTTTTGGATACTAAATTATTTACCCATATATTATCAACACACAACTTAAGAAGATATGTATCATTAGTTATTCATTAAAATTCAGATACCAACTTTGAACATTATAATTTAGTTAGTGTTGAAATTTTACATAATTTATTTACATACATTTATGTACATAGAACATTAAATATATATTATTTGATGTCAACAAGGTGTAAATATGCAAACATAGCATTCAAAGTTCAATAATATTAAACGATACAGCCATTAGTTAATCATTCAATTAACACAATTGTCTACAAATTGTTCAGTTAATAAATTCAAACGGTTGAATAAACACCTATCAGCATTCGATTATAAGTTTTCGATGAAAAATTGGTAGAATCGATAAATTATTCGATGCTGTTATTTTAAAAGGCATCGATCAATCTGAGTGATCAGCGCAGGTTTGACTGTTGTATGGCTTCGTTTTTGGCTCAAATTGTTGGTACAATAAATCTTGGTTTTAGCCACAAATTAAATGTACAGTGACTGTAGTTATTGCCTACAAATTAGAGCAAACCGGCGATTTAGTTTGCATAGGACTGGCTGCTTTAGGCTTTTCAAACATTCACCAAATAATCTTATTTATTTCGAATCCCTTTTAACATAGAGCAGCTACAAAACCTTATAATGAAGGTGGACCCGTAAGTGTGGGACGAATTATCTTTTTTCTTCTAGTATGTTCTTAAAAGTCCGCTCTTAATGCTGGTATAACCTTTGTTTCGACGCCTTTTGTATGAAGCTATTAGATTCAGTGTGAAAAGTAATATTCCAGAGTTTTGTTTGTTTTGTCTTTAAGGGGAGCCAATTTGTTAGATAGCTCACTGTGTAGTGTGCAGTAGTTGCTTAGCACTGCTTCTTTAGTGAGAAGTTTCTTTAAATAATGTCTATAGTAACTTTTGATTCTATGATACCTGTGAGGACAGTCACATGGCAGGATGTAATGCCCCAATGCATTATTGCAATTAATATTTTAACCTGAAGTTAAAATATTAATTGCAATAATGCGTTAATACTTCTAAGAGCTAATTCAAAACTTATAAATCAATTTACAGTAAACAACACTAACATAAGCTTATAAATATTATCATTAAATGAGTGTTAAAAAAAGTAGTACATGTTCGGAGACTTATCCACAATCTAAAGCCTAAAGCATTCAAACACACGTGGGAAGAAACTCCGATACATCGCCATTTTCAACGAAATCTCTCTGATCATAATAACAATAATAAAATAACTAATAACAAAAAGGTTTTACACTAAATATTTTGATAGTAAAACTTTTTGATCGATTTAGTATCGAAACGAGTCGATTAACGTGGAAGATAGTACAAGTTTTTTTTTCTTTTTTGTTAAAGATTTTAGGCCTCGTTCGTTTAGCCGGGAGGTCCGCGGGAAATCAATTATCTTAATTGGGCCTTGCCTAATCTTAATAAGAGCGATAGGGAAGTGTAAACGCGTGTATTATATGATGATTGTTAGATTTATATTAATTTGTTTGTCTATTTTATATTGATTAGGATCGGTTTGTTTCGTGTGAGATAGTTTGATTTTGGCGAAATTTGGCAATGTAACTATCATATGTTTGCGAAATGTTTAGTTTTTTTTTACTGAAGTACATAGTTCATAGAGTGAGTATATTTATAAACTGCAAAATTACCTAGATTTCATAAAGAAGGGTCCTATTTCAGCGTGAAATTAAAGTTTATTTACTGAAAGGTTGATGGTAAGTAGTTAAGAAAGATTTTAGATACTGGTGTTTATTTAAACTTCATGTACAAGAGTGGAACATAGGCGTTCTTAATGCCACAAGGCATTCTCTACCAGTCAACCTTTGGGTCAAATAGGACAGCATTGTGGTAGAGTACAAAAACAATAAATAAGAAAATTACCATTTTGTTAACTGTGATAAAAAATGGTAAAACTTTTAATAACGTCAATGTCGTTTTAATAAGAAAATATGGTGTATTTTCAAAAAGCATGTTGAGCCGACCAAAGTCATAATGATGGTGATAATATTTTCTCAAAACCCTCATGTAGCTTTTAGGGTACTGTGTTTCAGTCATGTTATAAATTATAAACATTCTGCAGTTTTAAACCTATGAACTATTTTCTTACAAATACAAGAATTTTCTGAAAATTAATGAATAAAGATGTGGAATTCCGTATTTTATATTCAGGAATCTTTATTCCTGGATACATTGTCATAGTTGAATACAGAGAGCGTCAAATGAAGGTGCCACTATGTACTGAATACATCCAACAACACTGTTTGATGCAAATAGGGAAACTCATTGCGAAACGCTCATCGTAGTTATATTCAGGGGTTCTCGTTATTTTTGTTATGTTGTTAATACGGCAGGGGCTTTTAAAGTCGTGAAAGGTTTACGACTAGAAGGAAAAGTGATAAAATTAAATTTGAAAAGCAAAGTCTTCCTAATATCTGATATCTGTGATAGATCTAACCGTAATACGTGTTTAATAAACCACAATGACAGTCACAACTCACAAGGTTAAGTTTTTCTTTTTAAACACAGTAGGTATTGAATACACAGTTACTTATAAATATTAAGTTAAGTTCTATTTTTAACCGTCTCATTCAACTAAATTTAAAAACAGCCATAGTCAGTTTTTAAATTTAGAATAATGAGACTGCACAATACAGAAGGGCTTTTAGCAACATCCCACGGGACCCTAATAATATTCATGAAGTTATAATTTAAACCGTTGGACGGGTGTAAAATCACAATGTTTATCATTGGTCCCGAGTTATAGGCAATCAGCGATGATTTATAACTCGAATGTGCTACCGCTCGCGATCGCTCGATCCCAGCCGCGATAGGCCTACGTACCGTATAGATAAGTAACAGGCGCGGGCGCATCGATCACTTGCGCTTGCGCAGATCAATTGTAAGACCAGTTTATGCAGGGCCCAGCTAATAAAACAACAACAAAACCAACCATTCGACATATTTAATTAATATAAATACTATTTTTGGTTGAAACTACATCATTATAATATTTTAATATGTATGTTCGTACCCTAAGTAAATAAAATTACAGTTATTAAGGATTGTTGTGGAAGGTTGTATATAAAAATGGTGCTCTGTAATTTTAATCAATATATTTTGATTAGGCTCAAAATATAGTATAGAATTTATGATTAAGTAATTTTTTTTTATGAATGTCGCTTCAAATGTATGATGGGCAATTTAGAGCTATTTGTGAAAATATGGTCTAATACAAAATTATGATAATCTATTATTATGACATCTTTATGAATAATTATTCAACAGTATTAGGTGTGAATTTATGCATCTGAATCGAGAATTACCTACTTCTGACGTGCTTTAGAAGTGGGCTAATGTTTATTCAAAAAATATTGTGTAATTTGGCAACTTTTAATAACGTCAATGTCGTTTAAATAAGAAAATATGGTGTTTTATCAAAAAGCGTGTTGAGCCGACCTCAAATATATGGGACAAGGGCAGGAAAATAATGATAATATTTTCTCAAAACCCTCATGAAGCTTTTAAGGAACTTTCAAGAAATGGGTACCCACGGAAATAATTCAGGCACAGGTTTCAATATCCAATATATCAAAAATATACTTATAATAAGAGTGCGTTTGATGCTGGCAGAATAGTCAACATTACACCGTATAAGTTGCCGCCAAAAAAAAAACATGTTTGCGTTAAATCAATCGCTTTATATTGATAACGTTTTAAAATGGTTGAATTAGTGAAAAATAGTGATTACAGAGCAATGGTGCCGCCCGATAAGTTTCCTTATCGTCTGATTTTACGATGAAATCACATAAAATCGACGTAATTTGCGATAAAAACGTGAGATTTCTTTTTTTATCGGTAAATCCATTTTTCAGTCGATGGCCAGATAGCGGATGTGTTGGTTGTGATAGATCATTACTTATACTTATATCTTTTTTACTTATTCTTTGGGAATTATCGAGCAAACTGGAGATTTTCATCTTATCAGTGGTAAGAGATACAGCAGCTACTTAAATATTTGCTTTAATTTTTTTGTGTTTGATCATGTTTTGGCTTTAAAGGACCTTGTATTTTTCTCTCTCTTGAAAATGGACAAAATGTTTCCACAATTAAATAGGTTTTTTACAATGTCGTAAATGTGGAGGTATTTTAAACTGATCGTGTCGACCGTTATAGTTTTATGTTCAACATATGGTTCGCTCGTTTGTACATACCTTCTTATGTGAGGCATGTCAAAGACATAAAAGTTAGCTCATTTGAATACTTAGAAAAGTAAAAATTTTGTTTTACATTGTAACAACAGCTTGTAGATTCACTTGCATTTTTATTGTTTTTCTTTAACGGCAAAAAAATCATGAGGTTCTCAATACAACGCGTATATTTTATCGTAATTCCCAAGTGTTTAATAATCTAGATCTATAATAGACAACGTAAGTCTTTTTTGTCCCTTTATTTGTTAAAGATAGCGGTTAAAGTTAGAGGAGCTCGTGGTTAAATAATAACAGCCGCTCGGATCGATCTTTAGATTAAGCCGTGCGTGCCTAGGTTGGTCTATGGATGGGTGAGCACCCGTACATACCGAGTTTCCTCCATCCCTCGGAAAGCACGCTAAGCTGTTGGTCCCGGCTGTCATTTGTAGAAAAGGGAAAAGTTGGGAAAAGGCTAGGCAGATGATGAATACCTACTTAGTTGTTGCCTAGAAAATTAATTTTAATCCGTTCTCGGAATACGAAAATTAAGATCTCATTGAAAATATCTTTGCAGTCATGTCATGTTTTAGATATAAGGGGCCTACCTAGATACGTTTTTTAGGGTTCTGTACCAAAGGGTAAAAACGGGACCCTAAAACTAAGACACCGCTGTCCGTCTGGATGGCTGTCGCCAAGCTGTATCTCATGAACCGTGATAGCTAGACAGTTGAAATTGTCGATGATGTATTTCTGTTACCGCTATAACAACAAATATATATATATTTTTTTAATAATTCATCCTATACAAGAAACGTGTTTTTTTGGTTTATGGTACGGGTTTGTTGCGTGCGAACCCCCTTTAATTATTAAATAACTTATTTTTTTTATTATTTGTAATTATTAGTACATAAATAACTTATTTTTTTATTATAGCGATAGCGGCAACAGAAATACATCATCTGTGCAAATTTCAGCTGTTGGTGACAGACAGCCAGAAACGTGTTATTTCGATTTATGGTACGGAACCCTTCGTGCGCGAGTCCAACTCGCACTTGGCCAGTTTTTTACCACTTCTTTAAGTAATTTTCTGTGGTTTCAGCCTACCCCCGTGGGAAACAGGCGTGTGTGTATGTATGTTATTTAAGTAATTTTAGCTCTAACAGCCCTTTAGTCTCAAACTACAGCTGGACGCAAACAAGAAAATTATTTCTGTGTATATAAATAATCTGCCAACTTATGAGTTACATTTAGCATTATTTATATTTTCTCTTTTTAATATGACAAGTTTTTGAGAGACAAGAGAATTTTAAATGACAAGATGAAAAAAATGGTTCCTTCAGATAAATCATTTTATAGGCATCCAACAATTAATAGACTTTTTATTTAATATCCGTCGGTTCGTATTTATGGGCTTCTTGTGTTATAACCCTGAGACAAACTCTTGGTGAGTTATGCTAAAGTCATTATTAGGTAAGTACTGTAGTGTGTACGGAATCTACACCACCAAATTATACACCTTTAAATATTTAACTCTTTATATGTATACTTTCTAAATCAGTTAATACTTACATGTTTTTACATTTATAGATATTTTTCTATCTGTCCTTCTGACATCATCATCTGCCTAGCCTTTCCCCAACTATGTTGGGGTCGGCTTCCAGTCTAACCGGATGCAGCTGAATACCAGTATTTTACATGGAGCGACTGCCTATCTGACCTCCACAACCCAGTTACTATTGGGAAATACGATACCCCTTGGTAAGACTGGTTGTCAGACTTTTTGGGCCACTGAATACTTTAACGACTGTCAAAGATCTTCAAATGACAGCCGGGACCAACGGCTTAACGTGCTTTCCGAGGCACGGAGGAAACTCGGTATGTAATGGGTGGTCACCCATCCATAGACCAACCTAGGCAAGCACGGCTTAACCTAAAGATCGACCCGAGCGGCTGTTATTGTTTAGCCACGAGCTCTGTCCTTCTGACAATCTACATTTTTATTCCTCTTTTACATTCAAATGTATTAACTTTATTAAGCTGCCAGTATCAATCGGCTGCCAGAACGATATATCATTATAGGACCTCTACAGTACCTATAAGAAAACCAGCTAGCGATTATAGCTAGACCCTTCTTCATAAACATCGAAATATCTGTACTAGATATTTATTCTCAAAAAAGACACAAAGTCACTTACATGAGAACAAAGAACCTTATGCTAGTTTATCTTATATTATAATAACCTCGTCAGTGCATTACAACATATACAGGGTGTAAACAGACTCTTCACGAAGCCGTCAAACAAGCATTCTGTACATCAAACTAAGTAACTTTACGCAAAAATTATTGCTGGGAAACGACTTTTTTTTTGCGGTGAAAAATCGCGTTTTACGGTAGGACTCAATGTTACGCATTCAAAACATTGTGTTGATGGATGGATTGCATAGTACGGGGACCGTGAAGGTGTCTTAAGTAAAAAAAATACATTAAAAACATGTATTAAAAAAAAACTTGTGTAGAAGTTGTAACTTTGACCCCTAATATCTCCGTAACTAGAAGGTTGCCAGGTATGGTCTAGAACAAAACAATGATCGCAATGACGGGGAGAACAAGTGCCTAAGTCTTTTTACACCCTTTATAAGTTATACATTATAGTATTATAATAACAAATATTCTAGAATAAATGGTAGTAAAAACCACTTCAGATCAAAACGATCAGAAAGACAGACAAGAAGATCATTTTTTTTAGTATCAAGCACATAAAAATACATTAGATTTTTTTTTATCAGAAGCAATAATAACAATGTGATTCCTCGCTTATCTCGTGCTTTCAATCTGTGACAGTTATAAGATTTTTCGACATTTGCGTGGTTTATCTGCCAAATAACTTGTTTTGTCGCTACAGATTTTCAGAGTAGAATTACTCACCTACTTGTCTGACAATTATCTATTTGCCATAGTAATTATCAAGTTTACTCAATAAACCAAAAGTATTCCTATTTATTTAGTAGCCTACCTGAGTCCAAATCCGTTTATCCTTTAAACGCTATTGAGTCCCAATTGTTACCTATAAACTTACTAATGTTTAAACTTTCACAAGTTTATTTGATATAATTTAATCAATATTGGTGTATAGCATTATTGATTGAATTTTAGAAATAAAAATCAAATACTAGCTATTACCCGCGGCTTCGCTCGCGTTAATTTAGAATTTGATAATGAATTTGGTTTGTACTTTGCTTGTATTAATATAATTAAATCATGATTCGAAAGACACGTGGTGCCGTCTATTATCATAAGAACGTTATTGTTGTTTTCCTCGGGAGCAGTCTTTTTTTTGGGAGGAGAGACCAAAAAAAGGAAAACATATATATGCAAAACTTCCGGATGATCGTTTCCGTTGTTTAGGCGTGAAAAGGTAATAACAAACAAACAAACAAACTTACTTTCACATTTATAAATATGTAAATATAAAAATATAATAATAAAGTTTTTTTTTTTTATATAATTTTTGTTACTAAAAATACTTAAAAATGAAAATAATAAGTTAGAAAAATGCATAAAGGATTATAATAATATAGTTTTCAGTGTTTATGATAATGTTAGTGTTAATTTTAGTCAGTTAAAAAATATATCTAGTATTGATTAGAAGCCTAAGTAAATATATATTTAAAATTTAATGCTTAGATTCTTATCACTATCTAAGGGGCAGGAAATTAGGTAAAAATAATTTTATCAAATAATAAGCTTGATAAGTAAAGCCAAGTGTTCGAATTTGCTTTTAATAAAATAATTCTTTTCGCGATAAAATAAATCGATTTTATCGCGATTGGCCTATCTGACGTTCTTATCGTAACGATAATTAATTGTTTAAAAATTATTTTGGTAAGTACAAAAGCAAATAAGCACTTAGTCCTTGTTGAAAGTATCCTCGAGTTATTAGAAAATGGCTACACATATTTTATAAGATAAAGAGTGCCAATGTCTTCTTAACAATTTACTTCACCACCACGGAACACATTGGATCTCGTGGTTTAATAATAACAGCCGCTAACGTCGATCTTTAGGTTAAGCCATACTTGCCTAGGTTGGTCCGTGGATGGGTGACCTCCCACTACATATTGAGTTGCCTCCGTGCCTCGGGAATCACGTTAAGCCAATGGGATCCGGCTGTCACTTGTAGTTCTTTGACAATCGTGTCAAGTAGTCAGTGGCTTGAAAGTCTGACAACCAGTCTTATCAAGGGCATTCGGCTAGACTGGAAGCCGACCCCAACATAGTTAGGAAAAGGCTGGGCAGATGGAACACATTGGAACTATGTTATAAAGTTATAAACGGAGAGTTATATTGGAGAAAAAAAAATTCTACTCCTCATACTAAAAAGTCACGTGACCAACAAAGCTTGTAAGGAGAAGCAAATTATTTTTTCGCGAATTTTCCAAAGTCCTAGAACAAAAGTTGTTCAGAATGACGAGTTGTGTGACCCTTCCCGTTACACGTTGTATTCATTAGTTATTACAAACTATTTAATAAACTAACAACAAACTATATTTAATTTGTATAATTGCGTAAGAGAAATGACTGGTATCTTTAATTCATGATATTTTCTCTATTCTTGGCATTATTCAAATGATTATGAAGTCAAATGTATTTTTGTTTCGAACGAATCAATAAGATCTTTAATGACTATTAATGCCATAATGCAATAAAAATTTGTTATTCTTTAATATCCTTCATAAAACTGATCACATTACACATATCATTACGCCTGTAATCCCAGATGGGTCAAAAAACTGACTGCAATATTTTTTTTTTGATCATAATATATAGTTATACAGGGTGTAAACGGACTCTTTACGAAGCCGTCAACCAAGCATTATGCACATCAAACTAAGTAACTTTACGCAAAAAATATTGCTGGGAAACGACTTTTTTTGGTTGGGGTGAAAAATCACGTTTTACGGTAGGACTCAATATAACGCATTCAAAAAATTGTGCTGATTAAATGGGGGTCGTGAAGGTGTCTTAAGTAAAAAAAAAACATTAAAAACATGTATTTAAAAAAAAAAATGGTGAAAAAGTTAGAACTTGACCTCCAATATCTCTGGTGTATGGTCTAAAGCAAAAAACGGGGAGAACAAGAGCCTTTCGGTTTCGTTAAGAGTCTTTTTACACCCGTTATGTACACTTAAAGCTAAAAAATCGTAAAAATCTTTTTCATGAAGGCATTATGATTTCTAGATTCATGAAATATTTCTCTTGCAAAGAACCTATCTTCAGCATTTTCATTCCGGATGAGAAGATGTTTGAAGATGTTTATGATTTGTTTGTTTTTTGTTTATTATTCAATCACGATTATTAACGTTGCCGTTGACATCTTTATAAATATATATTTGACTAGCGGACGTCACACGGTTTCACCCGCGTAGTTCCCGTACCCGTGGGAGACCGGGCGTAAAATATAGCCTATGTTACTCGCTGATAATGTAGATATCCATTGCTGAAAGAATTTTTCAAATCGGTCCAGTAGTTTTAAAGTTTATTCGTTACATACAAAAATAAAAATCTTTCCTTTTTAAAATATTATAAGTTTTAAGTATATAGATGTTAAATATGTATTTGGACTCGTTCTTGACTGATTGGCTAGAGAAGGCAAAACACCGGGATAGTTGGAAAGGACCCTTTGGGACAGGATAGGCTAGCAAAAAAAAAGTATTTAATAAGTAATCCTAAAGTATCTAGAGCTGTGATTTTAGCATCATACTATGTTATGTGCATTATATTGATGATTGCATTAACATTGACAAAATATTTTAACATGAATCATAAAACCACGTAGTAGAGATGACCTACAAAATACGACTTAAATATATTATTCAATTTCGTTATCAGCCTACTCCTACTCATATAACACAAAGAGCCAAAATTATATGTAATTTATATAAATTGTATTGTGTACACACAATGACATTAAAATACCTCTATTATGTATATGATGGCGCATATATTTTGGCATGCCTATGAAGTTTTTTTATTGTTAACAAACAGTTCGGAGTTAACTAATATAATAGTTTATGGGTGTGGCGATGAGCTATCAAATATCATGTTTGTGCACCTAGAATAAAATATCAATAATTGCAACACTTTATGAGCTTGTGTAATGTCAAATGCGGCGTGAAAGGATTAATCTTGTTATGAAATCAGTTCAGGACCTGTGGAATAAGCCACTTTCTAACCTCATTCCTAATGAATCCATCTATATTTTGTAGACTTACACATAACATAATATCACGCCCCCTGTAATGCCCGGAGGGTTAAGGAGAGGTGTACTACAGTACTACCACATTTCCCTCATGTTACCAGATTGTACAGACGCCAGCACATCAAGCTACCCGAAACTGTCAAATAGTCCCAATCAACCTTGAACCTAATGCTTTTGCGATATAATTGAAAATCTATTAAAGAAATTTGACAGATTGTAGTAGCTTGATGTGCTGGCGTCTGTATGTACCTATCATCCTTTTATTATCATCTTGTTCAGAAGGTGCTGGTATTTCATGAGTGTTTAACAAATGCGTCTGACTCAGATAAAGATATCTCTGGCAGCTTTTCGGTAGTAATAAAAATCACTGCTTGGTTGGCTAACGACGCTTAATACCCGGTTATCGCTTATCGTGGCGGTTCGAGTGTTGTTTGCTCCTTATCACTTAATCAAATTGGGAGCGTATCGATATCGCAGACGTATTTGATAGCACACCACTATTATCTTAATTGATTGTCTATTTTTTGACAAAATACCGGCTCAGATTTATCGTATTTATTTCTTTGATGTCGACCAAAATGACTTCATGATATCCGTGTGCCTTATACGTGGTTTTTTTTCTTGGATTTATTTGTGTAATTCCTTTCTTTTGTTTTGAATCGTACAGAAACAATACAAATAATGGTTTATCTTCCACAGATACGTGCAATATGAACTGGTCGTCAACCACCGCGTCAAGTTGAGGCCTACTAATGCAAACACTGAGCCCGACTGCTCTTTAGTTCGGGTTCTCATACACCAAACCGAGTTGACTTTAGGAATGTTGATAGGGGAGTGGACTTATAGTGTGTGTGTATAAAAGCGATGCATGGTGTGTGAGGTCGGATCGGCCATGGACATGAGTGGAGAGGGCGCGGGGGCGGGGGCGAGCGCGCTGCAGCAGCGATGGTACGAGGGCCGCGTCAACGGCAGCCCGGCCGCCGGCGACGTCAACGCCGACGCCAATGGCGACGGCTTCTTCCACTCTCCGCTGGAAGGCGGCCATCACAGCCGCGCCCGCTACTACCATCAACAGATGCACGCCCCCTACTCCGCCGCTGTCGGCTCGCACGGTAAGTACGCGTTTATTGATCCGTTCAACATGTTACTGTATAGTTCTGTATAGAGCTGTCAGTGTTGTATTGACAGGTCTTTCTCAACGGTGATGTTACTTATCGCCTGTGTTAAGTTAATATGTACCTATGTGGAACAGCAAGCAAGTTGGATGACTTCTGCCGGTCTGTAGTTCACAGCACCTGTTTAATTGATAACACCGCCTGATCTCTAAATCACTCACATTACGTACAATTTACGAACATTGGCTCTCAGAACTGGACGTCGTAACAATTAAGCACGTTAAGCAGACCTCTAATTCCGCGAGCGAAACTGTCAGAATTAAGCAAATTGCTCCCACGGACGGTAGGCAGCTCGTCCGTCCGACGTTATCGCACATCAGACGATATCTCTCCAAAACTCCACAATTAATTCAACAGAGCCGACCAGTCAAAATCGCCATTCTGTAAGGTGACAGCTTAGGTAAACACGATCTAAAATGGGCCCCGCTCGTAAAGGAAAAAAAAATGAATCCATACTTTTTGTTTTTTCTTTTGAGGTTTAAATTTTATGGCGGCTATAAAGATTTTCGTGGGGACAGGTGGCTCTTCTTTATATTCCAACTACTCGGCCGGTTGTACAAAAGTTCGTCTATATGGTGGTGTTAGGGACTAGATTGGCATGTGGACGGTATGGGACGATTAGAATTTATTTAGCGGTCGGTCGGTAGTGATGCGACACTTAAGAAACTGTGTGACTTCTTGGAATCGGAACTGGGAATTGATTTCGTCGCGTTCACAGCAGTTATGTGTGATAGTTTATGTGTGTCGACGTCGGGGTTCGGAGGACGCGACCGCCCGCCATCCTCCCGCGCTTGGTCATGTTTGTAAGCCCGCTCTGTTATCGTGTTAGTGTCGAAGTCCGATGCGGCTTCTTGTCGCTCTGATTATATCTGAATCTGGTAAATTCGTCCGTCGCCACACGGCGGCGTTTCGATTAGGTTACTTACATATAAAATTATGTGAAACATTGATTCCCGCGAACAGATAAGTAAATTAAAAAATATTACCCGAATGTCACTGCTCACTTTTGTTATCTCTCATATTACAGTAACACGGGTTACTTGAACGTTTATATTTTTAAATTGCGCATAAATAGGCGGTTTTGGTAAGTTTTTTCTTTGTAAAATCGGTGCTTCATTGCGGAGCTCGGTTCATGGAGTTATAAAAAGTGTATTTAACCATGTTGGGGCAGTCATAAACTTACTACGATGACAACTCGGATCGTTTTCACTTTGGTCACTAACTTTATTACCGGATTTATGCTTCTCGCGTCACCGGCATGATATCTGGTATTATTATATATACATATTTATTTTATTTTTCGAATTAAACTGCATGGATGTGTCGCGTTCATATAAAAGTGTGGTTGTGATCTTAAAGTATCTAAGAACAAGAAGTTATCTAGAGCCAACGAGAACAATTTATGTTAATTTGGGTGGAATTCGTTGGGACATGGTGGCGAGCTAATGAAACGTTTTTTTTAATGACAGCTCGGTTGCCATGGTGACGGGTGTGTCCCTGTAACGCGATATCCCGCGTCAAACGGGCACTCACAATTTATGGTTTAGTAAAACGATTGATGACATAGTGGAAATTATTTATTTTACTCAGAGAGTTTCACTTTTATTGTTGTTTTTATTCGGTGTAACTTCTGAAATGTTACACCTATTGCGCGATACCTACTTAATGGAGGCCGGCTTGTGTTTCATTTGATTTGTGGACTGACAGTAAATGAAAATAAAAATGTCTGGTTCTCAGGGTTTTTTGTCGTTAAATTGAATGGTTCAGAATCAGACGTCACGAGTTTTCCGACTTAACACTTTTTATTTCTACCCAAATTTATTTTACTTATGATTAAATTGTCTGTGTTCTTAAATCAAAAAGTTAAGTTATTCATTTATCATTGTGCATTGTATTTTGTTAAAAGTAGTAATTTTATTACTTATTTATTAAAATGACTTTAATAAATATATACCAACCACTTAGGTACCTATTAACTCCTACTAAGCTAAATACAAAATAAAAGTATTTCAGCCAATTTTTCTTTCATCAAACAATCTCCATACAATTCTTTTTCTCAAAGTGCCTTTGCTCGGCCATGTAACAATATGAAAGGCAAGACCACAAACAAACAGACAAACAAAACCAGACACATTATTCAATCCACCGTTCTGTATCGACTCATCGCCAATTTCACACCTATTGAGCAATGACAACCGTCGGGCTACTCGTAATCTCCACCAAGATAACTGAAACACAGCCTTATCCTTGGCAGCATTGAGTCAACTATCCAATGTCGTGTTTGACTATAAAAAAACAGTAATTGTTATGATACGTTGTTTTAAATTATTGGCTTGTGTGCACTTACGCAATTCCACATATAGATAAGTGGATTGAAATTACTGCTGAACTCACCTGTTAAAGGCAACAAATTGTATGTAGTTACTGTAGTTAGATATACATATACGATGTTCCTAAAAAAGATAGCCTTCAATAGACTACCGTTGTGTCTATTCCTGTGTCGTTTTTTGCCACAAGTCTATGGACTGGAGTGTTTATGCAAATGTAAGCCATAAAAATCCCATGTAGTAGGACCTAACACTTGCAGTTTCGGTTGGCTGAATGTGGTTGAGTAAAACTGAAGGTATACCTACGTAGGTACAGTAAAACATGAGCAAACAAGTAGCCGGCCGGCATGGCAGCAGGACCGACCGCCAGACGTTCATTTGTTTTTTTATTATTCCTTTAACACAAGTTTACATCACTAGACGGGAGAAAATGAGATTTTTTCAATTACCGCGTTCTGTTGGTTAAATAAATGAATGTAGTAGCGAGTGTGTCAGCGTCGCGCGTCGGTCGCATGAACTGCCTCATCCACTTACTCGTACACCCACCTTTCAATTGATTAAACATTCCTTTTGCAAATTAGAGCTGCCTACTCATCTCGACCGAACTGTCATTTTTCAGTGACTTTAATCCTTATACTTTTACGTACAACAAACCCTTATTACGGCAAGTAATTGTGCAAAACGTGGCACAATTAAAAATAATTGAATGCCTGCGACATAAAAAAATAAAACATGAACAATTCCCACTAAAATGATGATCCGCCATTGTGAGTGCTCCCGTATAATGACAGTTGTTGATTCCTCGTGCTCTTCTGTACATTTTCATTTACATACACTAGTAACGGAGGTACATTTGGCGAATGCAGCGTTTGTCACCGCGGGGGGAGGTGTGTGCGTGAGTTGTGCGTGTGTGCGTGCGTCGCGCCCCGCAGATTGGCGCAATTAGCGCGCGGGGTGGGGCTTGCGCCCGCGCACGCCGCGACATCTCCTCCCAGACGCACACTGCTGCGTTACCCGTAATCATGCCACGAAATAATGCTGCCATCAACGGTTAATTATTTCCCCCCTGCACTTTGCAACCAGAGCCTGGCCATGGGCTGGCGACATGCATAGTTAGACCGCATGAATTAAATATTTGCTAGAAAAAACAAAGGAGTTGTTGACACACAGGCGTCTAAATTAGCACTTCTTTGCATTCTTTTTAACATAATAAGTTTGTTTACCTATTATGCCATTAGCCTTGATAGTTCAACTATGTGTTGGAAGTTGTTTTTGTTGTCAAACTTTCTTTTAAATCTAAAAAAATATTTAAATTTGAATACCTCATTTCAGTTCAAAAATAGCAGAATAATATTATCGAAACAGATAGATCTATTGAAGTGTAGAAAGTGTCAGTAAAAGCGTTATTTTATTAGGCTTTTATTCAAGCCTAGGTAATATTAGGCTTGAGATTATAGTTTATTTTAAATAACTCTGCTTTTAGAAACTAAAACAAAAAGAGAAAGCCTCAATTAATTTTCTAAAGTGTTTAGATTATTGGATTATCGATAATGCGTGAATATTTTTACATCAAATAAATATTTTCTTTTATACCCCTTTGTATGCGGTTGTACCCAGCCTACCAGCTACTTCTCCATACATTGAGGGCTACCATACAATCGATACGCGCCGGACAATTGACAACGATCGCCAGAGAGTGGAATAGCCATCGCACATCAGCTAGAAACATAGACACTGTTAAATAGACACAGCTTAAACTCGTGCTATACTTACTTATAGGTTCAAATTTTGTCTATAGGTATTTCCTAGATTTGCGCGGTTATTGATTGGGTTTGGGTTTATTCTTCAATTGCCTATAAGGAGAATACTAATTTACGTAATTGTATTACGAAAATCCTTATTGAAGTTTTTCAGGCTAATTAAACTAAAGACAAAAAAAAATAAGATAGTATTTTTTCCACATGACTGTACTTTACTACTCATTGTAGCGTAGGGTAACCACATTGTTTGAAACGCACCGCTGAATTAAACCAAAAATATTCTAAGAGTTCAGATGTAAAGATAGTAAGTAATAACTAAATAAAAATCGAAAGTTGACTTACCCTGCCCAGAAGCACTTCAACATTAATTAAGTCAAACTGTCTGTTATACTGGCCACTTATATTATTAGCCGTCACAATACATTTAGCGGCGGCCATTTTGAGTTACGTTTGAATTAAGAAGCGTGGCGTAATCCCAACTGTTGCAAGGCAAGCCAAACAGTCTTCGATGTGGACAATTTGAAAGTAGATAGAGAAGATGATTGACATTACGTTTATGCGAAAAATCGCCTAATATTGTCATTTTTACCCCTTAAGCGTGAATAAAACTGAAAGAAAAGCCATTTTCCGCAAGAATAGTTAGATTGTAGGTTGAAACCACGTTTATTTACAAAGTGATGAATAATAAATTGTTACCTAAAATTAGATCAATCCACAAAATGAAAATGTGCCAAATAAGAAAGAATTACATGTTTATACTTTTTTCATTCATCATTACTTTGCATCCAAATGTTTGGTGACAACAATATTAATCATTCACTCTTCCTGTTTTAGCTTTCCTTGCTTTTAAATTTTTTAACAGAACATAAATTGAAAGAGCAACTGCGCACATGGCTAGCGACCATTTGCGTAAGTACACACAGTTTTTTCTTGAAGCAGGCCAGTTGTTTTTCTTGAAGCTTTGATCAAACCGAACTTCCCGAAGAAAAAGTAAACGTGAACAAAAAGTACTTACCTAGTACTTAACACTGCAATGTACTTTGGTCTATTGGAGACCATATAAGGAAGCAATGTGTTTGGTTTTTGTCTATCATGCATAGTTAATGTTACTTAGTAGCTTGCATTTATTGGTAGAAACAATGAAGTTAATCTTCGTGTAAATGAGGTTAGTACAGTAATTGTACCTCTTCGTATCAGTTATTTGCTGGATAAGTAAGAGGCTGACAAAATACTAATCAATACTCACTGTGTCGCTGTGTTTTATTAAGTAGAATCGAATAGCATTTGTTTACTTCTTGCTTATCCTGTTATTCACAAGAAACGTGATGATCATTATACTCAACCGTTCACTATACTGCAAACACATACATTTTACATGCTCAAATAATTACGAAAACCCTCAAAACCATACTAGCGTTTCCATCTCACCAACCTCCAATTTTCAACCCTAAAACAATAACATATTGAAAACAAATAAGGTATATAACAAAACAATTTAACAAACAAAACACGGCAACAATCTAACAACAACGCTTACAAATATCGATTGCTGGCTTCAAACAAACAACTAGAAAACACCGTTTTATTGACGTTTGCCGTAGTTAAAAGTTTAGCGTGCTTCCATACCATCGATCGCGCGGGGAACAGTTGACCTAATTACTTAAGTTTTTAAATTACCACACATTTGTTCTTTGTCTAGAACTTTAGTTCTTAATGCTCGTTTTATTTTAAGCTTGTTTGAAAACAAATAGTGCACTTGGGTGAAGTTTAATGTGGTACAGAAATTGGTAGAGGAAATTATAGTGTGGTTTGTGGGTTTGAAATTATGCTTTGAAGTTGTGTTATAATAGGGTCTGTTCTTGGATTGTAACTTTTTAACACCGTATTTCATTGAGTTACGCAGAAACTACAGTGATAATTTATGATCCTTACATAACTTCTCTGGTTTCGAGTAACTAAATAACCATAGTTTTAATGCTGTAGCTAACACTAAAGCAATTAAAACACAAATCTTAGTAACTAGAAAACGTCCAACCAACCAATAAACATTATTTTAATTTGTACTTAGCTACCCAACTAATTTACATATAAAGGAGACGGCCAGACGGGTCCGTTTGAGAACCATTGGCTCCATTTGATTACCTCTAGCTTACCATTCTAATCTAAGCTAATTAATATTTAAATGTGCTTACGTCATGACAATGTATTTAATACAATGGGCAACAGAGTTCCCAGCGTATTTTTTTTCCTAATCGGTCATTATTTGGCCCCGTACAAAAAATAATGCCGGTACAGCTCGCTCGAATGCACCCGACGCCGCTCGCTAAAGAACTTAATGTATTCATTTTGCTTTTATATCTTTCGCGTGATTAACTTTGATTGATTGCATCCAAATATTGATATTTGATATTAAAATCTGGCGACCGGCCCGCGACAGGGACAGAAGTGCACAGTGACATGGGACAAAGAGGGACAGCTCAGTATTTTCCATGTCGTTCGCATGATAATGAATAATAATCGCGTATGTATGGGACATGTTAGGAAGTGTTTTTCTGAAGCAGCAAAAAAACCCCGTGATGAAAATGATATCTACGCTTGAAATTAAAAGTAATTGCAGTTTTTTTTGTGAATTGTGTCTGAACTGCTATAAAACTTAATGTTGTTTTAAGTTTAACGTTTCGTTTTATCCACGATAAATTTATTATCAACTTGACGCTTAATGTGAGCGTGCAAATAAAATTATGATAGCGCTAACTTCTCAAAGTTAATAATCTAAATGTCATATTTACGTTATCTAATCAAGTTGCGATACACTGGGCATGTAGCAAAAAAAGAACATGCTGGGCCAAACAAAGTTACATTGAGAAAAACGATTTTCAAGAAGTGATCATTCTTATATCTTGATGTTTGTTTCTTCACTGCATGTGTTCGCATTAGTTAGAAAAGCTGTTTAATTACGAGGTCTGTCTAAGTCAGAGGCTGGCAGGGTATGTTTCCGGTCGATTGCCGCGCTGAAGGTGATGCGCGCCGAGCTTGATGGATGAAGCCAGCGCAGGCGCAGGCATGCGGCTCAGCCACATGAATTCGTGTACACAAATGCCAACTTCATTTTTCTGCCCACAGCGATACACTTCTAGCTCGCCACTCTCTTACTCCAATCAAATAAGGTTCAAAATTGACTACTTCTAGTTTTAGACAACTTTGATCTCCTAACTAGTGTAGATGAGTCGGTGGTTTTGTCACGATTTGTCATACATCGATATGCGGTTACGGACATCCCTAAGAATGGTTACAGCTCAAAATTTAAGCAGAAGTTATGACAAAAATGTCGTGGGAACGGCCAACGAACTGTGGCTGTACTCTTTTTAATTGATTGGGCTCGAATGTCCGACTAATGGCGATCGTGCCACAACAAAATAACTTGTTAACAGAGCGACTACAATAAACTGAGACTTAATTATTAATTCACGATTTATATATACTATGTTTTATAGACAGCGTATCTAACAATAAAAGATAAGAGGATCGTTAGTTAAACCGATGAGATAACAAACATAAATAAAGTATAAAGCAGTTACCTCAGGAGCTCGTTGTTTTTCTGCTCTCAAATATGTTTCGAACACAGTTAGCTGTGTGTCCGCTCTTGCTTTTTTGTTTTAGGTGAAGAGAATTACAAGTGTATCAGGTTCGCGACCGGGTATAAATAGTAACCGATTGGTAGCCTGCCATTAAACATTACATTTACCTTCGAAATAAATATACTTTAGAAACTGTTGATCATTTTGGTTCACTCAATTTACTGTTGTTCCTTTACCAATCTAGGATTGCTTTCTTTTTATAGCAATCTAAACCATAATCTAGATCTTTTGTAAAAAAAAATAGTTAATAATTAGAGCATTGGCCTGTTGTAGGTAATACACGTTAAAGAACCGTTGTAGTGTAAATTGCCAAGAAATTCAGATTTATATTTTCATTAGCGTCGTACGTTTTTTTACTTTATAATACATTTAGGGCGCGGGGCGTGAGCGTCGCGGCGCCGTGGAAGTGGAAGCCTATTTTCGCAGCACATTACTGAGGATGAATGATTTCCTGGCCAGCCATGATTTATGCCCCTCTGTTCTGTACTGGCTACCAAGGGCCAGTGACAAAGACTCATTACCGCAACCCCGGTAAAGAATGGACACTCCTTTGTGCAAGGCAAGTGTGGCATTTGTCTTTCTTTGTTACTTTTGTATGTAGATACCCATCGTCTTGGATATACTCGAGCTATTTTAACTGATTTCTATCTGCTACTGAAAGTTGGTTGGTTTGATTAGGTATATAACTATGTTGATGCTATCAGGAATATAAAATATTTAGAGGAAAGTTTTTTGTTAAAATATAATAATGTTTAATTAAAACAAACAATGCTTTTAATCTTGTAATTTTATAATGTAGTCGTAATGACGCGTCTGTATTATTCGGTCGTTAATCTTTGTCGAGGACGCAAGTACCGGACGCTTACCACAGATTCTTAGCAACAGAAGGTTTATTACCAATAGATTTTACATAAGATCGCACCTGTAATCCCCGAAGGGATAGGCAGAGGAGGTGTACTTACCTTATCTATACTTTATATTATTAATATTATAAAACTGAAGAGTATGTTTATTTGTTTGTTTGAACGCGCAAATCCCAGGAACTACTGGTTCGAATTGAAAAAATCTTTTAGTTTTAGATAGCACATTTATCGACAAAGGCTAACTAATATAACATCACGCTACGAACTATAGGAGCGGAGCATCAATGAAAAATGTCCCTCTCTTATGTGTCGCAGACGAAGTTGCCCGGGTCAGCTAGTAGTTCATACTTCTACATTTTGCTGGTTATGTTAAAGTACCATGCAATAGAGGGTGAGCCTATTGCCATCAACCGGGCCCAAATCCAGTCTCCGTAGCTGTTACTGAGAAAATCCTGGATATCACGATGTTCGACCTGGGAATCAACCCCAGGACTTGTGACTATTAGAGCAACGAGGCAGTCAAAATGGACATAAAACTCAATATAAAATTTATTTAATTTCAGACATAAATTAACTTGTTTATACAGTTTGGCAAAAAAAAACAGTTTTTTTAAAAAGCATTTTATAATTTTCTCAGTGAGTGCACTTAATTGTAAATCCACATTTCTATTGGTTATGCTCGTTAATTAAATAAAAGCATCGTATATATTTATTTGTGAGGAAGCGTATGTTTTTCATTAGTTCACAGCTCTTTACATATGTATTCACAATTAATTAATGTTGGTTCACTTATTGTGATTAAATTAATTGAAGCGGGTTGTTTAATTAATAGGTAACGGGTAGTGTCGACTGGCGAGAGGGACTGTAACCTAACCTTTTCAATCCAATCAAGTTATACAAAACCAGTTTATGCGGATCTCCCATTGTACGGGAAATCTATATAAAGCAAGACCATGTTATACTGGAAATGTATAGGTTGATTTTTTTGTTAAACTTAGGTTCCACAAAATAAAAAGAATACTAGTTACGATTTCGGTTAAATGAAATAATAGACAATATATTGTGTCATTTATTTATCATTCTTCTTATTTTATACATTTTTAAATATTTTTAAAAAACAAAACTACACAAAAACATTTAAAAATATAAAAAAAATATCTGTATCAGGAACAAGAACCAGGCTGCAGGTGGTCAGGGCTCCAGAAAGAGGAACCTCCTCACTATGCGTGCCGTGACCAGGAGTACTGCTTTTTGAATCAAGCCCTTGACCCAGCCGCGCAATGAGAGCCTCCTAAGGTGTTGGTTGAGGCTCTTTGCTATAAGTCCATTAACCGTAACGACTATAGGTACAATAATTTCAGATTCCATATCCCACATGTCGACAACCTCGTGTGCTAAATCAAGATACTTGATTTTAAGACAATATTATTATTAACAGTTAAAGCAGATGCACTTAAAGTTTAATACTGCATTAGAAGCTAATCGAAGTAGTATACAGTCCACAATTACAGTAGTATACTGCAATGAAACACTTGATATTGTGTCCTGTCTGTCTTTTTGTTTGCACATCACAGGAGCTGATGGACGCTACCGAAAATGCCAAAATCGTCGCCAAATTTTGGGTTGACTCAATTTAAATTGTCATCGACACCTAAGAAGAAGTACCCTGCGTTATTTGATCCTTCTTATCGAGAAGAATAGAGAAGGAGGGGAAAAGTTATGAAGGTCCTTTCAAAAATAGTTGTCCTACTGAGTTCCGTAGCCAGCAACACTGTGGTCATCAAACCATTGACCCTATCCATACGGCACCTGACAAGGCAACAATTCGCCCAGTCTGTGTACTGTGTACTCTTGTAATAAGAGCACGGTTGGCGGGTGCGCGCGCGCAATAACCGTCATCAGTGGCGCGGCCGCAGGTGTGCTGTTACGTGCTTATGGCGACTTGTTTACTTGTTGGTGTTGTTGTTGAGACGGGATTTTGAACATTTTTGTTAGAATCTTTAACGAGGAAGTATTTAATAGGGCTTGGGTTGGAAAGTTGTTTTTACTGACTGGGTATTTTGCAGAACACCTATTACAAAGTATAATACAGGGTGTAAACAGACTCTTCACGAAGCCGTCAACCAAGTATTATGTAAATCAAACTAAATAACTTTACGCAAAAATTAGTGCTAGGAAATGACTTTTTTTTGGGCTGTAAAATCACGTTTTACAGTAACTGTAGAACTCATTGTAACGGACTCAAAACATTGTGCTGATGGATGGATTGAATAGTTAGAAGGAAGGCGTCCTGAAGGTGTTTAAAGTAAAAACCTTACATTAAAAACATTTAAAAAAAAAAACTTGTAAGAAAGTTGGAACTTTGACCCCCAATATCTCCGCAACTAGAAGGTTCCCAGTTATGGTCTGGAACAAACAAATGATCGCAATGTCGGGGAGAACAAGTAAATTTCGGCTTCGTTAAGAGTCTGTTTTCACCCTTTATACCAACAAGGCTGTATTTTCTGTTCCCGAAGAGTTTGGCAGAGATCCTATGGTACACCCTTATTTCGCCAGGTATTTATTTATTTAACGATCTCCAACAAAAGATATCGATAAATCATTACTAGATAATGTGCAACATAAAGTATTTTGTAGGTGAAGCCTTGTAATAGCCTTTCAAATTCCGAATATTCGTAATAGAATCGGTACTGGGTGCAATTTTGTTTTTTTTTTAATACGGTTAATAGAGTGTATAAGACCATACGACACCTTTAAGAACTAGTAGTTATCTATAAAAATAACATGTCACTGTGCAATGAAGATGTCAAACAGGTTTCAACACAAGTTGATAAAAAGTAGAATGTTCTTAGGTTAGTACGTTTCAAACATCCAACCACGAGAGAGCAGCGCGAGAGCAGCGGTGCGGTGGCCCAGTGGTAGCGACCCCGACTTACGAACAGTAAGTCGTGGGTTCGAACCCAGGCAGGCGCATTACTTTGTGTAATTTATTTCATCACCACTGCTCTCGAAAACGGTGAAGGAAAACATCGTGAGGAAACCGGCATGTCCTAGAAGTAAAAATTCGAAGACATGTGACATCTACAAATCCGCACTGGGCCCGCGTGTTGGATTATAGCCCATTTCCCTCTCATAGAGAGGAGGCCTGTCTCCCAGCAGTGGGAACATTATAAGGGTGATGATGATGATGATTCAACCACGCATTTTAGTGTGCAGAACCTACCTATTACTTTGATGACGTCACCAACCTACTTATAACGGGCCACGAATTAATATTGTCTATAGGCAACTATGGCCAGTATTCGTGACTCGTAGAAGTTGTAGAGGCTATATATTGATCACAGTCTATGGCCGATCGCAGCGATCTGTCATCGGAATAACATTGATTAAAATGTCCACTAAGTAAGTAATAATGTTGCTATTGATTTATTATATTTGATTGCAATGTAACACCGAAGTTGTCTATGGCGAGTCGACGATAATAAATTAGTGTTTTGGAATTGGAAGACTTTTAAACTAACCTTTAGTTTGAAAGTTTTAGCAGGATTATTACAAAGGACTGTATTGAAGCCGGATCGGAGCCGGAATCTGATGAATTCGTGCCCGTTTGATGGCAATAGGCTCAACTTATATCACAAGGGACTTAAATTATTGGCTGCGGGCTGTTCGAAAGAGATATCGCGGCCCTGGAACACAAAGGGCAAGGAAGTAACATGGATGGGTTTTAGTCAGTACAAGCCTGACACTCCTTCGCTCTGCCCAGAGCGGGAGAAGTCATTTGATGATTTCCCTTCCGTAAAAAAAGGGACTTAGATTATTGGCGAAACGTGGTTGTACTGCACCTCTGCCTAACCATACCGAACATGAGGCGTAAAGTTATATGTTCTAAGAATATACTAAAAGGAACGTTTCTTTTCGTCGAAATATAATAAATGTAACAGCTATCTTAGAAGATTAAAAGTTATCTGCTTGATCGATTTGTCGCAAAATAGAAAGAACATAATAAATATGATCAATGCTTTAAAATTCATGATCGATTTGCCTAGGCTCGTCACCTGCACTATTTCTAAGATAACTTGTCGGTCTTTAGTTTTCGAAAAAAAAAAAAGTATTTATTTTTAAGACAACCAAATGGTAGGAAGTACTTTTTAAGCGAAAAATTGCTTGTATTAGGTACTATCGCTCTTCCCGTTTACATTAACAATACACAAGTTAGACAATTTAACAATAAAATCAAATTCAAAATCAATACCAAAATATAAATAAAAATGAATATCAAAATTAAATCGTATAATAATAGAAAGACAATTAAAAAGAGAAATAAGAAACAAAATTCAAATTAATATTGAAATAAATAATAACAAATAAAATTCAAATCAGCATCAAAATTCAAATCAAAGACCAAATTTTTGAGTCAAAATTACGATAAAAGAATGAATGCTTTCAAAATAAATTCTGAACCAATGTGACCTCAGAGTCAAGGATCAAGTAAGGTGTCTACTTTGTCTTGTTCTTAATTTAATCTAGCCACACAAGAGGAGGTGCTGACAGCTCGTAACAGAAATATTAATCAACAATAATCATTAAAAACTCTACCCCTTGCAGTTTCTAGTTACTAGTCATTAAAACACATATAATATACATTTGAACATCAATATACAATTGATTGCAGTCCTATAACCCCATTACCGCACTTGGAAGGTTAGAACTTTTTTATCAGATTTCTTTTTGCAGAACTTTGTACATGACATTTAGGTATGCGGTAATTACGTGATAAGTAATTTATTGTGTTGATGACTTAGGCTATAAACAGCAAAAGCGTGATCATGAATCATACGAAAGGTCGATCGAACGTACCTATCTAGTAGGATTAAGTTATAGTTGACGACCTACGAACGAGTTCCTGCGACCACAGGGGCGGACTGCAACGTCGATAAATTTAAATTAATATAGAAAGATATCGACTTATTAATACACCAACCAATAAATTAAGAACTGTTTTAACGTTTTCTTTCCAATGATCAAAGTATTAACCCGATCGCGTGTTAGAAATGCCTTTTTACATACAGCTGAATCTAATATTATTCTATTGCAATTTATGGCTGTATAATTATTTTAGTAATTTATTATGTGTTATGCGGTTTTAATATAAAAGTTCAGGTGTAATTAAAAATGTTAAATAAAATATAAAAAGTTTTAGTGAAAATATCGTTAAAGATCTTATATCGTCATTGAACTGTGGATGTTCAGAAGTACGCCTCTGGCTTTAAGGAGTTCAGTTGCGACGATTATAATAACTTATCGCTAATGAATTAGTTGTTTTGGTTCATTACTTTTCACTAGCGTACAAACAAGCTAAGCTGCATTTCCCTCATTAATTTTCTTTTGCAAAATGGCCGTTTGTATAGACTCGTTGTGCAATATGACTTCGATCAGAAGACCTTTACAAATAGGTGATGGGATATCGATACGAGGCTGACGCTAGATGCGTGCCTGTATGTTGTGGACTCGTATTTTTCTCCCGATACCGTAATGCGCAAGTCACGAACTGTTATGTAAGCATGCTGCTGGCCGGCGCGGGCGCCATCATTATAGGCATTATTACAGGAACACTCGGCCTCTCGCCCGCCATTGTCAAGATTGTGGGGTCAGACAGACCCCGGACGATGTTAGCCAACTTGTAATTTCGCAATTCCTATAACCCAATAAATCGTAGCTTGTAAAACAATTTGTTCGTGTTCGCTGATGAAAACTCAAACTGTTGCTTCTTAGATCACGCTCTATGATAGACCTCGTGACTGGTACACGGTTATTAATTATGAAAATGATTATGACGACTCATATTGTTCTCATGTCGTGCTTGTGGTATGTTATTGTCATTATTTGCTATATTTTATACGAGTTATGGGCCTTATTTGAGTGGTTGTGTTGCTAACTTAATTTATTTTATACGTGTTTTAGTATGATCTCTGTGTTTATTTTCCTCTTTTTATTGAGGAAGCATGAGTTCAGTACACGATTTTTATTTTACTTTTATTATTCATATTTTGCTACTTACTTGTCATGGTTCAGTCTTCATATCCCAAAGGTCCCGTCACATGATATGTCATTTACTACGTCCATTTCTTTGACACTTTATTTGATGTATATTATTCCTAAGCACTAATCTAATCAGTTCTTACGTAAATTTGTTCTGATTTACGTACACATGTACATGTCTATCATGGATGCGTACAAGCAGTGATTGCTACCGTCAATTCTTATCACAAAGACGACGAAGGGCGTTTATTATTAGAGACTTATGTACAGTCACGAGCAAAAATATATACATGTAGCGAATTACAACATTTTTTTTGCTTATCTATCCATGAGAATTTGTGAGATATTTAACGAATATACAATAGCTGCGAACACACTATTTTAGTAAGAGTAATATCTACAGGATCGCATCTGAATATAACCACGTGTATACATATTTTTGTCCTGGCCTGTACTTGCTTTAATATTATAAACCTGCGCTTGCGCAAACCAAAGCATGTGTTTTGATAGTCGGCGCCGATAGACTTAGACGCTCTTGAGATAACATATCATTTTGTTAAGACATGGATTATCAGCTTAGGTTTTTGAATTGTTTGATAGTTTCAAACAGATTTATGTTAGTATACAAAAGTTCATTATTTGTATTGGAAATTAGTCTTGTGATCTCATAACATAACATCACGCCTGTAATCCCCGAAGTGTTAGATAGAGGTATACCTATTAGTACACCCACATTTCACTAGTTATGTTTAAGTCCATGTAATAGGAGCTGAGCCTATTGCCATCAGCCGCGCACAAATTCAGCCGCGATGGCTGCTACTGAGAAATTCCTGATGGAAAAACCCAATAACACTTTGCCTGACCTGGGAATCGAACCCAGTACATAGGAGTAGTAAGAAAGTACTCGTAAGGAACAGCAAGTGGGTTGGGGTATTCAAATTCCATTTGTTAATAAACTTGATGATAATATAAAATATTTTGAAATTATTGACATCATTACTTACCACGTCCAAAAGTGACTATTTATAGACTTAGATACCTGTTGTATTTACATAAAATAAAGTAGTAAACCCATACATGTTAAATCGCTTTATATTGTAAACGTGTCATTAAGTACCTTCATATTCAATTCATAGCCTGAGGCTCAGTAAATCTAACTTGACTAGGTACTTACATATACTTAGCTAGGACATGCCTACTAGGATTCTAGAAGAGATCAGAATGATTATGTGCAGGCAAAGGGTCTACGTTTAATTATTATAAGGTTCCTTTTGGTGTATCTTACTAATAGTGGGCATCTGAATTTTCACATATACTACTTAAACCTATGCTTTTTGTAATCATTACTCAGCGTTATAGCTAAACTTACTTTTTCATACGTCCAAGTTCAGCCATCTGGTTAATCTTCAGGAGTCTCCAAACAGCGCTTCTGCTGTCACCAATCATCATCATCATTAGCCTATAAATGTTCCCACGGTTGGGACACAGGCCTCCTCTCTATAAGAGGGAATGGGCTATAATCTACCACGCGGGCCCAGTGCGGATTGGTAGATGTCACATGTCTTCGAATTTTTGGTTCTAGGACATGCTGGTTTCCTCACGATGTTTTCCTTCACCGTTTTTGAGAGCAGTGGTGATGAAATAAATTACAGAAAGTAAAGCGCCTGCTTGGGTTCGAACCCACGACTTACTGTTCGTAAGTCGGGGTCGCTACCACTGGGCCACCGCTGCTCGCCAATGTCTAAATGGAATCATTTTGAAGAGTCTTCCCTAACACATAAAACTTCTATCCTTCACCACTTATACAGAGTTAGTGTACCACTGGTCAGTTCCCTTACTTGTCAATTTTACTAATTTACCAGTTTACTCATTAGAAAGTTTCTGAATTCACTAATTTCCTTATTTGCCAGTCTCTAAGTTGTCAATTTCCCTATTAAGTTGATTTCCTGGTTCGCAAGTTTCCTTGTTCGTCAGTTAGGTTTAAAGACATATATTTCTGATAAGAACTTATAAATAACAGTTCACTTACAATGAGATACAGAGGTTACTTCTAAATAATAACATAATATTTGCCTCTGGGGCGGTGGCGACTGTAAAGGGTACATAGAAGTTAGTTTAGATTGTCAGTTTTGCTAGTGCGTCATGTTCCTAACCCGTTACTTTCCTTGTTTGCAAGTTTCCTTGTTCGTCAGTTAGTTTAGGTTGTACTTTGTTTCAATTATGATCATGAACTCAGGTCTTTTTTTCATCAGACTATGCAGAAACTACAGAACACCACCTGCTACGATCCTAACATATATACATATGATCCTACCTTTTGTTTAATTCCACTTCTCTTTTTATTTTACTTTAACATAATCAAGTAGGTAACTCATAAGCACTCATAACTTCACCTGCTAAGTAGTCCCTCAAGTGAAATGTAGCGGAAACTGGTCAGTACTCCCCGCACGGCGCGTTTGATCATCTGATGCTGTATGCCGTGACATACTGGCCGACGGTCGACGGTGGCCCTGCGGTCAGCCAGCTTCTTACGGATCTATGAGCGCTTTTAAGAATACCGCCTGTGAAGGTAGATGCAGAAGGTTCAGTTTAGTTTTGTTGACTGTCATTGCGTGGTTATTTTGGTTTCTTGAGAAATATTGTTACAGTAACGGTGATTTTTCAATTTTGTTTTGCAAAATCGGGCTATAATACTTTATTGATAAAAGTCAGTAAATTATGAAATGTTCATATTTGAGCGAGCTGTTTAATCTTTCCCCGAAGACTGATTACGCAGACCAGTAGCAGACTAATATTTGATGTCGTCTACGACGACTAAAGCGTTTTACTACTCCAATGCTCTACGATAATCGTAGCGCTTTATCAAGTACGAAAATCGCAGAATGGCGTAGTAACTCTACCCTCGACAACGAAGAATGTAGCAGCTTAGTTTCTAAACTATCTCTGCTTAAAAGACTGTAGCTTCGTAGATCCTAATCTATTGGCTACGAGCGTAGCATAGCTACGGCGTAGCACCTGACCTACTACGCCCACAGAGGCGTAGAATCGCCTCATAATTTTCGCGTATTGTGTAACTTCAATGTTGATGAGCAGTTTAACTTCTTAAGTTTTCTTGTTACATGGAAACCCTGCAGTCAGTCGACTTCTTACGGATCCATGAACGCTTTCAAGAGTACCGATGTCTCACTACTGGCATATCGATATCTGTCGGTTGAGAATCGAGTCGAAGTGGATTTAGGTTTCTAACTCGTGATAGATTGGGTTGGGTTATTGCAATGTTTCGACGTAATGCGATTGACTGTAACATCCGTTTTGCGCAGTTTTTGATGTAGAATTAGCTTACCATATATATTGTTTAGTCGAATAGAAGAAATTTAATATATGTCGTCGGTTCTAGAGATTTATATCGATGGTGCTGGTTCTATTGACGCGTGTGTCTCATAATATATTCATATTCAATAAACACCTTTAAATCTCACAAATAAACAATAACAAAAGACAGGTTCCTTCCTAAATACTCAGAAATGTATCAAGAGGGCCATTGATAAGTTGGAACAATGAAAATTTATTAAAATGCAATAACAATAAAATTCGTGTCCGGACATTAGTGATGTTAAGTTATTCTCCAAACGCCACTTAATGAGAAGTGATGGGTTCGTCAGAAAATAAAATAAAAATACAATGTACCCACCCCGGGTTCCAACGAGGCGGGCGCATTCGGTATGCGGCGCGCATGCGCTTGAAATTACATGTCCTGTATGCAAGACATTCCTTCTACCGTATCACAGCAACCGAGAAGAAATTGTCCTCTCATCTCGAGTACTAAACTACCGCATTATGATAAACCTATTGCTGTATCTACGCATGATTAATCGAAGGTACCTCCTTACTCAACCACTGAATCAAAATTAAACCTTAACTCGACCATCTAAGAGCGAGAATCAAACAATTCAATGCCTGCTAATCGATTAACAAGATCAAGAATCGATTGATGCAATACCTAACCGAAGCGTTAAAGTAGCTTTGCCCAACAATTATTCGTAGACGTAGATTCTATCTGAAAAAGATAACGTCTAAATGCTTACATATTTGCTGAGTTTCATATTTAAGATTCTTAAATGATGTTCTTCTATTCATTTGTTAGTTTGATACTACGAAATTTAAGATAGCTATTTGGCAAAACAAGATAAGACATACTTAAAGTAGTGGGTAATATAAGCAAACGGTATGGAATTTCTTGCGTAAAACTTTATTTGGTAAGTTAAAGTTTATACAGCAGTTACTAACCGGCCGTTTGTTCGTTAATTAGTTATGTTTACCACGAGACAACAGGGTTTTAGTGGTATTTATTACATAGAAAGTGTATAACCGTCTCGATGTGAGTTGTTGTAAATCAAAGAGACACCCACGACGAGACGACGTTCGACTTGTCGTACTCTAACCCGAGTGGGCTTAACCGATCGCGTCGTTTCGAAAATTGAGTTCGCTATAGGCGAAAGGCGAACAGTTTCGGTGACAATTCAAAAATGCGGATATATGTGAAGTAATTGCTGTAATTTATATTTTAGATACTAATATTCTGACGTATTTAAAAAAAAAATATTTAAAAGATTCAACATAAAAATAGTATAAATTCTTTGTTCAGTCAGACCCAACTTCTTACGTGACTAAAACTACTACACCACAAATGCAATTAGTAAAATTCACCTAAAAACCTTGACAATCCTAGATTTTAATTAGCAAAATGTCAAGCCACGATTGTTTCGAATCTGTCGAAGTTGTGTCGCTCGGCGTTCGACAGCGTTCGACAAGACAGCTTTTCCGTCCGCCTTCGACACTAGTTGTTATTCCCTGCGTCACTTGTCACACGCCACTTGGTAGCACCCATCCGTAATAATAAGAATTGTAATATAAAAGCATTATAATCCAATCAGGAGGTTAGGTGAGGTGTGACCGCCCGTGAGCACGTTTACCATTCGAGACGCGGCCATGTCGATCATAAAAATAATTTTGGACGAAGAATTAGAAGTAAATGGTCAGTACAAGACACACACGGTGTTGTGCGACTGTGGGAGTATTTGTACGCGTGCAGCCGTATTCAATCACTTTCGACTTCAGCTGCGGATCGCGTTCCCCGAATTCTCGACTAAGTTCATTGACGTTTTCGAACGCGAATTCGATCATTATTGCAAGCAAGCGACATTTTATAGTCGGGCCGTTTGATCAATAAAGTCTCAACCAAACTTTACTCTTAGTATGTTTGCTCTAGGTACTCAATATTCCCACCGATCTCTTCGCAAGGAGTAACCACTTCATAAAATGCAGCAATAAATAAGCATAAAGCAACGACACCTCGCAACTGGTTTTGTTTGGGTTTCACTTTTTAGGTATAAAGTTACCGTGCATCGTAAAATACGAACATCGACCAAATTTTGAAATAAAGGTAGGTATTTTATTGCCCCAATATAATTTACATACTTTCATAATAAGGGAAATCCGGCTAATTATCGTGCGAATATTTTCCATCTGACCGTCATGGCTGGCTCACAAACGTTCCTCACTCTTCCACAATAAACGATTTTATATTTTTACTGACAATAATTATAAAGTTAACTGCCGTACACTTTCGTAGTAGAAGTTGTTCGCAATCATAAAAAGTCTATATTTCGAATTGCAGAATTCCTGCTTTAACGGTGAATCCATTTAAATAATGTTAACCTAAATCGGAAATAACATGTTATGCATCACGTTTATGTGGTGAATGCATAAGAAAGTACGCGTATACTTAACATATTAATGCAAATAGTCGTTTAAACGTTACAATTTGGCCAATAACAAGGTGAGAACAAAACAAAAGAATCATGAGAAGTAGCTTAACTTCACCGGCAATATATTAAACCAGTGAAAAGACAATGTTGTAAATAAATACTTTAAAAGCAAAGCAGCGTTGCGACGTTAGTAGGCACCTAAAATACTCGTCGTCGATACGACGATCAATAAATTAAAATTAATTCGGCGTGCGAACGGTGAGATCCGATACGCGATACCGACGCCTACATTTATCATTCGCTAACACGTCGGACATTTCACAGGGCGCGTTCGTCGAGGGAATGTGTCCTTTATGACAACGTACATAGGGATTACCGATGTCGCGATGATCGGGCACGTAATGATCCACCGCGGGAACAAAGGATAACACGTCTAAATACAATAAGTGGAAGGGATAAGATGCCGTGCGTATTGGCGGCTGTAAAGGCGTGAACACACGCGCGGGCACGCAGCTCGCATGCGGATGTGGCTGATGTCACGGCGTGCAAATAAACCGCGGCAGACTGGACGACGCTGGCCGGCTGACCTTGACGCGCCCCGGGAAAGTTCTCACGAGGCCTGTCACTTCTCGTTCATGAGTTAATCCCAATCAAGGACTATGCACAACATTACACCGAGTGTTCTTCTTCAGAAATAAATTACTTATTTAATAAAATAAAATAGATCGTTAACTATAGTTAACGCAATAGCAATAGAGAGAGCAATAGCTGTACCGACAACAGCATGATTTTTTAATTAAATTAATTCACTTTCGTTTATTGTATTTATAATTTAATTCCGCAGAAAACATAATTCGTTTCATTAAAACGCATGTCGGCAAGCGCAATAAAATCACCTAAGTCTAGGGCTATAATTATTACAAGTTGTAACTGTCACCGGAAGACGTCACGCTGGCACAACACACATTATAGTTTATTACGTACATATGCACCAGCCACCAGTTACGAGCCACTTTGGGTCGTAAGGGGCAATTTTCGCCGCAAGCGAGGAGCATAAAGGAGGGAGCTCGGTTTCAGTGTAACCACGCCTTAACGCTTGTGTGGATGCAAGACCAAGGGGCGGGTTAATGGACTCAATGAATTTTTACGGATATCCAATATGAACGCGATAAATTTGGCGTATGCTCTCGAGTTAGTGGGATAAAAAGGAAAACCAGACAGTCTGTAACACCCAACCAAAAGTCTGAGTCTGAAGCTCCGTATGAAGTTCATAGAATTTTCAATTTGTAGCTTGACATCAGTCAAACATCAGTATTTGTGTTTAGTTAACTAACTACTAACTAACTAGTTAACTTGTCATCAGCATTTGTGCTTGTGGAGAATTACTATGTTTCGCTCCTCAAAAACACTTCGTCATCATCATCTGCCTAGCCTTTTCCCAACTATATTGGGGTCGGCTTCCAGTCTAACCGAATGCAGCTGAATACCAGTATTTTAGATGGAGTGACTAAGTATCTGACCTCCACTGTTAGTACTGGATTATCCAGTATGGTCGTTAATACCACCCCTTGGTAAGACTGGTTGTCAGATTTTTGGGCCACTGACTAATAAACGACTGTCAAAGATCTACAAATGAGAGCCAGGACCAACGGCTTAACGTGCTTTCCGAGAAACGGGGGAAACTCGGTATGTCATGGGTGGTCACACATCTACGCACCAACCTAAACAAACGCAGCTTAACCTAAAGATCGTCCCGAGCGGAAAAAAAACACTTATTGTAAAAAAAAACAGCAATTACTTAAATAGACAAAATATACGAACACACACTTTTCTTAACAATCAGAGGAAAACTAGCTTAAATGAGCTATTGTCACTTCACAACCAAATAAATTTTCATATTCGCATTAAATCTTACTTATTTCCTGATTTTATTTTTACTCAACATCACAGAACGAAAGAGTTTCCCCACCGAATTTTCACGAATCCACTGCGACAACGAGTTAGACGAAACTTTTCAAATATAGAACCAATTCAACTGACATAAACAAGAAGTTTACATGTCCAGAGACCAAAGAGTTCCCATGCCTAAACAAAAAAGTCACCACGCTTGAAAGTGCGGGCCAGCCAGTACTTTAATTATTCTTAACCCACCCAATGAGTATGTGAAAATTTGCAACCCGAAAAAAATTCGAAGGGTTACAAAACCGTTACAGTAAATGCATAAGGCGGGTGTACATCGTCAATTTGAACACCAATGTTAGTGCCCTGTGGCGCGGTGATAAGATCTCTTGCTGCATCTGCCGAGGGTAGGCACATGGCAAGGGCCGGGGTTCAATTCCGGTGTTTTGTTTCGGCGCCGTCTGTGGGAACTAACGGCTTAGCTATGATTGGTTTATGATTTGATTTTCGTATTTACTTGGCTTTAATTACTGTGCGAGAAACGGGGGTTTTTACCTAATCATGATTTATTGACCCCTATGAGTGTTGGTGATTGATTGATCTGGTGACTGTGTTGGGTATTTGCTGAAAATGGAAGTACAATTATTATTAAAAACTGTTTCATTAAATTAAGCACGAAAGAGATAAAATGTGTGAGGAAGGGAGATAGTTTGATGGGAATTCTGATCAATAAAAGTTTTTCAATATTTCAATTGAAATCAAAAAAAGGTATTTTCTATCACAAACAACTCACATCACCGACCGAACATGCTGGTCTTAAAATCCCGGATTAGAACTTCACACTTCCACAGTGATCCAGAGATAACGACAAAAGAGGATCTCCTAATTCAATTTCCACCGTATTTACTATTATGTTTATAGTTTTTGTATTCTATTAGCCCCGCGTGCTTGTAAAACACGAAATCCCATAACAATCAAGGCTTAGTGGTATACAAACTGCGTATCTAGTACAATGGCCGAAACTTGCAGCCCTCTAATGAATAAAAAGCGCCGGTGGCCACCCGGTACCACGATATCTCCGGAAAATCAGGTTTGCTGTATTATTGTAGGGTAACGGATTAAACTGTCGCATCGGAACGGCTGTTTTGGAGGAGCTTGGTAGCGGCCAGGTAGGGCATGTGGCGAGATGGTGCGATAACAGGAATTATTCATACGCGCGTTATCGGTCCGCCATCGCTGGGGCTATTGTGAACCCGGCCTAACGCGCGAGGGGTGGCTCCCGGTTGTCGCGGACGCTGTCACAACGTTGTTGTGTGTATTCGGCCTAATGTGACGCCCGTACGGATTGATTATTGTTTTATTTCGTGTTGTTTACCGTAATGACTCCAGCCCGATGTTCGATTATTTCAGTGAAGCTCACCGCGATGTTATCGACCATTTAACTCGTCCAACGCAATTCGGTTCAGACAAACTGGCCCTCTAAAATAATTATGATAGCTGCAAGTATACCGATTGAAATCTATATGTTTCAATTGTCTCATGAATATGTCATGAGTGACTCTTTTGTGACTTTATTTTTGAAACTTTTATCAGATTTACAATCATTATAATCTGTCAAATGATTTGGGGACACCGGTCTGATTGGAGGTTTCAGGTGCTGTTAACTTATCTGATGTTGCTAATTAAATATATACTTTTAACATTCACTGTCGGTAAGGTTCATTCCCCCAGCTGGTCTAGCCGTGACTAGGCCGCAATGTACGGGTGCCCTTGTGATAACAATCGCTGATAATCTCAAACTGCGATCGACACCTGGATCGACACGATGCGGGCTTGTGTAGATATATCTACAACATTGTTTGCGACGAATTCATTGACGCAACGATACCATTTTATAATCGGCCAGCTTTGTTTCGGAAGGTCAAGGTATTAATTTGTATTGTCTTATCTCGTTAAAGCATCTGCTTAGTTATTGTAAATGCATTGGCTCGTAGATCAATCGTATCTGGTTGAAATCACATAGTATTGAACATATGTTCGGCAGTAAGTTGAGTGTAACTAGTTGTTAAGTACCCGCAGCGCGCCGCGGGGATGCTCGGTGTCTGAGCTCCCTGCCGCATTACCGTAGGGAATAGCGTGAAGGGATGCGCCCCTAACTGAAATCAACCAATCGTCGAACAGTTCACCAACACAGATATCATTACTGCCGCCACCCTCGGCTAACAAATGCACCCGTACGTACTACATATGTTTGCTTTCACTTCTATAAATAATAATTGACGAATGTTGCCTCGGAAATTAAAATGGGGAGCGCCTCTACATGAGCGTTTTAAATCCCCAAGTTTTATTTTTATTCGGAAACTTCAACTGCACCTAAATCCAAACGTAAACATAATGATCAAAACATTTACGAAGCGCGTATGCAAACTAATGAACACACTGTATAATCAAAACTAACACTACTACGTTCATAATTAATGAAATTTCCAGCTGGCCTACAATTTTAATTGTTACTGTTGTGATACGCCGCTTTTGAAACGTTTCGGAAAAGTAAGGCCTTTTGTTCACGGACGCAGCCATCGAGACCCGCGTAATGCCTCCATTATTTGATTATCAAATAGCCATTAGAACCCGGAATATTCATGATTACAATTACAATATTTGAGAATGAAGATGTCGTGTGAAAGACCAGTTGTTAGATACAAATGATATTAATTTAGGTGAGCTCGCTGGGGTAACAAAACGCCTCCAAATTGTCCGCTTTAATGACAACAAGTTTAGATGTTTCGGACTCGTGTTACGATGACTGTCTATCGTTGGATCTCAGCTACGGTAATGGTTACTTAAACACTCGTAAACATGAGAGGTTTAGGAATCAAATTGCGGAGGAATCATCATTATTATAGTTGATATTAAAGAGTGCGTTTTTTTGTGTGCAGGTCGGACGCTTAGCGGCGGCAGCGGGCAGGTGTGCCGGCCGCACTTCCACACGCCGCTGCACCCCTGGCTGGAGTCCAAGGCGTTGAGCGGCGGCGCGTGGGGCAGCGGCTTCCAGCAAGACGCGGCGCAGGCGGACAAGCCCCTTTCGCCCGCGCAGCACCATCACCCGCACCCGCTCTTCTCGTTTCCCCCCACGCCGCCCAAGGACTCGACGCCAGACTCCGTGGCGGCGGCTGCGCTCGGCCAACAGGACTACCAGGCTGCCGTCGCGCACGCCACCGCCATGAGCGTCGCCTTCATGCAGCAGCAGCAGGAGCTGCCGCTGTGCGGCGACGTCAAGCCCATGATGGGCGCGCCACCGTCCAAGCAGCGCGAAGGTGCGCAGCCGGACTCGTGCCCCCAGGAGTCGAGCCAGCCCTCCGGGGAATACAACGCGCAGTACAACGCCGCCGGCGGCGACTACTACAACTACCAGGGCAAGGGGTATAGTGGGCAGCAGCAGAGCAAGCCGCGCCCGAACAAGACGCGAACGAGCGCCGGTGAGTCCGCGGTCCGCACCGCCTGCACCGCTCCCGCTGCGTGCACTTACCACACACACCACGACACGCGCTTATCCGATCACTAATAACAGCATCACTGGATCAAGATATCACAGTAAGCGTTCAGATGATCCACATCTCTCGCTCACGATACCCACTCACATTAAGCCTAGAAAAGCTTTCATTTAAATGGTCTCTAATCAGTTAATAAATCAAATACGCGACCATCCAAGGCCTAATAGAAGGCTTTGCAGAATGGCAGCAGAGATATCCCGCGTAATTAGAATCTCTACAGATTGTCTCATCGACAATTGAGATATATTAATTCGATAAACGTAGCAAGATTAATATTTCATTTGGTTTCGAAATGGCATTGTCGAGTGATATCGCGATGTGTTCGGATAAGCGCGGCTCTTGCACCAGGGGTTGTGGCGCCTCACGAGTCTGTGACACGGTACTAGGGCTTGGGTTCATGTCGGGTCCTAACGCTTCTTTTACTAACCGCTCAACGGTGGAGGTGTTGTACTAATAATTTATAATATTGGCTCTTTGCAGTTACGGAACGAGATAATTTCTCTGCTAGCGGGAACCGTGGTTAGTTTTTCGTTGGAAAGCGTATAGTTTCAAAGCGAATTTAATCAATCTTCTGTCGGTATATGAGAGCAGGAATTCCCCAATTAACTTGTCTAATATATTAGTGTGTAAGCCGGGCGGCCGGCGCGGCGTGTGCACCTCATTGTTACGCGGTACATGAGAACTGACGCGGCCTCCACTGATGTTGACCAAACAAACTAGACGCTTCTCATTATTTAATTGCGACCTACCATTGTTTTCTAAGTAGATAATTAAATAAATTCTCTTTAGTAGATTTCTATTAAGTGTCTTGACAGTCCTCTAAATTAGGAGAGATGGTCTTGTTAACTTTCACAATAAATTAACAACGATGCTTCTTCTCTTTTGTCTATGTAACTAATTCATACTCCAGGCCTGCAAAGAAAGACTTACCCACCTAACTATAGTCATACTCAATGATGACCTTTAATTGTTAGGCGCATTTTCGTAACGAGAGCACTCTTAGCCATAAGCCACGTCATTGCCAACATAACAGAAAGAATTACACAACACTAATTGTATTAACACAACATAATGCAGCTTTATTTTATATTTGAAAATGTAATTATATCTCCCGTACTTGTTAAACTTTGACAATGGCCGGGAACTAAAATGGCGGCTTATTGTCTCATATTAGAATAATGAACGTGCAGAATTATGTACAATGACTATTAATATAGACAGACAATTAAATAGTTCCCGTTACTATTATGTTTGTTCAATATTTTGTGAAATTTCAAATGGATTAGCATGTTGGCTCACGAACGCGGTCGCATCTAGATTGTTATAATGGATTTCTCATGATATAATTAGACACGTATTGAAAAAAAGTAGGCGCTGCGTTAATTGCGCCGGATAAAGTCATTAACTAAGTACTCACTTAATTATTCTTTTACACTTCCGTGTATTATGAAAATTAAATCTCTCCAAAGAATTCGTTTCGCAAATTCTTTCAAGTGTTATACAACAAAGCTAATTTGTTGTGATTTAAGATGTCGACAGTAATCATGTCTATTGTCTGTTTTAACAATTCATTTTAAATTAATTATTCATAGTAGATAGAATACAATCATTGCCATTGCAATGGGAGAGAGTTGATTAAAAATGTCATTTGACATTTAGCCCGCGCCCACAGATTAAAAAGTCTCCCACAGACAAAATTAGCATTCCATTTTTAAATAATTCAAATTAGGCAAAAGTATGTCAATTGAAAAAAATATTCTTCAGCTTCTTATCCAATTTACACAATGTCACGCGTCGTTAAGTATTTGTTAAACCGACGTGTTCTTGATAATTGTCGTAAAAAACTCAATACACGCCCGCTATATAATGTGTGCTTGTAATTGAAAATAGTTTATTAGCTCACTTATTTAATTGATAGTCCGTCGTACACGCTGCCCGATTCATTTGTTTTTAATGTACTTATGTTTTTTTTTATAATTAATCATCACGAAACCACGGCTTGTGATGCTTTTATAATTGGTATTAACAATAACTAATTATTTTTTATTGCGTATACAGGATAGGATGATTTCAATTTTAAACAAGGGGAAATCTCACTGTCTCGCTAGTCTGTTAGTCAATTGGACTAACAAAAGAGAGTCTAAACACACGGATGGTGCCATTAAGTGTTGAGTATTAGACGGTTATAGGGATATCAAATGTATTTAAGCCGCTGTAATATACACTATGGTGTACATATCTCGGGCAGTAGGTGGCAGTTCCTTGGTGGAAGTGGTATTATGATAATGCGCGGCGGCCGGATGTGGACCATTCCATTGTGCTAGCGATCGCCTGACCTCGAGCCTCCTGCCTATTACAATATACGCGGACTTTAGGACAAAAGCATTTCATAGCAATGTTTGAGGTTTATACTTTGCTGGAATGGAACTCCTTCAATCGATAGCTGGATTCATTCTACTTGGATAAATTAGTCAGTGATTCAAAGGCCCAATGCAAAAGGTTATCAAAGTCAATTGTTAGGTAAACCAAGGTACTCAAGTACTTTGGCCTTCGGTCCTGAACATCGGATAATGTTATAGTATCAATTCTTTGTACATTACGAATTAATGATACAAGATTAACTACAACGTAGCATTTAGATCGAACAATCGAAAAATCGTGACCTAAGACGTAGTTTGTATTTGAAGAATGTCATGCAAAGGGCAATTCGAATAATAAACGGTCAGTTTCAATGGTAACCTGTTATTATACAGGCTATTTCTTAAACAGTACCATTCAACACTTTCTAAAACAATGTTGCGTTCACTTAGACTGTATTCAAATTATTCAATGATTTTGTGTTCAATAACAATTCAAATGCAACCGCTTTGTTCGACTGATAGAGAACCTTGTGATTATTTTCTTATGGCCGTTGGGTAAAGTCGAGAATTGAACGTTTAGTAAGTCAAAGCGGTATCGTAGTCTTCGTAAATTTGACATAATAATGTGATAGAAAACCAGCAATTGAAGAAAGTTCGTTCACTTGAAAACAGCGAGTAATCCGTGTGAAAATCAATAATTAATTGGAAGATACGCGTTGACAGTGTATTAGAGAAAATTTCGCGTGTAGCATTGGGATGCGAGTCACGCAGCGTGTTGCTGCAACGCGCGCGCGCCGCTGTTGCGCAACCAATTAGCGGTGACGTGCGCCCGCGCTACGGACCGCCACACAGCAGGAATGAGGCTCCGGCCAACTCTTAATAAGTTATTATTTTTGCCCGACGACGCAATACTTTTTGTTATGTCCAGTATAATATTAACAGACAACACTAAATACAAATAATAAATCTTTCTCTCACGTTTCGAGTAACTACTTTGTTACTTACCAACCGATTCATTTAATCCGAACGTACTTTAAATGAATGTTTCCAAGTTTATTGTACACAGTTAGTGTTGTTAGGTATAGTAAATTCGACACGGTCTGCCGACGCGTATTGTTGCCCACAGTGTTGCATCAACATGAAATTTGCATTTTACGTTGGACACCCGCGGAGCTATTATTTCAATTATAAAATTAGAGGACAGAGATGTTACGTTATCTTGCTTAGCTTGTAATACACGCTGCATCCGAGCGGTTCATGGTTTCATGCAAATCGAACAGTTAAAGTCTGGTTATAGCAAAAAATCGTAGTGCGGACCGGTTGCGAGAAGTGTACGCGGTATACTCGGACATCATATGACCGGTATATAATAATTACATCGGGTTCAGTACAAGTTGCTACTGAGCGGCACACAGTGGAACGAATGTATGGGAGCGGTTGGACGTAGACATGTCCGAAAAAAAAGAGTAAAATTATGCCAAACTAATGATGCCATCTTATTCGATTACTTAATGCCTTCATAACTTGTGGTGATGAATTTCTTCATAACTCCCATATTTCGGGAGTAATTTGAGAAAATGTGAAATTTTACTATGAAAATGAGTGTATCGAGCTCTCTCCCTCCTGATTCCGGGCTTGTTTCAAGTAGCGGTCTCTAATATCATAATGCTAATACTAAGAGCTATATTTAATACCAAGACACATAGTGCGCCAAATGTGCACTTTCTGGGATAAAGAGTGATGTTTATTTTATAACACAATTTTTTTTTTTTTTTTTTTATTTTGTTGATTAAAACCGTTTTTCTAAAGGTTTACCTTATTACAATAACATTTCTGAGCAGCCAATTAGAGAAGATATAAGCTAATTAGGATATATAATTAGGGACTTAAGGTTTACATATAAAACTGATGCACTAATGATTACTGATAAGAACATTGCTATTATTTAATTACTAAATGGCTCTTAATACACTAATTTAGCATGCATCATTTACTAATTATCACAATAACTAATTACCTTGCAATATTTAACAAAGGATACCTGGGATACCTGGATTTTATATAAATAGGTCACTATTAGTAACTTTAAAATCAGTGTTGATTTACACCTCGTTGTATCCAAGCTAATCTCGCAATGTATTTTCCAAATTTTAATACAAATCTTGATATTCACGTTGCTTTATGCGCACGCGCACATAAAGATTTACGCGACTTTAACTATTTGTTCAGTGTTTTAAAAGATAACAGTTGTGTTCAGTTATGTGAAAGTGCTGAAACAAGTTTAAAAGACTGGTGTCGTCGATTTTGCTACCGCATTTATGCAAAATGGACACAGTCTGGAAGAAGCACAGATAAGTTTCGGAAGAAACATGAGATTTGGCTACAGGCTGCAATTCAATGGCCGGAATTACAGAATGAAAATATGGAACCTTCTACAGAAAATATAAGTGACGTCATCGAGCCCATAATTTCTCCTGCTAAATCTGATGCTTCAACTTGTACACATCCTAGTCCTCGTAAATCTTTTGAGGACCTTAGTAACCGGCAAAAAAGAAGACGCACTGAAGATAGTCTTTCATGCAGCAGTAGCAGCGCTGAAATTATGTTTTCGGCCGAAAGGGCGCTTCAAAAGGCAGGACAAAGCGATACAGCTTATGTTATGAAATACTTGACGGAGAATCCAGAAGAGGCCTCAAAAATCAAAGCCTTCATTGAAGGTAAATCAATTCAGGTACGGGAAATATCCCCTTTGAAGGCATTGGCTCTTTATGTATCGATGAACTTATCGAAATGGCGCTATAACACTCTTCGGGATTTCAACACTCAAGAAGGAGCTCTTCAATACCCGAGTTACTACATGTTGGTTAAAGAAAAAATTAAGTGCTATCCGGCCAAAGAAGATCTCACAGTTACAGAGAGCTCTGCAAAAATCAAATTACAAGCCTTGATGGATTTAACCTCAAGAAGACTTATTAGGTCGTTAGAAACCCCTGTTGATCCCAATCAACAGCTCGTATTGACCAGCAAATGGGGTTTTGACGGATCATCTAGCCAAAGCATTTATCATCAAAGGACGAGTGAAGATGAGCAAATCGATCTTGCTAGTAATTTTATGATTAGTCTTGTACCACTGCGGCTCGTCTCAAAAGGTGTAACAATTTGGGAAAACGAGCGACCATCTTCCACTTCATTTTGCCGGCCAATATTGTTTAAGTTTATAAAGGAAACCAAAGAAAATGTGCAGAGAGAGATGGCTGAAATCGAAGCAGAGATTGAAGCCTTAACTCCATCCACCATCACTGATGGAATTAGTGTCAAACACCAACTGCTGTTGACAATGATTGATGGTAAAATTCATTCCATTATATCCGATACAGCAGCTTCAGTGTGTGACATATGCAAGGCTTGTCCTAAAGAAATGAATAATTTAGAGTTAATCAAAGATAAACACGCAAACGAGGACATGTATAAATATAGCTTAAGCACCCTTCACGCTTGGATTCGCTCAATGGAATGCTTATTACACATTTCCTACAAATTAGACATAAAATCATGGCAAGTAAGGGGTGATATAGCAAAAAGGCAAGTTGATGACAGGAAGAAAAGAGTTCAAGAGGCTGTAAGAAGAGAAACGGGCTTACTTCTCGATGTTGTGAAACAAGGCAGTGGATCCACCAACAATGGCAACTCGGCAAGGAGATTTTTTGAAAACTACACTAAATCTGCTGAACTGACCGGAATAGATGCTATGCTTTTAAGAAAAATCTGTGTGATCTTGCAGTGTATTTCATCAGGAGAGAAGATCAACGTAACTAAATTCCGAGAGTTCTGCTTTGATACTGCTAAGCTTTACGTGGAGTTATACCCATGGTATTATATGCCTTCTTCACTTCATAAAATTTTAATGCATGGGCCAGACATAGTTCAGAACATGTCAATTGTGCCCATTGGTTTTCTATCCGAAGAGGCATCTGAGGCTAGAAATAAAGATTTTAGAAAATATAGAGAGGGGCATTCTCGAAAGCATAGCAGTATCTCATGCAATGAAGATATTATGCACAATCTTTTACTGTCTTCTGATCCACTTGTTACAAGTATCCGTCCAAAAGGAAATAAGTTTGTAAAAAAATCTTCTTTTAAGGAATTTTATGAGCTTACGGATTCTGAGAAAAGTGATATCGAATTTGTTAACATAAATGATTTAGCGGACATCGATTCTGAATTTGAATTAATTGATGATGATGATGATGACGAAGATAATTAAATGATGTTATTGTTTTAAAATGTGTAACTTAGTAAATTAGAGCTTACATCTTAATTATTTATTGTACTTTTAATGAAACTAGGTAATTTATTATCAACTTACTTAAAAGTCATACTCTCATCAGTTCTTGTGAATATTTTTGTTAATATATATTTCTGTATATATATAATATATTTATAGACCTCTTAATAAGTCTGTCTGCGGTTTAAAGTAAATACAAATGGGGAAAAAACGTTTTTTTTTTAAAATTTTCATTTCCTTTTATCCCAGAAAGTGCACATTTGGCGCACTATGTGTCTTAGTATTAAATATAGCTCTTAGTAATAGCATTACGATATTAGAGACCGGTACTTGAAACAAGCCCGGAATCAGGAGGGAGAGAGCTCGATACACTCATTTTCATAGTAAAATTTCACATTTTCTCAAATTACTCCCGAAATATGGGAGTTATGAAGAAATTCATCACCACAATTTATGAAGGCATTAAGTAATCGAATAAGATGGCATCATTAGTTTGTCATAATTTTACTCTTATTTTTCGGACATGTCTACGTCCAACCGCTCCCATACATTCGTTCCACTGTGCGGCATCACATCGCTCGTCACACGTAATTATCTCGCAGTATGCTAATAACGAATGCAAATACGAGCGTCCGCAGACCGCCGACCGGCACAGCATCGGTGCAGTGCAAGCGCCATGAAAAATTGCTTCATTCCTGATCACCACTCGTTACATCATACTGTACCTAATAACTATCAACCGACACTAAATGACTAAACAAAAGTGAAATAGAATTAGCCAGTCAATGACTTGTAACATCCCTTTTTTTGCTTTTAACATATTTCCTGGCAACACAATGCTCAATAAAAATAAACCTCGAGCGAGACCATCAGCTTCCATTAAATTTTTCTATTTGCATACAGGCATATAATTAAAGCGTAATAACAGCCTCTGTGGCGCAACAAAGAATAAGTTTTGAGCAATAATTTAATGGTTTGTATGCAAAATAGCCTCACCGTTACGTGTTGATGGGCCGATGCGCCGAGAGAGCGCGTCACGGTACACGAGAGCGAATTAGTCCTTCATTTAAATTACATTACCCTGGTGCACATTAACGTTATACGTGACTATGTACGAGTTTTTACTTTGTGGTTTCATCGAGTAGTTACGGGCCGGCTTTGTTTGTTTCGAACGCATCGATAGCTCTGAGGTCAACATCGCTGGAGTGGCGTGAGGTGCAGTCTCGGCGAAATGCGCCGTGTGCAGTGTTTTCCCTACGCGGTGGGAGCGTGTGAAAACTTTGCGAGTTCTCGACGGGCCCCGAGTGCCTGGAGACTCTCGAAAAATAAAAACCGCCCACTCGCCTACGTAAATATGGCAGATGAAAATCTTTTATCGCGGTCACGTAGCGCCGCCGCGTCACGAGCGCACGTCACTCCGGGCTATAAAGAGCGCGCCGCATTCTAATTTTGAATAAACACTGGAATTTTTCGCTGAGCCTCATACGTTTTGCAGTAGATCAGGATAGGCAGTCTCCGCGGACTCGTAACGTTACGGATAAAATAAAATGATATCTTTATGTCGAGTCTAAATCACGTGCCGGGCGGAGCAGCCCGGGCAGCCGAGATCGTCCGTCAGGGAAATTAAGAAATAACTCTTCGGTGTGAATGTATTAAAACGTTACCATTGAACCGGATCGAACAATTATATCGGATAGTAATTAATCAGAACAGTGTTCTCTTTAATAATACGTGTAATGTCGATGTATGAGGGGCAGGCCGCTGTAAATCTTGTGAAACGTCGCCGCCCGCGGCTCTCGGGCTTTCACAAACGTTTTTACCAATAGAGACGTTACTAATGAACTAAATCCGTCTCTAAAGCTAGAGACACTATCATAAAACATCGCGGCTCGTGTAATATCCTGTTATTTTTTCCTAATAATCGTTATTGGTGTTTATTTATTACAAACTTCGATACAAATTACAGGTTTTATCGATGTAACAAAAAATCTAAAGGGTTAGTCCAAAAAGTGAGTCGTTGGCCCGATCGCAATAAGTTTTCGATAAGGTCCGGGCGATTTAATTGCCGGTTTTGATCTGGTTTTACATAAAAAAGATGAATGGCTGGACTGCCTAAAGCTCGTAAAACATTTTCGGTTCGTTTAACGTATTTTTTCTATCAGATATTTGAGCACTTTCACCTTCGTGGCGTTCCCGCGTATTATTATTTATTCAGCGTGTCGCCTTGCGTCTGGGGACTCGAATAATCAGATCTAGATACATAATTATTGCGATACCTATTGATACAGTTCCGATCGATATGCTCGGCTCAAACCAGTTCCATACAAACAAACTAATAGATAAGTGCGGCGGGTGTTTGTCACGCGTCGTCTGATTTCCCACACTGATAGTGGTTAGTTTGTTATCGAACGCCTCTGAGGATGCGAAGGTGTAACGAGCTTTTAAATTCGATCTCGGTAAATCATCGATCGTGTAATCGAGTTTAGAGAAAGATTGTGGGCGGCGCGCGCGCTTCCCATATGTGAACACATCCTCTCACTAACCATGTAAGCAGTTTGGTAAAATTGCTTATTGTGATCTTTAAAAATCGTATTAACAAGTTTCCCGGAGGGCGGCTCATCTTGGGGTCAGATTTTGCATGAATTTATAAACTTAACGCATGAGTATAAGTATCGGCGTTTTATTTAATATACTGTATTTCATCGCTTGGCTAGTTTGATGAATTAGGTGTCAAACGTAGAATTTATAAGATCGTTTTTTGTTTGATTCGTTTACAAAGATTTGCAATTCAAGTCGGTTCATGGATGAGGGGCGATGGCTTGCGTTTGAAATTGTTTTAGACGTAGGTGTACAATTACACACAGCGAAAATTAGCATGTGGGTAATAGTTTATAGCTCTGGTTCCGCTCTGTTTAGCACTAGACGCTCACCAATGTTTTTGCAACAACTATTTATTTTTGTAGCAACTCGCTTTTGTTGTTGCAGTCCGAATTATTATGCGTTATTGATCTATAGTTGTTGTTATTATTTTTTAATGAATCCTTTTTGGACGTCAGTGAGTTTTAGGTTTAGAAGCTTCTTTCTTTTTATAATATTCATAGCTTATTTAAAGCCTAAACTATAGTTTGGTTTATTGAGAGTTTAATAAAAAATAAATATGCATAGCCGATGTAAGGGCGTTTCTTAGTTGTCCGTCAAACTTAACTACCGATGCAAGCGTTACATTACTTTCTCCTAGTTTTCCTTTGCGTGTAAAAAATCTTGATATTTTTTCTTCAAAGTGAAACTCGTCGCGCTTTCCCTAGTTAATTGAATATTTTACTATTTTTTCGTAGTAATTGCAATTATGTTGATGTTGAGATAAAAGTGTTGTGAAGGATGACGTAGAACATTTATGTAATTGCTTGGTATTAGTTAGCATGCTTTGTTCGTTAGTGAAATTCTATTTGTAATGTTTCTGAATGTGATTTTCTCTCATCTTTCCCAGCCTGCCAGGAGACAGGTAATTTCCACCCTTCCATACAATGCTATATTATCTATGGTTTGGTACATACATTTGTTTTACTTGGCGGTTTTGTCGACTTTGGTTTTGGTGTTACCGTTTCGCTTCTCCATTATTTTTGCCTTGAATAAAATCATTTGTTTTCAACTGTGAAATAATTCATTACAAGAGCTATTTTCATTTTACCATTCACATTTCAATTATCAAACTTCTTTCAAAACCTCTTTGCAATAAAAAAAAGAAAACTCAAATTTTGAACCTTCCTAATTCAAATTCTGTCTCAACTTAAGGCACATGAATTTCACCCTTTTTTTCGCCCCATCTCACTATCTTGTCTACAACACAGAGGGGCGAGAGTGCGTCAACTGCGGGGCGACCAGCACACCTCTATGGCGACGCGACG